>QLOH01000077.1:0-1200000 GCA_026901365.1 Sesbania bispinosa | reverse complement strand
TCTGCCATACCAGGTTTGGTTCACATGGATCTGAGTTCAAACCAGCTCAATGGGAGCATCCCAAAGTTCATTTCAGAAATGAAGAATCTCAAGTACTTGAATCTGGCTAACAACAATTTTCGTGGGGTTGTGCCATTCAACTTGACTTTCATCAAGAGATTGGCAACGTTCAAGGTGGGTGGGAACAGCAACTTGTGCTATAACCATTCAGTTCTGTCTTCAAAATTGAAGCTTGAAATTGCTCCTTGTGATAAGTATGGAATGCCAATGTCTCCTCCACCTTCAAAAGATTCTTCTGCAGATGATAGCAGTGATTCAGATTATAATGACAGTGATGATGATGGTAGCAGCCACAAGAAAGATAATCATCATGGGCCGAATAAGTTTGTTCTTGGTGTGGCAATTGCTCTTTCTTCCATTGTCTTCCTGATTGTCTTCCTAATCCTATGCTCCAAGTGCTGTCGCTGAAGGAATTATTTATATCTTCTTTTTAGAATTTACATTAGGGAAATTGTTAATTTGAGTCGGAGTTTGTTTGATTCATTCATTATACTACAATGGTTACAGAGTAGGTGCTGGGGGAGGAATCAAAAGAAATGGGAGGCGATTGCCAAAAAGAAAATGAAGAAAAAAACACTGCTATTTATTTGGGATAATATATGAAATTTGAAACATACCCAATAGAAATGGGAGAGGGAATTAAAAGAGCATTAAATTGATGTCCAATTTTATTTATTTCTTTTTGCTATTTTAATCAATTGCTTGTGCAGTGCAATAAGTTACATATATGGAATGCTAGGCTTGAGGCCTTGAGCACTATTTTTCCTTGGGGTTAATTGGGTTTGGCACTTTTAGATTTTGATGATATGAGTAAAAGTGGAGGTGGTATCCAGCAAGAAGCAAGATGTAATTAACTTGTGCTATAAGTGTTTATTTATCATACTTTTCATTGATTCCGCCGTTCTGTTGACCCAATGAGCCTCAATTCAATCATTCCTTTACTTTATTTTTTTAAAATAACTTTTGTTGGGATTTTTTTTTTTTTTTTTTTTTACAGCAGCTCAGTGTTATTCCGCTGTAATTAATTAATTTAATTCACCAACATTCTTTCCAGTTCAGCGTTATTAGTCAACATGTACCTAGTAATAACAAATGTGGCACAGTTAAAATTTCACATGGATTAAATGCTCGTTTGTTTCCTAGTTTCCTAGTTATGAACAGTGGAAACTGATTTACTGGAATTGATTTTAAGTATGTATCAATTTGGTTTACCGT
Organism: Sesbania bispinosa; assembly: GCA_026901365.1. Classification (NCBI taxonomy): domain Eukaryota; kingdom Viridiplantae; phylum Streptophyta; class Magnoliopsida; order Fabales; family Fabaceae; genus Sesbania; species Sesbania bispinosa. Next base: position 1,198,725 of record QLOH01000077.1, on the reverse strand, counting down.
TGTCAGATTTAGGTAGAATTGATTTTAAGAGAATTGATTTTTGTTTGGATATAAGTGTGTGTTTGGTTTAGCGTTGAAACTATCCAAACTCAAGTTTAGATATTTTAACGCAATTATTTTTAATGTTCGAAACGTGAGTTTATCACGTTTAATACTAAACCAAACATATAGTAAGTATAATTCTAAAAGTGGGTTGACATAAATTACTTTTATTTGGATGAGATAAAGTGAAATAACTTTTGGACATAAAATTACTAAGTGTGTGTTTGGTTTAACGTTGAAACCTGTCAAACTTAAGTTTGTATTTCCCAACACAACTATTTCTAGCGTTGGAAATGTGAGTTTACCATATTTCAACGCTAAACCAAACATGCTCTAAAATTGATTTACTAATTATTTTATTAGATAAACAGAAAAGGACAAATTTATTGTTACCTAGCCATGACTAAGGGTGTTCATGGGACGGGTTGGGACAGGTTTTGCTTGTCCCTAACTCGACCCTATTTTTTATCGGGCCAATTTTATGAACCCGAGCTCATCCATAGACCCGAAGAGACCCGATGATGTACAGGTCCAAGTCAGACCGGGTCAGAGTAGGACAAGACCGGGTTGGCCCGATGTATAAGCTAAATATAATCATAAAATGATCATATAACAATGTTAAGAAGAAAATAGTTCATACAGTTAGTAAATATATTGCATACAATAAAATTCTTCTTAATATATGGAATATTTTTTACTTTTTTTAAAGTTTGGGACATTACTAAACATTATATCACTATATAATTTTACGTATAGAATGTATTTTTAAAGGTAGATAGAGGAAACTTAGACTCAAAAACCCTATTTAAAAGGAAAAAATAAGGTTAGGACTTTACATAATAAAAAATTATAAATGATAAATATTATATTTATATATAAAAGACGGGTCGTGTAACCCGGAGGTTAACCCGAACCCGTCCTCAACCCGATGTCAGGTCAACAAATAAGACCCGATTTGGTTCTATTCTTTCTTGTAGGACAGAAATAAACCCGACCCGAGGAGGACGGGTTGGGACGGGCCAAATGGATAGACTGGGTCTTGAACACCCCTAGCCATGACATAGGGGTAAGCATGTAAATGGATGCGAACACAGTTTGCAAATTGATATCTCTCTCTCAATTGTTGAGAACCACGTTTTCTGCCACCCAAAATCTGTTCACTGTACATCATATTTTTACCCAAACGAAACTCTTTTTCTTAGAAATTGATTTTGACCGATCATAAATGCGTTTTGTCCTCTCCAACGCTATGTCAAACGGGCTATAAATCACTTTCGTTCAACGTACTTAGTAAATTATGCATCATTTATTTTTTTGTCATTAATTCTATAAATCTTTAAGAATCAATTTTGTCAAAATGGAAATCAAAAAACCCTAACTACAATTATTCTTGTAAAAAAAAATCAATTATCGCCTCATAAATTAGAGATTGCAAACCTAGGAAAAATACGCATTTTGTGATTTTTTTAAATACCTTAAACGTTATGGTTTTTATTAAGTAAGTATCCTGAATTTTAATCATGGTTATGCCCGGTTGGTTTGACTCTTCTAAGTGTAAGGATTCTCTCTAATTTCTCCGCCCTATCCAACAAAATTTAGTTACATAATAGCTAGGGATTTTAGCTTTCTAGTGATTATGGAGCTATTCTGTAGCTAAATTGTACTGAGAGAATAAAGAATAAGGAGTATGGAGAGATGCAAATCCATGTTCTAATTGGGAATTGATATGAAATCTGGTCTATTCAATAAAAAAACCGACTAGGATCCAGAATCGGTAAGATCCAATGAAAAACAAATAATATTACCAATAAAAATACTAACCGATAAGTTGTTGGTTTAATTAGAGATAAATAAATAAATACTTTTAAATAATGCACTAACATATTAATAAATAATATATATTTATAATCAGGAGTATAATAATACATTTAAGTTTATAAGCAATATTTATAAGTTTCTAAATATTTTAATTGTATAAATTTATTTAAATATATTATATATTATTGAATGTTTTAGTAATTTATAGTAAAAATATTTTTTATCCATTTAATTGAAATAATATATTAAAATATTCATATATATATATATATATATATATATATATATAAAATGTTGCATGTGGTTTAGCAGTTTAATACATTATCAAATGTTATCGATTGTCCTAGATCTTACAAGTCCAACAGTCTAACGTTTAGGCTTTTGACCAAAGTGGTTATAAGTCCATTTGATAGTTAAATTGGTCAGTCTAGTCCCATTTTTCCAAACTATATAAAAAAAACCTATAGTTTACATTGTTTAAATGAAAAATTCAGGACTTTACTCTTTGTACTTGCATTTCTTTTTTTTACTTGCATTTCTAATAGAGTAATTATATTTGTACAACAAACTTTTGTACAACATTATACAACACCACGTGTCAAGAATCAGTAAAAGAGATGGGAAGAAGTTGGCACAGAAAGTCAGAAAAGTTGCCGCCCCTGTAAGGATAAAGACTAATTTTTTTAAAAAAAGAAATGGAGCAAAAACTTTAACTGCAACGGATTTGTATTTTTTTAAAAAAAGTAGAAATTGAAATTTAAAAAAAGAGGAGTGAGAGAAACACTCTAACGAAACTATCAGCGTTTCTGTGCATCTCCCTCCATAAACCGAGTTATAAACCTTTTGTGAATGTATTACAAACGATATGTTTATAGGTTATAAACTCTGGCGCACTTGTTTCGAAACTGGTCATGAGGAATTTATGAATCACTTTTTTACTTGTTTATAGAGTGAACATGAACAATTTATGATGATTATCTCAGTTGGTTTAAAAATGTGAAAAATTATGTACCTTTTTAACCGAGTTATAAACTGATTGTTAATAAGTTATAAACTTAAATTAAGTTTGTTACAGACTGCATATTTATAGGTTATAAACTCTATTGCACTTGTTTCAAAACTGGACGGTGTACGTTTGATGTGCTATATGTCGCGCTAAAAGTTTTTGCTCAATTTATTTTTTTTTAAATTACTCTGTATGTCATCAGATGCAACAACTTTTTGTGCCAAGCTCTTCTCATCTCTCCTCACTACTTATTGACACGTGTACGTTTGATGTGCCTGCAGTTTTCGGATGTGACCAATTTCCTTTTTTTTAAAAAAAAAAATTCAGCAAGAAAGCTCAAAAAGGTTTGTTGTATAGTGCTTGCAGTTCTTGACACGTGGTGTTGTATAATGTTGTACAAAAATTTGTTGTACAAATATAATTACTCTTTCTAATATCTCTTTAATTTCGCTAAAAGTGATATATTTGTTTGACCTTATTTTATTTTGGAGCAAAATAGTCTGTGTTATACCGTATTTATTTTTTATTCTGCTGCATATATAATATATGGATATTATATATATATAGTGATGCAATTATTTGTGGACACAACTTGAATGGAAAGTTTTTCTGTTTGACCGGCTAATTAGGAGAGGGACAAGAGGCCAAGCTGGTGGTGGATGGAGATGGTTGATGATAGGATTTGGTGAGTAGAGAATAATAGTAATGTATAACGATTGTAAATGTCTGACTTAGATCCATTTACAATGTTCATGTTTATTTTATTCTATATGATTGAAAATGAGCTGTCTATTATTTATAGGCAGTTTCCGTTACCAACTTACATTGGAATGTTCAAATGTTTATGATCCATTATCTGCTACAAGATTTTCTTATATTGTTCATACTACGAGCCATTAAATTAACAAGGATTGCATATCCTATTGTTTTTTTTTTAAAAACTAGCCATGTATTTGAATCTAACAATTTATATAAACTATTCAAATCCCTACCACAAAGCAAATTGTATTATGAAAAGAAAGATTAAATCTAAACTAATTTAAGGACAATTTGTAAAGCTAAATGAGTTAATCTGTGTCAATATAGGTTGAACTCATTGAATTCATCTTAGTATTATCTGTGTATGTTGTGACATCATATAATACAATTACAAACCCACCTACTCACAAGCCTATTTAATATTTATATTTGTCAACCGTACTTGTCAACTGGCTAAGCAATAACATTCTGTCTTGCAGGGGAATTGGATCACCTATGCTATGCAGTTGAAATCACATGATGTTAATTTTGTTTCAAATATTTTATCATAATATTATTTGAGATTCTGTGCAGAGGACCCTGCAGGGTTGCACGAGGGGGTTTGTCTTGTATCTCAAGTTAAAGCATCACTCATTTCTTATTAAATGTCAATAGTAGGAAGCAAAGACAATGAAATAATGAAGTTATTCACTCTTGTACGTCTCTGCTTCATGAGTTATATTCTGGTTTATGCTTTATACAACCTTAAGTCAACTTTCATTGTCTCTTTTGCACATTATTAGTTATGCATATATAATTTAATTAGTTGTGTATGTTACGTAAACTACTTTTCTACAGTTCATAGGCTAGCAAATAGCAAGTGATGAGGTGCCAAGTGTCATCTTTTTACAAACATGAACATGATAATTAAGCAAGAGATCATAATTAACATGGAAAGTGGCCCTTGCTGCCTAAGGAACCCAGTGTAGTGACCACTTCAATTGACATTTCTGAACTTGTGGATGCATCTTTCTGATTAAGATTTTCTTTTCAACATAAAAAAGCAGGGTTGGTGGGTGGGGTGGAATGGATTAGGCACTGCATTGCATGTGCAAGGCACGTAGATGAAGGCAGTTCTATAATTCGTACTTTGCAGTTTCCTATAACTCCCTGCACCCCACATGCATTTGCCAGCCCTGTCCCAAGGAAATTTTTGCTGTGAAGCATAAATGAGTTATGTCTGTGTAGTTCAAGAATGTTTGAGGGTTAAGGGAGAAGATAAATATGGCTATGTAAGGAGCCTCACAGAAACAATTTGCCATTTTGAAGGCCTAAGCATGAAGGAAGTCTATTTTTGAATACTGATATATCCCTTGATGATGTTAATCATTTGAAATGACTAGTCATAACTGTTGATATATACAAATGCCAAGGAAGTAAATTTTATTGATCATATAGTTAAGTATATGCGTGTATTTTATGTGTTTTATCACAAATTTAATAACTAATTTTCTCATTTATGAATATAAATCTTTACTTTTTTCTGTAAAGTAAACATGACTTTGAAGGGCTACATTTGTGACTTTTGAGGACCCAAGTTACCTCTTCTTAAAATACACTGAATGTGAATGTGTGATGTTTAAGCAGAATATCTAATGAGGAGCAATTTGAATCTAAAATAACCTAGAACAACCCAAAAACACGTCATCCATTCATTAAATCTCTGGCGTGGCTTCCACATGCAACTTACCTCGTACTTGGGTATACAGCACTGAATTCCTCATTTCCTAAGCATTTCAAAAGTTTTACTATGACCTGACCATTTTCATTTTGATTCCCTTCTCAAGAGTCAAGATTGGTTAACATTGTCAGAAATCAGAAATGAAAGTTGGAATCTAAAAGCAAACTGAGACCACTCACACAAATCATAACATCCTGCCACTAATCTATTTGCGAAAAGGAAAAAAAAATGGTGCATCTGAATCCCAATTAGAGATCCTTGCAACGGTAGCTTTTCCAATCCAAAAATATAGTTTTTTAGATGAGTCATCCATGATTGACAACATCACTTCTCAAACCTTTAGGACATTTCAATTGCTTTTTGATTCTGAACATGTGTGACTATCCTTTCTCCATATACTTTGGCCTTGACCTTATATCCTAATCTATAATGGGCCTTACATGAGTAAGAGAACTGTGATTAGAAATATGTAGTTATCAATTCTCATGAAGAGGAGGATGAATTGACATCACAGAACTTCCCCTCTATTGAATTTTTCCAATGATTTACCACAAACCTCTGCAAGAACATAAACCATCCTTGAAATGGTGAAACCGGATTGAATCTCTCAAGACAATTTCCCTCCCTGTTGTCTTGGACATGAACTTCCCCATCTCATGACACTCCCCACATACTCTCCGATTCTTGGTGACCCTAACAGTCCTCCCATGTGGCAAATTTAATATACCAAAAGCCATGGCTAACTTCTCACTATGCCCACACAGGAGCACTTCCTTCTCCAAATCATCTGCATTAATCAATGCATACCTCAACTTAGTAGAGTAATCTCCATTCTTCATTTTCATTCTCAAGTTTTTCAGCAATGAGTCTATCCTTTTAGCTTGAGGGTGTCTAGTGTTCCCAGCAACAAAGATGATAAATTTTCCTTGGACCTCTATCCAACTACAGCTTGGACTCTTTTTGAATCCCCGTTTACCCATCCTTTGTTGTAACTTCTTCACTTCTTCCCATTTGTCTGCCTCTGCGTAGACATTCGCCAGAAGAACATAATACCTTGTGTTCTCTGGCTCTAGCTCAAAAATATGCTCTGCCACTTTTTCTGCTAGCTCCACATCATGATGGATCCTACATCCAGATAGCAAAGCACCCCAAATTGTAACATTTGGTTTAATTGGCATAGTCTCAATGAACTTGTATGCCTTGGATAGATTTCCAGAGCGGGCTAGGAGATCCACCATGCAGGCATAATGCTCTAACTTGGGCTCAATGCTGAATTCCCTTCTCATGGAATTAAAGAATTTCCATCCCTCATTCAGTAATCCAGAATGACTACAAGCATAGAGTATGGAAGCGAAGGAGGATTCGTCAGGTTCAATACCAGCAATCCTCATCTTCTCAAAAGTGGAAATTGCCTCATTTCCAAACCCATGCATGCCATATCCAGCAATCATAACAGTCCACGAGATCAGATCCTTTTTAGGTATCATATCAAACAGTAGCTGTGCAAGCATTAGTAATCCACACTTTGCATACATATCAACAAGTGCACAGGCTACACGCAAATCAGAGAAGTACCCTTTTCTTAATATGTGCCCATGTATTTCTCTGCCTTTGTCTAGAGCTGCTAAGCCTGCACAAGCTGGAAGGACACAAGTCATTGTAATGTCATCAGGCTTTAATTGTTTTTGCATGTCTGAAAACAGTTCTAGAGCTTCATTGGGAAGTGAATTTTGTGAATAACCTCCAATGATTGTATTCCATGAAACAATGTCCTTAACTGGAATTTGAGAGAAAATTAAATGAGCTTCTTCCATGCTTCCACATTTTGCATACATATTCATGAGAGCATTAGATACAGGCAAGCTTGACCCCATGTTATTCTTTATAATGTAATTGTGTACATCCCTTCCTTTATCCAAGGAGTTACTACAAGCACAAGCATGAATAATGCTTGTGACAGTATAAATATCAGGGCTAAGACCTTTGCTTTGCATTTCATCAAATAATCCTATAGCCTCATCATACAGACCTTCTCGTACATAAGCAGCAATGATTGAAGTCCAAGAAACAATAGTTGTTTCACCCATCTTCACAAAAACTTCAGTTGCACCATTTAAATTACCACATTTTGAATACATGTCTAGTAAGGTATTGTTAAACATACCTTCCCCACTAAAACAAGCTTTCACTCCATAAGCATGAAGAGCTCTACCCAATGAAAGGTTGCCAATATTTGCACAAGCCACAAGAACGTTAACCAAGGTGGCCGAATCCACACCAGCCCCCAATATCAGCATCTGAATGAAAAACTCAATTCCATTTCTGGGAAAACCATTCATAACACATCCACTTATCATAGAATTCCAGGAAACAACATCTCGGTCACTCAATTCATCAAACAGATTATGTGCACTCTCAACTTCACCAAATTTAAAATAAGCTGCAATTAGAGAGTTAACAACAGCATTATAAGAACCAAATCCCAGCTTAACAATATAGCCATGAACCCCTTTACACACCCTCTCCTTTCCCAATGCAGCAAAACACTTCAAGACACAAGTAAATGTAAAAGAATCCCCTGTAATTCCAAATATCTGCATTTTCTGAAAAAGACACACACTTTCCCTGAAATTACCAATCTTTGCATATTCAGACATCAAAAGATTCCAGAGAAAAACCTTTTCATTGAGAATCTGATCAAATATCCGTCTCCCATTAACCAAATCACCACAATTCACATACATGAAGACTAGTTTTGCCCCTAAAACCTGGTCAATTACCATGCCATTGTTAGTGATAATGGAATGGACCCTTCTACCATCTTCCAAAGATTTAAGCTCAGCACAGAGCTGCAAGACAGAACAATAAGTATTCAACTCAAGTTCGGATCTTTTTGACATTGTGAGCAATTCCATGGCATTTCTGAGATCACCCATTTTGCAGAACTTGCAAATTTTAGCATTTTGGTCCAAGGTTACTTTGTGAGCGGTCTCGGCCAAAGACGCAGAGACAGAGACACCGACACTGCTACGACAAGAAAGGCTCACATTCGATAATAACAGACTTGTTCTCCGAGGTTGTCTGAAGAATATGAAACGATTCCGAGATTTAGCATAGTTTACCTTGTTTCCATGGCTCTGATAAGTGGAACTGATGCTCAGGTTTGCAACACTTTTCGACATGTTTAGCATTCCCCGCTCTCTGTGTGGATTATGGAGTATATCCCTAAACCAAGAATTAAAAAAGTTGTTAAATGTCACGTTTTAAAATTATTTGTTATTTGTTATTAAGGGTTTAGGGTTTAAATGTCCCTCTTTACATATTTTAGTTTAATTTAAATTATTTGTTATTTTAAAAATTAAAAAATAGTAATTGTTTCATCATAAGTTAATTTTTTGTCTTTGAAAATTGTTATTAAGCAATATGAGAAAAATAAATAATTTAATCAAATATAATTTGTATTTCTTTGAAATTAAAAACATTTAATAACTTTCTTTGGTATGTTAATTTAGTGAGATAATTTTAAGTTGTTAAATAAAGACAAATACCAAAATTTAAGCCACTTGCAATGTGAATATGAATTTGTTGTAACTTTGAAATGGTTGAATACACAATACATATGAAGACATGTCTTGTAATATATTTTTTGTTTTTTATAAGACTATTAAATATTATCGTATTAATTCATGTTTTTAATAGATTGAATTAGTTAATATAAAATTCTCTTCCTCTCATCTCCCTTTCAAAGGTTATTGAGATTTTATAAAGATAATAAGTTGATAATCAAGAAAAGGATGGAATTGAGATTCTGAAATGTGTCATCACATCGCATCATATATTATACATTTAACATAAATAATGTGTCGGGAAAATAAATCAAGCATGTGAAGGTTATACTGAGTTTGGTTGAGAAGAAATTGGGGGGAGGGGAAAAGGAAATAGAGGGAGCACAAATGTGATTGTGTATTTGGTAGGATGGAAATGAGAGAAGAGAGAAATTGTCAGACGTGGGGCCCATATTAAAAGATCTCTTGGATGAATTGTGAAGAAAATATTGCAGAAATAGTCAGACAGAAGAGGGAGAATACTAAACAAATACTTGGACATGTGTGTCCATATTTTGTATGAACAGTGCGCAACTTTTTTTGAACATAAAACAATCTGGTATAAACAATAGGGGCATTTAAGTCTTTGTGTATTATAATTTTATTTTCTTTCCATTCTATTTCTCTTCTACCAAACAGGATTACAGAAAAATACCATCCTATTTCCACTCTATTTTACCCATATTTCTCTCCTACCAAACAACTCATTTCTTCACTATTTCTCACATATTTCTCTCCACTCCATTTCTCTCTTCCCTATTTCTCTTTACTCTATTTCTTTCCACTTTACCAAACATACCCTTATGGCTGGATGCGATGTGAAGAAGTAAAATTGATTTTGAATACAAGCACTAATCATATAGAACTAGTTTGGAGTTTTGCTTTTGGTATGTTATATTTCTTGCATTATAAAAGTTTGTTTTGTCCTGGTTGTAATTGTGTGGAGTAAAAATTTGAGATTATAATACATTGAATAAAATCTGTGTGTGTGTGTGTGAAATTTTATTCTTCTTAGGTCCCAGAGTAGAGCACAAATATGTCATGGGCTTGGGCGCTTGGCCAACGGGGGAGAGAACCGATCAACATTCAACAACGGTGGCTAGCTAGAGCAAACTTAATGCATCCTCTGAATAAAACTTGAGACAGAATCAGAGAACATCGAAACTTATTGCTGAGTATCCAAGTTGACGGCATCTACAACAAGACCAGACCCAATTGTCCCACTAGTTCGTTAAAATGCTTTCTTAAGCCCAAAATATATTTGATTCGAAGCCCACAACTTGTCATTTTCTAAGAAAGTATAATGAAATATGGAAATTGCTTTAAAATCACATTACTTAAGTAGCAATGAGTTAAGTACCAAGTCATGTGAGACCATACCAAATTGCAAGTCATAATCATCCATGTATATAATAATTGACACTGAAGAAAATACAACGGCCAACACATGCATGAGTCTATGACAAAGCCCCACAAGTGCAAACCAAAAATCTATTTTAATACAATGTAAACATCTAAAATAAGATCCGATATATACATGCATCAATCAAAACAGAAACAGTCCTCACTTGCAAGCAATTATTGTTCCACCATGTGTATATATATAAATATGGTTTGGACAAATGAGATTTCATAGATACGTGGATCGCTTACCGTAAAGTGCTTTATTTTATTATTAGGCTTTTGAAAAAATAATTGTAATTATATTATTAGTCTTCAGATATTTATCCAAGCCTAAGGAGGGTTCTCCACCCAATGATTAAAATTAGAAGAAACCTCTACTCTTTACTCTCTATTATCATTACTTTTAAAGCTTGTTCTTCCTAACTTAAACCAAACAACTGATTTGGCGTGACTTGTCTTCCTTTACCATATCAAAATGAACCAGACACAAACCCAAGCATTTTGTAAAAGGCAATAGCTCAATGATGCCCTATTTTAATATCATGACATCCACCACTTTAAGACTTCTTCTTCTTTGGCCTTGTCCCATTTTAAAAGCTATGTCCTCAGTATAAAAGGAAAGCCAGATTCCTAATAATACTGTGATTATATTTTATAAAATTTATATTGTATTGCATTAATTAATGATGAACCAAAATGGTTCAAATCAATGTGCTCCCTAATTCTGAATCTGAAACAGCCATTACCACTGAATATGTTATGCGAGAAATTTTTTCATTAATTCCTAAAAGAATAAATACCATTACCACTGAATATGTTAGGCGAGAAATTTTTTCATTAATTCCTAAAAAAATAAATATAAAAAATTCCGTTGCCGGGACTTGAACCCGGGTCTCTCGGGTGAGAGCCGAGTATCCTAACCACCTAGACTACAACGAATGTTGTTATTAAAATTCCTACATTTTTATAATGTCCTATGCTTAGATAACATCATCTGGCATAAGAATTGATAAATGATTTACTTATACATAAATCACTTTTCCACTCATTTACACTGCCATTTAATTGTAATGCCCTAAGTTTTCTTTATTTTTATTCTGTTGTTTTGGTCTTTTTGTATTTAGAAGTGTCATATGCTCCCCTTATTAGCTCCATTGGCATGTGATTCAAATTGTGATCACAAATAATTCTTTGTAACCTTATATATCTCTTTCACTTTTCGTTATTCACGAGCAGTACATACACATTAATTTAATGTATTTACTTACATTTTATTTTAATCTCCCTCTGAGATCAAGGCTAAAGTTGGAGCATATCAATACTGAACAACTTTAGACCAAAACCGAATGTTGACAAAACCAACTTTACTATCGCTGGAGTAGGTTAGAACATTTGCAATTTCTGAAAATAAAGACAAGGAAATATAAACACCATTGATGACCACCACCACATGACATTGGATTCTCTTTGAACTTTAGCTAACAAGTCAACATAAAAAAAGAGTGAAAAAATGAAAAAGAGAAAAAGATCAAATGAGGAGATGCTCATTTTGTTTGCTTGTTTCAGAGAATTATGTATTGTTTTCTAACATACAACATGTATCCCTCCCACAAGTAAAATATCTTTTCTTTTCTCCCTTAAAAATAGGTAATCCCGCTGTATCAACAATATATATCTCAGAACACCATTTGCACTCCAATCCAAAGAATGCAATAAGGAAACAATCCAGCCATAACTTGCCAATTTGTTAACTTTCTTGCAATGAAACTTCAGGGTACATATCCCTGTGAAATATGAACTTGAACATGGTTAAGCATACCACCCCTTCAGAGAAAGTATGAACAAGGAACCAATGATGCACTCATCATATAGACAGGAGCGAAGATTTGACGTGAAGAAGAATATTCTTTGACTCCACTAGAACATATTTACACGAAAGAACCATGGAAGAACAAAGGCGATTACCAGGCATGCCATCAAGAAGTTACAGAATGGCTGCCCACGCCAGCATCCACCAAACCTGCGGGTTGAGGTATCTTCACCGTCGATGAATCTACTTTCATTCCACTCTTCCATAAATCCATTATCAGTAACATCCGCAACATTTTTTGCAGTCTCACCACATATTTCACACAACCTGTGATCATGAAAGGTAAATAAAAGGTATTAACAGAAGTAACATAGAACAAAGGAAACTCATCATCATTCAACCATAAATCTAGTGGACATATGAAACAAGAATTAAGAGTGGCTATGATTGGTGATAATATTCTTACAAATATTTAAATATTGCTTGCAAAAGCACATTGTATTGAACTATCAAATTCCTCAACTCCTCTCCCTCAACTCAAAAAACAAGAAATATTTTTAAATTACAAAAAGGATTAAGATATAAACAGCATGTACACACAAGAGAGTAATTTCAAACAAGAATTAATATTCAAACCAAAAAAAGAACAAAGACCGGAATTTCAGACCATCCTTCACCAGGCAAAAGAAAATTTTGAACAATAAAATTTAGAATTGAGCACGGATTTGAACCATCATTTCATAATTAAAATCTAGCAAAAAAATGTAAACAAAATTTAAAACGGTGGCTGAGACTCTGACAAAACTCTAGATTGAATGCAAATGGAGGGGCTTCTCATAGTATTCATTAGATTCATTAATAAGGAATGGACAAACAAACCTCCCCCACCCTGACCAAAAAAAAAATTTGGGTTCCACCATTCAGTTCATGCATAATGGTACCTGGTGTTCACTGTTATTTTTGCAACTGCCCCAAAAGAATCCTCTCATGTTCCACCATTGATTAGGTATGGGAATGACATTGGATACAAAAACGACATAGATTGCATTGCACATTAATGCTGGAACTAACTGAAACTGACAGACTAAAGAGATTACAAGGGAAGGGATCAAACTCATTGGGGAATGGTAATTAGATTAGTCTACACTCTACAGTAACATTAGAGTTTACACAAGTGGAAGTTGCATCAGTACCATACCTCCAAGAGTTTCTTCTCTAACAACTGCTAACAAAAATTAAAAGTGGAATATTTATTCAGAATTATCATGGAAATTATAACAGTTAGAAAGACAATCTTACTGGGATGCATTCTTCAATGTACCATATTTTTACTTGTTCTTTCTTTGGGAACAGGTAGAGGAAAAGGGACGGGAGTAGGAGATACACTGTTATATATTATTCTTTCTGGGGTGATGAAAGTATAAACTTACTTTCCTAGTTCATTCCCAATCCCCATATATCAGCTGAACAGAGAAATAGGAGATTCAAGGAATCATGGAGATGTGAGCACTTTTTCATCAAACATGGACAAAAAGCATCAATGTGAAAAATACGTGCAATCATATGTTAGATACCAGACTAAGACTTGATGCTATCATTTGGATGTTAAACCTCAGTTCACTAACACTAGAAGTCTAGAAGTCAAGCCATTTGCTAATCTTGTTTATACCTAATCCAAACTCATCCATCTCATAAGGAAAACCAACTGGATGTCTGGATGCATCTGCCCAACTCACCCCTTATGAAGTCCTTACCAATAGAAACTCCTTGTGTCAGGGTGCAGAATGATGACAGTGGTTCTTCAACTAGAATGTGCCAATCAAAAGCAAATCAGCAATGAGCTACATACATTAACCAACTTACAAATGTTAAACAATAAAGGCAATTCCTTTGATCTTTAATTCAAATTTTAAGTACACAACATCATGATCATGGTCAACATTGCAAGCATCAACACAAAACTTCAATACATAAATAAAAAATGATCTACGAACTAGAAATAAACAGATATTAACAAAAGAAACAGTTACCTGTTTCCTTTAATCTTGAACCATGCCTCAGCGCAATGACTGTGTGCAATGCCTAGCTCATCTTTACATGCACAACCAAGCACAATCAAAGTTGTACTATTAGTACCACTATTTGGAATGCCAACACCAGTTGCTTCTAATGGTTGCCCAGAGGCCAGATGGCAGATCCTACAAATCCTTTCACCTTCCAAATTCTCACTAAACCCTTTGCAGCTGCCACAGTTTATATCAATCACACATGAATTTTTATCTGTCTCAGACACCCCTTTTGGTGCCTTAATGGTTAACTTGCTCAACCCTGATTGATTAGCTTTTGCTTCCAATTTCCTATTATCTCCATTAACATGCTCAATCTGAGCAGAAGAATCTATTACAACACGGGTCTCAAGTACTGCCCCATTATCATTACTTGAATTATAACTAGTTCCTTGATCAACCCCGTGCAATGTATCATTGATTTTTTGTGGATCACCCATGTCCTGATCCTTAAATTCTTCAAGCCTCTCCTTTAGCTCCTTATTCAATCCGAGACCATTGCCCATCTCTTCTGAAGTCCCATCTTCCCCACTCACACTAACTCTGTCACCCAAGCTACGTCCAGCTCCTGCATCAATTGCAACCTTTTCAACCAAATGGCTCAAATTCGCATCCACCCCTTCATCAACACGATCCAGTATCTCACCACTGCCTTTGCTTCTTGACTGATCCATCACACCAAATCAATTCCTTCCACTCAATATTCCCAAACCTGAAAGAAATGCCTAAAATACATGCATCCCACAGTGATAAACTCAACAAAAAGAAAAACTTTGCTTTCAAGATTATTTACAGAGGATGAACAATGTGACCAAATGAAAATCTCTGAACGACCCATTTCACGGTTCGAGAATGATCTTCAGATATCACTACAAAATATTTTTTTTAAAAAAAAAAAAAAAAGAACCTGGGTTATCACCAATTGGATGCATCACTCCAATCAGTGAGAAAAGAGAAGGGTTTACCTTAAACATTAAATTGTAGAAAGAAAAATCAATCTGGGCATGTTTGAATCCAACTACACCGCGTTAAAGCTCTGTGCTTTGCCTCTGGTTCTAGGTGTTTTTAGAAGAATGCACAATATTGTCATTTATTTATATATTGAAAAAGAGTAGAAGGGTTAGGTGAGGAAAGTAACTGGGAAAATGGTAAGAAAATTAAGAGAGATTGAGTGCATTCGAATTATTTGATAGAATGGGTTAGTGTGTAAAGCAAAGGATAAGAAATAGAGGGTTTGTCTTTATTCCATGCTTTTTTACACAAAACCCTTTTACTTTTACGGCATGCATTCGGCATAAGAGAATCAAATCATAACCCAAAAACAAGACAAGACAAAACAAAACAACAGCAGAATATTACTGCAAAATACAAAAAAAAAAAAAGTGAATATTTATTAATTTACGAACTTAATTTTAATTTATTGCCAGCTTAAACTGATAGAATATAAGTTTAACAGGAAGGTGGAAGGAATATAAGTAAGAAAAATATATGCGTTTAAAAATTCTTCATTATTAATTATGCGTTATATCAACAGTCAAATTCTATTGAGAATGTGATGATGTATAGTTAAATTTTAATATTAAAATTTAGAGGTAATTAAATTTAAAATTGATTTTCAGAATTTTTAATATTTTTTCTATATTTTTCAATTATTTTCTTATAGTTTTCTAAGCAAGTTAATGTCATTTTTCTACTGCATAAAAAATTGTCATTTTTTTTATCAGTGTTTCATCCAATTATAATAAATTAATAAGTTAAATATGTTTTTAGTGTCTGAAATATAATTGAGATTTGGTTTTAATCCATGTAATTTAAAACCAGTGGTTTTGGTCCCTCAAAAATTAAAAATATATCAATTTAGTCCTTATCGACAAAAATTTATAGCTAATCCGTAGCAAAATCTGTAGCAAAACTGGGCAATAAGGACTAAACTGGTGTATTTTCAATTTTTGAGGGACCAAAACCACCGATTTTAAATTACATGGGCTAAAACAAAATCTCAACTATATTTTAGGGACTAAAAACATATTTAACCCTAAATTAATTGATACGGATGAGATCTATAGACTATTAGTTTGTTTGGTTGCACCTTGCTACAGGACGAAATCATAATTTTGTGAAATTGATTTTAAATCATTTCTGTTACGTATTTCATAAAATTTTTATCACTCATCTCAATCATTTAGTTTTAGAATTAATTTTACTCAAATATAAATCAAACGGGTATTATGATATGATAAGAAAGAGTCCAACACAGTTTTACCATAAGAGATATAAAATTCATACAACCAAAAATATACAATAACTCATACAACACTCTTTTCTCTATCTTTTTCCATCACATCACCGTTACATTTCATATTTCTATCTCTTTGCTCCATTTTCTCTCTTCCTCTCTCTTTCTCTCTACAAGATGTACAACTAACATTACCCTTACCAAAAATTTGTCATCCACGCTAATCATTTTTTTTTTATTTTCGTATTATGTGATGTTGTTACCGTTAGTATTTTATTTTATCCAATTGCTTATAAAAATATAATATATATATATAGATGATATTTTTTATACAATATGAGTAAGATAAAATATTATTTTATCAAAATGTCATTCATGTCATCCAATTTCATTAGTAATTTAGTGGAACACTAACAATATAATCATTTTTGCTTACTTAAAAAAATGTGAAATCTTAATTAGATAAATATATATATATATATAAGGACAAAAATTAAGCTTTTATGAAATTCCAGAAAACCAAAAGTACAGTTAAGCTAAGATAAAAATATCCACCTATAACTACTTTGTAATTTAGATATATTCTTTTTAAAAAATAAGTAAAAATAAAAGTATTTAACAGAAAATATTTACAATTATTCATAACTTATTTTAAAATTAAATTTAAAAATAAAAAATAAAAAAGACATATATTTAAGCCACCTTTAAAAGAGTGTATTCTAATTTAATATGTGAAGATAAATTATTTTATTTTAATATAACTAAAATATGCATAATTTTATCCATTATAGGCAATGGCGGATAAATAAAAAATGGTTAAATTGTATTTTTATCTCCATTTATAATATTTTTCAAAGTAATATTTTAAAAATAATTTTTTAAATGGTCCCTCTATATTTTTATAATTTTTTTAAATGGTCACTAAAAAATCATAATTTCTAAACCAATCACCAATAAAATATCACAATTTCTAAAATGGCAAATAAATTGGGAGGGAGGGATTACATCTTTGTTAATCTACATTTTGATAACATCTATATCTATTTTTCTTAAATTTTGTGAATATGTATTTATAATATTTTTTTTAGGTAAGACCACATATATTTTTTATAGTAACAATCTTATTCAAGCCGATAGGACTTTATAAATAGTAAAGTTCTGTTCTCTTTTTAAGGATTTAACACAACCGAATAACTAGAGCTAAATTTTGATAAGCATAAGCACGGGAAATATGTAAAAACGAAACAATATTTGAATGTGTCAAGTTCATCATTCAAGAGTAATTAGATAAGAATAAGAAACAAGATATCCATACGAAAGTCTAACAAGTCAAACAAAATGGAATTCCTATAAAAGATAAGTTAATCTACCAATTGATTTGCTCAATCTTTGAGAATATTAACCATTTTTGTTGGAAGTTGGAACGATCAAATGATAAGTCATTGGCTATGCTTATAGTAACAAACTGGAAGTATGCTTCCTATTAAAAAAAATTCTAGAGCACCGCAAACCATGTGACAACTGACAACATCATTTAGTCAATTAATAAACAAGTTAGAGCATTTTTCCCCTCACGTAATGAACATGATTCAATGCAACACTATTTTCACTAATATTAAACTGGATTCAAACACATGATTTTAATAGAGTACAAACATATTATTAATTAAAGTTTGATTTATTCTTTATAGCACAATTATATTTATTGATGATTTTTTATTGTGATAACAAGTATTTTAAATAGAGTAACGCTATCGATTCATTTTCATACACATCTTCGTTGATCGATTGAAATTCATATGAATCCCTCTAAATTATGTAGATCTCACTTCTAATTTGAAATATGTTTAGTTAGACGAAAGCTAAATTAGTACTTAAGATTATTTCATCGGTGTTTAGTAAGGTGGTTTTTTTAGGTAGTTAATCGTTTTTCTTGAGAAGCTATTTGAGGTAGTCTTTTTAAAAAAAATCAATTTTTTCGGCTATTAGTTGAAAATTTATTACAAATTCATGTCTCAACAACCCTCACTCATTATTATTTAATAATTAATGATGTTATTATATATATATATATGTCATTTACCATTTTCAGCTAGTTTTACCAAATACTTTTAATTAAATCAGTTAGCTTTTCAGCTTTAAGTTAGGTTTACCAAACACAGTGGTGGACGCACTGCTAAGGGTGGAAGTAGGCCGAGCCGAGCTAGGCTTTGCAGGGCCCAAGTCTGGCCTGCATTATATTTTTGTGGCCCAAGCCTGACATGTTACCTGTCATAGGCCATTTTTTTAGGTCTGGTCTGGCCTGTTTCAAAACCTGGTTTGGCCTATTAGCCTGTTTAAAAACCCATTTCATATTATGACCTTTAAACATGTCAATAAATCTATCTCTAAATAGATCAGTGCTCTTACAAACTAATATTTACATTTTTATAATGTAAATATGTCACTAACATATACGTTTAGATAGGAAAATAAGTCTATCTCTAAATAGGCCAACAGAAGAATTTAAAAAATTATATATTATTATACTATTTATTATATATAAAATATTTATATATTTATTAAAAATAATATTATTTATAATAGGCTAACCTGTCAAGCCAAATAGGCTTTTTAAAAAGTCTGAGCCTGACCTATTTAATTAAAAAGGCTTTTTCAAAAGTCTAGACCTGATCTTTTATTAAACGAGCCGAGCCAAACTAGGCCTTAAGTAGGCTGGGTCGTATGCCCCTATCAAGCGATCTGACCTATTTTTATCCCTACGCACTCCTTATTTGGTGGAACCATGCAAATTTCATTTAATCATAGGGTTGTCGATAAAAGTGTGTCATATTAATTAAAAAAAATTACTCATTTATTAAAGATTTAATTTATTTTATTTTTTAAAAATCTTTAAGAATATTTATTTACACTCACTATCTTCTTTTCCCTTTTTTAAAAAAAGGAACTCTTGCTACATGTGGAAATTTGACATTAGTTATTAACTATGATTTGAATGCTAATAATTATATAAAGAAGACAAAACCATGTAGCAAGAGTGGAAAATAAACAAGAACATATTCCGTTTTAACTTGCTAATTGCTATTTCTTGCGCATATGTTTTTTGTAAACCGATATTTGCATTTAAGAAACGTATGTTAATAAAAGTTAAGAATATAACTAGCGCAAAGAAATTCATCCCTGAGTAAACAGACAAAATCAAGTATCTCTATTTTAATAAAAATACCTTAACCAAGTCGCCAAAACTGAGAATCTTGAACAGAAATTTGGTTGTGTGTATATATTTATATATATATATATTTATATTTATATATTGTACATATAAGAGAACCTACTTCTAACTGCAAACTTTTAACTAAATACTATTTTTTGCCATGCACATTATTAAATACTGAAACATATATATAAGTTGTTTTGGTGACGCAAAGCAATTGGAAGTTTATGAGTTTTTATTATCTAGTACAAAGCCACTTAAAAATGTAAGACAAAAAGTACAGGGAAAATCTAGTGGTCAAAATCTTGAGATTTTTATCTAGGTGATGACTTGACTTAGCTTGTTTTAACTAATTAATATATATAGTTCTTTAAATGGAATAATAATTTCAGATTTCTATCAACTCTTAAATAGTTACAAAAGGCATCTGGTAATTAATTAAGATCATCCATTTAATTTGGATATTCTTCAATATGAGGTATCGACCGGTGATAATAATCGTCAACTCTCTTCTTTCAATTGGATCCTTCAATGAGATACATTAATAAATTTTGACGCAAGAATCGTCATGATGTTGATATATGCAGAGACAAAATTTTTGCATACATTTTACACACTTAAAAAATATTAACATTCATTTTATTTTTGCATTCTCTCACCTTTAATTTTTTCGACAAATCAATAGTATTATAGTACACAATTTATTAGGGGTGTTTATGGAACGTTATTTTCTAGTCCCTAATCCGACCCTAATTTTTTATCGGTCAATTCTATGGACTCGAACTCATCCATAAACTCGAAAAAACCCGATAATGTGCAGGTCTAAGTAGGATCGGGTCTGAGTAGGATAAGATGGGGTTGACCCGATATATAAGTTAAATATACCATGAAATGATCATATAACAATGTTAAAAAAAAATAGTCCATACAATTAATAAATATATTGCATACAATATAATATCTCTTAATGATGCAATATTTTTTACTTTTTTAAAGTTTGGGACATTACTAAACCAAGAATAACATTATATCAGTATCACTATATAATTTAATGTATATAATGTATTTTTAAAGGTAAATAAAGGAAACTTTTAAAAACCTATCTAAAATGAAAAAAAACAAGGTTAGGACTTTACATAATAGAAAATCATAAGTAATAAATATTATATTTGTATATGAATTAGGACGGGTCGGGTAACCCGAAAGTGAACCCGAACCCGTCCTCAACCTGATGTCGGATAAAAAAATGAGACCCGATTAGACTTGATTTGGTTCTATTCTTTCTTGTAGGACATGAACAGACCCGGTCCGAGTAGGATGAGTTGGGACAGGTCAAAGGGAGGAATCAGGTCTTGAACACCCCTACAATTTATATTGAGGTATATATGTAGATTTGCTTTTTCTATGCAAGTATACTTTCTATTTTTTTTCTCCTATAAAAATCTAACCTTACATATTAAATTAATATATTTTTTATAATTGTTAAATTTTTTATTTTACATTTTCATGAAGAATGATATATGTATTTCTTAATTTTTCTTTTTAAAAGTTTTTTTAAAAAATATTTATTCACCTTTTTATATAATTTTTAATATTTTTTATCTTTTAATTTAAGTTATAACTATTGGATTTTATTATCTTATTTAAATTTTAACTATATTTTTTATCATTTGGTTTACAGTTGAGTAGAATTGATTTTGGAAATCAATGGTTGAGATGAGTGATGCACACTTTACGAAGCACGTTGGACGGAAGTGATTTAAAATCAATTATGCAAAATCATGGTTTTGAGTTTTTCAACTCCAAACCAAACAGGCTATCAGACTATTTGACTATTTGAGTTTGACCAAAAAAAAGATGATGAAAATAAAACTAGTTATCCTCAAATATAAAACACTAATGACATGCTTGAATTTGGTAATTATTTTGAGAGAAAAATATGGCAAAAAGCAGGGACGGATCCATGATTGATACGGAAGGGGGTCGGAAATTTTTTTTTAATGATAGATATTAAATATTAATCAAATTCATCATATCTTTTATTTAAGTTATATATATAGTATATTTATGTTATAAAAATTAAATGTATCACACTTATTTTATTTAATTTTTTTTCATTTATTACATATATATTAATAATATTTTATTTTTTGTATGTAATATGTAGTATAATAGAATGGGGGAGGGGGGTCAAGACCCATGCTTGCCCCCTTGAATCCGTCCCAGGCAAAAAGTGGATATCTAATATTTTATTGTTTGAAATACTAATAAAAATGAGAAGAATAAATTTTTTAAAAGTATTTAGTGTAACGGCAGAAACCCATCTTCTCTAAATTAAACTTATTAAAAGTACACTGAATTAAATATATGGAAATATTTTTTAAAATATTTTTTCTACACAAAAATTGAGTTTCAAAGATTATTATAGTTTTTTTTATAATTTTGGACTACAATAATCTTTTGTTAGTGTCCGAACAGAACTGCCCATGTAATTAACACAAAAAAAAACCTTTTAATAGTATAAATAAAAAATAAGGCAAAAATGTCTCGTTGATTATATATAAAAATATATATAAATAAGCAATAAAAAACAATTAAGTTAATCTCATTTTTCATTTTTTCAATTAATTATATCCGATGAAAAAAGAGATTAATTACATTTATTTTCACTTTCAATTTCCGGTTAATATTTCCCAAAAATAAAAAACGCGTGACACCCAAGTTGGATTATTATTTATACATGTAATATGTGAATGCGAGAAAAAAGATACATGAAAATTCAGCTTCCGCCTTCCAGTGCATGTTGATCATTGACAAATGATTCCCTATAGCCCAAATTTAATGCGTGGCCGTGGACCAAGAGATATATAATTCAACACGTAAGTATATAAAGTAATTAACAAGATATTAAATATAGTTAATCTCTTAAATTTTGGATGAACTCTAACTCAATTCAAAAACTAGTTTGTTAAATGAGAATTGTTTAAGACTTTGTATATTACTATTTGATTTGATCTCTAGTAGTATACGAGATTATAAGAGATCGTTGAGCATAAATTTTAAGATAACAATTAAGAAAAGGACACACATATCAAACTTGTTATTACTTAGGACAAAATGGGACCTACGTACGTATGAGTTAATAAGTATGGACACTTCCAGCTATTATTGGCTTGCTTGATATTAATTTTATTTTATTCATTTGAAAGTTGAAACCATGTACTGGCAATGGCTAGCTAGCTTGTTCTAGTTGACATCAATGCCTAATACCACAGTCCACAAATTATTTCCAAGCCCACTACGCATTGATCTTGAGTTGACATTCATCTTCAAACAAATCGGAAGTTGATTCTTGACCAAAAAAACGGAAGTTGAATTTTTTTTTTTGTATATAGAATGATAGAACCGAAAGCATACATTGACTTCACGCAGTAATATATAAGAACTTGATAGCATATATGCATGGCAATGGCATGGAGCTTATTCAAATATTGGGCCTCCAATGAAAAAAGAATTTTTTTTATCCACGAGTTAGTTTAGATAAATTTATCAAAAACGACTTTATGGGAGAAAAAAATAAAAAAAAAAGGAATTAAAAGATGCCATAATTAATATAACATAAAAATCCTTGGGAAAGCTAACCCCATCATGATGTGGATGTTCCGGCTCCCGTGAAGGATACCTGTGGTTAAACTAAAAAATTAATACAACGTAAAAAAAATATTAAAAAAAGAGATATAAAAAGACGTGAAAGAATAAAATGTGAAAAAAAAAATCAGAATTAATATATTATAGGGTGCCTTCTACCGTCCACCTCCCTGATGAATCCCGAACAGGACTGACGTGGTTAACACCAAATTTATAACTACTTGCACAATTGTAAAAAGAGATTTCTTCCATTCCTCCATAAAATATCCAAACAATCAAATACTGTTTTTGTTTTACATCCTATCATCTCATTCTACTCCTTTACATCCTATTATGTTCCGCCAGACAGATCACAAATCCAAACATAATTTTAAACTTTTATAATCTAAAAAACAAAAGAAAAAAAATGAAATGTTAATACATTTAACCAATATTTTAAAAATCGGACCGATAATTAAATCGGTGAAGACATTACTTCACGGTTCAATGGTTCAACCGTGGTTGAACCGTGATCAAACCGATATTAATTAAATATATTTTTTAATTATATATAACATTTTAATTAATAAAATCACAAAAAATTATAAGAAATTAAGTTATATAAAACTGTAAATCATTATAAATAACCTTATTATAAGATTTATTTGACAAAAAAATTAATAATCATTGATAAAATAATATATATCTATGTATAATCCTTAAATATATCTTTATCTTAAAAATATTTTAGGTTAAATAAAAAAATGTTTTTTTAAAAAAAAAACCGATTTATAACCGGTTTTCTGATCACAAGTTTTTGACCGATTTTCATCGATTCTGAAATCCACCAATTTTCAAGGTTAAATGGATCAATTACCAGGTCAGTTCCCGATCGGACCAATCGAACCGGCCAGTCTGGTTTTTTAAACAATGCATTTAACTAACTAACCGAGTACTTCCTCTCAAATCTAATTCTCGCTAGCTTATCCAGCTTTTTTTTATCTGAACTCCTGACAAGCAAAGTCAATCTGCCAGATTAATTTTTAAGAAGTAAATAATATCAGATTTATCATATCACAAATTTCCTATTAAGCTAACAGATATTTGTAACTATGATGATATTCATATTTACACAACTAGTCAGAGATGTAATATTTCATTCAAAAAGGGCAATTTCTGGAGCCTATGAATCTAAGATGATACTACTACGTACGGGAAACAAACTGATTGATCATGTCAGGGAAGGAAAAATCTTTGCATAGACCCCAATATATAACATATGAAATTTAAGAATCCATAAAATAAAGTGGAAGGTTAGACAATAGATATAAGTGCTTGGTGAGAAAGAGACAACAATACATTTCACAAGGAGCATGTCTGGGACATAGACATGGTGAGTCATTCACATATTGACATGGGAACGTGAGGAAGCCAAACTCAACCACCAACATTGTCCACCATCATGATCCATCCACTATCTGGGACCCTCCTTCCAGATAAGGGTTTAGTTTTCCCTTGACAGAAGCATTGTGACCAATTAAGGCCAACCACTCTTTAAACACATTGATGTAGACGTTTACTATATAAACATGGAAGGAAGAAGCTATTTGCCAGGGGAAACAAATATCCACCAGAAGGGAAGTGAGTGAGATTTAGATGATGTTTGGTTTAGCATTGAAACGTGGTAAATTCATGTTTCCAATGCTAGAAATAGTTGTGTTGAGAAATCTAAACTTGAATTTGACCGATTTTAGCGTTAAACCAAACACACACTTAGAAGGTATATGCTGATGGATCAACTGCAGCCATCCAGAGCCCACGTCTCAGTCCCGGTCAAGCACAGAATAACACTGCCTGGGCCACAGAATATATGGTAATTTAGATAAAAGGGGGTACCCCTCTTTCAACTTATCAACTAGAATATACTATGCCCTGAGCTTTAACATCATGTTCCTGCCAAATGGGCATTTTGTAACCCAATCTGCCGCTTCATGTGGTCAGGTATCAACTTGTTAACAAGCTCTGGAGATGCTCCAGATAACTGCAATCAGGAAGGAATCATAAGCATGTAAAAGATCCTGAACAAGGAATGCATTGACTATCAGATCATGGGTATGTTCATAATGAAGTTTTCCACCAATTTTGTTTAGGTAGGATGTTGATCTTGAATCATGATCATAAAATTGTATCATAGTGCATTCAGATTTTTAGCCCTCATTGCATTGCTAAAAAGTTGATGTTGCCATACTCACATCTTGTTTAAAGTTGAATAGAGGTGGAAATGGACGACCATTTGGCAAGCGAGCATTGGGTTCACGGAGTTCATCAAAGAATGGGTGTGCACATGCTTCTAGCTGCATAACAAAAGTAGATCCTCCTCAAACTACTATGCTAGTAGTATATATATACAACAGCCATCAATTGATCAGATTCTGTCTTGAAGAAATATAGACTGGGTGTATGTTGAGAAAGACCAAATGATTTGCAAAAACATAAATAAATGCTAATTGCAGCAATCAAACTCACCGCAGTACAGCGGAGACTTGGGGAGTACTGCAGAAGCCGGGAAGCTAGATCAATTGCTTCTGGAGGCATTTTTTTGTGGAATATCTACACACAAAATTTTAAGTTTTAGAATGACCAGGATTCTTTTCTATATACTCATCTTTGATAATCTGAAAAACCATGTGGCAGATGAGAGCTAAAAGTGCAAACCTTGTGCCATGGGTGTGCTTTAACCTGTGGAAATCTGAAGTCATTGTAGTTTGGATTCATGCAGCGGACTTCCTCCCGAGTGGGTGTGCCAAGAACCTGCACAATACAGGAGTTTATTGAGCTGACTTTATGAAAAGAATGGTATAATCTTAGAAACCTATTATGTCATAACTCATAACACCAATTTCACCTTGATAATCTCTACAAGCTGGTCCACAGCATTTTCGCCAGGAAACAATGGCTACAAAAGTTCCATTTATGTGTCAGGTGACATATAGGCAGTAAATAATTAATAAATAACAGACTATTTGCATTAATTTTCAGCAATGCATGTAATAATAATGAAAGAAAAGCAATGACAAACCTGGCCCAAAAGCAGTTCAGCAAGGACACAGCCAGCTGACCAAATATCAATTGAAGTGGTATACTCAGTGGCACCAAATATAAGTTCTGGAGCCCGATAGAAGCGCGAACATATATATGATATATTAGCTTCACCTTTGACCTGATCACACAAAAATCCCAGGTAAACAACAGAAGGAACAACAATGGAGAAAGAACTTTGCTGGACTGACACTAACATTGAGAGATGAAAGCTAGTGGAGTGAATGGGAAACATCTAGTTTGAATATGATCCTGGATATTGTAATAGGAGTCACAAGCTCACGACAACATAAATTAAATGCATATAAATCATGATCAAAAACCAAAACTGGCAGGTTTACCCAAATGGCTGAAACAAAACCGTGTAAAAAATTACAAAGAGACGAGAAAATGTCGAAAATAAAGACATATAGCTCCACAATTTGCAGTTGAGCACAGAAGTACTCTAACACTAGACATGATCTGAGGACAAAGAACATAATTAAAATAAGTGGTGAAAGTAGACCTAAACATAGTCCAAAATAATTTATCTCTGTACACTTTCAGAATGGGGCATCAGACATGCATGATACAAATATATCTATTCATCTTATAGCCCAGAGGCAAGATCAATTGCCATCAGAGCATTTCATCCAACTTCAGTATAAAAACATGAACAAATGCAAAGAATAGTAACATAATAACATTAAAATATCCTTCCCAAATCACAGATTACATCCAGTAGGGGCCTATAACTTAGATAATGTGAATGGCCACATATGAATAGTCAATTGTTAAATGATATTCTTTGACATCCAAAAGGTATAAAAAAAAGCACAGGACAATTGTAAATCAAAAAAGAGAACTTTATTCATCATATTAGAGATCATGCAGACTAAAATTTACAGCTTATGTCTGTTAACTGAAAATGCATTAAATGAACATTTCACATCATAATAATTAGAACATTTTCATCTGCATTACTTGGTTGATATTCTAAGATAATTAAAGGAGAACCTAGGCTGACTTATTAAACATAATGATAATGATGCACAGAAAAAGAATGAGATCAACATACCAAAACCTTTGCACTTCCAAAATCACATATCTTAACCTGGTGTGTAAGAGGGTCAACCTAGAGAATACACAAAATGGCATCAGGGCAGGAAATAATTCCTGGTTATCAGAAAGAAATCCTACTAATAATGTCCATTCAGCAAGCATATAGATGCAAACCAGTATATTTTGAGGCTTCAAATCTCTGTGGCATACTCCAGGTACAGTGTGGATATAAGCCAGGCCCCTGAAAATCTATATATACCCACTGTATCAGGATGTGAAAAGATAAAAAAATGTTCTCAATCATCAGAAAGTCAGAGGCATACCTGGTACATATAAAGTTTTACGTAGATAAGTGGCATTCTTTGATTAGAATTACTATAGAACTTCAAGACTCGATACATAGACTCCGGAACATATTCCATCACCAAATTAAGAAAAAGCTCATCTGTACTTGTAGTCGAAAAGAAACAATGCTTCAGAGAGATCACATTTGGATGATCCATCATGCGCATTAACTGTAGCTCACGATTTTTATATCTTCTGTCCTGTAAAACCTTCTTAATAGCCACTGCCTCCCCAGTTTCCAAGCATTTTGCCTGAGAGGAAAAATTATCAGCATATGGCAAAATATATAGAGACGGTAAAAGCTATGATCTAGTATTGGCATACCTGGAAAACAACTCCAAATGACCCAGTCCCTACAACGCGTTCTGCCATGTAACTTATAGTCTACAGCAATCATCGTAACAAAGACATTAACATTTCAATCCAAGTTTTAGCATGGTCAGATGTGAAGACATCTAAATCTCACATGTAAACATTCATGTTGCATTTTTAACAACTCGGAATCTTAAAAAAAGAAAGTTCTTAATAACTGTCAAATTATAGGAAAATGAGTTTAACAAAGGTAATACCTGTTTTGGCTCCCCATTTTTTCCTCCAATTGTAGTGGATATGATGTGACCAGTGAGGGAATCATTCCCATTGATAACAGAAGCAGACATCTCCTGCAAAATTGCCACAATCATGAACAAGGTATATGTAATACTAGAATTTCAAATGTTTTGCATAACATCTCAGAATGATTTGGTGTCACAAGGTAAAGTAGGAAAAATATAGCTAAGAAATTTACTGATATATTAAACATAGTAACACAATCAGTAAAGACTGACCAGCAGGATACACACTGCTAACCAAATCATATTGCAACTCAGTCATTCAAAACCTAAGTTCCCTAGGGGATATTGCATAAAGAAACATTGGTAGGTAGACAGAATAAAGATGATATTAGATTAGAGAAATTCTCCTATGGAAACAAGCTGGTAAAAAGGTTGAAGACGAGAAACATAGCTGCACTAAAAGCTCGCAGGACAAACTTCTGTTGCAACTGTAGAAAGTAAGAACTCAAGGGAACAAAATTGAATACAAATAAATTAATCTGAAACTAAGGGTTAGTAGTTGCGAGTTTTCAGTTTTTGATTTTTAAAAAATTTAAATCAAGTTTTAATAACTCAAAACCAGCAATGAAAAGTTTGTTTTTGCGGTTTTTAAAACATGCATTTTGAAAATCACTTCAATTTTTTCAGTTTTTTGTTTTTATTTTGAGTTATAAAAACTTAATTCAAAATTTTTAAAAACAAAAAACTGAAAAGTTGTAACACAGCCGCTAGAGTAATGGGCCACATATAAAACAGAAATCAAGCAGGATCTAGTAAATAACAAAAAAAAAAAAGACCAAAAATAACAAATATTTATCATCACAAAAAGACCAAGACCCAGTTTAGAACTTCTCCCCAGACCAGACCCCAAAAAAACACAAAATGAAACTTTATAGAAAAATACACCCCAAATCAACTGAAACTGAGCTAGAGGGGTCTTCTCTTTTAAGCTGAAAGACCTAAATCTTCAGCAAAGGAACCGAATTTCCCCTACAACAAACCCCTGACGGTTCCTTAGCCACGTGAGGAAGAGGGAAAATTTAGAGAAACAAAAATTCTACACCCCATATAACTCTTACTAGCTTTATCCTCTCAAATAACCAAAATTACAAGCCTTTGGGCTCTCCCTTGTCTGAATTTCGTTTCTTTTCTTCCTGTGTCACTCAACTTTTTCAGCACCGACACAATAAAGCATTTCAATGAGCTTCTAATAAACAAAAAGAAAAAAGAAAAAATCCAGGGAAAGTACCTTATGGTTGTGGTCAGCCATGGGAAGGAGGGAAGAGAGAGGGGAATGTTAATGTATGGAATGATGGAAGAGGGAAGAAGATGGAGATGGTGATGTAATGGAAGAGGAGACAGCAAGATGAAAGACAAGTCCATGTGATTCCAGCTCTCACCCTTTTCAGTTTTGGCCTATTCTCTCTCTTCGATGCATTTTTTATTTTTAGCAATGATTTACTCTCTTGACCCTAATTATTGTGTTTGCTTCATTCATGAGAAAGATAAAAATGGTTATCAGGTCAGGTCATGTTAAATTGTTAATAACCCGGATGGGATAGATAAACCTACATTAGTTTAGTTCCAATTTATCTATCCTTTTTTTAAGCATATTTACATGTCTTTTATATTTTTCTTTTAAAATAAGCAATTTACACAAAATAAAAAGTCCTTTTCTTTTAGAAATTCAAGATTTTATTCATTTTAATTTTTTTAACATATACTCTTAATTTACCCGATTGTATATAGAATTTTAGAAAAATAAAGGAGAGAGTAATTATTAAGAGAGATAAAATAAGATATACTTAAGTGCAAAATAAATAAATTGTATAACAAGAAATTTAAAATAATCCTAACTATATTAATTAAATTTCTAAATTTATGTGTTCCAATTTCCAAACCTTAAAAAAGATAGATAAATTAAAAAAAAAAAAAATTATGATACTTATTGTAATTGTAACATTGAGTTTTATATACTTATTGTAAGGACTCATTTCAATTCTTTAAATTTGTATTTTTTAGTAAAAATTGATAGAAAAATGCTAATGGGTGTCATTATCCTAACAATACTAGTTAAAGACTCAAATTTATAAATATTTTATTGGGATGTGTAGAATTTAATATTACAAATGCATTCAATATCATAATTTTCAGTAAAAATCTTCTGGGCATTTATTAGCGGAATCTAGATTGATAATATTACCGCTGGTCTTATTTATAAAAGATAAAAATATGTTTTTGTTTGGTTCTAAATATAAGAAATATAGTACTATTTTAAATTATTCTAGCTATGAAGTTACTTTTACACCCTTAATTTATTGCTCACTACTCACATATTTCTTTTGATGGTGGATGTACTACGCTCTTTCAATGACCAACTATTAGAGCATGAGTTACTGCTTTAATGATGATTTTAATTAAGACTAATTTTACTACTATTTCAATTATTTAATATTAAAGATATTTCTAAAATAAAATTTAAAATTATGACATTATTAATTATAATTAACGAATTTCAAAGCATTTCATTGGTCTTGATTATTTAGTCGTATATTTTTTATAAATAGAACCAGATATTCAAATTAAGATATTCAAATTAAGGGGAGTATCTACCAACGGGGGTTGGTTCAAGTGATATATGTTTGATTCCCCTTAAGCAAAGTCTCGGTTCGAGTCTTGTGGATGGAAAAAATTCCCGCTGGGAGAGCTAGCCCCACCATGATGTGGATGTTCCCGACTCGAACAGCATTGCCTCTAATAGAGGATATCTGTGGTTAAACAAAAAAAAATTAGGGGGAATACCTACGAGTGCATTTAGGGCACTAGTTATTGGTTAAGAAATAAAAAAACAAAATTTAATTGGAGAGTGTAGCATTTAATATTACAAATAGTACAATAAATATTGTGATTTCCAATAAAAATATCCCTTAATTGATGCCTTTAAGGCTATTGTAAATAATAAAAGATGTTTTAGAAAAATACTCACTCCGGTCTTATTTATAAGACAACATTTGAAGTTTTTCCACGGTCCAATTTATAAGACAAAGTACACAAATCTAGAAGCATTTATTATTTTTTTCAAATATTTGTCCCGGTTAACCATTAAAAGTTTTAAAGTGACACAATTAACATGGTAATGGAGTTTAATTTTAAATAGAACTTGTAATCTTGTAAAGTAGTAATTTCTTGAAAATCAATATATTAATTACTTTTTTAATATATGATTTCACCTAAATTATCTTATAAAAAACCAAAAATAAAACTTTTTATTGGAAACCGATACCATTTAATGTTATAAATTAATAAATGTTGTGATTTCTAATAAAAACATGTCTGTTGATTTCTTGATTAGTGTCATAACAATTCATTCTTCCTATTTATTGGTCTTGTTTAGAAGCTCAAGATAATATTTTTTACTTAAGCATTTCAGCTCAATTTTACTTTTTAAAACTTGGGTTAAATTTGCTAGTGTTTTTTTATATGTTAAAGGAATTATAAACTCAGGGATGTTGTATATCATTTGAAATTGAACTCGCTTATTTGAAATTGTTGGACTAATTGAAACTCGTGAGTTTGTGTGTTTTCCGTTTTAGTTTGGTTGTTCGCTTTTCATCAATAGTATCTTGATTCAGAACTTCTAATATTGATTTTCATTAGTCACTAGTATATTTTCTCTTTGTTGGCTCTATTTAATTAGCTTTTCCTTATAATGTGAAGAATGAAAAGAAATAAAGATCAGCTCAGATGATTAAAACTAAATCCAACCACTAAAAGTGATTGCAGTTAAATGAATAAAAAAAATAAGAAATATGTTTAAAAGTTAAGGAACAAATAACTTTTTGTTCTATTGTATGAAAATAACTAAATAACCCAACTCAACTATAAAAAATAAATGAACAGAAAGCAGCACAAGGGACTTCATCACAAGAACATTTTTCTCGCTCTTCACTCTCAAACTGATGATCATCATATAATACAACCCTTATTTGGAAATGATGCTTTTCCTCTAACATATCTCTCTCTCTATTATGGAATTTTCTTAGGATGGTGGGAAGAAGCGGTTGAGGTTGAAAGGGAGGGAGTAGAACTCTTCATTCCGGCTATCAGCTTTGAATGTTCTAAACTTAGCCCACCATGGCATTCCCCTATCTTTGGCACTATCCTTGTAGTCAAGAGTGTTGTCCAAGAACACAGCAACAATCAATGCAACGGTGGGGGAAGAATAGAATATTGTATTAAGGAAATCATTGAACTGCAAAACCAAAGAAACAAAATAATTTCTTTAACGAATTTCTTGAAAAGAATGCTATGTTTTAAGCTATGTTTGGATCTAATAAAGAGCAGAACAAAATGAAATGAAATAAAGTAATAAACACTTGTCCAGCAGCACGCACTTTGAGGGCAGTAATCACTTTAGGGTTGAAGGGTCAAAAGTACTTTTCCAAATGATTGTGTATTGTATGTATGTATTAAGTCAGAACATGACATGTATGATTGTATTTATGTATATATAGAGGAAGAGATGAAACAAGGAACTCACCCATCCAGCCTTGGTATGAGCAGGACCATGAAGGGCCCTGAGAGTGTATTCTCTGAAATATTCAGGAATGGACAAACCTAAGAAGAGGGCAACACCAACTATAAAGAGGTTCCTCATTGAATTCATGTTTGTGAATTGCAAAAATGATAGCCCTACAGAAGCTGAAAAAACAGTAATTGTCATAAGAGAGAGGAAGCCAAGAAAAGATGTTCATGTAAAATTAAAGGTTTAGTTTAGTGGTACTCACCCACAATACCAAACAAAACACAGTATACAGCAGCAAAAATTGGGAATGGTATTGATGCAAATAAAGCTCCAAATTTCCCTGAAGAAATAAGCAAATTATGTATTTCAAGTAAAAGCAATGAAATTGGAATTAAATTTAATTAATACACATTTATATGATAAATGTAGTTTATAATTACCACTCACCTAACATTGAGAAGAATATCATAAAGCCAGCTGAAACTTGAATGACCCTTCTACTTCCAATGCGATTGCTTCCTAGAAGCCCCACATTCTCTCTGTCATGATCCTAATTGAATCATTATGTGTCCCACAAAAAAGTGAAAGCTATGAAAATGAATGAAGAATATCAATCAGACTTACACAGAAACTGTTGAACCTGTCAGTGTTCCAAAAAGGCCGTTCAACAAGATTCCAATTCCCTGCCAACCAATACCACGGCTCAGGACATGAGCAGGAGGTGGTGTGGCACTTGCTAGACGTGATGCAGCTTTATATGCTCCAGTTGACTGTCCAAAGAATAAGGAACATTTTATCATTATTCAACAATAAATATCTTTATCCTATCAAGGATCATTTTTATGTAAATACATACCTCAACTAATGAGACTAAGACAGCAGCCATCATTCCAAAAGCATGGCCAGCATCAAATGTAGGAGCACCCCACTCAAGAGGGTATGGAATCTTTATCCTAAACCAACATGTTCAAGAGTCAATGACAATTGCTCAACATATTCTTTGCTACATTGATATATTACTTTAACAAGTATATGCATGCTTTTGGTACCAACCATGGAGCAGAAGAAATGAGATTAGCCCTGTCTGTTCTGCAACTACGTTGGGTTAATTCTGGGCGGTGTTTGTATGCTCCACTTGCTGTTAAGAGATGTGCATATGCCCATATCACTGTGATTGATAGGAGTAGAGCAAATCTCTCTAGTATTGGTATTTGTCTTGTCTGAAAATTTTTCAAGTACTGCATACAACATATCAAAATTAGGAGTGGGTTAGTATGAGGGATTTGTATACTATACATTCCTTATTGGTTCAAACCTATGCAGGTTTAGCAAATCAAAAAAGAAAAGTAAGACATTAAAAGACCATTTTTCAACATATTATCTTCAAAGATAAAGATAAATCTATTTAATGATACCCTTTATTTGGCCCTCACTTGATACTTAAGCTTTAAAAATCACTATGCTTCAGAATTTTCTGTAGAAGCAATGTATTGAAACCAACATAATGAAATCAGAATTCTTTTTTAGTATCATTATGCATTTTTCTCTAGCATTCACCACCTTTAAAACAAGAACTTTCTAATTCACCTATTTGACTTATTAAAAGTGAATTAGATTTGCACCTGAGAGCAGGCTATAAACAGGATTAGCATGGGAATTCCAATTTCAACGCAAGTCCCAACCTGAGAAAGGACACAATAGTATGTTAAACAATATGGACCAAGAACAAATACATAAATCTTATAATTTAGATATTCTGACAACTAGTACTAATGAGTGATTCAGTGTTATACCACAAGGAAACCTCTGTCAAATAATCCAAAACCAACTAATGCAATTACTGGAACCATCCCAAGTGGGCTGAAAAACCTGCATGAAAAGGAAAAGGACATTAATTATTTGATGTATAGACGTACAGAGTGTAGGACTACATGCATTTCACATTAAAAGAAAAGAAAAAAGAGCTTACCTAGAACAAATAGCCCATAATTGACTAAATCCCAAAATAATTTGTATACTTGATGCTACTATTAGTGCACCTTGGACTGCTCTCATGGTGCTTAGAAATCTCTGGAGATAAATGGAAGAGGCATTAGTTTATGCTATGGAGATTATCAGATGACAAACTCAAGAAAATGTATATTTTATCTTCCACATTATTTCTAAACTTGGTCATAAGTATTTTTCATGTGATAAATGATTAGTAAAAACGAAAATTTCATCCTAATATATGCCTTGTCATGAAGCTTAACAACATAGTGCCCGGTTTTAGGGTGTCACAGTGCAAAACTATGGTTTCACGGAATTAAATTTAAATCACTTCCGTGCAACATATTTCGTAAACGTATATCACCCATCTCAATCATTAATTTCTACCATCAATTTTACTCAACCCTCAACAAAAGGAGCACTATACTTGTATGGCACACTGTTTGTAATTGTCTTTCCAAGCTTAAATGTTCACATGCCTAGATCGTCCTTTGCTAATATGAATTTCAACTTACAATTAAATTCATAACAAAATATGAGAGAGAGAGAGATTACAGAAATGTACTAACCAAATGTGGGTCCTCTATCACTGCAAAAGAGGGATCACGAATTATAGATACAATGGGGACCATGAATGCATATGATCCTCCTATCACTGTTGGTAACCGGGTTCCAAACAATGTCTGCAATAGTGTATTAATTCCTTCAACAAAAAGCAGAGTCTGTACCACCCTCACTTTATCATCCTGAATCAACAAGCCAATATATGAATTATCAATTCTCTATCTTGGCAAGTATCAGGCAATTTCAATTTAGGGCCTCCAAATTTCCTTTTCAGTGGGACCCACCAAGACCAAGTTTTCATTTTAGCATATAACAAAATCTAATACATAAAAACAAAAATAATCTAGACTTCAAAAGGAAGGGGGGATTTGCCTATACTATATCAATTATCAAAGAATTTCATCAGTATCAAATATCAATCAAATAAAATGGCTTTAACTTAGGAAATGGCTTACATCACTTCCACCCATCATAGGCACAAGAAATGAAGGAATCATCACTGCAGTTCCTAAGGCCAAAATGTAATGCTGGAAACCCAGAAGTATTGTCTCCACTGTAAACAGTTCAAACACAGAGATATCACTCACAGAGGCAACAAAACACTAACAATACAGTTGAGAAAAGATTGAAGCTGGGCATGCATACCCCAAGATGGGTTTGAATCTATGCAGTACTCTAAGCCCTGAAGTTGGTCCATTGGTGGGTGGCTTATTTCCTCTGGCTTTATAGCTGCCATGATCACTAGTGCCCACTTTGCAAAATCTTCTCTTGCTTCCAAATCCTACTTCTTATGAAGCACAAGAGAAAGAAACAGCTCCAGAACAATAAAAGATAGACACTTTTTGATCCTCCCAGGTACAAAGTGAAAGTGAAGAAACTAGATTGATTCAGTGAAAGGGGAAGAAGGAATCAGTGAATGATGTTCAAAAGGGGAAATAAAACAAAGCCCACAACAAATTCTGGAAGCAAGAGAGATAACTTGAAAAGAGAAATGTTAAGAGAGAATGCAGAGTAGAAGGTGAGAACAGAGCAAGAGAAATTGCACTTTCCTCCCACTACTGAGCTCTGTCCTTTTTTCTTCTACTTTGTTAGTCTCTCATTCTTTGTGTGCTTTTGCTTTATATACAATGATGGTAACAATAATAATAAAAATAATTATATTGAAGGGTTCCGTTAACTTTCTGATAGTCCCAGAATGCCCCTTAAGGAACTTCCAAAAAACTGAACTCAGATGTTACCGTTGCTTCACTGTTCCCATAAAAACATTACCATTGTTTTTTTTTTTTTTATGGGACTGAGTTGTAAAGTGTCAAGGGTATTAATGCTGAAGATAACTTTGCTATGATGGTAAAAAAACGGGTAAAAAATTCATGGATACTATCCTGTAGGGTCTCTATACTATACTGATGTTAATACATCATTTATATTAATCATCTATTAGATAATAATTTTTAATTTAATGGTGAATTACTTAATATAATGATCTATTAAAAATTTATTGAGCAGTGTAATACTTGGTGTAATTTAGACTGGTGAAATTTGATCATTCCTTATATATTAAATGTGGAGTTAGCTCTCCCTACGAAATTTTCTATCAATAAAAATCAAACTCGAGACTTTATTTACTTCTTTTTGGTGTTGTAGAAATAGGGGGGAAAAGAAATGAGATGGGTGGAAGTGGAGGAAAATATACCTACTTCCCCTGTTTGATGGCACAATGGAAATGAGGAGAAATGCACTTTTTTGGTGGGTCCCACGGCTTTTGTATTTCTCTCCAAAGTTGTGGAGAAATGCATAGAAATGGAGTTGTGGTCACGCAATAATCGATTATTTTGTATCAATAATCGATTATTTTATGTGATTTGATACAAAATTCGATTATTTTGTATCAAAAATCGATTATTTGGTTCTATTTCTCACCTATTTCACTCACCAAACAACCTACTTTCACATTTCTCTTCTATTTCTCATTCATTTCACTCACACCAAGCAACTCTTATTTCTCCTCTATTTCACCTCCATTTCTCTTCTTCCCACTTCTCTTCTATTCATTTCTTTTCTTTCCATTTCTCTACTCCCACCAAACAAAGCCTTAAGGAACTTAAATATGAACAAATGTTAAAAGGTAGAATCTATGGTGTAGTCATTGATTTCACGGTAGCGTGCCTTACTTACGTGTTCGTAATTGTAATGGTAATATTTGTTATTATGTTTTGACCCAAACGTTTTTAATATTTCAATTTTTGTACCCTATATTTTATAATTAATTAATTTTTATATGTTTTTAAAAATAATTTTGATTACCCAGGTTCTAAAATTCTTGTAATTGATTTTCTGGTTTTACTCTGAATATCTCCGGTGAGAAGCTCCACAGGAATGACTCATCTGGGTTGTGACTCGCGAATAGAGACTGGGCTACAAAGTTTGCGGCAGAGAGGCGACGGGGTTTCTGCTATTGCATAAAGTTGTTTGCGGTGGCTCGCCACTACGGAGCGGCTGGAGGGTGGTGGAGGTGTTAGTTGTAGAGGGGATCGTGGGAGATGGCCAGCTGAAAGCCGCAACGGCGGCGTGCACCCACTGTGCAGCTGAGCGAAAGGGGTGGGGGACGATACAACCGCGAGGAACGACAATCTGGGTGGTGATGTGCGGTGGTGCGGTGACTGTCAGTGGGGAAGGGGATGCGACTGCGCCTCTACCGGACGGCGCGCAACGGACTGGTGAGGGGTTGTTCACGGCGCTGCAATGGCAGATCGTGGGCAGAGGGGAGGCGACAATCGATTCACCAGCGAGAGGAAGTGTGCAATAGTGGAAGAAGGGTTGTGTGGTTGTTGGGCGCGGAGGTTGTGCAGTAGCCATCCTTTTGTTTTTTTCTGATTGTTTTTTATTCTATTCCCACTCATATATAGATTTTCTTGCTCTATGTTTTGGTTTGTTTTTCATTTTTTTTCTTTACTTTTGAGTTTGATTTGGCTTCTTTGATACGGTGGTGTTCTTTGCTAAGCTGAGCATAGAGAGGTCGAGAGGGATGGGATTGTGGAAGATCTAGTTTTTTTGGTGGAAAGAAGATCTAGTTGCTGCTATTGATGGAGGTCTTGAAATGGATGATAAACTAAGTTCTAGACACACGCTTCAGACTAGTCCACATGAAAGATGATGAGTCAAATTTTAGAAGTTGAAGCATTTTGCAATTTACCCAAAAAAAATTCAAACAGTTGACATAATTATTGGAAATTACACAATGAAACATGGTGCCTTTTCATAATAACAATAAGTTTCTCATTAATTCAAAATAAAGACTAACATAAATTAATATTTATAGATGGCATGCTCTTATTAGTACACGATTACAATGCACCGGTGCTCCAAATTTATTAACTGTACCGTAGCTCGCACCATGTTAAAATATATATTTAATAGACTATTTTAAACATTTCTAATTATTATATAATAAAAAAGTGTTAAATGATTTTGTACTTTTAATATAATGAATAATTTTGTTTTCATTAAATGTTTTCACATTTATTTTCTTAATCAATGATTCAAAAATATTTATTAGCATTTAATTTTCCACTGCACTAGACCTTTATTAGTAATATTTTACTATTTACTCAATCTTTGACCTAGTGACAACAAAGATGAAATGCAATTTTTCTTTTTTTCTTCTTTTTTTCCCATAAAACTTGGGGTTTTGTTGATAGTTCCAGTAGGAGAGAGATAGAAACATACCTCATGTGGGCCCCACACAGATGTATGAGACCCCCATGAGAATGTTTCTATCTCTCTCCTACAGGAATTATCCAATAAATGGGGAGGTATTATTTCCTAAAACTTGAATCATTTGATTATGGGAATTTGACACTCTTTAAAAAGGGTTTGAATTTTTAAAGTGCTTTATTTTAGAGCATAACATGCGAGAATTATAACTGATGTTTGCTATATTTTTCTATATCTACATATTTTATCATAATACTAACCATTTTTTCAATAAAATAATTATTCTTACATTTTATCATTTGAAGCGCGGCCTCTCACTTAAATAAGATAAATCCTTTAAAAACCTATCATGTACTTGAACTAAAAAAACACAAATTTTCAAGTAATTTATTAAATTTTATGTACAAATAATTTCTAACAAAAAAAAGTGATGTATGAATTTGGTGTTATAATTATAATATAATTGAATCGGGTAGTTAGGATAAACAAAATATGAAACCTACCCTAAAAGGAGAAATTGAATTGAATTGATGTAATTTGAATCATATTCCAAATATTTTTTTTATAGAAAAATTATGGTGAGACGATGGTGCCTCAATTCAAGGCAAGGAAAACCTCTGAACTTAAAAACACTTACATTATGGAGTAACTTATATTTATCTTACTCTAATGAGGTGAGTGAGGGTTCAAATTTGTTACCTATTAGATAATGATACTATGTCTTACGCCACCCACCGACCCTTTCGGTTCCAAAGAATTTAATATGATAAAAAAAAGATTTAATATGATAATTAAATTTAATATGATGAATATGTTTTATAAAATCATAATAAATTAAGTATAATTATCATCAATTAGCGATTTGTTTGGTTTTAAATTTTATTGGAATTAATTTTAAAAGAATTAATTTAAAATTGGAAATTGTAACTTAATTGTCTTTTTAAAATATAAATATATTAAATAACTTTTTTAAGAAATAAAAGATAATTATATTTTAAATCATTTTAAAAAATCACTTGTAATACATAATCATTTTAAAAAAAATCACTTGTAATTTTTTCCATATAAAAACAAATAATAATAATAATAATTTGTGTTATTAAATATCTTAAATGGCTTCTAATTATTATGGTTATATTTTAGAAAAAATATATTCAATTAAAAATACGAATACAATAAATAGTATAGTTAATATAGTATATATAAAACTAGAGGATTTAAATCCTAAGCAATTTTATTTTATAACTAAACAAATTAATTTAATATAATGTGAGAGTTTTTATATAACCAGAAACTGCAAAAAGACTAAAAAGAAAAGTCTATGTCAAGAGAAAACGCATACATTTGTCTTCAATACTTTAAGTCAAATTAGAATCTATTGCCTTTTTTATATTTAGTTGTCCTTGTGTTTTTCAACTGTTGGGTCATTTTCTTATGTGGAAGCCTTTTTATCCTGCAGAGTTAGTTTGTGACTAATAAAGTAAGGAAGGGTCGTATTCTGACTCGGTTCCAACGTGTGAAGTGAAGGAACAGAGTATCAATCTCCAACGTCTCTCTAATCAGATGCCACCATTCATATTTAAATCATCATTTCTTCATTCATAAAATATAATATGACTCATTTTTCACTTTTTTCATCACTGCAATCGCTTTTCAATTTTCGTGGTTTCGGAATTCGGTTTTTAACTGCCAATGAACATAAAAAGAAAGAAAATAGTAGTATTGTATTTAGTTTAAGAAATTGAAATTGTTTTCACTGAAACCACGGTGTACTATTTTTCTTTCATGCTTTCCGCAGCCTTTTGATTAGTATCTACGAATGAAAAGTCGTAGGAAAGAAAGAAGTGTATAACGAAGAATCCTAACGTATTATTACTTTATTGTGCTATCTTTTGGATGATAGTAATAATTCCTTAAATTTTGATTTAAAATTTAGTTATTAATACTATTAAAATACAATCATTAAACAATATATAAATATTCATTTTGGTAATAGAAAATATATGCCTCTAATAAAAAGGAACTTGTTTCGGAATTCACATGCCTCAAAAAAAATTTAGTCCAAACCCTTATAAAATATTTGAAGTGTTTACATAGCACCAAATTAGAAAATAATTTTTAAATCTATTTGATCATGGCCGAGATCACAAAAGTGGTCCGAGGTGTTTGGACGAGGTGCTCCTGGTGGTCGGAGATGAGTGGGAGGCTCTGAGAGGGGTACGTTGGACGGTGGCGCGCGGTGGGGGTACCTGCAGAAGGCACTCTGACACTCAAGTTAGTGATAGTGTATGGTGGATGGTGAGTAGTGAATAGATTAGTTACCTTGTCTGAGTGGGGAGGCTTCCCCTTATATAGGCATTCTCTGTTGGGTCATAGGGGGTGTAGGTCACATAGTTGGGGGAGTAGGGATGATTACGCCGTAATCTCCCTGCTACGGCCGTAAATCACGGTTGCTTGTGTCAGTGCTAATGTCGCCCTTAGCGGGAGGCGTGGGGCGCATTAAATGTGATGAGACATAGTAGGTGGCCTAGGTCAGGCTACCTATGGGTGGTAGGTATTGAGACCTCCGTTGGTGTTCGAGGTCCCCCTCTGTCGGCTAAGTCCATGACGACCTCGGTTGGAGCGATGGTTAGGAGTATATCCATGATAACCTCGTCTGGGCGATGGTGAGGGGCATATCGGTTAGGTCCACGATGACCTCGTATGGGGTCGATAGTAAGGAGCATATGGGTTAGGTCCATGATGACCTCGTCTGGGGCCGATAGTAAGAAGCATATCGGTTAGGTCCACGATGACCTCGTCTGGGTCCGATAATAAGGAGTTTATCGGTTAGGGCCGGATCAGGCAGTTTAAGTATTTTTAAAGGGTTAATTACACTTCTCTTCCCCTCATATAAGCTTAAATTACACATGTTCCCCCTCTTATTTTAAAACATATACTCTTATCTTTTATGAGAGATGAATATGCGTCATAATTTAGTCCATTTTAATCTAAACAAACTCCTTATAGACAATTATTTCTTGATTTTTTTATTTTCAACACCATTAGTATGTAATTTTGAACCTCTACCATCAACTATAAAACATTAAAAAGTGATAAAGGTTTTTGACAAAATTTTAAAATTGATACAACTGGAATTTAAATTTTATTTTCTTCTTCTACGATCCTAAAATAAATGATGAAATGTTTAAAATTAATTATCGGTGACATAAAAAGTTGTAGAGAAAAGAAAAATTTCGTTAAGAGACTTATTCGCAGTTATTCACCATCACTAAAAGGTTTATTTACATTAAGATGAATTAAAATGTAATGCATATTAATCTCTTAGGGGAGGTAAGTGTAGGTTTTATAATAAGAGTGGAGGGCAGTGCATATCTGATACATTAAGATGTATCAAATCACTGTCCATTACTGTTGCAAGTCTCAGAAAATGATTGGGGGCCAAAACCATTTAGGGTCTTAAATTGTTGGTTACAAGATTCCCAATTTGTTCAGTTGGGTGAAAAAACCTGGGAGGAAAGTAAGGTAGAGGGGTGAGGGCATATGTTTTAAAAGAGAAATTTAAAAAACTAAAAACAGTTCTAATGAATTGAAACAAGGAAAATTTTGGTGATATACATGTTCAGATTTTGAATGTAGTGGAACAGATAAATGAGTTAGATAAAAATAGATGAAATTAGGAGTTTAAGACCTTAGGAAATAAATCAAAGGAAGGAGTTGGTAGCTGAAATGTGGAGGTTGTTGAGAGTCAAGGAATCAATTTTGTGTAAAAAATCTAGGAGTAGATGGATTAAGGAAGGAGATTCAAATACAAGATTTTTTTCATGCTATAATTAATAAAAGAAGAATGTTGAATTCAATTCATGGTTTGGTAATTAATGGGGAATGGGTAGAGGATCCTAAGAGGGTAAAGGAGGGAGTGAAAGAGTTTTATGAAAGAAGATTCAAAGAAGACAAATGGAGGCGTCCAAATTTAGATGGAATTGAATTTAAAAGAATGGGGGATGAGGAAAATATATTGTTAACTGCAGACATTGGTGAGAAGAAAATTAAAAATACAATTTGGGCATGTGAAAGGAACAAAAGCCATAGCCCGGATGGGTACAATTTCAAGTTTATCAA
This sequence comes from Sesbania bispinosa, assembly GCA_026901365.1. Lineage (NCBI taxonomy): Eukaryota > Viridiplantae > Streptophyta > Magnoliopsida > Fabales > Fabaceae > Sesbania > Sesbania bispinosa. Next base: position 1,155,426 of record QLOH01000077.1, on the reverse strand, counting down.
AAGATTTTGGGGGGTTTTAAAAAAAGACATATGTAGGATGATGGACGAGTTTCATACATATGGGAGATTGCCTAAAGGGTGTAACTTCCTTTGTTTCACTTATTCTGAAATATGATAATCCTCAAGGGTTAGGAGAATTTAGGCCAATTTCCTTAACTGGATCCATTTATAAGATAATAACAAAGGTTTTGTCAGCAAGATTTCAAAAAGTGCTTAAGGAGTTGATTTCGAAAAATCAATTTGCATTTGTAGGAAAAAAGTATATGTTGGATAGTGTGGTGATAGTAAATGAAATTGTGGATGAGGCTAGGAGGGAGAAAAGGCCATGTATTGTGTTTAGAATTGACTTGGAGAAGGCATACGACTCAATAAGTTGGGAATTCTTGTTTTGCATGTTAGAAAGTATAGGGTTTAGTGAAAAATGGAGAAATTGGATTAAAAGTTGTATAGAATTAGCATTTGTTTCAATATTAGTGAATGAGAGCCCAACTAGGGAATTTGGAATGACAAAAGGGGTGAGACAAGGTGACCTAATGACACCTTTCTTATTTCGAATAGTTGCTGAGGGTTTGAGTGGACTGGTAAGAAAAGTAGAGGAAATAGGATTATTTTCAGGTTTTAGTGTCAGGGTGGAAAGACTAAATGTTTCCCATTTGCAATTCGCGTATGATACATTAATGATTGGGGATGCGCCAAGGAAAAATATTAGAACTATTAAGAGCTTGCTTAGATGTTTTATATTAGTGTCTGGACTTAAAATTAATTTTCATAAAATCAAACTAATTGGTATTTCAGTGGATGTGTGATGGGTTTCTGGCAAGCGAACCAAAAATCCAGTAGTATAATAGTAAGAAGAGTTATCGTATCCACAGGGAACGGTCAACTCGCGTATATTCGTGGTCTATTTATCAAGAGACAAATAATAGATTTGTGAGAATATTGTGCGTGGAAATTATAAATTGCAAATTAATAAGTAATAAAAATAGAAATGAAGAGTTAGAGACACTTTACTTGGATTAGGATTGAACTTCATATCATCACACCCTTTGTGCATGTAAAAACTATCTATTATTTTAGGTTTACTCTATAATACTATAGACAAACTATATTGCTTATGACCCTGAGTTACCAGGAGCCACTCACACTCAAAGATAATCCATGCGGGCTCTCCCAAGCGACGGACTTACCCTCGGCTTATTTTGTTCTCTTTATTCCGTTTGTACAAGAACTAATTGATAAACAAGGCATAATCCTGTAGACGCACCTTCATTAGAGTACTCACACTACACATTACTCATCATGATACATCCATGTGTCGGTCCTGGATTGACAATCAACTAATCATTTGTTATCGATACTAAGGCCTAATCCTGTAAATGCCATTTGCTAGAGTACTGTCACTACCCATCGCTCATTAGTAACGCTCATGTGTCGGTCACAGAGTACCGAGTCCTCTTATTCAATCAGAGTTTGGGTTTCCTATGTCTAGGATCCCCCATCCTCAATCCTAATCGAAACTAGCCTATAACTCTGGCGCAAGCGCGGAAGTCAGGGATTAAGCACAGAATAAGACTACCAATATTATAGACAGAGAGCTCAGGAAAAAATAATATGGAGTTTACATACACTTGGGGATAGAATCAATTACATTCAATCCTAATAGAGAGTTAACTACACAAGGAAGCCATACAAACCACCGAAGATGCTGTCACCATCTTCAATCCTTGTGAAGCGCTCCTCCTCTCCTACTCTAAAATTAGAATTGGTGCATTATCACTGGAATATAACTGAATTACAATAATCGTGCACACCTGATCTGGTGCAAGAGGTTCCTATTTATAGGCTAAGGAAAGACAAAGAAAATTGGGGAGAAATCTATCTAAAAACGGCAACAGGGCAAGAATCAGCGTGATCTGCGCTTCACCCTGCGCTCCAGCGCAGGTTGCAGCGCAGATGTCAGAGAGCTGCGCTTCATCCTGCGTTGCAACGCAGGTTGAAGCGCGCAACGCGTTCTGCACAGCTTCAATCTTTCTCTTTTTACTTGATTTCTCCCCGAGACTTGTTTTGTTTGATTGTCTTTCATTGTTTCCCTTTTCTTGATGAAATCTTGCATTTATTGAGCATCTTGGATTTTATTGGGAAGGTTGTGTGTAGAATCATTGTTTAATTGGTAGTGATATCTTCATTAATTTCTCTCAAATAATCTTCAAATCTTCATTATTGCTCACAAATAATCTTCCAATCTTCATTAATTGCCTTCAATCAAACTTCAAATCTTGCAGATATCTCCCTTATTTAATGCTATCTTTCCCTCAAATCAAATCTTTGTAATATTCTGCAAAAATCAGCAATATTTCTATCAAAATAGCATCAAATTCAAATCTAAGATTAATAAATACAATTTATCTAATATTCAATAAAAAGGGATTAAACTGGGGCAAAAATATCATTTTATCCTTGATAAGTGAACTAAAAAGTGCTCTAATTTATCATATGATTTTCACTTATCAAAATACCCCCCAACTTAACTTCTTGCTTGTCCTCAAGCAAGAGACCTCTTTGCAATAAAATAAATAAATTATATCTCCTGTGTAATTCAAACATTTCAAAAACAAATTCAAGGAACTTTTCATCATCTCCTTGTTAAGCAGCAGTCACTTTCCAAACATAAGAAGAATTCAGGATTAAGGGATGTTACCAATCCTCAATCAGAATAGAACACAAAAATGAGTCAAACTTCTCAAAAATAGCAATTAAAGCAATAAGTGATAAACCAAGGAAATCTCTCATTCTCACGGGTAAGTGTTTCCCTCAATCTTTTTCACAATCGTTGAACAACTAGAATTGATAGTCGTTTCCAACATCTGAACCTACAAGTAGTTAATATGGATCAAAAGGTCTTTTCTTTGGTTGTAATGAGGTTGGACTATCAAGAAATCATGGTTTTTCTAGATATGCAAAGAACACTTTGAATAGAGAGTATCTTGTGGTTGTGCTTAGGACTTATCTCCATCTGCCATGTCATTTTTGAATTGTCACCCTTTTTCAGCTGGCCTCTTTGTTTGAAGAAGTACTCCCCCCAACTTATTCAATTTCCACACTTTTTGTGCAAAATATTTTTTTTTCTTTTTTTTTTTTGAACTTTGTTTTTTTTTCCATAAACAATAACATAGAGAATTTATTCATGAGGGAGTACTCTTCTTTTTAATTTCTCGTGCCTGCTCTTTGAAAATTCTTTGATCCTTCAATCCACTAACCTTTTGTCCCATCTTGTTGTGTTGCACCTTGCTCTCTATCCCAAGTGTGAAGGGACAGGATATAATCATTAAGTATGGCTAGGGTGCATTCAAAAAGAAATATTAAAGGCTCAAATGGGCAATCAATAAATGGAAACATTTAATCAAGGTTGGCTATTTGGCACTGAGCAAAATATTATAATCACAAAATATGCTTTTGTCACTTCCATATCTTCCACTAGAAAGACAAAATTCAGAAACTCAAGCAATAATAGTTGACAAGAAGTGGTGAAAAACTCTCAATTTTAGTGTTTGGGCTCACATCTCACTGGTTATTGGCTAAAATTCCTTGATAAAGCATTTACTGGTTTTAATTAACTATCCTGATAGGTCCTCCTGAGAAGTATCCTAATCCTAACTGATTATGGAGTTAATCACAAAACCCTATTATCTTTCCTAATCTGGTTAGTTAAACTACTTAATTACAGAGAATTTGAAAAATTTTACCTTAAATCCTAATTCCTAAGGTCCTAAAAATTTTAAAAATTCTAAAAAAATGAAATACCAAATAAAAATCCTAATTAACTAAAAAAAATTCTATAAAATAATAGAAAATAAAAGAAAAACTAAAAGAAAGAAAACACCAATATCAATCTTCATCCTCTGTATCCTGTAAGTCCTTGTCCTGCTGCTGCTCCACCTCCCCCTAGATGAATAGGCCTGTCCCCAGGCCACTGCAAGAATATTCGGAACTCTTTAAGCAACATGCTTGGGTATGGGTCTAGTACTCCCAATTGGTCTGAGGTCAACTAGTCTTTATACTTTGCAGCAGTCTGTGCACTTTTGATTCTCATGGGATCATATTCTTTGATCCTCTTCACAATGTCTTCTCCTCGTGAGCTAAAGCCACGGGAAAGACCAACAATTTAATTCTGACATCTGAAAAGTCAAATAACAACACATTTAATTCAATGATGCCTTATTGCAAAGATCAATTCATGAAGAACATGGAAGCCTATCATTAACCAATTTGCATGCATAATTCAAAGAATTAATATTTTCACAACAAAAGTTCAGTGCACTTGGTAATCACTTCCTAAAAACAGAATATACTCATTTGTTTTGCAAGCATTCAATTAATCCATGGAAAGTGAAAGTTCAAGATTTTTGAAAGAAACAGAGCATAACACTTTCAAATTCAATAACTCACAAAACAAAAGGCATTCCAATCAAGCAAATTGTTCTTCATGTTCCACATAGTTATAATCATGTTCAAGATAACAATTATCAACATTATGCACATCCATAATCCTAAAGTTGTTATCCTGAAATTCAAATCATAGAGTAAATGAAGATTTCAATTGGTAAAAATCAAACTTGAAAGTTTCAAAATTGATGGACATTTGTGAGTGGAAAAAGTGAAAAGAAAAGCTTAGGAAGTAGAGAAACAGTACATGAGAAAACAAGGGAATTTTTAAATTTCGTACTGCCGCGCTTCACCTGCGCTACAACACAAGTGAAGTGCAGAAGACAGTGACTAAAATTGCATTTCTGCGCTTTACCTGTGTAGGTGAAGCGCAGAAAACAGAATGTAATTTTACAATTTTCAGTCACGTTTTCTGTTACTTCCTATTATTTAAAAATTTTATTTTCCACAAAATTATTTCATTCAATTTTGAAAATTTCCTAAATCCTAAAAAATGAAGAATCCTAATTAACAACTAGAAAATAAAACAAAACTAAAATTAATTAAAAACTTTAAAAATCTTTGGGTTGCCTCCTAGAAAGCGCTTGTTTTACGTCTGATAGCTCGACGTCTGTTCTCTCAAGGTGGCTGAAACTGAAATATTTTGGTGAGCTTGTGTGCTGCACCCTTCCTTTTTCTGGCCCATAAACCTCCCCATAATCTTGCCTTGGAGCAATTTATAGTGTGAAAAGACTTTAACCATTTTGGCTTCTTTCTGGAATTAGACCATGCATGAGTATTCTTCTCCTGAAACGTGAATGATTCATGAATGATTGCTCTCAATTTCTTTGCTTCACAGGGGTTTTTGATATGAAACACACCTGACCACTTCTTCAATATGGCTCTAGGCTCATAATATGATCCTCTTGGCTCAATTCTTCCTTTCTTTGCTCTGGTCAGGTCAATGTATTCGCAAGCCTTTCTTTTGTGAGGTCTGGAAGGTTTTGTACCATGCCTGTCTTGATCTTCCTTTAGAGGACTGGTTTGATAAGGCAAGGTCTTTGATCTTTATACCACTTCTCTTCCTTCCTCGGGCTTTGTCTCACTATTTCCCTGTTCAATCTTTTCTTCATTTTCTTGATCTTTTTCATGTACACCCTCATATGTGTTGTTCTCTTTCTCCCTTTCACAGTCAATCTCTTCTTCAAGCACCATCTTTTCTGTTTCATCCGCTCTTTCTTCTTTTACTTCTGCTCCATTTTCTTGTGTTTCTTCAGATCCTTCCTCTTTATCAGCCAGATCACCATTGGTTTCCTCCCCTGTCAATTTAACAATTATGGTGGGACAAAATTCTACGGGGTTGGGTTGAACGTTTGCCGAGCTCTGTTCTGACTGTTGGTAGGCTAGTGCTTCTGCTATCTGTTCAACTGTTGCATCGGGAAACTCTCTCATCTTGTTGAGCAGTTCCAACATGAATTGCTCCATGGCTTCCAACATTGGGATGTTGATTTGCTTTATTTTGTTACTCTCCATGTAGGCTGCAAGTAGCGTGTTCATATCTTCCATGGAGGGATTCTTTGGATATGTTAATTCCCTGACTTGCAGTGTATGCGTGAACTCTTCCTTTTTTTCTTCTTTATTTTCGTTAGCAGCTTCCTCTGATTTCCTTTCTTCAATTCCTCTTTCTTGTATTGCTTCAGTTTTCTCTTCTTGAATGTCCGGATAAGAGCAGTGACCATTGAGATGGTTACCTCCGCAAAAATCACAAATTAATTATGGTGACTGGTCAGGATAAGAGTGAACTGGTTGCGGTGGCTGAGAAAGTCTGTCTAGCTGCTTTTTGAGTGCTTCTAATGACTGCTTCAAACTCTTATTTTCTGCCCTGAGTTCATCTTCAAAAGTTTGCTTATGGGATGAAATAGCATCTTGTTGCCATCCAAAATTTTGATTCTGGTAACTTCCCCAATCCCGTGAAAGATTGTTAGAGTAATTATTGTAATTAGAGAAGTTACCTTGAATTGGTGCATGGGAGAAATATTTTGGTTCTTGCTGGAACGAAGAAATGTCTACCTTGGCTTGAATGTAACGTGGCCTGCGAAAGAATCTTCTTAAAAATTTTCTTCTACCACGTTCCAATTGTTCAGCCTTTGGCTGGGGTGTGACCTTAACCATTCCTTTGCTTTTTCTTCAAAACCCATAGTTTCAATATGTTTAAAGAATGTAGAAAGATGATCATTTGGATCCTCGTGTTCTAATCCTGCAAACTGATGAACTTTAACAAACTGGAGATGTGATGCTTTTAGCTCTACAGGTCTTATGGTAGTTGGGAGAGCAATACTTGAGCGATAACGTAGCCCTTGAGGCATAATATAGTCTCTCAAGAGTCTTTTTGGTGGATTTTGCCATTCAGAAGCCATTTAACATTTACATCACTTGGGGTGGTTGAACAGAGAGTGTTGAGATTGTCTCCTTGCCTTTTTTTTTCTGTTACTTGTCTTCTCAAGAGAAATAATCAAGAAGCTCAAACAAATGTTAGCTCAGATGAGAAGAACAAAATAACAAAAAATAATAAAAAAATTTTAGGAGAAAATAATTAAAATAAAATAATAAAGTATTAAAAATAAAAATAAGGTATAAATTTCCTAAAATAATAAGAATAATAAATAAAAGAAATCCTAAGATAGATATCCTTGATAATTAGACCTCCAAGTTCTACACGAATTGGAAACCATTCCCCGACAACGACGCCAAAAATACTTGATGAGTTTCTGGCAAGCGAACCAAAAATCCAATAGTATAATAGTAAGAAAAGTTATCTTATCCACAGGGAACGGTCAACTCGCGTATATTCGTGGTCTATTTATCAAGAGACAAATAATAGATTTGTGAGAATATTGTGCGTGGAAATTATAAATTGCAAATTAATAAGTAATAAAAATAGAAAGGAAGAGTTAGAGACACTTTACTTGGATTAGGATTGAACTTGATATCATCACACCCTTTGTGCATGTAAAAACTATCTATTATTTTAGGTTTACTCTATAATACTGTAGACAAACTATATTGCTTATGACCCCGAGTTACCAGGCGCTACTCACACTCAAAGATAATCCATGTGGGCTCTCCCAAGCGACAGACTTACCCTCGGCTTATTTTGTTCTCTTTATTCCATTTGTACAAGAACTAATTGATAAACGAGGCCTAATCCTGTAGACGCACCTTCATTAGAGTACTCACACTACCCATTACTCATCAGGATACATCCATGTGTCGGTCCTGGATTGGCAATCAACTAATCCTTTGCTATCGATACTAAGGCCTAATCCTGTAAACGTCCTTCGCTATAGTACTGTCACTACCCATCGCTCATTAGTAACGCTCATGTGTCGGTCACAGAGTACCGAGTCCTCTTATTCAATCAGAGTTTGGGTTTCCTATGTCTAGGCTCCCCCATCCTCAATCCTAGTCGAAACTAGCCTATAACTCTGGCGCAAGCGTGGAAGTCAGGGATTAAGCACAGAATAAGATTACCAATATTATAGACAGAGAGCTCAGGAAATAATAATATAGAGTTTACATACACTTGGGGATAGAATCAATTACATTCAATCCTAATGGAGAGTTAACTACACAAGGTAGCCATACAAACCACCGGAGATGTTGTCACTATCTTCAATCCTTGTGAAGCGCTCCTCCTCTCCTACTCTAAAATTAGAATTGGTGCATTATCACTGGAATATAACTGAATTACAATAATCGTGCACACCTGATCTGGTGCAAGAGGTTCCTATTTATAGGCTAAGGAAAGACAAAGAAAATTGGGGAGAAATCTATCTAAACACGGCAATAGGGCAAGAATCAACGTGATCTGCACTTCACCCTGCGCTACAGCGCAGGTTGCAGCGCAGAAGTCAGAGAGTTGCGCTTCACCCTGCGTTGCGCGCAACGCGTTCTGCACAGCTTCAATCTTTCTCTTTTTACTTGATTTCTCCCCGAGATTGGTTTTGTTTGATTGTCTTTCCTTGTTTCCCCTTTCTTGATGAAATATTGCATTTATTGAGCATCTTGAATTTAATTGGGAATGTTGTGTGCAGAATCCTTGTTCAATTGGCAGTGATATCTTCATTAATTGCTCTCAAATAATCTTCAAATCTTCATTATTGCTCACAAATAATCTTCCAATCTTCATTAATTGTCTTCAATCAAACTTCAAATCTTGTAGATATCTCCCTTATTTAATGCTATTTTTCCCTCAAATCAAATTCTTGCAATATTCTGCAAAAATCAGCAATATTTCTATCAAAATAGCATCAAATTCAAATATAAGATTAATAAATATAATTTATCTAATATTCAATAAAAGGGATTAAACTAGGGCAAAAATACCATTTTATCCTTGATAAGTGAACTAAAAAGTGCTCTAATTTATCATATGATTTTCACTTATCACTGTGTATGATCTAAATGGGGTATGAATCCTTTTTACATTTTCAAACGATGGATATACCATTTACATATTTAGGACTACCAATTGGAGCAAACCCGAGAAGTATTTCCACTTGGAAACCGGTTTTGAGTAAGCTCAAACGCAAATTGTTCCCTTGGAAGAAACTCTTTGTATCCTTTGGTGGTCGGCTTTGTCTGGTAAATTCTGTTCTTTCTTCTCTACATTTATTTTACTTATCTTTTTATTTGGCTCCTAGATCTTTCATTAACCAAATTACACGGATTCAAAGAGATTTTTTATGGGGACGGAATGAGAAGGGCTAAAAAATAGCACAGGTTAGGTGGGAAAATGTTTGTAAACCAAAGTCAACGGGGGGCTTGGGGGTGAGGAATTTATCCAACTTTAATTTAGCTTTACTAGGGAAATGGAGATGAAGATACTTACTGAAAAAACACACTGTTGAGTTGAGTCATTCTGTCAAAATATGGGGATGTGAGAAAGGCTGAACATGAGGGATACAATAAGGGATCACTTTGGTGGAGGGACTTTTGGAGAATTAGTGGAGTGGGTGATGAGAAAGATTGGTTTATTGAGAGTATAAAATTGAGAATAGGAGATGGGAGATTAATATATTTTCGGGAAGACATTTGGGTAAATGAAACACCTTTAAAGAAAGCATTTCCAAGATTGTATGCAATTTCATAAAAGAAGCAGCGACAGGTGAATGAGTTTAGGTGTTGGAAAAATGGTAGGTGGGATTGGAATTTTCAATGGAGATGAACGTTTTTTCAATGGGAGCAGTTGGTGGTTAATTATTTTATGCAAGTGTTGCATAATATTCAACCGGTTCATAATAGAGATGATGTGTTGATCTGGAAACATGATGGTTCGGGTTCATTTACAGTAAAATCAGCATATGAGAGTATCCAAAATGTTGGGATCACTTTAGATAAAGCTTTCTTCAACAACTTGTGGTCAAAGTATGTACCTTTTAAAGTGACAACCTTTGCATGGAGAGCAATGCAAGATAGAATTTAGACTTTGGAGAATTTGAAGAAAAGAGGACTTGCTACAAATATAACAAACATCATGTGTGTGTTTTTGCCATGATCAAGCAGAAGATACAAAACATCTTTTGTTCACTTGCAAATTTGCATATGAAGTTTGGTCTTTCTGTTATGCATGGCTAGAAATTCAAAGGGCTCTTCCAACACAATGTAAGGACCATTTTTTGCAACATTATGGTAATGTAATGGGGAAAAATCTAAGGAGGTTTGGATTATTGTGTGGCTTGCTACAATCTGGTGTTTTTGGGCTGAAAGAAACAAGAGGATCTTTAAGTAGGAATCCTTGAATGTTAAGGATATATTAGATATAATTAAAGTGAAATCATGGTCTTGGCTTAGAGTTAGGATGAATGGGTTTATTTTGTCTTTATTTGAATGGACAAATGATCCTATGAGCCGTTTCAAAAAAATTGTAATTTAAGTATGTAAGTGGGTTAGGATACCCTTTGTACCGCTTTAATATATTTATATTTTGCTGATTAAAAAAAAGATGATGTTCTCATGTGCAAGACATTTTTACTAACACTTAAGCAAGCTGCACTCCTGTGGTTTATCTCTCTCTCCCTCCCTCCCTCCTTTCGCAAGTTACAATAGCTACTTAGGATAATATATGCAAAAATATTCATTGAGGTTTATTTCCAAAATGCTCAACCTAAGTTTGGTGCACATGCTATCCTAAGTAGAATAGATCGAAGTTGGACAAATCACTTTGAGATTATTTGGCTTGGTATAATAATGAATCGTTACAAAAGTTTTTGAATTAGTAGTTGCACTTCATCTTCTACTAGATTGGCTATGCACGGGGCAGTCACCATGTCCCTAACACAAAGTACTCATTCTGGTCTTATTTATAAGAAAATTCAGACCAATTCACACATATTAAGAAAAACAATTAATGTTTTGATTTTCAAAAAATACTGTACAACCTTCTAAGTTTATTCTTATTTAAGATTAAACTCCTCTACCACGGTAATTTTTCTATTTAAAACCTTTGATTTTTAATAAGGAAAAATATGAGATAAAATATTAAATGCTTCTAAATTTGTATGTTTTGTCTTATAAATAAAATCATAATTTTTTTTTTTGAAATTGTCTTATAAATAAAACTAAAAAGAGTACTTAATAACAAAAATATGGACTAATTAAGTGTAGACCTTAATTAATCATCAATAACTTGGGGTCGAAAATAATTAATAAGTTGACTGAACAATCAAATCATAACCACCCTTATAATGATGTGAATAAATTTCTCTTTAAAAGTGATTTCTTGAAAAAGCCAAAGGGGAATTAAAATGATGATTTATAGAAATGATAGATCACTTTAATAGTTTAATTAAATAACCTTGAATAATATGTCTCGTACTACTAAATGCAAATTTGAGAGAGAAAAAAGTTGAGTACTTAAGTAAAAAGTGAGTGATTATACACCATTCAATCATTTTTATAACACAATCTAATCCAATTATATACATATATCAGTAAAAATAATTAAAGTTAGTTAATTTTATTGGAGTTTTAAAAAATAATTTAATTTTTTAGTTTTACCCTTATTTAATATTACAAACTAACTCCATTATCATTTAATAGTTAAAAAAACATCAAAGTTAATAAGGGTAAATAAAGAAAATGATAATAAATATTGTCTTGAAGTTGTGAAGTGTCTCATAAAAATAATCATAAAAATTTATAAGAAGTATCTTATAAAAAGAATCGAAGAAATAGTTTCTTAGCTAAGACAATACAAAGCACGCCTTGATTATTAACAAGATCATGAAAATTTCCAAATATACCTGCGCCTAAGAACAATAATTAAATAAAAAGGAGCAAGGTAAACTTTTAGGATTCTAATCTTGAAATGGAATCAATAGATGCTCATGCACTTGAATTATGGTTGTAAAAATGAGACCGGTCGATTGGATAAAAAAGTAAGTGAACTAGTTATTTGTCCGGTTAAAATAAATTACAGAATCGATCATGCAAAAAATCGATTAAAAACTGGCCAATCTGATAAAAAATCGGTGTCAGAAACCGATTGAACTAGATTTTTTTAAAAATAAAATCATTATTTATTTATTTATTTAATTTAAATTACTTTTAAGATAAATGAAGACACATGTTTTAGAATTGCACATAGATATTTATTATTTTACCAGTTATTATTAATATTTTTATTTTATAAACCTCATAATAAGGTTATTTAAATGAATTTACAACTTGATATATCTTAATTTCTTATAATTTTATATTATTTTATTGATTAAAATGTTATATAATATTTAAATTATATATTTAATTAATACTGGTCCAACCACAGTTTAATCATGGTTCGATCACAGTTCAACATGGTTCAACCACGGTTGAAGCATTGAACCGTGAACTAGTGTTTTCACCAATTAGGGAGGACAATTGAGCCTAAGCCTTATAGGTACCCGCAAAAATTATCTGCAATGGGTAAGGTAAAAACCCACAAAGCGGGTATGAGCGCAGGTACGGGCAAAAGCCCACATTTTTCATGGGGATGAGCGCGGATACAGACACTTTGATGCCCAGCCTGCCCCATACCCGCATTCATATATATAATTATTTAATAAAAAATACTGTATATAATTATATATAAGGATATATTAATTTTATTAAAATATCTAATATACTTATGCATATTTTTAAAATTGATATATATATATATATAATATATTTCAAATTAAAAATATATTTTTATAACTATCTATTTGTGTTTTTTTTTACTTTATAATATATGACTAATTAATGTTAATAATATCTTTTGCAGATTTTGAAGAATTCTAACACATGATATCCAAGTTAATTTATAAAATAGTGTGACGTGAAAGTATATTGTAATATTTAATAAAAATTTTAAACTTTAGATAATTTGTTGTTTTAGAACATTAACATATTGTGTTTCAATGTAATTAAATTGTTGTATCACTGATATTTAAAAATTATGTTGGACGATATTTGAGTAACTTTTTCAATTGAAATATAGTTTTCTTAAATTAATATTTTTTAGTAAGTTGTTATTTTTTTACTTAATAAAAGTACGGGTAACGGACGCGGGTACGGGCATATAAGTTGTTAAATTACCGGTCGATTATTAAGTGAATTACTCACTAGATCAACATCATTAGGTAAACCCACCATATTAAGATCCACCTTTACTAATTATCTACCCATGCTATCTTAATATCTTATAATTTATTTTTTAAACATCATTAAAGTATTTATTATATATTTTTAATTTAATATTTAAATTTAAATAAATATATATTTTTTTGGTAACAAGTATAGGAAAAGAACAAAAATATATATGAAAAGTAATGTACGGTATTTATAATTAAAATAATTTTCTTATCAATGAAACTAATATTTAAAATTTTTAAATAATAAATATTAATTACTTACACCTTTTATATTGTAATTCATTTTAAGTATCTTTAAAATATTTTTCACAAAATAATTTAGTTTATATATATTATTAGTTATTTTTCAAATTTTATAAATTTTCCATCTTTTCATGTTACAATTAATTTATGTTTTTTAATCTATTCTAAATGTTAAAAATAATTTAGGAGAGGAAGAGTCAAATTTGAGTTGGCCACATATTAAAATAAAATAAAGTGTTCGACCAATTAACCATATGAATATTTTACCAAATAATAAATATATAATTTTTGATTAAAAATAAGTAATAAATTATTCATTACTTAAATAATTTTTTTGGTGAATGGTTACAATTTTTCAAAGAAAGTATTTTCATGAAAGTTGCCACACTTATTCTAAACCTTCTTTATATTAACTCATATTTTATTAGAGTTTAATATATATATACACTGTCAGTGTAAAAAAATTTCACAGATATCCAATAATGTGTTGCCACATCATTTATTGAATTTAATAGCACATGAGGTTTCATATTCATTAAATGATGTGGCGGCACATTATTGGATGTCTGTGTAAAACTTTTTTACACTGACAATGTATATTAATTAAATCCACTTTATTAAGCATATTGATAGATTTACATGTGTTAATAAAAATTAATTTTTATAATTATAATAAATAATGACAATACATGCAAATAAAAATGCTTTAATAATAATCATTATCATTGGAAAAATATAAAGAATAATAATTGCATTTTTTTAATATGTGTATTTTTTGTTTAAATGGACAATTAAATAGTATTAAAGGTAATAAAAGAATCACATCTCATCTTTTTCCATTACATCAAATTACTATTTTAAATAAAGGTAATACAAACTATTTTTTTCAATAAATAGTAAAAATAAAAAATAAAAATTGAAAACAGAAAATGAAAATGTAAGGGCCTGTTTGGTTTACATTTTCATTTCCTGTTTCCATTTATTGTTTTCATTTTCTGTTTTTTGTTTTCTGAAATTTTACAAAGGAAAACTGAAAATGCCGGAAACAGCAAATTTTTGTTTCCAGTATTTCCAGTTTTTCCTTTATAAAATTTCAGAAAACAAAAAACAGAAAATGAAAACAAGAAATGAAAATGCAAACCAAACATGCCATAAGATTTTGATTCAATACAATTGAGCTTTTAGCAAGGTAGCTACTTCTTACGAGAATATTCAAAGCATTCCATAAAAGCACTAGTAAAGTCTGTATTCACATGTGCTTTTAAAGGGAGAGGAAACAAAATTGATTGAAGAACGAAAATTAAGGCAGATAGCTAGACATCATCTACGCAACTATAATGCGATTCCAAGTCAGATAATAAAAAAAAGTATAACAGATGCAAGAAAAGAAGCAAAGATACTCTTAAGTTATCTCTATAAAGGCGCAATTCCTATGTATATCCGATTAACAACCATGAATATTCACTGGTGCCAACTTTGTGTAATAAACAAAATCATAAGATTACATGGACATACTTTCACTTTTTGTTCTTTTTGATGGGCCTAAACAGAGAAAGAAAGCAGGGGAGTTGCTGTAGATGCTGACCGAAGATGTCAGTGAAGAATATATATAAGATATGGTGTACTAATTAAGCAAGCAAATGAGAGCAGATCTGTCAATGAAAGGGTTCTTTAATTGTTTTCTTTTTAATTTAATTAAAATTCACAAAAAAATAATGTTGCAAATTCACTCCATTTGGTTTATGATTAAGTGTTTTAGTATTAATCGATATATGTTGTTTTCATGATCATTTGAATTTTGTTGACATTTTTAAATTTTTTTTTACTTATTTGAGTTTTGGTTCTTATCATTTTTTATTTATTAAGATAGTAATTCCTATTATATATGAAGAATTAGTCCACGTGATTTTAATTATTAACGTTATTAAGGGATTAATTATACTCTAAATAAATGAAACTATATAGAAATTAATATTTAAAAAGACTAGAGGAACCGATTTTTTTTAAACTTTTTTATATCCTTTTTTCACTCGATAAATTAGAGACTAATTAATCTCTCAAAGTATAATAAAATGAAGTATTATTATTTTTATATATGCATGAATTTAAAGATCGAATGAAGAACATATATTCAAGGGTCCCAGTCATAAAAGTTAAAATTTAAATAAAGTATATATAACTGTATTTATTCGCTAAACCTTTTTAATTATTTTGTTCCTTTTTGGACTAGGTGAAAAGAATGCAAATAGGTTAAAAGTATACATGATTACCCTACAAATAAAAAACATAACAATGGGCAAATAAAAAGCTATCTGTTTCCATACATATATATCACGTCCCACCTTGCCCAGCTCACCACTAACTTTCATCACTCTGAAGCTAGCTAGTTACAAGGATGAGATGGGTTCATATTTGTACTCGAGTGATGATTAATTGGTGAGATTCCATGAAGCCTGTCATTGGTTTTTGGACTTGGCTTAACGATTTACGGCAAGAAAAACTAACATAATTATACTTATACATCGCTAGCTTTATTATGTAAAAAATTCACATCATCACTCTAGATAGCTAGTTTCTGTTTAATTAGAGATTGATTTAAGGGTTGAAGAAGGTATTCATTACGTGTGTAAATGAAAAATAACTCATATACAAGGCTCAACTCCTATAAATTAATTAATAAAACAAGATAAATTGTACGTACAAAATTAAATGTCAAGATATCAGGTAAAATCATGTTCATACTAATTAATTTTTTTTTTAACTTTCATATATACGAACGCAACATCATGGGCCATATTTGGAGTACGGGCCTACTAAAACCAACGTAAAAGGCCCACTCTTATGAATATGGGCATGATGAAATCACAATTCAAATCAACACATGGACCTTCGTCCAAAAAAAAAAAAAAATCAACACACATGGACCACTTTCCAAGAATTAATTAAAATAGACATAACTTGTGGGACATGATAGTCCAAAAAAAAGTGGGACAAGATAAATCACAATTCAGATAAGTGGATGTTTGATTTACAATGGTGTATAATTGATTTTAGAATTAATAGTTAAAAATATATGTTTTACGAAATATATTAAATGAAAATGATTTAAAGTTAATTCTGTAAAATTGATTATGCACTCTTTTGAATTTAAACTAAACAAGCTATAAATCAGCACATGAAATACTCTTAAATCTTGATGGATTTATTTTTTTAATGACCACAAATATATGGGAATTAGATCATGATGGAACTAGTTTTTTTTAAGAGATTTATGTCCATATACATAAATCAAGATCTTATTTATGAGGAATTAAATATATATATATATATATACATGAATTAACCACCTATATATAAATCTTGATGGATCACTTTAAAGAATATTTAAATCATCTCCCTTTTTTAAATAATGGGGTACGCTTTTATTTTAAAAAGATAATATTTAAATATAATTAATAGACCCTACAATTAATTATAGTGTGCCTTTTTATGATAAAAAATTAATTACATAAGATTATGCCCTGTTTAAAAATGAAAAAAAAAATCAAATCCAAAATCGAATTATAGACCTAACTCGTGGGTCAATATGCCTTAATTTTCAATAATATCCACATCAGATATAGTTCCCCAATTCCAATGCATTTTAAAACTCTTTAACATCTAGAACTTTTATGTATAATTTTCAATGTCTCGTTAAGAGCCTTAAGCACACTGGTTAAAAGTGTGTTTGATAAGTCATTTCAGCTAGCTGGAAGCTGAAATTAGTAGCTGAAATCATTTCAGCTGTGTTTGGTATATAAGATAGTTTTTTTGGATAGCCACTAGCTTTTCTTAAAATGTACTTCAAATAGCTTTTTTAAAAAAGCTCCAATTTGCAGCTAGTAGCTGAAAATTAATTACAAGTATCCCTTAACCACCTCAACTTATTATTATTTAATAATTAATGATGTCCTTATATGACATTTTACTATTTTCAGCTAGTTTTACCAAATATATTCAATAACTTTTCAGCTTTCAGCTAGCTTTTCAGCTAGTTTTACCAAACACACTCTAAATATCCATATAAAAAAGATTTTTATAAGAAATTACGGCACTAATTACATTTATAATATTAAATGCTACACACTTTAATAAAATTTTATACTATTTTTTTAGATCCTTAACCAGTATATCCTATACTCGTTAGCATTTTCTCTAACTTTTATTATTCATGATTCATGCATGTCTGTCAAAACTTTTCTTTTCTGTTTCATCATCAATGATCAATGAATTATCTCTTAAATATGAGACTCACATTATGTACGTACAACTAACACTGATTTCTAATATAAGTGAAACATAAATTTAACAAATAAATTTTCACAAGCACGCATAGCGGAACATGTAGAGGAGAAGAGAGAATTAAAACACACTCTATTTGATTCACTTGAATTGAATTATACTTGTGCAATAACATATACTTTATATTGTGCAGTAACATATGCTTTATATAGGCTAAATATTATCTAATAAAATATTACAATCTTAATTATGAAGTAATGTCTCCTAGGGTGGCTTCAAGATCCTAACCCGTGCAAGTAGCGGTGCGACTTCTATAGCCCATAAACATGCGGTGCAATTTGTTTTTTTAGCTTATCCCTAGTTTAGTTTTTGAGTAGCCACAATTTTTAACATTGCTAGATGTAATTCTTTCGGCGTGAGTAAGCTATAGGTTGTGCAAACTACAAGTATTATAATAAAGAAACAATGCTTCACTTATTTGTCTATAATTTCTCATAACAAAAATGATAAACACACCCGTATCTTTTCAACCTCATTTTTTTTATCACATTTCTCATTCTATCTCTTTTCATCAGTCATCACATTTTTCATTTCAATTTTTTTTCTTACCTCTCTATCTCTCTCCTACTCAAGGGGTAGATCCACCTCAATTAATTAAGTCTACAATTATATTTCTTCTAAGAAAAATGTTGATGGTATAATATATAAAAATGAATAAGAGAGAAAAGGAAAAAATTAAGAGATGTGGTGGAGAAAAAAAAAAAGAAATAAAAAGAAAAAGTAGGCAGAGATTGATTGAGATCAATATTATTAAAACCGGCTCGGACCAGCCGGTCTGATTGGTTGAACCAAAAATCGGTCCATTGGTCAGTCCATTCAGTGTAAATGAACCATTATGTAATTGAACCGGTCAAACCCGATCAACACTCGGGTTTAACCGCCCAAACCGATAGGAACCAATCGGGTTGGTGGTTAATTGGTTCTTCGGGTAAAAAATAGCAAATGGTGGCAGATGATCTCAATCCCACAACTCGAGGAGAAAGTACATGCACGCCAACTACTACACCACAACCACTTTTAGTATTATATGTTCACTGTTATATATATATATATATATATTAGCTTACTAGTTTTGTAATTGTTGAGCTAGCATTTTACATTTTACTACCACTGCACTATTTTTTCTTTTTTCACGATACCACTGCACTATATCATCTTATATTAAGATATATACTATATGATAAGTAAAAACACAAATTAATTTTTTTAAGGAAATAAAAAATTAAATTTGGTACAACAAAAATTAAAACACTACATATTAAAATAATAAAAAATACTTATCAATCATTACACCACATAATATTTTACTTTAATATTTTTATATATTATTTATTTAAGATATATGACCGGTTTAATAATTTACTCACCTGGTAAACTAATGATCCATTAACCATGTGCCTTGATCGAATCGATAACCGATCAGGGTTTAATAACATTGATTGAGATGTAAGAGTTTTTTATATATATATATATATATATATGAATATTATTAATTACTCTTTCTCATAAATACAAGTGTAGCATTTGTATTCATTTATCTTGCATTCACGGCTATTTGTTCCATTTATCACACAAACACGTCTATAACCAAGAATAAACCCGTTTCATGTCCCTCATTGATGTTTCATGGTTCAAATATCAAATTGATGCACCCACTATGTTATGGTTTTAAGTTATAATTATTAATCACAATTTAACTATTGAGATTATAATAAATATGTATGAATTTAATTACTATACATTAGATATTTGTGTAAAACTTTTTTACACTGTTATAATAAGTTATAAAATTGTTAAGAGTAATCAATTTCTAAGTTCAATGTGGAAATAACGTAATGATTAATTAATTGTTATTAATTGGTCTTCTACCATATATACGCGCGTGTGCCCTCTTCCAATTATAGAACTCTTATTAATTTAGTTATAGTACATGAAATTAAACCTTTTTACTAAAAGACACATGTCCACTTCCAACTTAAAGATATGGGTAATTGAACTTGCACCGACAGGGATGATACAACCAGGCAGATTTATCTTTGCACGTAGGGGTGGAAACAGGCTAGGTCAGGCTTTGGCAGGCCTGAGCCTGACTTAACTCATAATTCTTAAGTCTGAGCCTGACCTGTTACCTGTTATAGGCCTTTTTGTAAGGTCTGGTCTGACATGTGAAAAAACCTGGTCTGACCTGTTAGCCTGTTTAGAAGTCTGGTTTATAACAAGGCATACCAACAAGCCAACAAGCCTATACAGGCCAACAGACCTTTTAAACAGGTTTTTTTATATAATTAATTTAATATATTCTAATTTTTTACTATATTATAAAATTTTTAATTATATTTTTAATTATTTATATAATTAATTTAATATATTATATATTATTATATTAAACAGACCGACCTGTTAAGCCTAATAGGTTTTTTCATAGGCCTAAAGTCTGACCTATTTAACTAAACATGCCTTGTAAGAAGCCTTAGCCTATGAATCAGGCCAGGTCAGGCCATAAACAGGTCAAGCCGCAGACCCCTAACAGACAGGCTGGCCTATTCCCACACCAATTTGCGCGACACTAACTTTACTGGGAAGCAGTCACTGATTTAGCAATTTGATGAGCTTGAAAGCAACTCCGTGTTATGTGATTCATGAAGGTTAGCAAAATGTCTCTGAGTGAGTCAGATTGTGTAGCATATATGGAAACATGAATGTATAAAGCAAAAAGCAAAAGAAATCTAAAACTGAAGCTCGCTTTGATGTGTCAGCGATCAATGGTGTCATGTGTAAAAAAAACAAGAGTCTTACAAATTGGTATTATCTTTTCAAAAGATAGAATCTTATTATTTTGATTAAATTTAAACTTAATTTCTTTTTAGTATGTATTGCAGAAACTCAATTAGCTCTAAATTGTAATCGAATTGATCATGGACACATAATTATGAGAATTTTGTTTTCAGGGCTATTATTTTAATTTGCAATAAATGGATGTCAAGCATTGTTGGAATTCAGTACAATATTTGAAAAAAGGCTAAAAAAAATTGTGATGAGTAAACGTTTTTTGTCTTCTCTAATTTGTTGACGTATATTATTAACAGTATTTTTTTTTAATCACTATGTCACTTGTCCTAGGGAAGGAGAAATAAAAAGACAAAGGTAAAGAAAAAGGTATTTTAAAATACACCAAAAGGAGCAGACAACCCCTCACTTTAGTGATATTTACCACATTGTGTTTGTAGAATAAATGCGATCACTATAGTCCGGTTTCTTATGAGACACCTCCCGATTAATTTTCAACATGTTTCTCTCTCTTTTTAATGCAGGATACCGCAACTTTACCCTCTAAATAAATATTGAACCCACATTCCGTCAAAAAAAAAAAAATATCGGACGCACGTTAACGAGCGAACTTGACGAAGTTTCATGGTATTGTGCGAACTAGTTTAGTTTGTATTTTCATTTTTGTTTTATTTCCTGTTTTTTGAAATTATTTAAAAGAAAAATTAAAAATATTGAAAACGATGACTTTTTCTTTTAAGCATTTCTAATTTTTTTTTATAAAATTACAGAAAACAGAAAATAAAAATAGAAAATGAAAATAAAAATCAAACGGGCCCTAAGCAATTTTCTTTTTTGGTCAAGTGAGTTTTTCAATTCCAAGAAGATATATTCAAGGATCAATAAAAATTGGCTCTAAGTATTTGTAAATTGTAATTCTACGGGGGTTAAGTAAAAGAGTTTTTTCCTACACAAATATCTATATAGACAACGGTTAGAGATAAAAATGTTAGTTAGAGATTAGTTGGTTGGTTAGGAAATTAATTAGAAATTAGTTGATTACATTGACTATATAAGATTACAACTATTGTAAATTCAACTCTTTCCATTCTATTATCAATACAATTCATCTCTTTCATCTTTAATCTATATATTACCTTTTTTTTTTCCCTCTATGTCATAAATTTTAACAACAATTGATTTGGATGCAAGCTAAGATGGATCTAGATACAGGTGTGACAAATGACGAATAACTATAGGCATTAGCAAATGTCTGTTACTCCCATAGGTGTTGTGCTGGTGTGACTGAGGCACAAGGGAAATTCCCTAATGTTTTTTTTTTTTTTTTTTTTTTTGTCGAAAGGAAATTCCCTAATGTGACCTACTAGTACTAGCAGTGAGCCGACTAGGTGTTTTATGGATTGGGCTTTTCTGTGGCCCAGAGTGGGTCCTGGATATGGTCCAGTACAACAATCTTATTAATGTAAAAAAACATTATATCTCATAGTAAAGATTTTTTTTAAAAAAGAAAATAGACAAAGCTCAAACTCGGCCAAATTTATTTAAAGAGAATTAGATATATGTATCACTGATAAAAAGAATCATAATACTACTTGCCTATGCTGGTGGTATAAGCCTCCAGGCGCCCTTTGATTATAGCAAATGTCAAAATAGTTTGACTTAAATTACAAAAATACTCCCACAGCTGCCTGGGTGTTGGACCTGGTTAAAAAAATCGACTACTGCGTACAAATATGAAATACTATCACTTGAATACATGCACTATAACCCCACCTTAAATTATTATAACAGTAGAATTTCCGAACCCATTTTCCTGGAACTTTCTACATTGAGAACAAATTATTATTCTATGCTCATAACATACGTCTGAAATATCGTTTTCTTCATACTTTCCACGAAAAATTATTCAAAAAAAAAAACCTCTCATTCATGCTAAACGACTAGGCCCACATTATAAGCCACTCATTGATCAATGAACAATATTCCCACATGCATGCAGTCAAATTAGCCTACTATTTTGACAAATTGGGAACGATCGCACCTCTTAGAAAATAAACTTGTACAAAGGGTCGAATGTTTGTTCACCACCAAAAGTCCCATTGAGACAATAAAGCAAACACGTAATCTACGAATGGACATGCATTATGCATCATACCAACCGTTGTTTCTTTCAGATTCTACGTAGAAGACGACATTCTTAGCTAAAGATAAATAAATCAACAAGAGAATAAAGCAAAAAGAAAAAAACAAACAGCAAGAGGCTAAAACAAAAACCAAAAGTAAAAAAAAAATCTTTATTTTCTTAAAAAAAGAAGAAAAGGAAACATATAAAAGAAAAAGAAAAAGAATAAATTAAGGAAGCTCCTCAGTGGGATTCTCTGCCCAATGCTATATGCTCTCCAAAAAAATACTAAACTAGTCTCTCGTATTCATTCTGTCCATCTTTCTGTCCTTTTCAACATTTTCTTTTTCTCACTTTGCCTTAAAAAAGAGTCTATACACAATACTAATAAAAAAATTATTTCTAACTCATTCTCAAACTATTAAAAAAATATTAAGTTTTTTAGACCACATTATTTAAAATCACATTGAATATCTACTAATTGAGTTAAAACAAAGAGTGAACCATTTAAGTGAGCAAAATTTTATAGGAATCTATTTTTTTTTTTCATGCACAAAATTAGTCGAATCTAGCTAGCTCTTTTACCACTTGAATCAACAGAAGCAGTAACTAGTTGTGTTACTAAAATTGCTAATAACGATAATTACAACAATAACATTGACGAGTCAACTCGGGACGAGTCGTTGATGAGGACGAATGTCTTTGAGCAAACCCAAAACCTGACGCATTGTGGGTCTTTTGGAAGATGACTCGGCAGTGCACAGGAAAGCGACTCGGAGGCTTTCAACCATCTGACTCACCACTGAGTCACCACCGAGTTGCAGCCTCTCGTCCAGCACCCTAACGCCCTGCCCCTCCCTCACCGCTTTTCTAACCGCAACCACCGTCTCCGCCGTGCCGGCCCTCCCCGTCAGCAGCTCCATGAGAACCACCCCGAAACAGTACACGTCAGCTTCGGTTCCTCCATTTGGGCTCGGGTCGATTCGCAACCCGAAATCAGCGATCCGTGGCTCAAAATCGTCGGCGAGTAAAATGTTGGAGGTTACGAGGTGTCCGTGCACGACGGGTTTGGAACCCGCGTGGTGGAGATACGCGAGCCCACGCGCTATACCCACTGCGATACGGTGTCGTGTCAGCCACCCCATCTTTTCAGGGGATCCATCGACGACGCCGTTTTGGATCTCCCACGTGTCGCCAGTCCAATCTTCCACGTTGGTATCCCCTGCTGGAAGCTCGTGTAGCCACCTTCCTAAATCGCCATTTGCCATATACTCGTACAGCACCAGCTTCTCCTTACCTGAAAAAATTAACCAAAATATTTTTAAATACTAAGTGTTATACTTATAAATAATAATAATAATAATCATAATCTTACTTGGACAATAATTTCATTACTAAAGAGTCATGTTTTGTATTTTAAAAATTGTTTTTAAATTTAAAAAATACGAAATAAAGTAACAAATACATGTAAATATAAAAATTAAAAATAAAAATACCAATTTTATTTCTTATCCTATATTATAAGATGCAGGTTTTTAAAGTAAAATTTTACTCATTTGTTAAGCATATTTAAAATAGAATTAATTTTAATCAACCAATAACAACTTCCATAATATATATTATAAATAAAAACACTAGAAACTCCTTTTTTTCTTGTATATTGTGAAATGCTCTTTCTTCAATATAACCAAACAAAGATTCCATATGGTAGTACATGAATTCAAACCACAAAGTTCAAATTTCGAAGTTTCGTCAGTCAAGTTGAGTGCCGATTCAGTTAAGAAACAAAACACAATGCCACAATCTTTTTCATTTAAAAACAAAAAAGAAATTATATATCTAAGGACATTATGATGTTATAAATTATATTTTTGCCATTTATGGGCATTCAAAAATTAAAAAACTGAAGAAAGTACAGGCACGAATATCCACGCGCAATCATATCTAGCGATGGTAGATTTTAGTATATAAATTTGCAGGTGTGAAGAAAATGGTGGGTATGCAACAGAGAAGAGGACATTAGAAAATTAAAACCCGTGAATCCCATTAATGAATGCAGCTACTACTAAAAATCAAAATTTTGAAAAACACTTTTGTTTTGTATCTGTACGGCACGCTTACTTACCTGCAATGCAGTAACCGGAGAGGGGCAACAAGTTGGGGTGCTTAAGTTTTGAGAGGTCAACGAACATAGTGACAGAGTCATCACGATCAACGTCTCTGGCATGTTCCAGGACCTTGATTGCCACGTGGAGTTCACCTGGTAGCACAGCCCTGTACACTGGCCCACACCTTCCCTCTGCGAGCAGAGAGTCCTTGCCGAAGTGTGACGTGGCAACGATGAGGTCCTTGAAGGTGAGATTCATCAATGGCTTCTCGAACATCACCACAGGTGCAGAAGATGGTTCCTTCAGGTCAGCCACCCACGTTGACCCTGATTCAGTCTCAAAAGAGAACGGCCCTGATTTCTCAAACTTTGTTGTCATCATGTTCATCCCCTGTGGGACAGGTAAGGAGATTGCCCATTTGTTCCTCTTGGAACGTTGCTTTCTCTTCTTGTGAATAATGCGGAGTACCCAAATGGACAGAAGAACGAGGACAAGTCCTGATATTGCAGAACACACTGCAGGGATCAGTGTTTTGGATTGTTTTTGATGAATTGCTTGTTTTCCTATGTGGGGTTGGAATGGTGGTGTTGGTGGGGTTTTGGTTTTGTTGTTGTTGTAGGTGAAGTTGTTGCCAGCGTGGATGAAAGATGATTTGCTGAATTGATTCAACTTGTTTAAGCTGATTGATGAGTTGAAGTTATTGTATGAGATGTTCAAGAATTGGAGGATGTTCAGGGGAGGGAAATCAGAAGGGAAAGTACCAGTTAAGGTGTTGTTTGATAAGTCTAAGTAGTGAAGTGAGTGTAAGGAAGAAATGGGTTTTATATTTCCTTTGAGATTGCAGCTTGAGAGGTCAAGGTGTTGTAGCTTGGTGAGGTTTTGAAACCCGGAAGGGAGTGTTCCTAGTTTGTTGTGAGAAAGGTCGAGGCTTTTTAGGTTTGGGAAGCCAGAGAGTTGAACTGAATTGGTGAACCTGTTGTGGGAGAGATTGAGCATTTGAATGGATGAAAACGAGGTGTTTTCTGATATAATAATGCTCCCTCCAAACCTGTTACTTGAGAGATTTACTTCTAATAAGGATGAACTTGACCATAACCAGCTTGGCACATGGCCTACCAGGGAATTCCCAGAGAGATCAAGAACCTGTAAGTTGGACATGTTTCTCAGATAACCCCATGAAATTGTCCCGCTTAGATTTTTGGATGGAAGGACTATTTTGCTGATGTGAGGCTCTGAACAGTTAGAACCTCTTGTTTGGAACAAGGTGGAGGCTTTGAAGCCAGAGACGGATTTGAAAGCCTTTGACACCAAGGCCTGGTCTCCACTGTTGCATGAGGATTCTGCGAGAGAAAACAGCGCTAGAAGAATCAAGAATCTGCAAAAGGGTTTCATTTTGCTCTTTCTTCTACTGTCTCTGTTTTCTGTATCCTAAGAAAAGAAAATATAAACAGGGGTTGGTCTGGTCTATTGTTGTTCAATGTTTTTTTAAGGTTCGCGGTTGAAGAGAAGGATGAATAAACGGCGTCATGTTTTGACGAAGGACTTGAAAGGTGGAACACAATTTAATGGAAGTTATATATAGTTAGAGGGTGTGTTCAGCCTTGACTGTTGAGTGTGGAGCTTAAAATCAATTAGTTTTATTTTGTCCAGCAACTAGTACAGTTATTATTCTTAAATTAAAAAAATAAGAGTTAAATATATTTTCAGTAACAAGTTTGTTTTAATTCCTGAATTTGATAACTTTTGATTTTTGTCCTTATATTCTGAAATTACATAAATTTAATCCATCATCTTTTGAAATTATGTAAAAAGTATCTCCCTTTAACATTGTTAACTTTGAAATTGACATGATAAACAATGTGTTATTAAAAATAACACATTAGCGCTATATTAAAAAGGAGGTCATAGAAAAATATATAATAGAATTAAACTTTATTTTACCAAAAAAATAAAGAATTAAACTTTATTAAAAATAATGTGTTATTTTGAAAATATAAATTGAGATATTCAACCATTCAATACTCCATTCTAGAAAACACCGTAATTTAACAGATGATGGCAATTGATAAATTTTAACATTAGCGCTCGGTGATTGCGATTTATTTACTTTTGACACACATGATTTCATTTTAAATGTTTTGTTCCATGACGGAGTGAAGTTTCTGAGATTTACAGGGCCAAAGCTGCTCTGAATCTGGAACAGAGATGTTTGTTTGTTGGGTATGATTTGATTGGAGGGATAGTGGGAGTGTAAGATGGAGTACATAAATAAATATATCAAATTGTGGCTCTCAATCTCAAACAGATTTGAAGGTGACTTCAGTGTGCTTGAATCTGATGGGGTCCCAGTTCCTTTATTTTGCACTCAGAGGTATCAAAGATCCAAATAGCATATGATGCAATGCTAATCTGTTCAGCTCCTCAGTCCCAGTAGTAAGTGGTGCCTCGCAATGACTTGTCCAAACCGAGAGTTGACAACACTGTGTGTGCCTACAAACATAAATGAAAATGTACCTCAACCACCAGGAACATATCCATGTTGATGTTAGCAAGGTGCAATTAATAATCTACTAAAATCTGCTCACATGTCCAAATATATGAAAATTATAACACCATTGTTAACACCTCAATTATTTGGATCAAGTGTTAAAATAATTTTGACATATATAAGAAAATTGATTCCCAGACTAAACCTATAGTACACGGTTCGATCCCCATAAATAATGAAGAAATTAAGAGAACGTATCTAAGAGGCAATAGACGAATAGCGATTCTTAGAAAAACTGAATAATCGTCAGAGAACAAGCCTAGTTTGATTTCAGCTATTCCATTATTCCAGAGTGTTTCATTGACTTTTTGACAAAGCAAGTATATAAGCCTCCCTTAATGGTTTAAACTATGCCGAATTGTTTGATTCTTTGGCTACTAAGATAAAATCAAATTGGACAGTATATTGATTGCAATGGCTGCGTAAACAATACAGAATGAAATTGTCACATGTGGAGAAAGGTCAAGCACAAATTGGGACATTCCTCTCCATCATCTAGCTAGTTGCTTTGGTAAAAACAAATCACATGCAAATTACTAAATTACAAAGACCTTGACTCAATAATTCTCGGTCTTCCACTTAATTTGAAATCCTCATCACTCACGAAATCCTTTCTAGTCCCTTCAATTGGCAAACTTTACCCATCTAATTTATTTTAACGTTATATATACGCATAAAAGTAACCAAACATTATCATATAGTGAGTTTGAATTTTAAGCATGAAAGTATTAAATTTCACATACCTGAAACCAAACATACATTTTAAAAACAATTTCTATGAAACATCGTTAGAGCTGAGAAAGCAATATAATAAACCCACGTCTTATTGCTAGCTGGTGTCATTTATTTTAAATTTGGGTGGAATTGATTTTAAATTTTAAAATGAAAATGTTACTAGGAGCAACTCCTAGTCCTAGATGATGTTATTCAACAATCAACATGTTTAATTTCCTTGACATTCTATAGTAATTAACAACGAACCCAGTAAATATTTAGCATACCTCTCATCCTTCACATTTTTTTTTTTGCTAATGTTAGAAATTGTGTTTTGAAAAATAGAATGAAGTGTTCGAAAGAAGCACGATATGGAGTTCAATTGAACATATCCTATTTCTTCATAAAATGACAAATTACATGCGAATGGTACATAAATGAAATTAATTAAGGGCTATAGAGGACGCATACACAGTGGTCAAAACTACATTCTGATGAGTTTGGAAGCTTGCAAGTAGTTTGCTCCACAAATTCCAGATGCTAATGGCTATCTCACCTGCTCTGGCACGTGGTCTTGGCTTCTTGCTTTTGCCATTATTGCATACTGATTCTATGTTATAAAATACTATACACGGAAATGGAATAGTTTTGGAGGGTAAGTTAATTGTGGTTGGGGCTCTCTCCCATTCCATACCAATTTAAACCAAAAGTCATGGCTCATGAGCTTATGGATACATATATCAAACTTAGAAGCTTATATTTAGGATTAATGGATTATTATTATAAATAAATAATGTAGCAACCTATGCTCGTACCTTAAAGCTGATTCACCAACGTGGCTATCACTTGTGGGAGCGTGGAGTGAGCAGGGTTTGTTACACCCCCATTACAAAAGTCATGACAGTCCTATTTTTTATTTAATTTAAATTATTTTTTATATAAATAAAGATAAATAGAGAGAAAATAGGAACAACTTTTATTCTTGACAGCTAAATAGAGAAAAAAAATAGGACTGTCCTTGCTGATTTTTTATTTGTTCCCATACAGATTTCATCCAAAACCTGCTCCTAATATATAGAGTTGCAGCACCAAATATATTCTTTTAGTTTTGTAACAACGTCTTGACTATAGGGACCCTAGTATTGCACAGACTTTTTAGTCTTTACTAACATCTAGTACCAGGGAATGGAGACACAACTGCAAACGGTGTGAGCCTATTTATTACTTTAAAAAGCTTGTATTGCTAGAAGTCTACAGCTACATTGGTTGATTATCAAGTTCACATTGACATAAAACGTATATATGTAATTAAATTGATAAACTCAATTTGAAGAAATAAAAAAGGTGACCAGATCCTCAATTAGTGAATGTTTATTGATTGAAACTGTAACTGCAGCTTACAATACTTATGTGTCAATCATGTAGGCACGGTTACTTATGCCCTCTATCTGAACAATTTTTCATCACTCAAAAGTTTCTCAATCATGCACAACTAATTATAGAGTAGCAATAGAGGGTTTAGGTAGATTTACATGTTCTGCCTCTTGTAAAGTTTAACATTTATTAATATAACAATTAAACAACAAAGAGATTCTTTTGAACTCTGTGAAAACACTATTTATAAAGAATTGAATTCCATTCCAACCTGGTAACTATCTATATGCTTCTTGTCTATTCTGCTTGATTTTGTGTTGTTTGTCGGGAATAAATAGAAGCTTTGGTACAAGTCAATAAGAATTCTTTCGGAATGGATGGATATTTAATACAGAAATTTCATCTCTTTTTTCACAAAACACCAATTCCACTTCCATTTTATATATACAACACAGATAATCCTAGCTAGTCCCATAATTAACACACTGTACTTTCAAAGAGACAATTACAATTAACATATATCAAACGACAAAAACTAGGAGAGACCACAGCATGGATTCAGTGACAGAAGATTAATGAAAATTGCAAATCAGCCTTAAACATTGCTTATATATCAAAATAACCTAGCTGTTTGATCACCTTTAAAATGTTGCATTGCATGTTCTTTGTGAACAAAAATTTCACTTCAATTAATAACTAAGAATCATTTTTTTTTAATTACACAAACCAACCCGCAGTTAAACACAAACAGAATCTAGCCAGCTATATTTTTTATTGGGGCTGGGGTTTTTCTTGTGAGCTCCAATCAAACTTTGTGCATACCAAAGAGACCTATCTGACTCCGCATTTTGTTTCGTAGCCGGTGACTAAAACTGTTTTCTTCTGTGGGCAGGGCCTCCTCTAGGTGGCACAACATGAACATGAAGATAGTTAGGGAGACCCTTAACCATCCAACATTTCAAACAAGCCCGGTAGCTTCCTACTCCCCTAATCCACTTTACTGTTATAAACTAATTATCCAAAAACTTAAGTTATTGGGTGAAGAAGTTTATTTTAACACATCCCCTCCCGGAAGAACCTTTTAAACTAATTATCCAAAAACTTAAGTTATTGGGTGAAGAAGTTTATTTTAACACATCCCCTCCCGGAAGAACCTTTTGAACTTGAAGAGCGGACCATGCACATGTACACTTATATCTTGTGGTTAAATTAAACTTATTTTATTAAAATAATGAAGGCAACAAAGATCGAACTCTTTGAGTCTTGACCACTTGGTCATAGATAAGGCTACGATACCATGTCATGAACTAACTTTCTTAAAAGCTTAAGTTGTTGGGTGAAGACAAGCTCTGATACCATCTTAGATTTTGGACTCGGCTTAACTCAATCCCTTTGTGTGATCTCACATATTTACGTTGATAGTATCTTAGATTTTAGAATAGGCCTAACTCAACCCCAAAAGCTAGCTTGTAGGGTTGAGTTAGGTCTCGTCCAAAATCTAAGATGGTATCAGAGTCTATCTTATATTTGTTGTTATTGGGCCACCACTCGCAGATTTCCAACTACAAAACTCCACGCTCCAGATGTCTAGCTCTGGGGTGTGAGAGGGGTGTGTTTGATTCCCACGTTGATTGCAGATAAAACCATTTAAGAGTATATAAGCCTTCGGCAATCCTCACCCTACAACCTAGCTTTTGGGGTTGAGTTAGGCCTGCGTAAAAAATCTAAGATGGTATCAAAGTTTATCCTAGATCTGTTATTGGGCCCCCATTCGTAAATGTCAAGTGCTACAAACTCCACGCTCCATATGTCCAGCCTTAAGCGTGAGGTGATGCGTTCCAAATTGATTAGAGATAAAGCCAAATAAAAGTATATAAGCCTTGGACAATCCTCACCCTACAAGCTAGCTTTTGGGGTTGAGTTAGGCTCAGGTCCAAAATTTAAGAGGCTACCAGAGCCTATCCTAGATCCGTTGTTATTGGTTCGTCACCCGCAGATGTCCAATGCTGCAAAACTTCATGCTCCGGAAGTCCAACTCTACGCGTAAGAGGGGTATGTTAGAGTCCACATTGAATAGAGATAAGATCATTTAAGGGTATGTAAGCCTTGGACAATCCTCGTCCTACAGGCTAAATTTTGGGATTGAGTTAGGTCCAGATCCAAAATCTCAGATTATACTCCTAATTATAATATTTCAAAGCCAAGAAAGAAAAAAAGAGACAATTCATATTCTAGGCAAGATGGACTGGTTAATGGAGAAACAAGGGAACTTATCATATCCATTGAAAGAAAAATGTATGTTCTTTTTAAAACTATCATAGTATGCAGTGCGAATTTTAACTAAATATTTTGGGGGGTCGTATATAAAATTAGGCTCGAGCTTAAAAAGATATTGTCTTTGTTCTTATTTATTCTTATTTATCATTTTCATTTGAAGAAATTTTTTCTTATTTATCTATCTCATTTAAAAGTTGAATAAGGTATTAATTATATTTTTCTACTTTTACTCATAATAAGTGAAAAAATTAATGAACAAAATATAAAGATAAAGAGTATATTAAGAAAAAAAATATTGTTTTTATTGGTCCACCCTAAATTTTTATCACCAAATGGGCCAATAAGTTTTGAGAAGAGACCGTTATGGGGGAGCCCATGGACCAACAAAAAAGTATGGGTGAGCCCCATGCTTACATCTTGGTTTAGCGTAAACTATCAGTTATTATTATATTATATCCTAACTTAGGATACCATCGAAGAAGTAAGTAAATCCAATGGAATTTGTAGAAATGCCATCAATTATTTCATTAATTAAAGCACTGCAACAGAAGTACTAGTACATCCACATGTAGTTCATAAACATTATTTTTGGAAAAGAAAAAAAGGGCATATAATTAAGCAGTAAAGGTAATATGCCCCCTAGTCTAGAACAGCACTCTATAAGATGGCGTTCACCTTAATTTATGTCTCCAAATTAAGGATAACTAATGCACTAAGTGGCTGAAGATAAAAGTGGTGAAGACGATGATGAAACGGTTTTGATTGGGTAACCAGCCGCACCATTGATCGCACAAACCCCATAAGGCCACTCATCAATAACGTTCCTTTTGATGAAGAGGTAACCTCTCTCTCCCCAATCTTTTCCCCAACAGTTTTTCACAATCCAATAGTCTTCACCATCCACCGAATCATATCCCACGATTAAAGCAACAAGAGTTGCATATGTTGAATTCTTTGTGCAGTTCTCACCACCATACACTCCCTGTTCAAGTCAAAAATATTAATTTACAAAATTAATTAGCACAGTCAAATTAGCCTTTTTTTTGTGAATGAATAATAATTAAATTATACTTACACCGGTGTAGAATTGAAGGCCAGTTGCATCCAAACTCACACTAACAGGCTGCTTACTAACACGGCACAACAGAGCATCCTCTGATCCATCCAAAACTAGAAGATTGTCAATACTAACAACCTTGTTTGCATTCACCTAAAAATAAAATTAGAAAACAAGATCTAATTTTATGATTCCACATATAAACCAAGATGTATGTGAACAAACTTTTTATTTCGAAAAGGCAATGTTTAATTTGTATAAAAAAAAGACATGAAACAGACCTTGCAAGTACCATTTTTAGCTAGGTAAGGATAATTAGCTTCAGTATCAATCCCACCATTGCCTATAACATAACCAAATGCATTGAAGTAGTAACCTCCAGCACAACCTTTGCTGGCAGGGTCACAGTCCACAAGTTCTTGTGCAGACAGGCTGATAAGATTCCCAGTTACTATTTTGTTTATTCCTTCGATGGCCCCTGTCACAGAGAAAGCCCAATGGCTTTCTGAGAAAATAGCATGTTAAATCAGTACTCCAAGAAAATTCATCCATAATTAACTAATTAATTAATATTGCAAATTGAACATTATACAACTTAATAAAAAAAAATTCAGGGGTCAAAATCTGTATACTTCGTTGTTCAGAAAATGAAACTACTATTTTTTTAGTTTGAGTTAAGTATGTTTTTGATCCCTCAAAATTTGGTTTTGGTCCCTCATTTATTTTTTCATTGGTTTTAGTTCTCCATTTTTCAAAATCACATAATTTTACTCTTTGTCATTAGTTATATTCAGCTAAGTGATAACGTGGTAATATTTCTTGTAGATTTTTCTATGAATTTGCATTCAAATTTTCATGTAGATTTCAAAATTAAAAGTAAATTTTTTTAGATTCTAAAATTTGTGAGATTTACTATATATTTTTTTTACAAAAAAGCAAAGAAATTTTATATAGCATTTTTATGTAAAAATTTGAGGTTTTTTCAATAAATTTACTGCACATGAATTCTCTAGAGAAAAAATTGCAAGAAATTTTCTGTAAATTTTTACCCAAAAACGTCATAGTGAAACTGCAAAAGTGACTTAACAGAGTACAATTAATAAGGAGGACTGAAAACATGTGATTTTAAAAAATGGAGGACCAAAGCCAATAAAAAAATAAGTGAGAGACAAAAATCAAATTTCATCATATTTTGAGGGATCAAAAACATATTTAACCCTTTTAATTTTTATCGATAAAAATTCAATCATAACGGTTCCACAGCAAAATCTGTAGAAAAAATGTACAATAAAGACCAAATTGGATATTGGTGTATTTTTAATTTTTGAAGAATTAAAAACACCAATTTTAAATTATGGGTATTAAAATTAAACTTTGACTACATTTCAGAGACTAAAATATATTTAGTTGAGTGAAAAGGATAAGAAAATATAGATAAAGAAATATAATGGTCATATATATGATAAAGAAAGAAAAAAAAATGAGATCAAAGAGAAAATGAATGTAATTAATGACATATGAATATTATTAGTCTTAGACTTACCCTTTGAATTACGTATTCATTGCATGTATAATGTTTACTTCATATCCAAAACTAAAACTAGTATGCAGTGTTGAGTGAAAATGTAATGAAAATTAGTTTGAAATAATTCTACAATAAATTCTTACGGCATTCTCCTTGGTCCCTCACTTCAGTCACAGCTCCGTTTTCCCTCCAATCTACGGAAGCGGGAAGGTTGTCACACGAATCATCATCATCTTTCAGCTTCCTGTTGTTGTCTAAGTTGGAGTAAGGCACCTTTATCTGTTGTAAGTAGGTTCTACTGAACTCCTCTGGACTCATATCAGCGAACTTGTTGAGACCCAAACGATGCTGCAACGGTGACTTTCTCTTTGCATTCATCTCATTGATATACTTCAAATTCCTTTTGAATATCTGGAATCTGTTTGCCTTCTCCTCTTGGTTTCCATACTCTCTCCCGTGCTCCTTCTGCCACAGTTGGAACAGTTGAAACACTTTTTCCTCTGAAGAAGAAAACTTGTCCAAGTACTGTTCATCGCCCAAAACGGAGTATTCCCTAGGCATAGCAAAGGAGAGACATGTGAGGGAAATAAGGCTAGAGAAAAGAAGAATAAGCAACTTAGTCATATGAAAAGTCATCATTACACAATTAAGTGAAGTTGTGATAGTGGTTACCATTCTTGTATATAAGTGTCACGTATATATAATGGAGGTTGATTTAGGTCGAGCCGGAAAAATGGGTGGCGGGCCGGCCCGAACCCACAAAATGGGAGGGTTTGGGTAGTTAAATTAGAGACCTATATTTTTGTTGGGCTTTTTAGCCCAAAAATAAAAAAGTCTGGTCTTAAATGGGTTCGTGTTGGGCAGCCCGTTTTTTTTAAATGTCTTGTAAGATCTTCACTGTGCAAGAAAATGAATTATAAATAAAAAGAAATAACAATCATTCCAGATAGAAAATTTTATATTTTTTATATATGTACGTGTGTACATGTAGTATGTGCCTGTTATCAATGTATAAATACAAAATGGATTGTCTGTGCAATTTTGTATTCATTTTTTAAGATTGGAAAATTTTATATTTCTTATATACAACTTGCATTTACTTCTGCCGGTATTTATTATATACAAGTTTGAAGAAAAAACTAATGTTGTGGTCCTTGTAAGATATAGCTTTCTTTTTTTTTTCATTTCATCTCACTACGTTTACAATTTTTAATGAGCAACATTTTTTAATAAATTAGTTTTTTAACCGGGCCGGCCCGCACAAGCCCGCTACCCGCCGGGCTCGGGCACTAATTTCATATGACCGAATTTTTGTAGGGTATTTTAGCCCGACCCGCACAAGTCTGCTACCCGATGCGGGTCGGGCCGGGTCTGGTAGCCCGTTTTGCCACCTCTAGATTTAGGTGTCGCAAACAGTGGTACAAATCATGTACACTGTTTTGCGGTTTTTATTTTTTGTTTTTATTTATTTATTTTTTAATAGTTTTATTTATTTTATTTTATTATTATATTTATTTTTATTTATTTATCTCATTACATAAAAATATATTAAGAAATATAATAAATGTGTATTTTTGGAAGGGTTGACATAAATTTTTTATTATCATTATTCTATTTTGATATTAAAAACCATTTATACTATTGCATTCACCTTTTCTAGATACACAATTAATCTCGTGTTAACAATTATTGTTTCATTCTGATGCAAATAACCAAATTTATTATTTCATTAACCTTTAATAGACACAATTAACCTCATGTTTATAATATTGCATTTCACGAAGGGTTATACATAAATTTCATGTGATCATTGTTCTATGTTGATGCAATTACCAAATTTACTATTTCATTAACCGTTAATGGATATGCAATTAACCTCGCAAAAATTCAATTAACCAAATATTTTATTTTGTTAACCGCCAATAGATACACCATTAACCTTAATTAAAAATATGTTCTTTGTTTCTGGACACACAATTAATTCGTGTTGACATAAATGGTTAACACAAATTCTATGTGACCATTTATTATATTTTTTAATCTATATTTAATTTTTATTTAATTAAATAAATAAATAAAAATGAATATAATAATAAAATAAAAAATAAATAAAAACTATAAAAAAAAATTAAAAGAAACTCAATAATGTAAAACCACAAAAAGTGTGGTAAAAATAGTATACCACACTTTTTGTGATATAAGAGACATTTCCCATATATAATTGGCGAAGGATGAAGTTGTATTGGCATCCTAGGGGAGTTATAGTCACATTTGTTTAGTGTCTAATTAATAATTCTTATATATTAGACATAATTAAATTATATAAAAGAATTAGATAATATTAAAATTATTTTAAAGTCTTTATTATCATTATTATTTTAATTTATTTTAAATTTGTAATTAATTATGCATTATTCTATTTTTTTAATATTGTGGTCCTATCAATAGTACTGTGCATTATTCTCCTCGATCATATGAACATCGAGAATTGACATTTTTGTAATTTAATCGCACGAGTTTCATGTTCTTACTATTGGAGCCCGCGGTCCCTAAGTTAATAATATTATATTAATATTTTTAGCGATCAATTTTATCTGGAAACTATTAGTAATACCTATATATTCTCAACAGGGATGTTCATGGGACGGGTTGGGACGGGTTTTATCTGTCCATAACCCGACCCTAATTTTTATCGGGTCAATTTTATAGACCTGAACCCGTTCACATACCCGAAGAGACCCAATAATGTGTGGGTCTAAGTAAAATCGGGTCTAAGTAGGACGAGACCGGTTTGGCCCGATATATAAGCTAAATATAATCATGAAATAATCATATAACAATGTTCAAAAGAAAATAGTTCATACAATTAATAAATATATTGTATACAAAAGAATATCTCTTAATGTATGCAATATTTTTACTTTTTAAAGTTTGAGACATTACTAAACCAAGAATAACATTATATCACTATATAATTTTATGTATATAATGTATTTTTAAAGGTAAATAAAGGAAACTTAGACTCAAAAACCCTATCTAAAATTAATAAAAATAAGGTTAGGACTTTACATAATAGAAAATCATAAGTAATAAATATCGTATTTGTATATGAAGGACGGGTCGGGTAACCTGAAGGTGAACCCGATCTCGTCCTCAACCCGATGTCGGGTCAAAAAATGAGACCCGATTAGACCCGATTTGGTTATATTCTTTCTTGTAGGAAAGGAACAGACCCAACCCGAGTAGGACGGGTTGGGACGGGTCAAAGGGACGGACCGGGTCTTGAACACGCCTAATTTTTACACTGTCACCCAATGATATATTGACACATCATTTAATGAATTTAAAATGTATGAGGTGTCATATTCATTAAATAATGTGACAACATTTTATTAGATGTCGGTGTAAAATTATTTTACACTGACAATGTATAGTAATTAAACTCTAGTTGTATGCACGAGAATTTTATAATGTGTTAATAATATTTTTTTTGTATTTTAAAATTATAATTTGTGTTAATAATAAACTGTTATATAAAAAATATTTATTATAAGTATAAAATATGATTTAAGAAAAACACATTTAAAAAATCTTTTATACACAATTAAATAATTAAAAAAAGTGATGAAAAATTTCATTTATAGTATGTTTAGAAAATTAAATACATAATAATTTAAAAAATTGATAACATATATATTCAATTAAACTAAACACTAAATGAGATTTCTTCAAGTTTCAAAAATAATAATTAATTGAAGATTTAAAAATAGATCTTTAAAATTTGTGTCTAAAATAGAAAATCACATCAAACATATTAACAATTAATTATTTAATTATTGGAATTGAATAAATAATATAATTATTCAAATTATTAAACACATTATCATAAGCAAAATAAATAAATAATTGATGTTTTGAAGCTATTCTTAAAATTCATAAATAGGTTTTTCTTCAATGTTTTGCATAAATACTTCTAAAATTAGTATGGTATTTTTGTTGATATAAATTTCACTTTGTTTAATAATTTTGTTATAGTTCATATTTATTTATTTTTATAATAAATTATGAGTAAACCCACAAATTGGTCCCTGACTTTTTTTGCATCGAGCAGTTTAGTCCCTGACCTTTAAAAATGACCACATTAGTCTCTGACATTCTTCACCATCAATAAGTTTAGTCCAACGTCACATTTTCCGTTAACGAAAAGCTGAGTTGTCACGTTATGTGACACATAGGATCTAAAAAACCTACAAATTAGTCCCTAACTTTTTCTAAAATCAGGCGGTTTTGTTCTTGACATTTAAAAATGACTTTATTAGGGATTAAATTTTGTAGAAACGTGTGACTCTCTTCTGAACTCTAAAAAACCTCTCAAAATACATTCATTTCCATTCAAAAAGTGACCAATTATTCTCTCAAGGATCAAATATGTTCATATTAAATCTCTTTCTTTTAACTTCTGGTTGCATTATTCTCTTCCTTATTTTGATTTATGTTTTTATTTCAATTAACATATTTATTAAAGGAAATGAACCCTCTTAAAAATTAGATTATATCATCATATTGTTCATTAGAATCTTATTTGCATTATAAATTCATTGAACAAAATTTCACTTGGTGAACTTTCCTCATTAGAGCACCCCAAATCTCTTTCATTGGAAAAGCTTATGAAGTAAAGCTTGCACTTGTGCTTTTCCACATAAAAATGATTAACACAAAGCCAAAGGAAGAAAAATATAAGAATAAGAAACTTAATCTTTAAGATGGTTCATTTCCTTTAAGAGGGTTATTTATTGTCCCTGTGGGATTGTTTTCCTAGCTTTATTCACATGAATTTATAATGCAAATAAGCTGAAGAGGATTAATATTTTAATTAAATTATAAACTTCTATGTAAATCCAAAAAAAAAGTTAATATTATTTCGTATAAATATTTAGAGGATTAATGAAAATTGCAAATCAGCCTTAACATATATAAAAATAACCTAGCTGTTTGATCACCTTTAAAATGTTGCATTGCATGTTCTTTGTGAACAAAAATTTCACTTCAATTAATAACTAAGAATCGTTTTTTTCAATTACGCAAACCAATTAAATACAAACAGAATCTAGCTAGCTATATTTTTTATTGGGGCTGGGGTTTTTCTTGTGAGCTCCCATCAAGCTTTCTGCATAGCAAAGAGACCTATACTATACCAACATGTATTGGTCCGAGTGGAAGGGGTTCGTGTTCCTTAAGCATTGGATTCATATGTATGGAAAAAATACTGTTGAGAGGGGTTCCCGCTTTACACCTGACAGAACCTCGAGAGATTAGTCTCTTACCTACCGGGTTGAGAGTATGGAAACAAAAAAAACCAAAGAGACCTATCTGACTCCGCATTTTGTTTTGTAGCCGTTGACCAAAACTGTTTTCTTCTGTGGGCAGGGCCTCATAATAACTCGTCTTATTATTGATTCTTATTGGACCAAAAAACACTTTAGTGGCACAACATGAACATCAACAGAGTTATAGGAGACCCTTAACCATCCAACATTTCAAACAAGCCTCGGTCGCTTCACTTTCTTAATCACTATTATCAATCAATTATTTCAAAAGTTTAAGTTGTTTGGATGAAGAATTTTATTCTAACACACCCTTCACGTAAGAGTTTTTTGGACTTGAAGAGTGGACACTGCACATGTCCATCTATACCCTGTGCTTGAATTAAACGTTTTTTAATTAAAATAATGAAGATAACAAAGATCGAACTCTTTAAGTCTTGGTCATAAATGGGGTTAAGATACCATGTTATGAACCAACTATCCCAAAGTTTAAGTTGTTGGATAAAGACAAGCTCTAATACCATCTTAGATTTTGGATTGAGTTTAACTCAACCCCTTTGTGTGATCTCACATGTTTACGCTGTAGTATCTTAAATTTTTTAATAACTCAACCTTAAAAGTTAGCTTGTAGGGTTGAGTTAGCTAGGCCCGCTCCAAAATCTAATATGGTATCAGAACCTATCCTAGATCCGTTGTTATTGGATCGCCACCTGCAGGTGTCTAACTACAAAACTCCACACTCCAAATGTCTAACCATGGGCATGAGAGGGGTGTGTTAGAGTCACACATTGACTAGGGATAAGGCCATTTAAGGGTATATAAGCCCTGGGCAATTCTCACCCTACAATCTAGGATGGTATCAAAGCCTATCCTAGACCAGTTATTGGACCCCCACCCGTATATGTCCAGTTCTACAAACTCCATGCTCAAGAAGTCAAAGCCTATCCTAGATCTGTTATTGGGTCCCCACCCGTAGATGTCCAATCTTACAAACTCCACGCTCCAAATGTCCAAACCTTGGGCGTGAGGATGTATGGTCACCCTACAAGCTAGCTTTTGGGGTTGTCTTAGGCTAGCTTCTGAGATGGTATCAGAGTCTATCCTAGATCTGTTGTTATTGGGTCGCCACCCGCATATGTCTAGTGCTGCAAAACTCCACGCTCCAAAAGTCTAGCCTTGGGCGTAGGGGTGGAAATAAGTCAGGCCACTGGTCAGGGACCTATGACGTACCAAGCCTATTTACGATCTAGTTTGGCTTGGCTTGTTTAATAAAAAGGTCAAGTCTAAACTTTTGAAAAAGTATATATTTTTAAATAAATTATAGGCCATGTTTAGGATTTTTAAAAAACCTATTAGGCTTGGCAGGATAACCTATTTAAAAATAATACTCCCCCCGTCCCTATTTATAAGACCATTTCTAGAAGAATTGTGTGTCCCTTAATGTAAGACCATTTACAGTTTTTTAGATAAATTAATTATTATTTTCATATTTGCCCTTCATTAATATTCAACTCTTTTAATTCCCCATATATTGATGAGTGTGAATAATTAATGAAGTTTTACCCACATACTTAACTACACCATTTGAAAGTGACTTTTGGAGTATTCCACCATGTGACAATTAACGTCTCTAAAATATAGTAACTTTTAAATAGGGATATATTTGGAATGCTATAATGTTTTTTAAAAGACCAATACATTAACTAACTTTTCTTAAACTGTGTGAAATGGTTTAGAGGATCTTATAATAAGGGACGGATGGAGTATAATAATATTTATTTTTTTAAATTTTTCCAGTTGGCCTATTTAGGGGCATAGCCGCATGTGTCATTAGCATATTTACATTTTAAAAAGTGAGTCTATTGGTCCATAAACATACTAGCATAATTGAGAAATATAGCTATTGGTCTATCTAGAGGTCATAATATGAAATAAGTTTTTAAACAAGCTAATTGGCCAAATCAGGCTAGGTCAGACCTGACAAAATGACCTATGACGGGTAACGGGCAAGACTTGGGCCACAAAAATATAATGCGGGCCATACATGGGCCTTGCAAAGCCTAGCTTGGTTCGGGCAACTTCCACCCCTACATGGGTGTAAGAAAGGTGTGTTAGAGTCCCACTTTGACTAGAGATAAGACTATTTAAGAGTATATAAGCCTTGGGAAATCTTAATGCTATAAGTTAGCTTTTAGGGTTGAGTTAGATCCAGGTCCAAAATCTCATATTTTGCTCTTAATTATAATATTTCAAAGCCAAGAAAGAATAAAGAAACTTCATATTCTAGACATGGGTTGGTCAATGGAGAAACAAAGGAGCTTATCATATCCACTTGGGAGAAAGAGGCACGTTCTTTTTAAAACTATCATGATAGTGGTGATCGAATTTTTACTAAGTATTTTGGGGGTCATATATAAAATTGGGTTTTAGCTTATAAAGATATTACCTTTATTTTCATTTTAAGAATATTTTTTATATATATGTCCCATTTAGAAGTTGAAGAAGGTATTGATTATATTTTTCTACCTTTACTCATAATAAGTGAAATAATTAATGAATAAAATAAAGAGATAAGGGGTATACTAGAAAAATACAATAAATTTAATGTAAATCAATACATGTGTTATATTTCTTAATCGGTGTGTTTTCATGTAATTAGTCTTTCACTTTTATATATTAAAATTTAGTTTTCATTCTTGAAAGTGGAAAAACCTCAATTTGTATTCTCCTAATAAAGATATGTCATTTTCATGTTATGATACATATACTAAATTCTTCATATAAAATAGAACCGGTATTAATTTTCTCAATTGTTAATAATTTAATGTAAAGAAATTTTCATTTTCATTAATTTCTTTAATTATTCCATCAACATTAAATATAATAAGATATACTAGTAAGTGTACATTCCATCGATTTCATGTTGTTATAAAATTTGAAAATAATATTAAAAGAAAAAATATTTAAGAGATAAAAAAGTTTAAAAATATAAAAGAGAATTTCAAAATACAAATTTTAAAATTATGAAAATAAATTACCTAATATAAATGGAAAAAAAAAACTCTCACTGAAGAGAAAGAAAAACTTCACCCAAATTCTTTTATCCTATTTGTTCTGTACGGGGATATCGACCTACGAGCTCGACACCCAAACTGCACAAGACTGACACATACAAGCTCGGCACCCTGGCTTCGCTAGGCTTGAGCTCGGGGGGTTGTGTTCTGTACCGGGCACCAACCTACAAGCTGGCCGATATCTAAGTGGCCTGCATAAATAATAAGATGGGTCAATGGAATACATTTGACCCAGTAGGCATTTCATGGGCCTTACGTGGCCCAAACTATGTCTATAAAGACAAGGAGGTCTCCAAGGTCAGGATCATCTGATACTGATACTCTCACTCTGACGGTCCCTATTAGGAGAAGTGCTCGGTCTTCGGGAAATTTTGAGAACATTATTCATCCTTATTTTATCTTTATCACCAAATGGGCCAATAAGTTTTGAGAAAGAGACCGTTCCGGGAGAGCCATGGCCATGGACCCAAAACTATACATGTAACGCTTCTATAGACTTCGTTTGTGGGGCTGAGACTGAGTAGTCCTTATACTCTTTTAATAATATACCAGTATCCAACCCGTGCGATGCATGGATTTATTATTCAAATAAATTTTTAAATTTAAATTTTAATAAAATAATATATTAACATGTTTAATATATGTAAACATTAAATATAAGATTAATTAATTTTTAATATTTAATTTAATACCTTTTAGTAGATTAAGAATATAATAGACTAACAAAGTAAAATGGATTTGGAAACATGAAATAATCACATCTAATAATTATAAATGAACACTATCAGCAATATTGCTTCATTTAAATTTTTTGAAACACTTTCTTGTAGACAATATTTTTGTAACATTACAATACTTAAAGTTGTCATCACATATAAGAATCCTAAGTATTTGTTGAGACTTAACCCTAGATTCAACAACATGTAATTGACCATGAGAGAAAATAGGCCTTGGTAAATACACACCAATATGTGACAATGTCTCGCCTTGACTTTTATTAATGGTCATAGCAAATCAAAGAAAAATGGAAACTATCTTCGTTGAAACTTTAATGGGGTGAGATTTTCAGATGGAATTAAATTCATTCGATGAATGAATACCTTTGTTCCCAAATGTGTTCTCGTAGTAACGGTTTCTCCAATTACATTAGAACCTAACTAATCAACTATTAATCTAGTTCATTGCAAAGTCTAGCAGATATATCAAGATTCGTACGTCATTTGCATAACAATCACTTTAATTTTTAACACCAACTTATGATCATGGAACCCAGAGCACCTATAATATCATTTAAGAATTCAGTTGTCAACCAATCAGCTTCAATACCGACTTCATCATCCACCTTCCATATAGTATCATAATTCAAGTACATCTTTTCTTCTCCTAAAAATAATGTCATGACATATTCATTGATGGAGTAAATAACATCCAATGTAGGAGCAAGAATTGTTTTATCTTGAAACAATTCTATGTTTTCAAAATTCGATAGCAAATTAGGATAGGCAAAGGAAACTATATCTACAATTGTATTACTTGTAGACTTTATCAGTAAAGCCCCCAATATTTCAATATCAGTTTGACCATCAATAATTCATATCAATATTAATATGACATGTAATCTTATTCAATATAAATTTAATACTACATATATATATATATATGTAAAATTAAAGGTTTATTTCATCTATCACATTTTGAAATTATTTTAATATAGAAATGAGATATTCATCCATTTAGAGTACTTAGAGTTTAATACGATGTCTAAAATAATAAAAAATTACATTCCAATAATAAATAAATTGATAAAAATAATTGGGAAGTAATCTTTTTGTTAATTTATAATCTAACATGTTTCTTACTTGATATGTATATAAATTATATTTAATTGTGACCTCAATTGTAAATGTTTGACACTAAATCCAACTCATTCATTTCAAGTTAAAGCTTGTACGACATTTATTATTACAAAATAAAATATGTCATTAGAAAAAAGAAACATTGAAAAGGAAAATCACAAAATCCTATAAAATGAAGAAAAAAATAGAATGTTGTTACACGATCTACAAATATTAACACAAATATTATTTTTAAAATTATATT
Source organism: Sesbania bispinosa (assembly GCA_026901365.1). Lineage (NCBI taxonomy): Eukaryota > Viridiplantae > Streptophyta > Magnoliopsida > Fabales > Fabaceae > Sesbania > Sesbania bispinosa. The sequence goes on along the minus strand of QLOH01000077.1, from coordinate 1,110,738 downwards.
AACAAATAGATCTATTGACATTTGTTGCACGGGTAACACAATTTTTTAGTTTTCATATATAATTTAAATATTACTGTAATTATTTTTATAAAATAATGAAAATGTCAGAAAAACAAATTAAAATTAAATATATTTCTATCTTAAAAAATATTATGTTTTTTAATATTAGATAAATTATATTTTTCGTTCATGTTTTTCGGTTAACTTTAGACTTTGTCCCTGACTTTTACAACCTTTTATTTTATATCCTTATACTTTTAAAACATTGTAATCATAGATTCATAGTGTCTAACATTGGGTTCTGGGTTATGCTCATTTTTACATATATTACTATATTTTCATAATAAAATTAATTTATGATATAATCATATACATCAATTAGTAGAATGTGAATATCATATTGTTATCATGTTTATAGAAAATAATAACAAATACATCATTAATATAATAAATTTAAAATATATTCACATTTGAGATCTCACAATGCAATCATTTCAAAACTATATAAAAGTGTATGAAAAAATCATTATTGGGAAAGCTAACCCCATTATGATATTGATATTCATGACCGGAGCATGACTAACTCCGATAGAGGGTATTTATAGTTTATTAAAAAAAATCACTTTAAACCTATAATTGAAAATTTTGCTACTTTTAAGCGTACTATATTAAATATATAATAATTTCATTCAAGTAAAAGAAAATAAAATAATTATAAATTTTATAATTCTAATTTGAAATTTTGTCCACAAAAATTATAATCAAGAAATCATAAAAGTAATTATAAATTTAAATTATATTGGTATTTGAGATCTCTCATCTTAGTCACCTAAAACCTATATAAAGTGTATGGACAAAACCGTTGTTGGAAGAGTTAGTCCTACCATTATATGGATGTTCATTGAAGGAACATGACTGCCTCATGTGGAGAGTACTTGGGGTCATAAAAAATCACTTTATTGAAGTGAGAATAAAAAAAATCTAAAAATATTCTAAACAGGGAATGTGAGAAAATGTGACATATGTACTGAGCGAAAAAAATTAATATAAAGTAGATAGAATAAATAAGAGAGATAATAAGTGAAAACGTTAATGAATAAAATAGAGAGATAATTATTTTAATATAATAAAAAATAAAAATGAAAATGTGATAAAAAATAAATAGAAGAAAACGACTAAAGAATGACTGCCTCACATGGAAGATAGTTGTATGGTTTGTAAAAAAAACCACTTTACTGTGTTGCTAATAAAAAAAATTAAAGAAACGCAAGTGAGAAAACATGACACGTGTTATGGATGAGCAATTTTTATATAGAATAAATAGATAAATAGAATAGATAAGTGAGATAATAAATGAAAATATTAATGAATTAAATAATGACATAAATGATATATTGAAATATCATGTGAAATTTAATGTAAATCAATACATTTATTGTATTGCTTAATGTGAGTTTTCATATAATGAAATAAATAAATAGGAATAAATAATGAGAGAAATTATTTTAAGATAATAATAATAAAGAAAATTAAAGTCTGATAAAAAAATATTGGTGGAAAAATAATTTACATGGAGGACAGTAGATACTCATGGTTTATCAAAATGTCACTTTTATAATGAAACAAATTAATATGAATGGATAATGAGAGGAAATATTTTAATATAATAACAATAAAAAATTAATTTGTGAAAAAAAAAAGAAAAAGAAAAAGAAAAAAACATGAACAAAACTGTCTGCCGTGCAGGATAAATGTGGTTCATAAAAATATCACTTTACAGAAAAGAGAATAAAAAACTTGAGAAAACACAGATGAAAAAAATAACATGTGTACTATGGGAATAATTTTAATATAGAGTGATGGAAGTAAATTGAAAGATAGAATAAATAAGAGAGATAATAAGTGAAACATTAATGAATAAAATAGAGAGATAAATAATATATTAAAAAATACATTAAAATTGATTGTGAATAAACACATATGGTATTTCTTTATGTGAGTTTTTATGTAATGAAATAGATAAACATAGATGGATAATGAGAAAACTTGTTTCAATATAATAATTTTAAAAAATAAAAATTAAAATGTGATTAAAAAAGAAAAGAAAAGATAGGAGTTGGACTGTTTCTTGTGGTTTATAAAAAAATTACTTTAGTGAAATGAGAATAGATATGAATGAATAATGAGAGAAACTATTTTAATATAATAACAAAAAAATTAAAGTGTGATAAAAAAGAAAAAACAGAAAATAGTATGAGCAGGAATGTCTCCCGTGAACGATACTCGTGATTTATAAAAAAAATCACATTTGTAATGAAATAACTTAATGTGATCAAATAATGAGAGAAAATATATTAATATAATAACAAAAAATAGAAAATTAAAAGTGAGATAAATAGGAATTTTAATATAAGTTAAATAGATAAATAGAATAGATGAGTCAGATAATAAATGAAAATATTAATAAATAAAATAGAAAGATAAATGATATATTGAAATATATGTTAAAAGTAATGTAAATCAACACATTTATTATATTCCTTAATGTGAGTTTTATATAATGAAACAGATAAGCATGAATAAATAATGAGAGAAATTATTTTAATATGATAATAAAAAGAAAATTAAAGTATGAAAAAAAGAAAAAAATGTAGGATCAAATCTGCTTCACGTGAAGGATACTCATGGTTTATAAATTATCACTTTTATAATGAAACGTGAAAAATACTCGTGGTTTATAAAATAACACTTTTATAATGAAACAAAATAATATGAACGAATAATGAGAGAAAATGTTTTAATATAATAATAATAAAAAATGAAATTGTGAAAAGAAACAAAAAAGAAAAAAGATAAAGAAAACAATAGGAGCAACACTACCTCCCGTAAAAGATAAATGTGGTTTATAAAAAAATAACTTTATAAAAAAGAGAATAAAATTTTTTGAAAAAAAATGAAAAAAAAGGTACATGTAAAGGGTACATGTTGATAAGATTGTCTCGTAAATGGTACATGTAATTCATAAAGTCATTACCAACAACGTATATGAATCAGTCCAACGTAAATGTACAACCCGGTAATAAAAAAAATCCAATATTAAAAAAGTCAATGACCCACAATTGGCTTTTACCCAACAAAAAAAATAAAACCCCTAATAAATAGTAAATAAAAAACTATTCCTATATAATATTGTAGATTTGGGTCCATAATGCAAACACAAGAGAGCCCAAATGGTGATTAAAAAAATTCCAACTTGAATGAATAGTAATTTTTTTTAAAAAAAAGAAATCCAACCTGAATGAATAGTAATTGGAGGAAGGTATTAAAACGCCTCTCTTGTCGCTCTGTTAATCCGCGCAAAGTTTCAGTCCCCTTTGGGGGCTCTTCCTCTCCATGGGAGGAGCTCCTCCCTCTATAGAAGGGTTTCTTACTCACAATATGTGAGTTTTTCTCTCTCTTTAGTGAGGGTTTTTATGTTTATTTCTGTTTTCAGTTTTTTTCTCTGTATTTTCTTTACCTTCCTCCATCCACCACCACCACCACCTCTCTCTTCTCCATTCCAGCCATTACCTCCTCCTTTGCGATATTCTGTTAGAGCTATCATCTTGCAGCTCTGTTTTTACTCAGCCTTGTTGCCTTCCATGCATTTCCACCACTAGAGCTCGATTTTGCAGCACTGCTTTACTCAGATTGACTGTGGTTGATGTTGTGGATTTTTGCTTGTAGTTGATGTTGAACATGTGCTGTGTAACATCCTGAATTTTATTAAGTAAAATAAAATTAAGGATAATTAACAGAGTAGAAGAAATAAATAAATAAGTAAATAATATTAATAAAATTAATATATTTAACGAGTAAGGGTTATCTAATAAGAATTAATAAAAGTAATAAATAGGATAAGTGGGTAGAGGATGAGCCCAAGCCCATTAAGCGTATAAGTATTCAAATAAGGAAAGGGTACCAATTCACCTAAATCCTTATTTTTCAAATCGTCGGAGAGCGAATAGCCAAGGAGGGGAAAAACTACATATCAAGAGGAGATTGCTGAGTGATCGAGAATCAAGAACCAAGAATCAAGATTGTTGCAGTTCGATCTTCACTCCAAGGTAACGGGGGGAAAATAATGTTCCTTGTATGTGCATGTAGGGGGTGTTTGGGTAGTGGGGGCAACCATAAGACCCTCTAAAGGCTCTAAATTCGTATGGATGAATGCATAATTAAGAATGAATGATATAATATGTTGATTTATGGTGATTGTATGTCTATTGATGACTTATTGAATGAGAATAAAGATGATATTGAGAATAATTGAAAAAGGGGTGATTAGGGATTGAGAAATTGGGGTTTTGATGAATTGAGGGTATAATCTGTAATTGATTGTTGATTTACGGAGTAATTGATGTTAATAATGATTATGCATGATGTTTAGATGAAAGAGATTGATGAGGGATTGATTGGATGGGTTTGAGGGGTTGGAGATCGTGAATTCTACGATCTGCGTCGCGGGTAATCGATTACCAGGAGTGGTAATCCAGAAGCACTGTGTGCTTGCTGGTAATCGATTACAGGGGTGCTGTAATCGATTACCAGAGAGTTTGTTTGTGGGTAATCGATTACAGGGGTGTTGTAATCGATTACCAGAGTGTTTGCTTGCAGGTAATCGATTACAAGGTGGTTGTAATCGATTACCAGAGACCTTGTTTGCAGGTAATCGATTACTGGAGATTGGTAATTGATTACCAGAGTGGATTTTGAGATCCTAAGTGAATTGATGATGATGTATGAGATAATTGATGATTAATGTTGTTGATGACAATGTTATGTTGTTGAGGATGATGCATTTAATCTTATGTTGATTGATCATACGTTGAGCATGTGAGTGGTGGTACTCGGATTGCATGAGCCTAGAGAGAGGCGAGTGTAATTCGGGGAGTTGCTAATGATGAATAATTACATGTTGCATATAATTGTGGTGAATTTGTTGTTGTACTCGGTTACATGAGCCTAAAGAGAGGCGAGTGTAACTCGGGGAGAGTTTGTACTCGGTTACATGAGCCTAGAGAGAGGCGAGTGTAACTCGGGGAGAGTTTGTACTCGGTTACATGAGCATAGAGAGAGGCGAGTGTAACTCGGGGAGAGTTTGTACTCGGGATGCATGAGCCTAGAGAGAGGCGAGTGTAACTCGGGGAGAGTTTGTACTCGGGATGCATGAGCCTAGAGAGAGGCGAGTGTAACTCGGGGAGAGTTTGTACTCGGGATGCATGAGCCTAGTGAGAGGCGAGTGTAACTCGGGGAGAGTTTGTACCAAGGAGCATAAGCCTAGAGAGAGGCGAGTGCGACTTGTGAGAGTTGTACCGAGGAGCATAAGCCTAGAGAGAGGCGAGTGCGACTTGAGAGAGTTGTACCGAGGAGCATAAGCTTAGAGAAGGGCGAGTGCGACTTGGGAGAGTTGGTACTGAGGAGCATAAGCCTAGAGAGGGGCGAGTGCAACTCGGGAGAGTATTGATGAGGATTATGAGATTGGTGATGTTGATGAGTTTGGGTGTATGTGATGATGGATGAATATGTGTTATAAATGATGATGAAATGAGTTATAGGATGATGGATGAATATGTGTTATATATGATGATGTAAATGAGTTATATGATGATGTTATGAGTATAATGATGAAATGAGTATATTGTGTTGAGAATAGAGTATGTGTTTTCTTTGGTGAATGACGTAGTGAGGTTTATATGATGATATTGATGAGTTGTTAAGTGAGTTCATAGATAATTGTTATTTGATGGATTACTTGTTGTTTGGGTACGTGGTGTGGTTAATGATGATATTGATTATATGTGGGTGAGGATAGGGTAGCCTCCTATGTGTATATATGAGTTAAAGCCCTTTCCTCACTGTTACTGTTGTTGTTTCAGGTGATGGTGATGACACCTTTGGTGTCGAGTTTAATTAAAGGAAGTGTTGCTCTGGTACATGTGACATCAGGGCATATTGTTGGGGTGTTCTTTATGTTTTTTTTTAGTTAGAAATATTTTTATAAACCCTTTTGGAAGCTTTGAACGGCAAGTAGGAAGTTTAATTATTTTATTTTAGAGATTCCGCTGCTTAAGTATTTGAGTACATTTGAATTCTATCTTTATTCTTTTATTCTATCGAAATAATGAGGTTTTCGAATAAAGAGTTATGTGAATCTTTTTACCCAATGTGAACTTGTTATATTTTCGAAAGTCTTCCGCTACGTTATTATATAAGTGTTGGGGTAGAAGGGTGTCACATTAGTTGGTATCAGAGCAGGTCGGTTCACCAGCCTTGAGTTATGAGTTTACTATGCTTTTGATGTGCTAATCTGATTGATTGGTTGAGTAATTGATTGGTTGCTTGAGTGAATTGTCTGCTTGGTTGATTGTTGTTTGTTTGATTTCCTTGCTTTTCTACTTTACTTGGTATGTTTGCTTACCCTTTCTTTAATAAGAAAGAGTAATGGTTGGGGGTAGGAACGATCGAGCGATGGTCGATGCCTTGATGGCTATGGCACAGGCGGTTGGCAACCTTAACCAACATCACGAGACGGACTGGCTTGCACAGTCCCAGAGGAACCATCCACCTACGTTCCGAGGGGGTTAAGACCCCGATGGTGCTGCCGACTGGATATACGAAATCAAGAAGATCTTCAGAGTGATGGACTGCCCTATGCTACAGAAGGTGACGTTAGCGGCATTCATGTCGTCGAGAGATGCCAGTGGAAGCGCTTGTAAACCTAAGGCTACTGGGAGAGTCTTTGCCTTGAGTGGTACTGAAGCTACTCAATCCGAAGATTTGATCCAAGGTACTGGTTTCATTGCCGGTAATCCTTGATGGTGTTGTTTAACTCTGGTGTGATTCACTCTTTTATATCACCTGCTTGGATGTCTAAATTGAACTTGCCTGTTTCTTCCTTGCCTTTTGAATTAAGTGTGGAAACGCCAACTAGTGGGTCAGTTTCTACTTCTGATGTTTGCTTAAACTGTTCTATATCTGTTAATGATAGAAACTTCCTAGTTGATTTGATTTGTTTGCCTTTAAGTCAACTAGATATTATTCTTGGTATGGACTGGTTATCTTCCAACCATGTCCCATTGGGTTGTTCTAGGGAAGCAGTGTCTTTGATCGACCTGTTGAGAGGAGTCTTCCTAAAGTTGTTCATCTCGGAAAATTCGAGAACGAATTTTTCTTTTAGGAGGGGAGAGTTGTAACATCCTGAATTCTATTAAGTAAAATAAAATTAAGGATAATTAACAGAGTAGAAGAAATAAATAATTAAGTAAATAATATTAATAAAATTAACATATTTAACGAGTAAGGGTTATCTAATACGAATTAATAAAAGTAATAAATAGGATAAGTGGGTAGAGGATGGGCTCAAGCCCATTAAGCGTATAAGTATTCAAATAAGGAAAGGGTACCAATTCACCTAAATCCTTATTTTTCAAATCGTCGGAGAGCGAAGAGCCAAGGAGGGGAGAAACTACATATCAAGAGGAGATTACTGAGTGATCGAGAATCAAGAACCAAGAATCAAGATTGTTGCAGTTCGATCTTCACTCCAAGGTAACAGGGGGAAAAAGGGTGTTCCTTGTATGTGCATGTAGGGGGTGTTTGGGTAGTGGGGGGCAACCATAAGACCCTCTAAAGGCTCTAAATTCGTATGAATGAATGCATAATTAAGAATGAATGATATAATCTGTTGATGATGATATTGATTATATGTGGGTGAGGATAGGGTAGCCTCTTATGTGTATATATGAGTTAAAGCTCTTTCCTCACTGTTATTGTTATTGTTTCAGGTGATGGTGATGACACCTTTGGTGTCGAGTTTAATTAAAGGGAGTGTTGCTCTGGTACATGTGACATGAGGACATATTGTTGGGGTGTTCTTTATGTTTTTTTTTAGTTAGGAATATTTTTATAAACCCTTTTGGAAGCTTTGAACGGCAAGTAGGAAGTTTAATTATTTTCTTTTAGAGATTCCGCTGCTTAAGTATTTGAGTACATTTGAATTCTATCTTTATTCTTTTATTCTATCGAAATAATGAGGTTTTCGAATAAATAGTTATGTGAATCATTTTACCCAATGTGAACTTGTTATATTTTCGAAAATCTTCCGCTACGTTATTATATAAGTGTTGGGGTAGAAGGGTGTCACATGCTGATCCAGAAGGAATTAAAAAAAAGAGAAGAAAAAATTCAGGCTGTTGCAGTATTATTGTAATATGAGGCTTTAATTTGTTTTTTTTGTTATTATTAGGACTGCTAAATTGTTTAGATTAACCGAGTATGCGTGCTCGATTTGTTGTTTAGATCTATAGTACACTGCTGTAATACTCTCTATTTAGCATCCTTAAGCTTTGTAAGTGTCGTTGGATATTTTTCAATGAATATTCTCTTGACAAAAAAAAGAATAGTAATAAAAAAATTTCCAATATGTAGTAGTATAGATTTCTATTTTCACTGATAAAAAAAAATCGAAAACTGAGAAGGAAGGAAACATTGTTCATAGTTAACTCGGACCAAAGTTTAATTTGGGATGCAATTTGTAGAAACGCCATCAATTATTTTATGAAAGCACCACAACATATATAAGTAGAACATGCACACATGCAGTTCATGAGCATTGATTATTTTAGGAAAACAGGGGCATATTAGTAATATGCCCCCCCTAGTCCAAGATAACTCTACTAACAAGATGGCGTAACCTTTAGCTTTTCAAAAGGATGAGTAGTCCTTGCTCTAATCCACTACGTGGCCGAAGATAAAAGTGGTGAAGATGACGAGACCTCTTTGGTTGGGTAACCACCCAAAGCATTAACCGCACAAACCCCATAAGGCCACTCATCGCTAACGTTCCTTTTGATAAAGAGGTAACCCTTCTCTCCCCAGTCTTTTCCCCATGAATTTTTCACAATCCAATAGTCTTCACCATCCACCGAATCATATCCCACGATTAAAGCAACAAGAGTTGTATATCTTGAATTCTTTGTGCAGTTTTCACCATCATAGACTCCCTGTTCGAGTCAAAATAACAAAAAATTAATTAATTAGCACACACAAAGCTTATAATTAGCCCTTTTTTTTGTGAATGAATAATAATTAAATTATACTTACACCGGTGTAGAATTGAAGGCCAGTTGCATCCAAACTCACACTAACAGGCTGCTTACTAACACGGCACAACAGAGCATCCTCTGATCCATCCAAAACTAGAAGATTGTCAATACTAACAACCTTGTTTGCATTCACCTTCAAAAAACACACCAAAAAAGAAGATCTAATTTTATGGTTCCATAAGCCAAGATGTATGGATGCAAAGGAACTTTAATTTATTTAAGACAATGTTTAATTTGTAGAAATTAAAAAGATGTAAAACAGACCTTGCAAGTGCCGTTTTTAGCTATGTAAGGATAATTGGCTTCAGTATCAATGCCACCATTATCTATAACATAACCAAATGCATTGAAGTAATAACCTCCAGCACAACCATTGCTAGCAGGGTCACAGTCCACGAGTTGTTGTGCAGAAAGAGTGATTAGATTCCCAGTGACTATTTTGTTTATTGCTTCAATGGCCCCGGTGACAGAGAAAGCCCAATGGCTTTCTGAGAAAAATAATATGTTAAATCAGTACGACTCCCACAAAATACCTCCATAATTTAGCTAATTAATATTGCAAATTCAACATATTTTAGTTTTCAGTTCACTTCTTGCCGTACCTGATCATCCTCATATGTCTTATTTAAGAAGTAGAAGGAAAAAAAAAAAAAAAAACTATGGAAGTTTTCTTTAGCTGTCTTATAGTATTGTTTTCTAAAATAAAAAATTACCAAAGATGCATTTATCCGTTCGATTAATTCTTTTTAAGTATTAAATTTACGTTTAAAAAATCTTTTAAGTATTAAAGTGAATAATTTTTTATTTTTAAAAAATTAAATTGAATAAATTTTCATGTTTCGGAGACAAAAAAAATGCAATTTCAATCTTTCTGGACTAAATGTTTAGTAACAGATTAAAGAATCTCAAACATTTGAGGTGAGTCACATTGGTCCTTTAAAGATGAAAATTACATTTCTGTCCCTGAAACATGAAAAACTCATTCAATTTAGTCATTTTTAGTGATTAAATTGAGATTTTAAAAAAATCTTTCAAGAACTAAAGTGAACGATTTTTTATCTTTCAGGACTAAATTAAATAAATTTTCATATTTTAGGTAAAAAAATGTAGTTTCTTTTTCTCAAGTACGAAATCTTTCAGCGTTTATTCCAAATTAAATGATGGTATTCATAAATTAATCTTACGGCAGTCTCCTTGGTCCCTGACTTCAGTGACAGCTCCCTTTTCTCTCCAATCTACAGAAGCTGGAAGGTTTTCACACGAGTCTTTTAGCCTCCTATTGTCCAAGTTGGAGGGCACCTTTATCTGTTGTAAGTAGCTTTTACTGAACTCCTCAGGACTCATATCAGCAAATTTGTTGAGACCCAAACGGTGCTGTAACGGTGACTTTCTCTTTGCATTCATCTCATTGATATACTTCAAATTCATTTTGAATATCTGGAATCTGTTTGCCTTCTCCTCTTGGTTTCTGTACTCTCTCCCGTGCTCCTTCTGCCACAGTTGAAACACTTTTTCCTCTGAAGAAGAAAACTTGTCCAATTGGTCATCTCCCAAAATGGAGTACTCACTTGGCATAGCAATGGAGAGACACATGAAGGAAACAAGGATGAAGAAAAGAAGAAGAAGAAGCAACTTTGTCATATGGAAAATCATCATTGCACAATTAAGTGAGTTAATATTACCAAGTGTTCTGTTGGTGGTTACCATTCTTGAATAGCTGTCACATATATATAATGAGTCGGGGACGAAGTTGTAATTATGCCAACCTCTAAAGAAAAATTATTTATGGATATAACATTTTTGTACAAAAATAAAAAAATAAGAAAAGAGAAGGAGATGTTGAATAAAATGGTTGAAAAATAAGAGAAAAATAAGAGATATGGAAAATCAAATGGTTGATGTGATGAAAAATCATTATAAAAAAAAATATACGGATATTATAGTCACTGTCACATTTATTTCATGTATATATAATATAATCTTACGTGATTATAATGTTAATTAGATATAATTAAATTATTAAAATTTAAGATGATGTTAAACTAATTATTTTAACACAAGTTTAATTTATTTGTCTTTATTATAATGATTATTTATATATATTAAATTTATAATTGTGTCTATTAAAAAAACTTGTTTGCATGTATTCTATACCCTCTTTTTAAATTAATTTTGTGGTCCTATCAATCCAATGCAATATTGTCCTATGTAACATCTAGCTAGAATTGACGAGTCTTAATTTATTCACACGAGTTTCATGCATGTTGTTACATTAGAGTGAGTAAGCTAATAATAATATCTTTGATACTATTTATAAGAAACGTATAACTAAATCTTTAAAATTAAAAAAATTTCTTAAAACAAGTTAATTATAATTAATAATATCACAATTTTAAATTTTATTTCTAGAAATATTCTTAACATTAAGTGTCTGTTTGATTTACACTTGAGTAGAATTGATCATAGAATCCGTATCTGTTTGGTTTAGAATTGAGTAGATGCACGCTTTACGAAACACATTGGACATCGTTTGATTTACAGTTGAGTAGAATTGATTATGGAAATCAATGGTTGAAAATGAGTGTGCACGTTTTACAAAACACGTTGGACGAAAGTGATCAATTCTGCATAATTGATTCTAGATGGTTCAAAATTTAAACCAAACATGTACTTAAAATCAATTCCGCAAAATTATGGTTTTGCATTGTTCAAATGCCAAAATAAACAAAGGCTTAATGGTTGAAAATAATGTACATTTTATAAAACACGTTGGACAGAAGTGACTTAAAATCAATTCTGTGGAATTGATTCTGTATTGTACCCAACTAAACAAACATGCACTAAATAATTAAAATAGTGGTAAAACTACTCATAATTAAGCCATCATTAAAGTAGTAACCGATGCTCCAATAGTTGGTTATTGAAAATAACATAGTAGATCCACTAAATGGGAAATAAATGAGTAAGGACGATAAATTAAGCATATAAAAAGAATTTCATAATTAATATAAAATAGTATTATGTTTCTTATATTTAGGATCAAGATAAAAACACATTTTTGTCTCTTATAAATAGGACTAGAGGTAGTATTATATCAATAATATTGACAAATTGTACTTTTTTTAAATGAGAAATTTATTTTTTAAAAAAAATCTAATTATTAATTAAAAATTAATAGCTAAAACTAAAATAAGAGTCTCTTTAGTCATATAATTAAAACATACAACAATTCATACAATAAATTTTTCATCCTCTCTATTTTTCTCCACCATATCACTCATCACATCTAATACTTCTCTCTCATTGATGTATGTATAAATAATCTTATAATCCATGCTTATATAAAACTTGTTCACCTCAAACATCACTCGTCAATGTTTTATAAGGGTGGGTGTAAGTGTGGTGTAGGTGTGGGTATAGCTAGGTTTGTTTGAGTGTGAGTTTGTGGTGTAGGTGTGAATATAGGTGTAAGTGGTAAGTGTGAGTGTATAGATGTGTGTAAGTATATGGGTATAGTTATAGATGTTGACGTAAGTGTGTGCATGTATAAGTGTAGGTGTGTGTGAGTGTATGTGAGAGTATGTAGGTATAGGGGCATGTGTGGGTGTGAGTGCGAGTGTGTGGTGTAGGAGTAGGTGCGGGTGTGGGTGTAATTGTGGGTGTAAGTGTGAGCATTAGAGTGTGTGTGTCGGTGTAAGTGCGTAAGTGTATGGGTGTGGTGTCAATGTGCGAGTATAGGTGTGAGTGTAGGTGTGTGGATGTTGGTGTAGGTGTACGTATGAATGTGTGGGTGTAGATATGAGTGTGAGTGTAGGTGTGGGTGTATGTGTAGGTGAGTGTGCCTTTATGTGTAAGTGTGGGTGTGTAGGTGTTGCCATGAAAATGAAAAGTCAATGATGGTCTTTGATCATCCTCCAACGACAAAAAAAAAAACTGACTAGTTTAAATTAAAACTTTTTAAACATTCATGCATGGCTGCAAAGAAAAAAATAAGAGAGAAAACGACCAAGTGTGTTCAAGTGTTAAAAAAACCTTCTCTACTTTCTAAAGCCAATATCTCTTAGATACCACGTCAGAAATATGTATTATTGTTTCTAAACTTATAAAAATGTGTTATTTGCTCTGTATTGTAAAGGAAATACATTCTTTTAGTGATTTGTGAGCTGCTTGTCAAAATCCATTTCATTTGACAAGAGATTATTAATCTCCCAAACTAACTAGTGAAAGTGAGTGTTGATTAAGAAATTCATAAGCTAATCAATGAGGATTAGTATTGGCCGAGCAACTGTAGAGTTATTGTTAAGCCTAAAGAGGTTTGTGTGAAAAAATACTTAATGTTATAAGCCTAAGGCGACTTGTGTGAAAGAACACCTAGGGTACACAAGCTTGTATGATAGTGAAAAAAACCTATTGAGATAAGGACTGAACTAGCCCAAGAAATATATGGGTGAACATGTATAAAAATCACTATGTAGCATCTCTAACCCTTACTCTAATAATTTGCACAATATTTCATTTGCTTGCTCATAAATGGATTTTTATAATAACTTGGTTAATTTATTTTAGAAAAAAACTTAGTTTAATTAGGAGATTCTTCTCCCCTTCCATCTACATGTTTTTGATGTCTTACATGGTTCATTTGGTGGTCATGGTAGGATAGGACATGAAAGGATAATAGAGTTTGATAAAAAAAAAAAAAAAGATAGGATAAGAGAATGATAGAAGAAGGTTGAGAGAGATGAGTGTTAAGAGGTTAAGGCAAAAAGGAAAAGAGAAAAATCTATTTTATCCCGTCAATCTTTAACCCAAATAAGGATAAAAATTACATGGAAAAAAATGATAAGATAACTATTACAACAAAAACCGGAAAAAAAAAGATAGAATATTAATATTTATTATGTCTTTTATCCCAACAACCAAACAAACCTTTAACTGATAAGAAAATACCTTTAATATGAGAAATAATAGCAACACATATTTTCGGGTATGTTTAAAATACCTTTTTTAGGTTTTAAAATGTATTTTAAAAATTATTTTATACATTTATTTTATATTATGGTCTATTGGTTTCTAGTTTATGATTCTTAAAACTAATAATTCTCAAAATAATTAATAAAAATCACCAAACTAATAGTTTTTTTTAGTTTTAAAACAGGTTTTTAGTTTTAAAAACATAAATAAACTAATGCTTAAATGCGAATAAATTAGCAAATTAAAAGTTAGACAATAAAATTCTATTTAACAAAGTCGAGGATGAAATTACATGGTCCCACAAGAGTCAGACCAATTTACTAGTTTAATCGCTTAAATACTCTCTAATGAAGAGTACATTACAAAATGGATCCCTGCTTCTCTAAAGTGAGAAGCTCACTTGAGATGACATGTTATTTTAATTGCTTATATTAACTTAATCTAAAAAACCACGGTCTCTCTTCTTGGCCTCTCCCACTCATAATCTCTCTCTTTGGTCTCTCCCACTCCCACTCCCACTTATTATGTTTTCCCATGTTTTTTTCCTACCGATCATCAAATCAAATATAAAAGAAGGAAAAAGATGAATCACAACCTACACCAACACATGTGCAAGTGGGAGGTTAAAACTTAAAACAGTATAATAAGGCAAAAACCAATAGACCAGAGACAAGCAGAGATGTCAAGAGTGAGACATGGTAGAAATGAGTGACATGGCGATGAACTAACACATAACCAAGATATTGTTTTGATTACTTTTTTGGGCTTCTGAACCTTATTGATTTTTTCCCATTGTAAAATTAAAAACATCTGCCTCTTTAATCTATAAGACATACAAAAAAAAAAAATGAATTGCCATCAATTCCAAATGTGACAAAAGAAAGTGTGAAAGTATCAGGTGGTTCTCTTTTTTATTTTATTTTGAGAGACAATGGACGTTGCAAGTTTTAGTGGAATTGATTGTGGGAGGTAAAAGAGCATTAGAGCTTGAGAGGGAAACAAGAATTTTAACATTTGAAATAATTAAGTTAATCTCATTTGTTAAAGTAGCCATATCCTTGGGGGGAAATGTAGTAAAGAATCGTGTTGTTAGCATTTCCCTTTATAGTTATAGTTATACAAATCAAAATTAAATTCTAATGAAAATTAGATAAAGAAAAAAAAAGATACAAAAGATAGCGCGTGATTTCAACGGCAGTCCATCACAGTGAAAAAAAGGTGTACCGACTAATCAGCGAAGTGAGTATAGGAAGACATTTTGGTGTTTGAATATTTGTCCATATTCTATTCTCTTCTCTTTCTTTCTCCGTATCTCACAGACACTTTGTAAAATCCGAAAACATAATGAAAGCAAAAGAAGAAGAAATACTAAAGCTTTCTGTCTCTGTCTCACTCCTCTGCTTTTCTTTGCTCTTACTCAATTCCCTTACACACTCTACTACACCATCCTATCATTCAGCAACCAACCATTCCTTGTCACATTTTCCATCTTTCATGGGACTGAACTCTCTCACCATGTGATGTTCACTTACTACTTATTTGATGATTCTATACTATCTTTCCACTTTTTACTTAGTGTCCTTGGTGTAGTTTTTTTGTGGCTAATTCACATGTTGCATGACCATGATGAAAATAAAAAACACACACTAGATACTGAAACCAACCACCTTCTTTCTTTCTTTTGGCCTGCACTGCAGAGGAACTGTTTTCCTGGGATGATATTCTGCATCTAAAGCCATGTCCCACGTCTCATGCTGTTACTAAGTAGGTTTGGTTTTTTCTTTATTAGCATTTATTATTTTTTTAATCTTACATTGGTATTATTACTCCAGTGGGTCCTTAAAGTTTAGCTTGTGATGATGATTCATGAAGGTGCCTCTTGCTCTATCTAGTTTTTTTTTTTTTTTTTATTAATAATAGATACTAGCCTCTGTCATCTTTCTTTTGTTTGTAACTTTGTAGCAAGCCTAGCAATTGTTAAATATTTGTAATTTTGTATATTTGGCTTATTATTTATAAGAGCAAAAAGAAATAGGCTTACTCATGAATCCTAGGCTTAAACATTCTGTTTTCAAATCAACAGAGATAAAAAAACTTTATAAATTTGGCTCACTAGTTGAGTAGCTGTAATTTGTATCATTGGTGTTTCTCTGATATTGGTTTAAGTCCTGTTGAACTGAAATTTGAAACAGAGAACCTGCTGTTTATATTGTAATTTAAAATGTTAATGATTTGATTTGATTCTTCCATTTTTTCTTTATTTCAGAATTTCTTGATTGAATAGAAGGATTCTTACCTCATCTTTTTGGGCCTCAGTGCTGAAATTAGTATATGATATTGCCTTGATCCTTGAACTTATTATTTAGAGTGACTGCATAGATTAGCTCAGTTGTGGAACAAGATGAATGAAGGAAAATTGAATATTAATGCACCTCTTATGTCTGTGAGGCGTTCTTGTGGTACATCACCATCCTTAACTGAAACAAAGAGAAAGACATTAGAGAAGCAACAGGCTCCTTGCAAGTCAGATATGACTCTGGATCAGGTAACAGAACCTGTTGCAGTGCCTTTCAATTGGGAGCATATCCCTGGAAGACCCAAGGGAAATGATGGATCTGAAACTCAAACTCTTAATGAGGCTTCAGTTACTCCAAGCCCAAGTTTCCCCCCTGGAAAGTCCACAAAGGTTGCCAAACAGTCATTGGAAAAGGAACCTAAACTTGAAAACAAACTTAAGTCCTCAAGCAAACCAAATTCTTTAGGCAAAAGTGTAAGCAAAATAGGTTATGACAAAGAAGGAAAAGATGAGAAAATGAAAAATGTGGAAGAGGAGGAAGAAGAAGAAGAAGATGATGATGTTTATTCTGATGCCCTTGAGACACTGTCCCCTACAGAATCATTCTCTATGAACTGTAGTGCAAGTGGTGTAAGTGGCTTAGATAATTTGGATACAAACAAGTCTAGAACCTCTTCTACTGATAAACAAGCTCAAGACTTCATGATGAGCCGTTTTTTACATGCAGCAAAGGCTATGACTATACAACCTCCTCAATATGCTTCAAAAAAGCAATCTGTTCTGGTAGAAGTACAACCAAGGGATTTTAGCAAATTGGTTCGTGAGGAAAAGAAGTCATTTGTTAATAGACATATCACTGACATTGTACCATATACTGGCCAATTTCAACAGGAGGAAGAAGAAGAAAGTGATGATGAAACTGATGATTATGCCAATATTTCAGCTAAAGGTTGTGGATTGTTTCCCCGGGCATGCATTAGGAATTCCTTGTGCCTATTAAATCCAGTTCCCGGTACCAAAATGGAGAACCAGTTTTCCATGTATTCTGGCTATGAGGATGGAAAATCTAAAGAAAATTCTCATATTCGTTCTTATAGACCAACTCCGGCTATAAAAAAGGTAAGAACTATTAGCATGTTTGTTTTACCATTACTACCGTGCAAAATTATTTGCAGAGTTGATTTTAAATCACTTTCGTCTAACGTGTTTCGTAAAGTGTGCATCATTCATCTCAACCATTGATTTCTAGAATCAATTCTACTCAACTGTAAACCGAACGGACACTGTCACTCTTATTTTTCTGCACCAAATTCTTGCATTTCTCACTGCACCCTTTAATAGTCCATCCATAGTACCCTTACTCTCCTTTTGTAAATTAGTATCTTCATTAGTCAATACTTCAACTCATTTAACTACAATGATGAATTTTTCATGCAGGCATGGGATGCTATTCATAAGAGCAAACCAAGCTCTGGAGCTTCATCACCAGACATGCAGGAAGCAAGGAAAAAATGGAGTAGTGAATCAAACAGGTATACTTCCTCAGGTGAATTGAAGCATCAAAGTAGGATCTCTCCCTTTCATCGTTCAAGATCTTCTGTTGCTGCTGGCATGTCTCCTTTTAGAAGTAAACCTCAATCTTCCTTTTCTGGAGCAAGGTTGCTTGGTGATTCCAATTCCAAGAGCTCAAGACATGCAAGTTTCCAGGAGGTGCTACCACAAGGAGCCAAAAAAAGCTCATATTCAGGGAGCCTTGCAATTGAAAAGACATTGTACATAGATGCTGTGAGTAAAGTAAAAAATTCAAGTTCTGTAGGTAACTCAAAAAGGATAGATACTGTGGTAGGGAAAGAAAGGAATTCCATGGTACATTCTTTTCAAGATATGAAACACCTAAAAGCTTTGGAGGAAAATTTGGATTGTAAAGTATTAAGTTCTGTAGATGCCAATTCCTTAAATTTGTCTAGCACTAGCATGTTACTTCTCATGGCCAAAGAAGATAAAGCTGAAAGATTGACAACTGATCAAGAAATTAGCCAAGAAGCCATGTCCTTGCAACTTGTGCAAAGTTCATTTGACAAAGACACAGAGATCAACAACAAGCAAATTGTAGCAGTTGATAATTCAGATAAAGCTGGTGCTAAATGTGTTTTGCATCCTCTTCCCCCACCATTGCCAAAGTCACCTTCTGAGTCCTGGCTTTGTCATGCCCTGCCTTTAGTTTCTCTGAAGAATTCATTCCCACATTCTAGTCAAGGTACACAATACCATGCAAAAAGACAGGGTTTCAATAGAGCATCTAGCTATAGTAAGTGGGAAACAATAGTGAAAACTTCAAATTTGCATCATGATCATGTACGTTGTTCTCAGGTAACCTCATTGATCCCTTCAGCTATGTTTTTTGTTTTCCTCTATGGTGTTGTCTCAAAGATAAAAGATGAAAACTCACAACTAACTTTCTTCACAGGAACTAACCATATATAAACCTAAGCATTCAAAATCTTAGGGATGGAACTCTGGCTTGTATATCATATATTATGGTCCAAGCATTTTGTGTCCTATATTTTATCTGGCTTGTGGGATTTAGCCCTCCTCCTAATGGTTTTTGGCATGACATGACAGCATAGGTAACTACATTAGGTATGGTTGAGTAGATTTTTTATTTCTATACACTTTCATTTCTTTTCAGTTTTCAGTTTCTGTTTTATTTTTGTTTCCAATTGTTATGTATTCTTAAACTTGGGCCCTGACACCTTTCCATTTTTTCTTGGTTATCAGTGCAGTACAGAGAGGAATCAATATTCTTATTGGTGATCAATAAAAATAAATAAAGCTTCTTCTGGACTTGTGGTACCTTAGGTGGATTCAAGATTAAATTAGCTGCCGCTAGAGTACATATACACTACACTTGCGTGACTTTTCACTTTGTTATTTTGATCTCCATTTCTTACTGTTAGTAGTGGCTTTGGGACTTTATTGCTTTTAGGGAGTTAGTAGAGGGTAATTATTCTGTTATGTCTTATAACAATAACTGTTTTTGGTTAGTAGTTTTTGTTCTGTTTGTAATGCCTATATAAGGCTTGTAACAGTGTCTTTCCTAATCAATCAATGTGAAGCTACTTTACTCCCATAACTCTCTTCTCTGTGTTCATCTTCCATCATTCTTTAGTGAGTTTAATAAGAGTTTTGCAGAATCTGTTTTTTTATAACAGATTGGTATCAAGAGCAAGGTCGGATATTCCAGGAGGTATTCTTTGTGCATCAAAGAATGGGGATGAGTTCTGCGAAATTTGATATCGAGAAATTCACAGGCAAGAATGATTTCACCCTTTGGAGGATGGAGATGAGAGCTCTTCTGGTTCAACAAGGAATTGAAGAAGCGTTGCTTGGTGAGGCAAAAATGCCAGCCACATTATCTGATAAGGAGAAGAAGGAGATGCTTAATAAGGCCCATAGCGCCTTGGTTCTTTCTTTGGGGGACAAGGTTCTAAGAGAAGTCTCGAAGGAGAAGACTGCTGCTGCGATTTGGCTCTGTAACATCCCAAATTTTATTAAATAAAATAAATAAAATAAGAGAAATAAATAAATAATAGTATTAGTAATATTAATATTTTATTAATAATGTTTTTTTTAATTAAAAGAGGAATAAGTGGGTTGAGGGTGGGCCCAACCCAGTTGAGTATTTAAGTAAGGAGGGGTTACCAATTCACCCTACTCCTTATTTTTCAAATCGTCAGAGAGCGAAACCATAAGGAGGGGAGAAACGACGTCTCAAGAGGAGGTTGCTGCAGAGTGATCATCAAGAAAGAGTCAATCTTTGCTGTTCGACCTTCACCTTCAAGGTACATTGGGGGAAAGGGTGCTGCTTGTATATTGGGTAGTGAGGGCAACCATAAGACCCTCTTAGAATTGAAATTCGAATTTGATGTGTATGTTATGTGTTGTGTGATGAAAATCTGTGGTTTGATGCTTAAATGGGTGAATCTTGATGAATCTTGATTAAATTGAAAGGGGGTAGCGAGAATAGCGAAAAGGGGTAAACTAAGGGTTTAGTGATTGGTGATTATAATGGAATAACTGTGAAAGATTGTTGTAAAGATTGGTGTTCTTGTTGATTTTGTTCGGTATAAACGTATATAATTGATGTATTAACAATGAGGATTGATTAGAGGTTGAATAAAAGGGTTTAAAGGGGGTAAAAGTCACGAGAACTGTCATCTGGTGTTGCGGGTAATCAATTACAGAAGTCTATAACCAATTACAGGGTTTTCTGGGCTGCGTGGGGTGAGTTTGGCTTGCTGGTAATCGATTACAGGGGGTTTGTAATCGATTACCAGGGAGTTTGCTTGCAGGTAATCGATTACGTGAGAGGTGATTGACTGGTAATCGATTACCAGAGTGAAGTTTGTGTCCCAGAGTTGCTGATAATCGATTACAGCTGTGTGGTAATCGATTACCAGGTTAAATTGAGTATGAGGGTGTTGTTTATGTGGTGATTGTGATTCTCTTGTCTGTTGATGTTGTTTATACAAATTGTTTGTGGAATTGAGAGATTTAAGTGGCTGTTTATAGAGTATTGATTGTGGTATGAATATGATAATGATGTGATGTTTGAGGTTTATAATATTGTGATGTATGATGATGATGTGATGTTTGAGGTTTATAATATTGTGATGTATGATGATGATGTGATGTTTGAGGTTTATAATATTGTGATGTATGATGATGATGTGATGTTTGAGGTTTATAATATTATGATGTATGATGATGATGTGATGAGCATATGAGGTATGAGATGTATGACGATGATGATGCATTGAGCATATGATGTATGAGATGTATGATGATGATATATTGATGTATCCAACATATGAGGTGTGGTAACTGAGATGCACGGGCCCATTGAGGGGGTGCAGAGACCATGATGGTACATTCGATGCACGGGCCCATTGAGAGGGTGCAACCTAGGGGTGAATATCGATGCACGGGCCCATTGAGGGGGTGCAACCTAGGGTTGAATGTTGTTGTGCGGGCCCATTGAGGGGGTGCAACCTATCGACCAGAGAGGGCGTGAACGGTAGAGCCATCATTGGTAACAACTAGGGAGATTGATGAGGTACTCCCATTGTGCGGGGTTCCAAGTCATGATCCTTGGGATGAGGTTTGGTGTGCATGACCAAAGAGTGAACTTATATTATATTTTACGATGGAATTGAAATGTGTTATGATGATATGAGTATTATATGTTGAGTGTAGATGATGCGTTTTCTTGATGATTTGTGAATGTGATTTATAAATTGGTGATGAGATAATAGGTTTGATAATAAGAGTGTGAATAATATGATTATGATATGATTTGATGATGATTATGAGTATATGCGGGTGAGGATAGGGTAACCTTCTGTGTGCATGTATGAGTTGGTATTCTTTTCCTCACCGTCTTCTCTATGGTTAATTTACAGGCAATGATGATGGCACGTCAGGTGCCTAGTATTGAATTGAAGGGGTGTCGCTCTGATACTTGTGACATCAGGGCTTAGTAATAGGGGTTTTATTTTTATGTTATTAAGAGGAGATTATGAAAATTATTTTAAGTGCCTTACATGGCCAATATGGATATTTTGATGTTGACATTTGAGATTTTGATGTTTTAATTATTTTGAAAACCGTTGACTTTAAATTCTATTTAAATCGAGTGATTTTGAATCAATGACGTTTTGTTAGAAAGAGATGTGAACCTTTTTACCCGGTGTGGTCTGTAACTTTTCCTAAATATTTCAAATTGTTGAATGTATAAGAGGTTGGGGTAGAAGGGTGTCACAGGCTCAAATTGGAAAACTTGTACATGACCAACTTTTTGGCGAACAGGTTGTATTTGAAGCAGAAACTGTAGACATTCAAGATGCCAGCGGGAAAGGGGTTGGAAGATCACTTAGATGACTTCAATAAGATCATTCTTGACCTAGATAATATTGAAATTAAAATTGATGATGAAGACCAAGCCTTGTTGTTGTTGAGATCGTTACCTAGTGAGTTCGATACTCTCGCAGACACGCTCATTTATGGCAGAGACACGTTGTCATTGGAGGAGGTCCAATCTGCCTTATTCTCAAAGGAACTGAAGAGGAAGTCCGAGGTTGGAAGAGATCAAGATGCTGAAAGTTTGTATACGAAAGGTAGGTCAGAAAAGAAAGATTTTAGAACCAAGAAGGGTCCAAGATCAAAGTAAAAAGAGGGGAAGAAGAGGAAGTGTTTCATCTGTGGGAGTGAGGAGCACTTGAAGAAGGATTGCCCAGAAAACAAGAAGAAAAAGAAGCTCGGAGATCAAAAGGGTAAGAAGAAAAAGAAGCTCGGAGATCAAAAGGGTAACTTTAGCGATGCTGATATAGTTTCGGTGGGATACGAAAGTGATGAAGTCATGTGCATTGCAGAAGAAAAGGGCAAATCAGAGTGGGTTCTTGATTCAGGATGCACATTCTATATGTGTCCTAACAAGGACTGGTTCATTTCCTATGATGACAGCCATGAAGAAAGGGTTTTGTTGGGCAATAACAAGGCCTGTAAGGTGATTGGGATTGGTGCCATTAAACTGAAACTTGCTGATGGAGCCATAAGGATCTTGCAAGGGGTGAGGCATGTATCGGAACTAAAGAGAAATTTGATTTCTCTTGGCATGCTTGATACACAAGGCTATATGTGCAAGGTTGAAGGTGGAGTTCTGAGGATCACCAAAGGTTCTATGGTGCTGATGAAGGGAAAGTTAGATCATGGTTTGTATTTTCTTCAAGGAAGTAGGAACTGCTACCACTGCAGTTTCTGAGGAAGTTCAGTCCCAAGCAAGTCTTTGGCATAAAAGGCTTGGTCATATCAGTGAAGGGGGATTGAAGGAGTTGAGCAAGCAGAGACTGTTGGGCAAAGACAACATTGATACATTAGAATTCTGTGAACATTGCATTTTTGGGAAGGCAAAGAGATTGAAATTTTCCACTGATGTTCATCATACAAAAGGTACTCTTGACTACATTCACAGTGATTTGTGGGGGCCATCAAGTGTTCCTTCTCACAAGGGAGCAAGATATTTTCTATCCATCATTGATGATTTTTCAAGGAAGGTATGGGTTTACATTCTGAAGAATAAGAGTGAATCTTTTGCAAAATTTAAAGAATGGAAGGTTTTAGTTGAAACTCAAACCGATAGAAAGATCAAAAGGTTTAGAACTGATAATGGCTTGAAGTTTTGTTCTGGAGAATTTGATAAATATTGTAAGGAGAATGGTATTGTTAGGCATAAGAAAGTTAGAGTAACCCCTCAACAGAATGGGCTAGCTGAGAGAATGAACAGGACAATCATGGAGAGGGTTAGGTGTTTGTTGTCTAATGCAAATTGTTCTGCACAATTATGCGCTGAAGCTGTGATGACAGTAGCTTATTTGATAAATAAGCTTACTTGCTCAAAGGAAGGAACCTATAGGCTTCCTCATCTTTATGAGTATGAAAATGTAAACTGACATTAATGATTGCTGTCAAAGTGTTAATATTCATGTATAATTGTTTCTTATTTTATATACATTATTATTACATTAAAATCTATATGCTGATGTTTCATCTCAACAATAGCATTTTGTTGAGGGGTTTCTACACAAGAGGTCTGGTGCAAAATCCCTTTCTCATGATAAAATTTCTTCAACAAAAATTCAGGCCCATTGTCTGATCTCACACATTTGACTTTCTTGCCAAATTGATTTTCTACTAGTGCAATGAAGAAGGATAAATGATCAGCAACTTTAGATTTGTGTTTCAATATGAAATATACCCAGGTGTGTCTAGATTTCATCAACAATAGTTAAGAAAAATCTATGTCCAAAGATAGAAGTTAGGGTAGTAGGTCCCCATATGTCAACATGAAGCAAGTCAAAGATTTCAGCAGCTTTTGTAACACTATGAGGAAAAGATAATTGTCTTTGTTTTGCAAGATAGAAAACATTACATGGATCTTTATTTTTCTTACAATCAATAAAAGGGAAATTGCTTTTCATAGCTAGCAATTTTTCACGAGCCAAATGACCTAGCCTAATGTGCCACAGATCATTGTCATAAGGGTGAAAATTATTAACAGAATGTAAGTACAAGCACACTTTGGGTTTCCAATCCAGAACATAGAGACCCATCCTATGCTTAGCTGCACCAATCATATTCATAGATTGGGAGTCCTGGATATCACACAAATCACCAGAGAAAGTTAGTCTGCATCCCAATTGCCTTATCAACCTTGATACAAAAACAAGGTTAAAATTGAATCCTATAATATATAGAACATCGGCAAGAAAGAAATCTTCTGAGAAAAAATAGATCCTCATAGATTTGTTGTGACACACTTTCCATCTGTTAAATGTATCTTTACTGGTTTGATCCTTCTCAAACATTGAAACAATTTAATTAATCTGCAAATATGATCAGTAGCTCCCGAATCCAATATCCAAATATTGTTATTCGCATCAATTGAAAGAGAGCAAACAATACCTGACTGATGATCGGATGTTGAAGGAAGTTCATATGTGGTAATATGATTGGTTGTGTGGTGAGGTTGTTGTTGAGTTAGCATACTCAAGAGAGCCTTATGTTGTTCATCTGTGAATCCAAGAGAACTTTCTCCTTTCTCCTTTTTTGAAATGTCACTAGCACTCTCATCAAATATTGGACTGTCTTCATCATACTCCTCATTGTAACAATTATGAGTTGAACCTCATCTCTTGAAATGAGGAGGAAAAATGTGTTTTTTATAACAGGTTTCAATTGTATGGTCAAGTTCGTTGCAGTAGGTACAAACCTTACCATTCTGACCTCTTCCTCCTTTAATAAATCTGCCAGTTCTTCCTCCTCTGTTGTGAGGTCTTCCCCGAAAACCATGCCAATCTATAACTGCTAGAGATTTGCTATCATCAATGACAGAATTGAACTGTTCTTTCTTGTTGAATCAACAGAGAAAAGACCTTAGTAATGTTAGGTAGAGGCTCCATGAGCATGATGTTTGATCTAACAGATGAGTATTGCTCATTTAATCCCTTTAGGAATCTAATCACATAGTCATTTTCTCTATAAGATCTTACAATAGGTAACAAATCACAATCACAAGCTACTGCACATTTACATGTTGGTGTAGGACGAAAAATATCTAATTCCTGCCAAAGTGTCTTCAATTGAGTGTAATACGCAGTTATTGTTAAATCTCCTTGCTTAAGCATATAAATCGTTTCTTGTAAATCGCTTATTCTAAACACATCACCTTGATAATACCTATCATGGAGGTCTTTCCACACATCTTGTGCATGGTCAATCCATAAAACATTATGTCATTTCTGGTTCTAAGGAATGAATCAGCCAAGATAATATCATTGTGTTGCATCGATCCCAGGCTTTAAACCTTGGATCTGTCTTTGAAGGCTTGATAATAGTTCCATCAATAAATTGCTCCTTGTTCTTGGACTTCAGAGCCATGAACATAGATCTTGACCATGGATGATAATTCTCTCCATTCAATTTGACTGAGACAAGAACTGCTCCAGGACTTTCATTTGCATGCATGTAATAAGGACTTTCAGAATCGATTCCAGAATTCGCCATTATCAACAAGATAACTCCAAAAATCAACAGAAAAAGAATTGTAGAAGAAGACGAGATTGCGTCAGAACGAAAAATTCACCACAACAGTCTCAATCAAAGAAGAAAATTGATCAACAAAATGAGAGATTCACGAACGGGAAGAGGAGGTGAATCACAATCACTGAATCAAAGAAAAACATATACAATCAGAGTGGCACAGCAGAGCTCCCCATCAAAGGAGCTCTAATACCAAGTGAAAAGACAAAGAGAGCATGAGAGGAGAAAAACGAATGAACTCAGAGAATTGAGAAGAATGATTCTCATTACTTCAGAATAAATACATAAACAATATTTATACAAGGGAAAAGCGTGGGAAGCTAAACAAATTGAAACTAACAAAACTAACAGAAAACTAATTGATTCTAAAAGCTAACTGCCAAGCTAAACTATCTGAAATATGTAAGGATCCTTTCCTGCCTCTCATGCCTCTCCAGCAGAGTTTAGCTACGGAATAATTACGAGTTTTGATCTCCTAGTTATTTCGTAGCTAAATGTGACTGAGAGGCTGGAGGGCCGGAAAAAATCTGGATCCAACTGAAATAAAATAATGGTTGAGCTTAGCTTTAAATAAAATATACATCATCTAATAAAAAAAGAAACTTTTTAACATTTTAGTCCGACTTTTCTTTTTGATTTGTAAACTTATGTCCAAATATGAAAATCAAATCATTTCTGACTTAGATGAACTTCATATTCTAAGCATCTCCAATGGTTAACACATTTATTTCATAGTATTAGGGTTTTTTTTATTTAGAAATGATTAATGTTTTTATTGGACTTTGCAATAAATTGTGGAGTCCATTAAAAAAATATTTGGAGATGCCGGATTAAAAATAAAAATTGATTGATTTGCTTAAAGTAATAAAAATAATATAATAGTATGATAATGTGTGAAAAATTATAAAAATAGACTTAATTGCACTTTTGGTCCCCCTATTATCATCAATCTGCGATTTTGGTCCCCTTACTTTTTTTTCGCGATTTTGGTCCCCCTATTATTCCAAATTCGCGATTTAGTTCCAAATCTTGGTCCCCTTATTTTCAAAATCTGTGTTAGAAGGACCAAAATCACGAATTTGGAATAATAGGGGGACCAAAATCGTGAAAAAAAAAAAGTAGGGAGACCAAAATCGCGGATTGATGATAATAGGGGGACAAAAAAAATGCAATTTTAATTTTAAAAACTCAGAGTAGTTTGGTTGGAGATGGGATTATGCATTTTGGGTGTTTACTTCTCACTAATCGCAATCGTAACGTATTATAATGTAACTTACACATATACTCTTGATTATTAATGCTGTGAAATCGGAAGCATACAAGCTACCTTCAAGTTGACAATATTGCCAAATACATTGATTGCAAATGGTTTCATTAGCATACCCTATAATTAGTTGACACTGCCAAATACAATATTGATTGCAAATGACTTAATAAATTATAAATGTACCCTAGCAAGTTGATTATTTTAATATCATTTGCCTTTTTTTTGGTCAAATAATATCATTTGCCTATTCTAATATTTTGGACCACAACTTTGGGGTCCTTCGCTTTGAAATTAAATGGAAAGTGTCAAATTGCTTTTTTCGGGAATTACTATTTGCACTATGCATTTTTCTAATCACACCACCCTCTCATAGAAATTTAATATTTTTGGCACATAAAACATTTCAAAAATTCAATTTCCGGAACACAAAGTATTCCGAAAATTCAGATGGAAAAATTGTATACAACTCAATATTTTATTTTGGAAATTCAATTTCTATAATTGGAAAGTTTTAAATTTAGAGATAGAATTTAGAAAGAAAAAATTTCATTTCTATATTCAAAATTTTTCAATTCTAGAATTCAATTCTAAATTGTATTTTAGAAATTCAATTTTTGACAGTAAAAAATAGAAATATTTTATTGATAGTATTTTAGTGCCTGTTTGGATTAGCAGTGGTACAGTGCAAAACCATGATTTAAATTTTTTGAATTGATTTTAAATTATTTCCGTCCAATGTGTTTTGTAAAACGTGAACCACTCATCTCAATCATAAATTTCTAGAATCAATTCTACTCAACTGTAAATCAAACAAGCACTTAATAAAGTGTTGTGCGTGTGATTAGCAAAAAATAGTGGCGTGAATAACAATCCCCCCACTTATTTTTAGATCATCCGAGAAAGATTTAAAGGTCACAAAAGACTTTTTTCAACGATTTTTCTAAATTATGTAATGTACAGGTTACCAAATCAAAAGTGGATATGTTTTATTGAAAAATATAAGTATCACAATATTCAATACATTAGTAATATGAATTTTTTCAATAAAACATTTTCACTTTTGATTTATTATCATGTGCAACAATGCACGAGTTAGAAAAACCATTTTTTCAAACACGGGGCTTGTGTTTTTGCACACCTTTTGCGTTTCACACCCCCTTATTTTTTTAAAAAAAATATTTTTTCAAAAATACTCTCAATCCACTAGATTCTTTTTATATTCATGAGATACCAAATTCATACAACAACAAATATACAAGAACTCATACAACACACTTTTTCTCCCTTCATTTCATTACATCTTATATTTCTTTCTCTTTTCTCTCTTTTCGCTCTATGTTGTATATTGTAAACAACATTTCTCTTTTATAATTAAATAGCCTTGACTTGAGTCCTCATGTACTCTCAGTTCAATATATCTTTTTGCTCATAAAAAAACTTAAGTATATTTAATGTTAATGTTTATTCAAAAATTAATTTACTTTATACTCAATGGAATTATTAATAATCTGAATCAAGTTCAATTAATATTGCCGGGTATAGCTAAAAGATAGGACATCTACACGGGAGAACTAATAGTCTTAATTATCCATGCACATTGTGATTGGTGAGAGACTCGCTCCAAGCAAGAAAACTATAATATATATCTAGTCGTATGTAGCCGAATAATTTTCTAAACCAAGCATTGGTAAATTAAGGTTCCTAAACAAAATTCAAATGAATTCTCTTGGATCAATCGATTGACTAGTAGAGAAAGTTAGAAATTAGTGATTGACGACATATACTTGGATAAAAAAAAATAAATAAATAGAGATGTCTAAGTATACGTACTCTTTATGTAGCTGCCAAGCCTGCCAATATTCTGCTCATTATACTTAATTTCAACTAATTAAGAAATATATATTCGACCAAATCCACGCCCAAAATCATAAAACTCATGCTGGTGAATTCGAATGTGTACAACTTAATTTCTAACTTATTGCCACTAAATCCTTGCATTTTCCACCTTTAATTTTCTCTCTCAAGGTACGTACATGAATAGCTCATGCAATACTTAAGGCCTTATCTTCTTACATTATACTATATGTGTTATTTTCTCTGACTCCATTATGCTTTGTGCCCGAACAAACCAAAAACTTGCACAACAAAAAAAATCACTTTTTTGGGAACTCACACGTAAGCATGACCACAGTCATTCTACGAAAAGTCAAAAATCCAATTTAATTTCTTTTATGTGTGGGGGGGAAAGGGACCCTATGTATTGACAAGCTCACAATTGTATTTAATTTAAGTGAAATAATGTAATTCTATAACTTTCTTTTAGTATCAATATCATCTCTCAGACTTAATGATTGACTTGGTTGTGGTATTAATTAATTTGCATTTTTGACATGGCTAAATCCTAAGAGAGTGAAAGTTTCGTGTTGATTTCTTGGGTTTCTCTGCCATTATCACTCTTGCCATCCTTGTTGCCATTTTTCTGACTTAGACTCAGTTGCAAATCAGGCACCATTTGTTTCTCTGTCTCCAAATTTTCTTGATTCAACTGCATGCATATCATGGAAAAAAATATCTATATATGAATGGTGAAGAAATAATTTATATATAAAAAGAACAATGCTACCAACTTGCTCTAACACATTTCTTTTCAACATACTATTGGTTGAAATTTACATAACTCACATTAATCTATGAGTTCCACCCCAATATGGTGAGACTGATCATATGAGATTTTTAACCAATTTATGTCGAAAAGAGTATGTTAGAGAGTGTGTTGATAGTATTTTTTTTATTAAAAAAACTTATATATTAATGGATGAACACACAAATTTTATTTTCTTTAGCCCTGATGTTACCTTAATCCGAAATGGAGGATCAAAATCTAGCTTTAAACTGTTGGAATGCTCATCTGGGTTTGATAGATGTTCCCTGATTCTTGTGTTGTTTCCAAAACTGATCACCTCAGCTGGTCTGCCAAATTGTGTTGTGTAGTTTTTCTTCCAATGGTGATTGTTCATTGTTTCTAATGGAGGCCACCTTTTCTCTTCAATAAATTGGCTTGGTCTCATGGGTGCAAGTCTGCTAGCATCCATTAGTTGAATTTGGTTTGAAGTTGAGGGGACAACTTCATTGCTTAGGTAACTTGGTCTTCTAAAAGGTTGATGATTAGAGTACCATTGTTGATGCCTAGGGAGAGAGGTATTAATGCAAATATATATGGATTACTATAAAATAATTATGTTGAATTTTCTTCCTGCTAAATCAACCACACACACACAGATATATATATATATATATATATATATATATACCTATTAATTAAAAAGTATGCATGATCGATTACCTTGAATCAATGGGCTTTGAATGTGAATGTGATAAGGAGGAAGGATGCATGAGACCTTGGAAATAACCATGCTCGTTGTAGTTACTTGTTAGAATAATTCCACCATTTCCCATCTTGAAATGTTGATGATGAGGACTCATGGACTGATGATGGGCTCCATGAGAAATACGACCTAGTTCATGGGTTGATCTGTATGTTCGACTTAGTACTGCAAATTAAAGTGAATATATATAAATGATTTGTCAAAATCAAGAGATGTAATTTAATTTAGTTAAATAAATTAGTAACCCTAACCCTAACCCTAACCCATTCTCTATCTTTATTAATATTGTACACATATAAAAAGAATTCATTTGTATTTGCTCCCTTAACAAGAGTTAATTAGGATAGTCCTCACCTTGCCCAGCCTCGTCAAGTTTCTTGCTTCGGTACATCTGAAATCAAAATTGCATAACTATATATGAAATTATTGATGGAAATATAATACATCAACATTCAAGTGAAAATCTAATTCTAAGAGTATTATATATATTATATCAACCCCCAACTGACCCGGATCAAACATTTTATGTCAAGGGAAAAGTTATATATATGGTCAAGCTCTACAATTTTTTTTTTTTGAACTGCAAATTAGAGAAACTTCATCATTATCATCCTCTCCCAATTAATTTTGTGGTATATACCTGCAAGTGACTCTTGACATGAGCAATGCTGAGTCCTCTCACATTCATTAGCTGAAGCACCAACTTGGGTGTTGCTCCTGCATGCACCAATCAATGCAGAGAGTTCAACCAAACAATTTTTACAATTAATTAATTAGGGCATATATATATATATTTTGAATAGTAATAATAATAATAATAATATTTACTTACTTTCTTGACCACCAAGCCTTTCAACAGCATGAACAAAGGAGTGATGAAGGTCAGGAGTCCACCGAAGCCTAGGCATCTTTGATCTAACATATTGCCTCACACCACTTCTTCTTTCATTTCCTTGATCTCTTGTTGTGTTCTTTGAAGTACCTTCATCCTCAATATTCCCTTTCTCAAATCCCTCCTCATCACCTATGAGTTCATCACATGCCTCATTATCATTGTCATTGTTATCTTCACTACTAGCTTCTTCATTCAAGTCAAAGGATGAACACTTCTGGCCAGAAGATCCCATTGAACTGTCATCAGCCTGCACTTCCCTCTCATTCTCATGAGTACTACTCTCATTATATTCTTCTGACATATTCCTTTCTTAATTATTGTATTGCTCAGGATCACCTCCAAAGCTTCAATTCAATTCTTTAATTACTGTTTACATACAAATTATGTTAATTAGCATTTCATGTATGTATGAAACAAAATGGTAATATATATTTAATGGAAAAAGTTGTTGGCAAAACAAAGTGACTTAAAGATGAGAACAGACTGTAGTTTCTATATGCATATGTATGCTTTAAAAGTTTTAAAGTAAGTAGCTGGACTGAAATGCTACATGGCTATGGTAAATCAACAGTATAAGATTGTGTATATATACCAAAGAAAGAAAGTAAGTATAACAGTGAGAAGTCATGGCAGAAGATATATTTATGAAAGATCCATATTATATATAAAGTAGCTAGTAGTAATAGCAGTAGGTCAGAAGTCAAGAGGTTTAGTAAAAAGAATGCAACCAACTTCTCTACCATGAAACCTGTGAATAAAATTTCTGAGCTAGGGATGTCAGGTTAATTCAGATCTACATATTTAAAGAATTTGACTGAATCTATATATGTAGAAATTAAAGGGGAAAGGAATTAACTGATTATTGGTGGAGGAGGATATTTATTACTTACTATATATATATATATATATATATATATATATATATATATATATATATATATATAAAAGATGCAAATTGTATATATGAACAGACACATCAGTTCAGATCATTTTTCTTAATCAGGAAACTTAGCAAGAAATATATACATATATGGCTTTCATATATATAACCACTGAACCATAATATATCCCAAAGGGTTCATAAATGAATCAGCTAAAAGGGGCTCAGGTGATTTATTCTGAAATGGGCTTTTCTGGACAAGAACAAGGAGAGCACCAACATAAAGACTGTTTATATATCTTCAACTTTAATTATTGTTCTTTTTCTAGATATCAGCAAAAAATATATATATTTAAATTAATACACTGCCAATCATCCTTCACACAAAGAACATCTTCATTAGTGAAATGCACTTCAGAATTAAGGAAATATTCAGTAGTTGAAATTTTCCTTTATTTGGAAAGGAATTGATTAAGAAATCCTCAACAAGTTGTGTGTGAATAAAGCTCATGATTCTAAGTACACCACACAAAAGGGAGAAACTCATGAAGATAGAGAATGATATATAAACAGACATTATTAAGGACTTGCTCATGATGAGAAAAATTAAAAGGAAAGAAATTAGAACACTTTGATTTTGTTATTTTTCCTTCTCCCTTAAATATATACTAAAATACTAACCATGTGGTGATGATTCTTTCAGCTGATCTTCCAAGCCTATTGATCATATATATGCAGCTGCATATCCAAATTAATCATATATATATTTCTCAGTGATCACCTCAGGAAAAGCTCCATGGCCGGCCAAGCTAAACAAGCAGAAGAATTCATATTGGATTTAATCTCTGATCACATGCTTTTCTTTGATATTGGTAGGAGAGGGAAAGAGAAGGAGAATAATAACTTGGTACCTGGTTTGTTTTGGGATGTCTTATTGGTATATCACTCAGCATCAGAATTAGAGTCATAAGATATTAGAAAGACTTTTATGGTTCCAAAGGAATAAATTTAAATTAAAAGAAAATAGAAATTTGAGAATCAACAATATTCAGACAGGCTACTTGGAGTCTTTAAATAAATTGTAATAAAACTACATAATGGATACAGATGTTGCTGGTCCCTTTTGTACTGTTGCAAATCATGTGACAACTCCTACTACTCCTACCCTTTTCTCTCTCTCTCTCTCTCTCCCTTGAGTGACAGTTGTAAAAATCTACCTCACTCTCTGTCTCTAGCAATCTTGCTCGTGATTATCTTAACTGTTTGACCCCTTGCTTCTGCTAGACTAGAGACTTCCCCATTTGTTGTCTTATGATATATTGTCAAACAATAAAATCATATTAATTTTACACTTTTTTTTTTCAGAGGATTCTAACTTGTACCAAAAGAATTTATCTGTAAAATCCATTATATATGTGTTATTTCACAATGAATCCTAGCTATAATGACCCTTATTTTTCACATGGTTATTGTATACATTACTTATGGAAGAAGAAATTAAAAAAACAGAGAAAAGTCTTTTTCTTCTTTTCTTTTATTTTCTCCAAAAATTCAAATGTGAAACATGAATATAAAAAATGAGGTAAAAGAATATCATTATTGTTAGTTTAATTAATGCACCATGGTAGCTAGCTAGCTCTATAATCTTAATATAGATGCACGTATGTTGTGGGCCCTGTTTCTTCGTCAACCTTTCAATTTTTTCCCACCTAAACCAAGACTTTGTTCTCATTTTCATACCACTGATTTTCTGTCTCTGTGCAATTTCTCAATCACTTCTTTCTTATATTGTTTTTTAAATTTTTTCTTCTTTTAATACCATATGCTTCCACAGCCTTCTTTGCTGTTTGTATGTAACTATGACGTCTGATTTTTGGTATGTTTTGTGGAATATTAGCAATTGGAATAGCTATACCCTTAATATAATGCAGTAATGTGTTGATTTGAAAGGAAAAAAAAGTCAATTTTGGTGGGAAATGTGCAGAAATATTAATAAGGCCATGTATATAGTTTAGTTTTTGAGGCACTTTCAACAGTAACTGGTGGCAATTATGCATTTCATAATTGAACATTTGACACATTGAGTAATTTAAGTGCATGCATGAGCTATATGACTAGAATCTTGACTCCAACTTTGTAGACTTCCTCCAAGCATGGGGAAGGAAAAGAGAAGACTATATATAGGTATTTCTCAACTAGTAAGCAATATTGAATTAGTCTAAGTCCAACCTTTATATAATTTAAAATTATAATATACACAACTTATATATAGCAATATATAGGTAAGATCATTTATCATTGAGTGAGATTTCACTTTTTAACCTATACAAGTTAATTTATAATTGCTTTAAAGAGAATGATTGTGTGAAGGAGAGGATTTGTTAGCAAAAGGTTTGACAATTGAGCTTTCTTCTAAAGGAAATCTAGAAGAGAGAAAGGGGAAGTTGAAATTTATATCAACTTTATTGACTTCTGATGCACCCAACTCTTTTAATTTGTTGAATACCACAACCATATATGTGGTTTAACTCACTCATGTCTCTGTCAACCCCCCATATTATTATTATTAATATATATACTAGCTAGTGTTTTCCAACTCCAGGCATATATTTTTGTTGAATGTTTGAAAAATGCTAAAATTTTCATATCTCATAATCACAACTCAAAAGTATAGCATTACCAACAATTCTGGTTTATCTATCCTCTGATGAGTAGTTAATAGGCTATTACCAACACTAGAGTCAATGTAATTTTTTTTTATCTAATTAACACAAGTATTGTTCACTTGAGAAAAGATAATCCTGCAGCTAGATACTAGGACTAGTATAGTATAGTCAGAAAAACTTTCATTGAGTATTTAATTTGAGGGAACTTATCCTCTCCACCAGTAGGAGATAGAAAGAGAGGGGTTATATGGTGGGACCTACCACACCCACCATATAGCCTCTCACTATGCCAAAAAAGGTCTTAGAGGGCGCTCTCGTGCAGTCTTAAAGGACGCTCCCGTGCGCACTAATAGAATCTGCTCTTGTTTGGTCAATAAAACGAAGACGCTCAATGGAGCGTCCTGACAGAAGCAAAAAGATGGCGCTCTCGTGCAGCCTTAAAGGGCGCACACTGGAGCGCCCTGGTTCTTTAAATCAAGGGCGCTCCTTGGAGCGCCCTCCTTTCGTTTTTTATTTTTTTTTCAATTTCTGTTTTACAACAAGCGCCCTCCTTTCTTTTTCTTTTTTTTTCAATTTTTTGTTTTTTTAATCTACTTTAACCTGCATATTTATTTCAGTCTGATCCCAATGGCTTAATCCAAAATCATGCATGTTAATTCCTTAAAATTCAAACACTTAGTCATACTATGAACAACACTTAGTAAACAACACACATACTTTTATACACGTCATTATTATTTTCCGTTTCAACCATGTTTTTTATTACAAATAAATTAAAGGAAATAAAAGATGTGAAATTATTCAAAGCATCAATAGGTTATCTACTTCAAATGAAGAATTCAAACTTGTCATACTTTGAATAGTTTCCTACGCATGCTATAAAGTGTGGTGAAAGTATGAAGTACCTATCAAACTTATTCCTAATGCATGTACATACAAATAACCTAATAATTATAGTTGAAAGAAAAACGATAATATGATAAAGGATATACCTGATTAAAGTCAATCACCAATAAGCAGTTGTTAGATTGTAAGCAGTTAGGAAACAAGACCTGAAAAAAAAAAAGACAAGTCAAAAAATTAACTAGTAATAAAAATTAGTAGTCGTTAAAAATTTGAGCAGCAACCACCAAATTAACGAAAAAACAATTTTAACTCTAAACCACCAACTACCAGTCCAAAAGAGATAAATATGAGTAATATATATTTATATAACATTTCAAAATCTAATGTAATATTTGACAACCTATATACTTAACACATAAATCATTATAAACTATATCCCAAACATCAAATCATTATAAACTATAATACTAATGTTCAATGTTATCTAACCTTAACAACAAATAAACAGTTCAGATAGCAAAACAGGGGGTGCAGGTAGCAAAAAACAATTTGCAGCATAAACAAAAAGTGGTGCAGATAGCAAAAAATGTCAATGTTGGAGTTGCTTACTCTAGTAGCCGCCATGGACTGAGAGAAGAAAGGGGAAGGAGAGAGTCGCGCCGTGCCGAGGGAGAGGAGAAGCTCACGTACGGTTGTGCTGCGGAGGAAGAAGGGAAGGAGAAGCTCTCCCAAGCTCCCTCACGGACGAAGACGACGAACACGGAGGAGAAGGCACGAATGAAGAAGCTCGCGCACGGAGGAGAAGGGACGGAGGAGAAGGGACGGAGGAACAAGCTTGGGCACGGAGGAGAAGGGACGAAGGAGAATGGAGGGAGAAGGGACGCGGGATGAATGAAAGTGAAAATTAAATCTGGGTGGTCATTTTTAAGGATCAACGAGGGCGCTCCGGTGGAGTGCCCTGAAATAATTTTAAAAAAATAAAAAAGAGCGCTCCCGGGAGCGCCCTGTATTCCCAGAGAATTAGAAAAAAAAATAAAGGGAGCGCCCTCTATTCCAGAGAATTTTAAAAAAAAATCATGCTGGGCAAAAAAAAATAAAGGAGGGCGCTCCCTGGAGCGCCCTCTATTGCAGGGCAAAAAAAAAATATCCACCAGAAAAGAGGGCGCTCCAAAGGAGCGCCCTGTAAAAATAAATAAAAAATAAAGGAGGGCGCTCGTCAGAAATTAAAAAAGACAAATTAACGTTGGGAGCGCCCTAGAAAATGGCCAAAGAGGGCGCTCTTATAAACAGAAAATCCAATGAAGAGCGCCCTCCTTTCATCAGAATTAAAAAAGAAAACAAATTCACGCTGGGAACAAGGGCGCGCTGTTGGAGCGCCTCTATTCTACCTATAAGGGCGCTCCCGCCCATCTTTTGAGCGCCCTGGTATTTAAACGATTATTTTAGACGCTAGCCCGCACGGTAGCGCCCTAAAGGGAGTGCTCTAATATCCTCAAATTGGCGTAGTGTCACTCTCCTACTAGTCCTAATTTGAGATTAAGTTGAATTATTCATTTACTTTTGTGATCTAGTACTGTTGATGAAATTAATTGATAGGATGTGTTGTTGATCCCAGCTACTATATATATATAGATCATGTGCTCCATGCATGTGAATAGATATATTATAGTATGTATTAATTGTGCATCAAAGTTCAATGCAGCTAGAAGAAACCAAAAGAGACAGGTTTGGTGAAAATGGGGACTGTGGCGGTGTCTGAAACCAAACAAGGAAAACATGTCTCTAGCTCCCATAATATGTGCTGATCATATGAAATGGTTTTACTTTCCAAGGAGAGAAATTGGGGTTGTTTTTTGTCCTGAAATGGACCTAGCTAGTACGTCCTTATAGATTGGGACAACAATTGGAATCAGCTCAGAAATTAATTAAATTAGGTTTGGCTAAACTCCAAATCAATGCTCGTTTTGCGTGGCATTTGCTATAGCTCAGTGCCTCAGTGGTCACAGTGAGAGTGTGAGAGAGAGAAATTAAGTGATGACAGATATTCGAAGAATTAAAGTATATATAGAGCTTGACACAGAGACAAAATTATGTGAAAGGAAGAAAAATAGGAGTGCCTATATATATATATATGGAGATAAGAAATCTAAAAACAATGAGTTGGCTTGGTTTTGTCTTGATATATGCATTAGAGTTGACATATCACAGTATATTAAACTGAATAAGAATCTTTCAAAGAATTAGGCGCCTTTTTAATTATTTCATGGATGACGACGTCCAACCTAGCATTACAACATTAGTACTGACATATACATGCATCAGTGATCTACAACTATAAAATACTGTAAGATATTTAAGCATTTTTTGATTGACCCATAAAGGAGAATCATGTCTTATAACAAAAAGTAGTGTTTTAATAATTATATTATATCAATGTGCCATTGGTTTATCTCTTTGTCCTTTTATGAATTTTGTAAACGTTATCTCCTTTTGGTTACAAAAATAAAATTTAATTTTCAACTGTTGTGTCTTTATTCATTCACAAAGTTAGTTATTATATATAATGAGTGAGAGATCATATATATTATCATAATGGATTGGTTTGATTTCTTAATTACCCTCTGGACGGACGTACTGTTGCATTGGAGAGTAACTGTGTATTGAAGTTGAGAATCCATCTGGACGTACTGTTGCAATTTGATATGTAAAATACCAAAGGAGGCCCACACCGGGTAGAGTATGACACAAAACTTTGTTTATAAGGCTTTGATATGCATGAAGGATTGCTGACTTGTGATCCAAAGTGGGGACATTAAAGTGATGGAACAAAAGAGAGTTTTGAATCTATATTTATATGAAGTTTTGAGATTAATAATTAAAATTTTATAATTGATCACTAAATGCGTGTAAAAGTATTTAATAATAATGATAAGGGTTAAATATGATTTTTGTTCCCTAAATCATTAAAA
The DNA here is from genome assembly GCA_026901365.1 of Sesbania bispinosa. NCBI lineage: Eukaryota > Viridiplantae > Streptophyta > Magnoliopsida > Fabales > Fabaceae > Sesbania > Sesbania bispinosa. The sequence goes on along the minus strand of QLOH01000077.1, from coordinate 1,071,759 downwards.
TTAGGGACCAAAACCAACGAAAAAAAAGATTAAGGATCAAAACCAAATTCGGAGATTAAGGATCAAAACCAAATTCGGGTGAAAGTTTAGGGATCAAAAACATATTTAACCCTTCTAATAATATATCTAGTGGAAGAGATACATTAAAAATAGAAATAAATTAAGATAAATTATCACATTTATATAAGAATGAAAATTCAAATTTAATATATAGAGTTGATCAACCATAAATTTAATCATCAATCAAACTATCACTATGAATTTCACTGATTCAGTATTTGATTTGATTTTTTAAAACAAAAAGAAAAAATACATCGTTGCAAGGTCATGATATTGACACAAATATTGTGAGAATCACTTGCATTTACAATTAAAGGGAGATTGCTTGCAACAATAATTGAATTTAAAAATTTGGATAAAAGCTCTTTTACACTTTCAAAAGGCGTGATAGGGTAGGGGAGGAGATATATAGAAAGAAATAAGAAAAATGAAAGAAAAAAAAATGGTGTGTAGAAATGTGAGAGACTAAAGTGTGAAAAAAAAAAAATCAGACTTGTAAAACTTTTTAAGTGATGTGTGTTTGACCACTTGAGCAAAATTTTTAATGAGTATTAATTAAGATAACATTACCAAATGCAACGGTTTGTCATTTTTATTTGACTCCTCAAATATCTATTTGGCTAAAGGTATATTCCCATATGCTATGCATATTTTTTTTGTAACTATATGCTATGCATATTTCATAGGAAGATGTAATGAAATGGGTTTATTATTATTAAATTAACACAATGTTTGGTTGGATAGAAATTAGGAAAAGAAAAATTGGGTGGAGAAAAATGAGAGGAATATGCTACTTTTACTTTTAAAACTCTAATATGTTGATTTTATATGTAGGATTAATAATTGAGAAGGAAATTAATTTAAATTTGATGAAGAAATATGCTATTTTTATTTTGAAATTAGCTGAGAAGGAAATTAAATTTCGTGTTTGTTTTGTTTACCGTTAAGTAAAATTGATTTTAGAAATCAATGGTTGAGATGGGTGATACATGTTTATGAAGCACATTGGAGTTTGGACAGAAGTGATTTAAAATCAATTCTATAAAACTATGATTTTACACTGTAACAACGATAAAACAAATAGAGGCTTAATAAATCATGTAACAACACATTATTAAATGTCCGTATAAAACTATTTTACATTGATGATGATGTATATTTATTAAAATCTTCTTTCAAATACTTGAGTATAGTTGGTTGTTGGTTAAAAGTTGTGCCAAAAATTCTTGGCAAGATATAACATTGCTCAATATAAAATGAGATTTTAGGATATTTAAATTTAAGTAGAAAGAGATCAATGATGAAGGGACTTAATTGAATCAATTTAAAAAAATCAAGGGACTAGATTTGCCCCCAAGAAATTATTGGGGTACCAAGGTCATAAATTACTCTAATAAATAGACTAAAAGTATAATTAAGTTTAAATTTTAAATTAATGCATTTTTTTTGGAATTTTTTTAAAAAAAAATCCCTACCATAAAGTTACAAAAAATATTTATATTTTTAAAATAAGTCAATTCAAATATGTATTTCATGTATTAAATTGTATATTTTTATTTAATTTTTAACCAATACTCTTAAAGCACTTATTAAAAAGTTATTTTAATAATTGTATATTTTTCTCACTATAGTTCTATTAGTATTATTTTAATTAATAGATGAAGAAAATATTAAATATTTTTATATCCTCAAGATATAAAATTTTTTCAATGGAGTACAAGACCCAACCATTATATACAACTCAGCATAACCTAATTAATTTAAAAAAAAATTAAATCATGACTTCTTAACATTTGTCAACTTGATGTTTTCCTGTCGCGGTTTATGCTTAGAACTGGTGGTTTTTATTGGTAACCAGTGTAATACCCCTGCGTTGCATCGGGATAAAATAGTAAGTATACTATTTATTATAAAAATATATAAAGATATTTAAAAAAATATTATGATAAATTTTTTAATAATAATTAAAATCTATTATGATAAATATTTTTGGATTAGAAGATCTAATTATTCATCTAAATGAATAATATTAGTTGATGAAAGTATTATGAACATTAATAGCCTTGAATATAATTTTTTTTATTAGTAATAGAAATTGATTTGTGAATTCTTTGTTAAAAATTGGATTCAATACATAAACTCTAAAAAAAATTTATTAATATATTGAAGTAAATAAGAAAATGATATAACTAATAGAATTCACACATAATATGAATTTTTGTACGTCTTTAAAAATATCCCAAATACTTTAAATAAAACTGGTCAAATGCTATGGTTATTAATATGTTGATAACTTCAATCAAAATTTACAAAGAATACACAAAACGATTTTTAAATAAAAGGTTTTGAAAAAAAGGTTGGATGTCATGAAATCAATAAAATGTAAAATTTTTATGTAAATATAACACAAATTTTAGTACTCATATTTTATCATAATATTCTTTATTAATCAGCTTTCATGTTTTGTTAGTTATATAATGAGCTTTCATATGAAATCTCATTTCCCGTGTAATATATTCTTATTTTATAATTTAAACATGGATAAATTTTCATGTAAATATAACACAAATTTTAGTACTCATATTTTATTATAATATGAGCTTTCATATTAATTAGCTTTTATATTTTTTTGATTACATAATAAGCTTTCCTATGAAATCCCATTTCCCAGGTAAAATATTCTTATTTTAAAATTTAAATATGTAAAATTTTCATGTAAATATAACACAAATTTTAGTACTAATATTTTATTATAATATTCTTTATTAATCAACTTTCATTTTTTTGTTACATAATGAGCTTTCATATAAAATCTTATTTTATATGTAATATATTCTTACTTTATAATTTAAATATATAAAATTTTCATGTAAATATAACACAAATTTTAGTACTCATATTTTTATTATAATATTCTTTATTAATCAGCTTTCATTTTTTTTTGTTACATAATGAGCTTTCAAATGAAATCTCATTTCTTGTGTAATATATTCTTATTTTATAATTTAAATATGTAAAATTTTCATGTAAATATAACACAAATTTAGTACTCATATTTTATTATAATATTCTTTATTAATCAGCTTTCATATTTTTTAGTTACATAATGAGCTTTAATATGAAATCTAATTTCCCGTGTAATATATTCCTATTTTATAATTTAAATATGTAAAAGTTTCATGTAAATATAACACAAATTTTAGTACTCATATATTATAATATTCTTTACTAATGAGCTTTCATATACTTTTTATTATACAATGAGCTTTCATAGGATTTCTCATTTTCCGTGTAATATATTCTTATTTTATAATTAAAATATGGTAAAATTTTAATGTATATATAACACAAAGTTACAAAAAATATTTATATTTTTAAAATAAGTCAATTCAAATATGTATTTCATGTATTAAATTGTATATTTTTATTTAATTTTAACCTATACTCTTAAAGCACTTATTAAAAAAATTATTTTAATAATTGTATATTTTTCTCACTATAGTTCTATTAATATTATTTTAATTAATAGATGAAGAAAATATTAGATATTTATATATCCTCAAGATATAAAATTTTTTCAATGGAGTACAAGACCCAACCATTATATACAGCTCAGCATAACCTAATTAATTTTTAAAAAAATAAAATCATGACTTCTTAACATTTGTCAACTTGATGTTTTTCTGTCGCGGTTTATGCTTAGGTCTGGTGGTTTTTATTGGTAATTAATGATCTCTCCGCTCTATACCTTATCAATTTGGATACAACTGCCGTGGTAATGTATGATGAAAGGGCATATGCTGAGTTTGAATAGCAGAATATACGTGGATTTCGGCTCCAACAGGATATGATTAAAAAAAAACAGAGAGAGAAAAAACAGTATAGATATACGTGGCCGCATTGAATAATACCAACTATATATTCAATTTCCTTAATCATGTACCAGCTGTACAAGCAACATCATACAGTCAACAATAAGACCATGAAATGTGACTCAGTTAATTTCGTGCACGTGAATTTTCCTCACGGTATAAAATTGAATCAATGCTCTAAAGAAAGTATATTCAACTACTTCAATTTTAGCCTCCTAAATGCATCAACTCCATATAAAGAATATGGGCTTTTTGACCATTGTGGGGTCAAAAACTAACTAATTTATCAAAATAATGCTTTTGCAAAACAATTTACCCTGCATGGTGTAATGTCAGAAGGATAAAACGCAACAACAAAATGCACTTTAGGAAGCGCAATGTGGAAATGCGACATTCCTATTTAAAAGACGCAAATTAACATTGCGTATGTAATAAAAAACGCAATCGCATCTTGCGTATCACATTAAAGTGCCATTTTTTTTAAATTCACGTCTTATAATTTTGATTTTAATTCTACAATTTAATATTTTAATTCTATAATTTTGTTAACATAAAAAAATAAAAATGTGTTAATTTGAAATAATTTAATAATATTGGTTTGTTGGAAACAAAGTGAGTTCATAATATAATTTTTGATACATTTATTCAGATGGGGAGAAAGGAGAGAGAATATAATGAGGACGTCGGTTCCTAGCATGGCGAGGTGAGTTTCTTCTTGGTTCAGCGTCTTTAGTTTCCGTTACGTTCCCCGATGCACTTGCTTCTTCAACAAACGCTTCATTTAAGTTAAAACCAAGGCTAGGTTGCTTCAGCTTATCTCGAAGAGCTGGCTTGGTAAGGCATCCCGCTAGCATCTGGGGACATGAGCGGACCATCTAGCCACTGATGAATCCAACCTGTAGGTGTTGCAGTAGGAACCGGCGTCCTCATTGTATTCTCTCTCCTTTCTCCCCATCTGAATAAATGTATCAAAAATTATATTATGAACTCACTTTGTTTCCAACAAACCAATATTATTAAATTATTTCAAATTAACACATTTTTATTTTTGGCTTAAATATGTTTTTAGTCCCTATAAATATAGGTCATTTTGTGTTTAGTCCCTGTAAATTTTTTTTCTTGGTTTTTCATCCCTATAAATTTTTCTGTTTGCCATTTTGGTCCCTGTCGTTAACTTTAAGCTTATGTGGCTAACAGAGTGCCAAGTCATCCTGCCACATGTGATTTTTCTTACAGCTTAATTTTGTTTTTAGTCCCTATAAATACAGTATTTTTGTTTTTAGTCCCTATAAATTTATTTTTTTTGGTTTTTTCACCTCAATCTCATCCCCATCCAATATCACATTATCCTTTTGCTTCTTCTACTGCATTGTTACACTTGAAATTCTTGAACTCTTTATGGTGGGTTTAAAGAAATAAATTTTCTATGTATTCAATTATTTAAAATCTATAATTTCAAATTTGTCCACATTTTCGTCAATTGTTCACTAGTGGCCAATTCTTTTTTATTCTCACGTGTCAAATTTTTTATCCATTGACTGACAAAATTTTCACTTGATTTACAATTACAAGCATTTTTTTGTTACTCATGACAAATTACATCAAGTTATAGGTCATTAATAGACATAAATCAAATGAGAATTTTGTTAGTCAATAGACAGAAAAAAAAAATTCTGAGAAAAAAAGGTCGTTACAAGTTTTTCTCACTTTATACAATGAATTCAAGTTTATTGAAATTTCAAATAATTGAATACATAAAATTTCCTTAAACCCACCATGAAGAGTTCAAGAATTTCAAGTGTAACAATGTAGCAGAAGAAGTAAAAGGACACTATGATATTGGATGAGAATGAGATTGAGGTGAAAAATAAAAAAAAATTATAGGGACTAAAAACAAAAATACCATATTTATAGGGACTAAAAACAAAATTAAGCTGAAAGAAAAATCACATGTGGCAGGATGACATGGCACTTTGTTAGCTACATAAGCTTAAAGTTAACGACAGGGACCAAAACGGCAAACGGAAAATTTTGTAGGGATGAAAAACCAAAAAAAAAAAATTACAGGGACTAAACACAAAATGACCTATATTTATAGGGACTAAAAACATATTTAAGCACTTATTTTTTATGTTAACAAAATTATAGAATTAAAATATTAAATTGTAGAATTAAAATCAAAATTATAAAACGTGAATTTAAAAAAAATGGCACTTTAATGTGATACGCAAGATGTGATTGCGTTTTCTATTACATACGCAATGTTAATTTGCGTCTTTTATAGGAATGTCGCATTCCCACATTGCGCTTCCTAAAGCGCATTCTGTCATTGCGTTTTATCCTTCTGACATTACACTATGCAGGGTAAATTGTTTTGCAAAAGCATTATTTTGGTAAATTAGTTAGTTTTTGACCCCACAATGGTCAAAAAGCCAAGAATATGCCTTTAACATTGAATTTTATCGTCATTTTCTGGCAGTTCTTATAAATTTAATTGATCTTGTGGCCTTTAATATTTGTGTGGAAAACCAATAATTGGTAGACTCAAACAAATGTTATTAAATTTATATTAAATGGACAGTGAGGCTAGCTAATAAATAAAAAATATAACCAACAAGTCTATCATTTCTTTCCAGCCATAATATCCTCGATATGGCAAAGGAGAGCATCATTCAGATATTTTTTTATCTTTTATTATACCCATGAAGAAAGACAGTGAAGTAGAGGTAGTCAAGTAATTCAATTTCGTTTCTACATCTAGTATTGGAAAAAATCTAAATCCTCCGGGAGCAGGTACTTCTTCCATTTAAAATCTAAAACCTGGCATGATTAGTTATACATCCTCAATTTTAATTTGAAAAAAGGAAATTTAAAAAAGAAAAAACTCTCAAATAATAAAGGGGAGTACTGAGTAATGGATGCTCCTGGAGTACTGAAAATTTGTTCATAGTACATATAACATGATCTTATAATAAAATATCCCTATTGAAGAGGCATTCTTTTAGTACTATATATATATATATCCTCCCACTTGATCGCAGAACTCACTCCTTGACTCTAAAATATACCATTAGAAACAAAATACCAAAGGAGACCATCTTCTCAATTTTTAACAGCATTTGTAAGACCCACACCGGCTGGAGTATGACACAAATAAGTGTTTATAAGGCTTGTGATACGTGCCGAGCTGGGTATCGTCAGCTTGTGACCCAAGGTTGGGTTCACACGTCTCCCCTAGAAACAGAGGGAACTGCGCGGATCAAGAGACTGGCTTTCTACTCGCTCACGCAGCGAAATCGCTACAGGAATTGCGCAGGCTCCAGTCCAGCCCATAAGCCTGCTAAGCCTATAGCTCCATCGACTTTTTCGGATCAATCTTTGCCTTAACTGATGGACCGGCAAGCGAATTTTATGTGTGCTTTGCTTCTTTTAACTTTTTATTCCTGACTTTCCATTGTTAATTGTTATACAGATTTCCGTTTAATCAACTTCAATTGTTGGGATGACTGCATGTGTCCTAGTGAAATTAATTCCTTGAAATGGGAAAATACATGTCTAAATTGTAAAAAATTGGACTTTTCAAATTCTGAAAAAAGAACTTATATAAAAGGTTTGTGTCAATGAAGACATATATACCATCATTTATGTACGTATTGATTTAATATTATATGTCAAAATTTAAATTATTCAACTTCGAATTTATAGTTATATGAAATTTTGAGATTAATAATTAAAAGTTTATAATTGACTAAATGTAAGTAAAAGTATTTAAGAATATAATAATAATAATGTAAGAGATACATTAAAAATAGAAATAAATTAAGATAGATTATCACATTTAAGAATGAAAATTCAAATTTAATAAATAGAGTTGATTTACCATAAACCTAGTTATCAATCCAACTCTGACTATAGATTTCACTAATTCAGTATTTGATTTGATTTTTAAAATCATCAGGAAAAAATACATCCTTTTCAAGGTCATGATATTGACACAAATTTAGTGATCATTACATTGATACACTTGCATTCACAATTAAAGGAGATTGCTTGCAACATTAATAATGGAATTTAAACTTTGGATAAAAAATCTTTTGACACTTCAAAATGGGGTGTGTGATAGTGGCCGTGAGGAGGAGATATATAGAAAAAAAATTAAGAGAAGGAAAAAGAGAACATGAAAGAGATGTGATAGGAAAGAAAGAAAAAAGAGGTATGGAGAAATGTGAGAGATTGAAACATGAAAAAAAATAAGAATTTATAGAATTTTTTAAGTGATGTGTGTTTGACCGACTCCTTTAGAAATTTTTTTAAAAAAGTACTACCTTCGATCTTATATATAAGAAATAAATGAAATTTTTTTTGTCATATATATAAGAAACATAATACTATTTTTAGTTGCATTAATTGCTAAATACCTTATATACCCTTAATTTATTGTGAGTAGTTAAAGAGGTACCCATTCATTTACTCATTTAATACTAAGGGTATTTTTGAGAAAAAATTAAATTCATGGCACTATTAATTACCACTAATAGCAATGGCAATATGGGCTAGGCCCGCCGGGTTGGCCCGCACAACCTGCATTTTTTCATGGGGCGGACTAGGATTTTGAGTCCACAACCCACTTTGGTCCGCCCCGCTTAACCCATAAATTTTGCGAGCCATAAGCGGGGTGGGGCGGGCCTGACTCGCAGACCAATGTTTTAAATTAAAATAATTAAAAAATGTTAAAGTAACTAAAAATGAAAATTTATTTTGGTATTTCATGCTTCACAGTGATTAATAAAGTATGAAATCAATTTTCATGTGACTATAACATGCTATAATTGTCATATCATGTAGATTTTTTTTATATAAGAATCATGTTTAAATCATAAATTTATATGTCCTCCGTATAATTATATTTATATTAGGATTGTGAAATAAATTTTAAAAAGTGACATTATAATTAAGTTTTGATATAAAAATGATTTTTTTAAAGAAGAAACAATTGTAAAATTAATTAAATATTTCAAATATTTTATTTTTCACGGGCCAGCCCGCAAGCCCGCACATATGTAGGGCGGGCTGCAACTTATAACACATATTTTAAAAGTGGGTCAGCCCCCCCGACACTATTTTTTTGCGGGCCAAAGGCCGGACGATGCGAGACGGGCCGGCCCGCATTGCCATCTCTAACCACTAACAGATTTCAATGCATTTTCTTGGTATTCATGATTTTAGTCCAATGTTTCTTATATATAGGACTGGAGGTAATATTAATTAAGATAACATTTATCAATTCAACTGTTTGTTAATAAAGGCCAAAACTAATGCATAGTAAAATGAGGGAATTGTTCATTGCACCACCCATTTTTTCTAACCACACAACACTTTCACCCTAGTTTTTAATACTAGTTCGAAAATACTCCCCACCTTCTCTTTCTCTCTTTTAAACTCTTTAACTTCTTGACATTCAAAAATTGAATTTTTGGAATACAATTTTATAAAGTTGTACTACGAAAATTTAATTCAATTACATTATGTTTTTTCTAGAAAATTTAAGCATTAAAAATGCAAAAAATTTGTCTCTAAATGTAAATATATATATATATATTAAAAAAATTATTTTTCTTTAAAAGAAAATAGACCAATAGATTTATATTGCAAAACTTAATTAAATGAAGGTATAATAAAAATACAAAATTAAAAAAAAATCAAGGTCAGTTCCTAATCTGCAAACTCTCTAAACCCAAAACATCATAACACAATGTTTACTCTTATTATTCTATATTAATTTAGTTATATACTTCACAAATTCCAATAATTCGGTGTTGATATTATTCTTGCATGACCAAAAGAACCTAACTAGCCCATTTTAATGGTGAGTCTTCAAAGAGGTAAAGTTTTGGCACAGTCTTGGGGTAAGAAGCAAGATGATTGGTTCTGCCCCTAAAAGTCCCTTTTATAGGTATCATGAGTTGACCTAACATTTAATACTCTTTAATATTGTGCATATAACGTCTGATTCTTCTACGTTTGGTCCATGATTCTGGCCTATCATAGCTTTTTGGGTTCCTGTCTTGGCTTAGTTTGTCTCCCTGATTAATTGAGAGAATTGGTTATTCTTTGATTCACGCCTTCTTATAAGAGATAGATCTTGATTTCACTTACATGTTCAATGAAACTAAACATTGCTCTTCGGTCCATTCGGTTGCTCCCCACATTGGTGGTGGGCCGAGATATAACTTGGCTAGTGGGCCTAAGTGATGGGTTGAGGTATAACTCGGTCTAACATGGTATGTAAATAATCATGACATCTTTTAGTGATGTTACTTCAAATATGTCATCTAGTTCACCTCCAATGTCTCATTTTTAAACATTAATTATTCACTACATCATTAAAGTTTGTCTACCTCATCACCTCACTACTTGTGACAACACAGTGGAAGGTATATGTAAATATCATATAAAGGCATGTAGTTTGATTACTCTCGGTAACATGTAGCCTAGAGATGGTCATCCACAGGGTTTTTAACAAGAAAAAGCCTTTTCAAGTGATGTTGAAGGATAAATAAGGTTTATTGATAAGCTTTTTCTGGTTAAAAACCTTGTGAGAGATCATCTTAAGGTCAAGATGTATGCGTGAATAATTAAATTGCATGTGCTCTGGAATATACTTACATATGTCTTAAACTATTTTGGCGATGTAGTGAAGAATAAACATTTTGAAACTATACTTTGAAAGTGAACTAGGTGGACAATTTGAAGTGACATGCCATGATTTATCTTAAAATTGACTTTAAAATGGATTCTAATCTAATTCAGGTTTAGAATCGGTCACATGTTTGTATATGTGTTGCATGTAGTCACCTTTTACAAAGAGATATGAGTGGAAACTGTGTTGCGGCACAAGTTTTGGATTAAGGATTAAAAATTAATTAGGGAATGCCTCATGTGTGTGTATTCATGTATAACCACGACACGATATAAATATTCACTAATAATTTTTTTCTTATATGATAATTCCTTAATAAATTTGAAAGTGTAGTTTAACAAAATTTAGATTAAACACCTCTAGTTAACCTCTATGGATTTTCCTTGCCATCAAGTTAGGTTATGTCTTATATGAGTTGTGCCACTAATGCTTGACAAGTCACTTGTCCTATTTTCATTCCTAAGAATGATCATTTGTAAGCCTAATGTGTCATTTTTATTTGACTCCTCAAATATCTATTTGGCTAAGAGTATATTCCCACATGCATGCATATTTCACAGTATGATATAATGAAATGATTCATTGAATAATGAATGATTATAAATTATGAAATGAATCTGATGTTTGGTTGGATAAAAATTAAAAAAAGGAAAATTGGATGGAGAAAAAAAGAGAGGAATATACTATTTTTGTTTTGAAAACTCTAAAATATAAATTTTATACGTAGGAATTTAATAATTAATAATTGAGAAGGAAATTAATTTTGATTTTATATTTAATAAGTGTGTGTTTGACTTGACATTAAAAAATGATTAAACTCAAATTTAAATTTTTTAATGTAACTATTTGTAATAATGTGAATTTATGAAGGTTAAACGTTAAATTAAAATATTATTTAAATATACATAAATTTTATATAAATTTAAGAATTCAAATATAAAATTATTAAGGAACGACCCAACAGAGAGGTTAGTTGAGGGAACCATGCTATTGCTGTGAATGTGATAGACTGACTCAGCAGTAACTAAAGCGCGTCCGAGTTACTCGGAAGTGGGGCCAATCGGACCTACAACGAATTTTACAAAATAATAAGAAAAAAAAATGTGAGAGCGGAAATTGTGCGTAGGTGATGAGAGAGAAAGTGAGACAAAACAACCCAACATTGTAAGAGAGAGAGAGAGAGAGGGAGGGAAGAGACCAGAGGAGCCTGAATCTGATGAAGAAGATGGTCGAAGAGAGGTTCCTCTGAGATCGTCCTGAAAAGGCAGCAACACAAGAAAAGAATAAAGGGATTCTAATAATAATCCCAATAATTAATACAAAAAATTCTTTCTTTGAAGCTTTTGCTGCCTTTCTATCTGATTCCTTGTCTCAATTTACGTCCCCTCCCCCACTGGATTGTATCATCATATATATTACATTGTTGATTCTTCAGTTTTAACAAATACCTACAACAAAGGGACTTCTTTTCCTGCACCCTTTTCTCCCATTTGCATGGTAATTCAATCCTTTCTAATTACCTTTTTACTTTTTGCCCCTGTTTTCTAATAATGTTTATTATACCCAAAAGTTTGCTTGCTAATGGGGTTATTCCCTGTTTCTTCATTCTTATGGTTTTGGTTGGAAAGATTCTTTCTTTTTGTTAATTGGTTTCTGGGTGTAATTTTTTCCCCCTCTCTTTCAGCTCCACCAACATTGCTGGGAATCATTTGAGACGAAGATTTTGAGCTTGGTTATGTCTTTGTTGAGCAAAAGGTTGTAAGGAAGGGATTGCATTGCAGAATGAGGGACCCTGATGTGATCTTCGGACCCAAGAGCTGCAATTATTTTTGCTTTGCACTGTAATATACAAGTTTTGCCTAGATATAGTTAATTTCTGCTGCTTCATCCGAATAGGTTGAAGGGTTTCTCTGTACAGGAAAAACCTGTCAATTTTGTACATATGATATGATATATCTTATAGCTTCCTGCCTATAAAGAGAGATAAGTATTGTCTCTTGCCATTGTCACGTTGCCTTCACACTGCAATGGAAATTAAATGGGAAACATTTGGATTATGGTTCAGAATTTATGTTGGATTGATTTCTCTGTGGGGAATTCAACAGTGTTGGTCTCTTAATGATGAAGGTGATTTCATGGATTGCCTTTTTAAACGTAATAGTGGATTCAATCATGTAATGCATTTATTGTATCTTGATGTGTTATTTTTGTTGTTGCATTGGAATGGAACATGCAGGGTTGGCTTTGATGGAATTTAGGGGAAGAATAACTTCTGATCCTTATGGTGCTCTGGCAAATTGGAATCCAAATGATTGCAACCCTTGCAAGTGGTCAGGTGTTCATTGTGTTGACGGTAAGTGCAAATGCTGTAAGTTCCTGTTGTTTCCCTCCTGTTAAGTTTTCCAATGAGACAGTATTTTCTAGTGAACACATGTAGCAGTTCTTGATGTTAACAGAAAGCTGTGTTTTCCTTTATTTCTTGCAGGGACCTAACTGGGCTATCATTGGAAGGGACATTGACACCTCATCTTGGGAAACTTAATCACTTGAAATCTCTGTATGATTCTTCACAATGTTCCTGTGTCCCTCCCCCTTCCCCCTACAAATTTTCTGTTTACCTTTATGTCAAATTAATATCATCATGTTGATATCACATTTTCAATGGTTGGATTTGTTAAATTCACATTCTACAATAAAGTTATAAACGGAGTAACTTTTGCCTAATGTAAGGAGATCCCACCCTATATATACACACGTACACACACATATTTGGTCCCTATTTCTTTACTTTTTTCCGGTTTTCTTTTCCTGTTCCTTCTTCCATGCAATATGCAATATAATTTTGAAAGTCTGAATTATAGCAGTTCTCTCCCCTCCAGTTAAGTAGCTGTGTTCTAGTATTGAACTCCAAAAAACTACAGTCAGTTAGTTTGCTCTCAAATACAATGTAATATGAAAACTCCTTAGATCCATGACTTCATGAGGGTTTCTTGTCTTTGTTGGATAGAATATCACAACCCTTTCTATTTGATTATTTAGTTCTCTACTCTATCACTCAAACTTACTCCAATTGTTAATCTTTGTCTTCAATGAAATACTAGATTAGAGGCTAGTTCCTCATAAGTTTAAAAACCCAACAGTTCAGTTGACTAAGGAATAGTATAGTAATTTATATTCCATCACATTTCTAATTCACATACCATTTGTTTCTGTGAAATAGTGTTTTGTGCAAGAACAATTTTTCTGGGACCATTCCCAAAGAACTTGGAGATCTAGACAAGCTGGAGTTGTTGGATTTACGGGAAAATAGCTTAACTGGAAGTATCCCAGCAGAAATTGGCAGGAAATCATTGTTAAAACATTGTAAGTCAACTCTATATTTTCTATTTTTTTAGATTTCTGGGTATGCCTTCAATGAAATTTTATTTTTCCCTAGGTTGGATTGTGACAATAAAATTGAAGGCTGTGATGCTCAAGTGCTCAGAAAGATCAGATTGCTCTCTAAATCACTATTTGTTGACAATTATTCATCAACTCTGACAAGTTCATTTCACTGCAAGAATAGAAAGTTTGTTCACTGGTAAGCATATCTTCATTTTTCTCTCTGACTGAGTGATATAAGTAATTCCATCGCATACTTTTCTTCCTCCTCACTTAAATGTAGGGGGAAGTTAATGAGACATAAGAACGGCTTTTCAGATAAATTTTATTCTTTAGCAAACAATGATGTCTTTTGGATGGTCTCTGGAAAATTATTTCCACAACGTCAGGCATCATGTGAAATAGATTCCACCTAGCTGATTGAACTCTTCATGTGCCTATATTTACCTATTCTAGATCTGTCCTTGCAGAATATATGAATGATGGAGCATAGTGGTCATTTATTAATGATGTCATTTAGTTGGTTTAAGATGTTCTTCAGTCTGAGATCTCACATATTATCATAAATGAATAGTTTAATTTTTTATTTTCATGCAAAGTTTCTGGACGTTGTCTTCAATAGATACAGATCTTCATTCTGATGGAGCTTCTTAAATATCTTTATAACCTTTTATGCATCAATACCACGGCAATGTGCATTCTTTCTTGACTGGAGGTGTATAGACTCTATAGAGTGATGATGAATTAAAATTTGCTTGTTTTCAATTTTTTGCTTATTTTTATTCCTGAAAGCACGGCTTGGTTATGTTTCACTGTTTATAGAAGTAGAAGCCATACTCTATATATCCATGATTTGGCTCTTGTCAATTGCAAGTCTGCTGCAAAGATTAAAAACTCATTTAAAATTTGATTGGTGAAAACCAAAACTATTGATCATTTCATAATGCATCTCACAGTTCTTGCTGCGCTTTAGCCATCTAAACTCATGACATACTTTCAGAAATATTGGTGTACAGTATTTGTTTTTCATTTGATTGCCTTAAATCTGAGTCATTTAATTAATTGTTATAGGAGGGGCTGAAAGTTAAGAGTTTAGTTGTAGTTCTAATTTTAAGGTAGTAAGATAAGATTTTGCAGTATCACACTTTTAGCAGCAGCATCCACTGGGATTGTATACTTGTTTTGCATCTTTATGGTTAACAATAATGGTTTTGTTTCCAAATTTTTACCTTTTGATCCATGGCATGAACAGTGCGTGGCATAGAGAATTCAAGCAATGGAGCAAGGCAGAGTCATTGGCTATTCCAATTAAAGGAGCAGTTAAAAAATACCTTAATGCCCTAGTGCTGCCACTGTGTGTAGATAACTCTTACCCCCATCTCAATCTTAACATGCACATCTGTTTTGTTCTTTCATTGTGTTCGTTCAGCTTACCAAAATTGTTTGCTCTTATTTGAAGGTTCAGCCAGGAAAGGCTGCCCCTCATGGCTATGTAGAGAACTACCTTGACAATCTGCCTAGTGAGTAGAGAACCTTGATTGATTTGTGGCCTGTGAGAAACTGAAATTCTTTAATTGACTTTCAAAACATGCCTTGCATCTTGTAGATTCTGATGAGTCAGAGATTGTCCAGAATGTATCAAATCTAGTCAATTCTGCACGTCGTAAGTTACTTGATCAATCCAGCAACCTTGCAGCTGCACCTTATAGTGGTGGGCCTACTACACAGATCAGTTCTGTTCCAACTACCCTGAGTAGTGGAGCTTTCCCAGCTGTGCCAGATGTCAATAAAAAACAAAATCAGTCACCTGCACCACTTCCTTCATCTTCTAATTCTCCAGATGATACTTCTGATCAGACAAGTCAACAAAATTCAGCTAATGGTGCTCCAGGAAAATTGTGGAAGTATATTATTATTATCTTAGGTGTGGCTGTCTTGGTCATTGTTATTCTGGTCATACTTTGCATATGGCGAAAACGAGCAGCAAAAGTAATAAAGCCCTGGAAAACAGGAATAAGTGGACAATTGCAGAAAGCATTTGTAACAGGTAACATTCTAATAAGTGAATAGAAACTATGTGCTGAACTGCAAACTAGAGTTAAAAAAGTGGAATCTGCAATTGAACAATGTAAAATATAAACTGTGTTTTTGTTAAAAAATATAATATGAAAGTCTGTTGTTAATAAACCTATTTTTTTTTTTTGACAGAAATGTGTTTATGCTACTTAGGATTTGGAAGATTAGATCTTGGTTTCACTACATTCTTCAAACATGTTTGAGGGTAGCCAGGGCATATTTAATTTCTTGAGCATGACAAATAAGCTATAGAATTTAGAGCATCATTATGAATGTTTCATCGTAGAATTTGAGATTCCTGAGAAAACTTTGACTGAAATAAACTATTGATATTAAAAATGAATTTTTAACAGAATTCCTGTTTGCTGACCAATTTCTAAAACCTCAGTATTGACCTCGCTCATTTATGCTCTTTAGCCTATAATAATATGTGATTGATTGTTTTCAAAATCTTGCCACAAGTCCATAACCTTTTGTAAAGGTATAAGACTCACCTGTTCAATTTGTTTAAGCACCATCTTCATTTGAATAGCAACAATTTTATGACCATCTTTCATTATTTTATGGTCAGTCAATTGCAAGAAAATGGATTGTGACTGTTATGCAATATGCCATCTGAACTGTCTTTCACCTATAAATCAATTATGCTCGAGCTCTCTTCTTTAAGTTATTATTTTAGTCAATGACCTTCATCTGATGTCATGTGTATGCTTGCTTGAGTTAGAAATTCCTGTTAACTGCTATCTGGGCTTATATGAAATCTAGGAGTCCCCAAGTTGAATAGAGCAGAGTTGGAGACAGCCTGTGAAGATTTCAGCAATATCATTAATAGTTTTGATGAGTGCACCATATACAAAGGAACACTGTCAAGTGGAGTCGAGATTGCTGTTGATTCTACTATGGTTACTTCTGCCCAGGAGTGGTCAAAGAACATGGAGATGGCCTATCGGAAAAGGTTTTCTCCTTCTCAAGTCACTGGAAGGAAAATGTTGAATTAATAGTCCCAATTTGATTGATAGAGGGACTATCAATTCTCAAGCTTCTAACTGTTGCTAATTTTGTTTGTTTTTCAGATTGATACTCTGTCTCGTGTTAACCATAAGAATTTTACCAATCTTATTGGGTACTGTGATGAAGAAGAACCATTTACAAGGATGATGGTGTTTGAGTATGCTCCAAATGGAAGCGTTTTTGAGCATCTGCACGGTAACACTCTTTGTTTAATATCTACCTAGCACATAGCAAATCTGAGTCAATTAAAGGCTTAAGTTGTCTGTACCAGAAAAAAGGCATCAGCTCTGGAATTTTGTTTTCTTTTCAGTCAAGGAAGTTGAACATCTTGATTGGAGTGCAAGAATGAGAGTTATTATGGGCACGGCTTATTGTCTTCAGTACATGCACCATGATCTGAATCCACCAGTTGCTCATTCCAACCTTAATTCACTTTCTATATTGTTAACAGATGACTATGCAGCTAGGTATACACACATCTACTCTCTTTTTGTTTGCTTTATATGTTTAGGTATCAAGTAACATAACTCCAATTCTATTGCGCTCTCTCAGATTTCAGAGATCAGTTTTGGCACCAAAGTACTATCACCAGGCAACACAACTGGAGATGAATCAAAGAAATCTGAGTTGCCACCTCCTGCTGATCCTGAAACTGATGTCTATAACTTCGGAGTATTGTTGCTTGAAATCATTTCTGGGAAACTACCTTACTCTGAAGAACAAGGCCACCTTGTGAACTGGGTAAGTTTAAATTTGCACCCTTTCCCCCACTTGCCCCTTGGTTACTTTGTTTTCTTCTCCTTTCTTAGAATTTTAAGTGCAACTTCATGGTTGTATGCCTCTTAATAAATGAATCCTCTTTAACATCCCAGGCTGCTGAGTACTTGAATGATAAGCAAAGCATCAACTATTGATAGATCCCACACTGAAGTCCTTCAAAGACAATGAACTTGGTGTCATCTGTGAGGTGATCCAAGATTGTCTTCAATCTGATACAAGGTTAAGGCCATCAATGAAAGACATAACTTCCAAATTGAGGGAAGTGCTTTCTATATCACCTGAGCAAGCAGTCCCAAGACTTCTTCTCCACTGTGGTGGGCTGAATTGGAGATCTTGTCTGTGGAGGCCCCTTGAGTTTTATCTGACTCCCTTCTCTGTGTTGTAAGTCAAGTCTTATCAAGCTGGCAGAGTATAGCTTTCTGATCATGCTATATGATATTTGCAGTCCAAAATTCTTTAATTCTATTTGTTCTTTTGTAAGTCCACATGATTAATACCATAGCTATTCTTGTCCCAGTGGAAGCGTGTTATGTCATTTTGCAAGTGGGGTGTTGTAAATTGTACTTTTGTTGATGAAGCTTGGGATGTAAAAAGTCTTGACATATATTACTGCTCTCTCGGTCTCAATGAACATGCAACTTCTATACATACAGGTCTATTGTGAATTTGTGATGATTAAGATAACCTACCAATTTTGAAAGTTGAAACACATAAGTACACAATCTTCAAAAGGAATAAAAACACTGAAAAAAAGGCTTTATGTGATTCAACAGATAAGTTACTTGTATCAACCAACGCAATTAAACTAATAAATAAAAATAAGCCAAGAAAGAAAATGAAAAGCAATGAATAGATAGCACTATGTTCTCTTTTTTTTTAAAAAAAATAAAAAAATAAATAGTTTATCTTTCCTCAAGGGTTTAATTCTGGATACTATTGAAAAAGTATGGATCCATCATATGCTATAATTTCGGAAATGCATGGAATGATGATAGAACATTTGAAATAACTAGAAATGTGTTAGGGATGAGCAATTTGAGTAATTGACCTACATTTTCTCCTTTTTTAAGTTCAGTTTTTACTAAATCCCCATTTTGACATCTAAAATTTAGGGATCGGTTGAAAAATAGAAATTGCTTTTTGTCTTTGAAAAATGAAAAATTCATTCAATTTAAACACTAATTTAGTTTTTTTCAAACACTAATTTGAATGATTTTTTTATCTTTCAAAAATAAAAATATAATTTCTATTTTTAAGGGACTAATATGAATCACTTCAAATCTTTTAGGGATTCATAAATCTATCATTCCTAGAAAAATTAACTCGTATTATTTATTATAGGGT
This sequence comes from Sesbania bispinosa, assembly GCA_026901365.1. NCBI lineage: Eukaryota > Viridiplantae > Streptophyta > Magnoliopsida > Fabales > Fabaceae > Sesbania > Sesbania bispinosa. The sequence continues at coordinate 1,052,535 of QLOH01000077.1, read as the reverse complement.
CCGTCTAGGGTGAAACACCTCACAAGTGTGTCACCAGTGACCAGTGGCGGAACTTGGGTAAAAAATTTGGGGGTGCCAAATTAAATTTTTTATACATAAATTATTATTATTTAATTAAAAAAGAAATAACAGAATTTCTCATTTCCTCTACTCAAAACAAACATGCATGATAATAAAATCCAAGAAACATGACTATCATTCATTGTCATCTCATAAAATAATCATAAAAGACTATCATTAAATGTCAAAAGGTTACCTGACATGAAGCGAACAGAAGTAATTGAAGCAATCTCCAAAATAAGTTGCACACTTGTCTCCAACTAGATCCAAAATAATATACTAACATAGCCCAAGCTACTTGTATTGTGTAGTATCACTTGCGTACCCAAAAATTGTACAATGCAAGTCAAGCAAAAAGTCATCTAAAAGCCAATATATAGGTGAGCCAAATGTCAGAGCAGCTGCATAAATTAAATATGTGGCATTATTATATACATCTAAAATTTTATATGAATGTCTAACGTAAAGTTTATCATCAAAATAATATAAAAAACAGAAGTTACCTTTAATCAAAGTGTTGCTCTGCACTCTTTCAATGATTTGAAATCTTCAATAATTGAGTCAGAACTAAAGCTTGTTGCAATATCCCTTTCAATATAGACTATCGTACTATCTGCTAAAAATTCACCATCCATCTTATTTCTCAACCTGTTCTTGATTATTTTCATTGCAGAAAAAGATCTTTCAGTTGTAGCTGTAGAAACTGGAAGAGTCATGATAAGGCGAAGTAATCTATCAATCAAGTAGTAAACCTTCTGACTTTTTTGTTGTTGCCAAACATGTACACAACTCTTGCATTGTTGATAAATTCTTCAAATTTGAATCTTGACGAGCATCAATAATGAAATGCTGAAGTTGAAAATGCAAATTAATCTTCTCCTGCTCATTGAAATCCATGGGATAATATTTGTCTACAAGAGTGCAAATTTTATCAATATTAAAAGCTTTATAAGCATCCTTAGGAACCAAAACAGAGCTTAGAGTTAATAACTCCATTGCTTGGTCATTAAATCTACAATTCAACTCTTGTAATTGCTTATCAATTGTAACGAAGAATATTTCAACTCTCAAATAATGCTCCACTGTAATATGATCTTTTTGGTGACGAGAACGCCCTTGCCTTGCTACAAAAGAAGCACCAAATTGAGGCACCTCAATGTCATGTTTTTCACAAAAAGAGGTCACATTTTTTAATAACTTATCACAACCATCTTCTCTCAAGTTTTGAATAAGTGCTTTTGTAGAACAGACTAAATGCATAGCATTAACTATATCCTGACATTGTTGTTGTAAGGCTTGACAAAGAACATCTGTTATCCCCATAATTTCTCTCATCAAATGCAAGATCAATATAAACTCAAATGAGTTCAAGCTTTTGTAAGCATTATCAGCATCCCCACGTTGAGAATAAGTAGATCCATCAACAATAATTTTTTCTAGGAACTGAACAAGTTGCATCATACATATTCATCAAGCTACAAATAGAAGAGAAATGGGAACTCCAACGGGTATCCCCAGCTCGTTTTAAAGTACCAATTTGATTTGCCCCCGTTACATTTTCAAGCTCATCAATCTCTAACAAATATGCAATTTCATCTAACTTGGCAGCCTGTAACTCATCATGACGCTTACTAGAAGAGCAGACAATATTGACAATAAAAGTCAATTTTGAAAAAGAATTGATGAATTGGAATGACTTCTCTTGATGCAGCAACCAAGGCAAGTTGTAACCGATGAGCAAAACAATGAACATAATATGCATAAGGACAATCACTCAAGAATAATGCCTGTAATCCATTCCATTCTCCTCTCATATTTCTAGCACCATCATACCCTTGACCACGGATATTAGAAACATTAAGATTATGTCGAGAAAGTACAACACACAATTCATTCTTCAAAGTTAATGTCGCGGTGTCTTTAACATGCACAATATCAAAAAACCGCTCTTGTATAAAACCAGTTTATCAACAAATCTCAAAACAAGAGCCATTTGCTCCTTTTTTGATTCATCACGAGCTTCATCAACAATTATACAAAACTTGGAATCCTCAACTTCTTCACGAATATGGTTTTTCACTTTGCTAGAAAGAATATTCAATAACTCTTTTTGAATTTTATGTGAAGTATATTTTAAATTATATGGAGCATTTTCCAACACAAGCCTTCCTCTTGAAAAAAAATCAATTCTTTACTCTTTATCATAATTTTTCTAATATAAATTATCACCTCTCACCTACATAGAAAAAAGATAAAATTTATCTTCACACACTCACAATTATCACATTGGAAAACATAACAAAACTCATACCAATATACCACTATAATTAAATAGGCAGCACTATAAAAATTGAATAGAACCTTAGATTTTTAAAATAAATTGGTAACATGATCCAAAAGCATTCTTTTATTTATTGTGTTTCATGAGGATATAAATTCAAAACTTTAAAAATGAAGACAACAAAGTAATATGTGTGTGTTTGGGACAAAAATAATTACCATAATTAAACCATTTTATAAACAATACATCTGAGGTTTTTCAGCTATAAAAAAATAACAGTATAACACTAAATGTGTTATATATTGATTCATTGAGTAAATAATTAAATATCGGACTTTTTTGCTCCCTGCTCGTGATGTCCACTCCACAGCTCGACTTTCATTTTACTTGTCCGTGAGGAAAAAAAAAAAATCAATAGTCAATTCAAAGGTTGAAAGGTTCAAATTTCCTTTATGCTATTTTTCAAAGCTATTTAAACTTGTTATTTGAGCAAATTTATTTGACATCTTCAATTCAACACATAAATCTAAAAAGAGAACTCGAAGTTGATTGAAGTTTTAGCAGCATTATAGAAACTCCAAACTACGATTGTCAACGTTATGATCATTTAAAAACAATAATAGAGTACGAAGCTTTATATACAACAAAAAATTATAATAAACCTTGATAACTTGCAAACAGCTTGAGGAGGTCAAGTGCAAATGTGCAATCAGCTTCCCTTCCTTCCGGTCCAGTAGAGAAAGAGATGGGAGATTTGTTTCGCAAAGTAGAGAAAAGTAGAGAAAGAGATGGGAGATTAGATTAGGAACAGGAGACTAGCCAATAGGTTCAGGAGGCAAAAAGAGAAAACTTGTAGGAGAAGCTAATTGTAAGAGAGAGAATAAGTTTTGTCTTTCAAACTTTCTAATCCTAATACAAATAATAATATATAAATATAATTTTAAATATGTATGAGTATATATATAAAAAAAAATTTGAGAAAGTTTGGGGGAGCCGTGGCTCCCTGTCACGTAAAAGGTCCACCCCTACCGGTGACACACAAACTTGTAATCGTTAAATTGAGAATTTGATAAATGAATGACCAGGATTTTTTATTAGCAACTTGTTGAGCCAAATTTATAAAATTGCTAAGCTAACCTTTCGTGTTTTATATAATGAGTGACTTTTTTTTTTTTTCTGGTGAACTCCCTTTCTTCTCATAGCGTCCATAACCATGGTGGCTCTTTTATTTTTTCGAAGTTTGAGTCATTTCTAAGTTTTTTTCTAGGTTCAATTTTTTTTTCTAAGTGTTAGTTATAATAAATTTTCACTACATACTAATCAATAAATTTGTACATCATATGACATTGTCCAAAGAATTACTAAAATATATATTAACACTAATTAGTTATACAGTTAGAAGAACATAAAATAGATGAGTTATTTCCACCTCATTTATCAAAATTAGAGTCACCAAAAGAATGTAAACATTTATTTTTAAGTCTAGTTATTTTTGTGATTCAATAATATTAATAGAAAATTAAAACATAAGAAAATTCATTAAATAGATATATTATTGCAAATGTGCAACATTCATAATTCATATTTATCTACTTATCCTCCATCTTAAAATTGTTCCCCAGTACACATGTCATGTTTCCTCACTTACGTTTTTTTTAGTCTTTTTATTTTCACTTCAGTAGATTGATTTTTTATAAACCACCGGTATATCCTCCACATGAGATCGTCATACTTATGCATTTTTTTATCAAACTTTAGTTTTCTTTTTATTATTATTATTATTATTATCATCATCATCATCATTACATACCTATAAATATCAGCAACTCCTGAGTATAAATTACATACTTATAAATGTCCAATTTATCTAAAATTTGGTATGCATGATCATCATGTTAATATCACATTATTCAACAGTTGGATTGATGAAAATCAACATTCACTACAAGTTATTAAGCGGAGTAACTCACAGAATTACTCTTGGAGTAACTTGATCCCCACCCATTAGTTTATTATTATTATTATCATTATTATATTAAAATATTTTCTCTCATTACCATTCATGTTTATTTATTTCATTACATAAAAAACACACATTAAGAAATATAATAATTGTGTTGATTTACATTTAATTTAAAGTTTTTTCAATGTGTAATTTATTTCTCTATTTTATTCATTAATGTTTTAATTTATGATCTCTCTTATCTATTCTATTTTCTCTCTATCTTAAAATTATTTCTCTAGTACACGTGTCACGTTTTATCACTTGTGTTTTTTAGTCTTTTCATTCTCACTTTAGTAAAATGATTATTTTTTATGAATCACAAGTATCCTCCACGGGAGGCAATATTAAAATATTTTCTCACCTTATCCGTTCTTATATTTATTGTTTCATTACATAAAAAACAAATTAGCAGACACAATGAATGTGTTGATTTACACTTTTATTATTGTCATTAAATTAAAATAATTTCTTTCATTATCTATTTGTGTTTATCCGTCTCATTACATAAAATACACATTAAGAAATACAATAAATATGTTAATTTACATTAAATTTAATGTTTTTTCATATATAATTTATCTCTCTATTTTATTCATTAATGTTTTCACTTATTATCTTTTTCATCTATTCTTTTATCTATTTGGTCTATATTAAAATTGTTCCCCAGTACACGTATCATATTTTCTCATCTACGTTTTTTTTCTAGTTTTTTATGAACCACAAGTGCCCTCCATGTAGGGGTGACAATTGGACCCAGACCAAGTGGATATTCGCAAAAATTACTTGTAATTGGTAGGGTAACTACCCACCAAATGGATATGGGTCCGGGTCTGAATAGTTACCCGCACTTTTTAATGGATATGGGTGCGGATATGAATACTATGACACCCTACCCTACTTATTCTCATACTTTTATATATATATATACGATTAATTTAATATATATATATGTTTATATTATTAATTATTGTTAATATATTTTTTATATTTTATTACAAATTAATAATTTATTTATTAATTTTATAAATATTTTAATATTAATTTGTAATAAAGAAATTATATGAAAATTAACCCCCAGTTCTCCAAGAAGGGGGGGAAAGTGATAAAATAAAAGAATAAGCAAAACTAATTAGGGACTCCACATTGGGTTTGTCTTTTGTTGACGTGGGTTACTTACTGATTCACGTGACAGCAACTTTGCGTATAAGTTATTGATTCAAATAAGCCCCTGATAGCAATTGAACTGATTACAGGGACACGAAGCTAAGCTAACAGCATTTTATCTAACCGGTCATTATACCTGTAATAACAGGTTAAAATGAAATAAAAGGTGTGTACCACCGGTGACAGACTCGTGGGTGTTTCACTCTAGAAACACCCTTTATTATAATTTATAAAAGCTAAAGCCCTGGTCGTTGCTTTCCTACATCAACTACTTGAAGATCTCCAAAATAGCAACTTCATGATTTTGAAGATGTTGCTATCCTTTTCTCTCTAGCCATATGACATAACTTGCCTTTAATTACGATTCCAAGTTTTAATTTTGTGGCTCTTAAAAAAAATTAAATTTACATATTTAACTTTCCTACTCATCTGTTTTCTTTTAATTTTTTAATTGCACATTGTGGTATTTTTTTTTTAATTGAGTTGATGACCTTTGAGTTTGTGGCTAATATAAGTGTGAATAACCATTACAAGCTTACTTTAAGTTCATTCACGTCTATACAAATTCATCATTTTTTTGTGGTATAAAATGTAAGAGAAATCATGCATGATTCATGTTATTTATTCAATGCCGCTGGCAATGGATTTATAACTTACACATCTTTATGTTTTCTTTATGAAATTGTGTTGATATAACCTTTGCTCAAATGAGGTCACATTATTCTTAATATGGGGGTACTTTATAATATCTCATTATATTTGTACTAAATTTTAATTTAAAATATTTAAAATGCTCATAAACATGGTTAAATATATAAGGGTGGACTATGACTATTATATGATATTATGAAACTTTGACTCAATAGAGCATCAAATGCACTCCTAGTAATCATTACAATTGCCTTCAAGTCTAGAAAAAATCTAAAAAAATGCATATTGTAAACACTTAACGTAAATTCAAATATAAAATAAAATTATTAAATATTTAGAGGGAGAGCATTACTGCCCATAGAGATCCTACCACCGGCTCGAACAGATTACCTCCCGTGGAAGATACATGTGGTTTTGCACTAAAAAAATATAGCATAGAATTCCTATTATAAGAGATAATTATCTTAATGCATTCTATCTATTTTAATTATTTGATTATTATTGAAAATATTTTAAGGCATAATATTGTGTTGCGTGGGTTTATATCTAATTTTATGCTATTATGGAACGATGTATTTGTACATTAACAAAAATGTTAGATGTGGTAAGTCGTTGTTTGCACTAGTCAAACCTATGTGATAGAATAACTTTTACAATTTACTCGAAATTTAATTCTGCCATTGTCGACTTTAATTTATTAATTGAAAAGAAAAATATGATTCTTCCTAATCATCACTCTTGATCTGAGGAATTAATTCACAATTATGTTGGTGGGAGATTTTTAATTAAAGAATATGATTCTACCAAACCAATTAAAAATATTATTATGTATGTAATTGTAATCAAGCAAGGTAGTTGGTTTTTCTTTCCAAAAAAAGAAATGATTTCCACCAAAGAAAAAAAGCTAGTTGGTTTTTCACAATAGGTATAGAAATGAATTAACACTATAAAAAAATTTATTATTAGCGAGGGAATTCTTCTCTCGCTAAACATGAAAAATCTCTCGCTAAATATTTAGTGATGGATTTTGTGACGGACTCTAAATTCGTCGCTAAAAGTGGCGTCACTAAATTTTTGTTAAGGAATTGAAAAATCTGTCACAAATAGAGAGAGAAATTTTCCCTCGCTAATACGTAAAAATCCGTCACAATCAAGATTGAAAAAAGAAGGCATAATCCCGTCACTAATTGTGACAGATTTCTTCCCTCTCTAATAGGGAGGGATTTTTCCCCTCCCGAATTAGCGAGAGATTTTGTCCTCCTCACCAATTAGAGGGACATTAGTGAGGGAATTTATTCCTTCTCTATTAGTGAGAGAATTGGTTCCTTCTCTATTTTGTGAGGGAATCAGTTACCTCTTTATTTGTGAGGGAATATTTCCTTCACTATTGTTCGGGAATTGATTCCTCCTCTATTAGAGAGGGATTTTCAGGGTTACTTTGAGAGGATTTTTTCCCTCTCTAACAAGCCCAACAATTGTTTACCACATCTTTTTACTAAAAAAAAAATTAAAAATCTGTAATTAAAAATAATATTTATAAATTATCAATAAATAACATAAGCATCAAATACTAAATTGATAACCATAATATATCCAAAGTCATAATTATCTAAATCATACAAATTTAAATACACACACATATATGTAACAAAGCTAAATACATCAAAAGTGAGCCCCAAAACTCACCAAATCATACAGATATATAAGAAACCTAAATACATCAAAAGGCAGCACCCAGCTCACCAAATCATACAGATATATAACAAAGCTGAATACATCAAAAGTCAGCCATAGGCTCATCATCAAATCCATGGTCAGCTTCGTCATTATCCTGATCAACAGATCGAGGCTCATGTGGATCTGGATGTGAAGGAAGTGTAGATGAATGACTCAAAGAAAAACTCTCCATGAACCTAAATAACTGATCTCGAAGTCAACGTGACTCCTCTTGTGATGAATGAATCAACTTTTGAATGTAATCTCTCCTCATGAGTCTGCAAACGGTCTTGAAGGCTCTTGTTTTCAGCTATCAAACTAGAAACTAGAACCCTCATCTGCTCATATTCAGATGCTGAGACACTATATGATGATGAGGCAGAGGTAGAAGACTTGTATTTCCCAACCTCTAATCCTATGCCATATACTCGTCCCTTCTTATTCACACCCCCCAACAACATCTAAGAAGATGCTGTTTATTAAATTGATGGCTAGACGAGTCATTATCTCCTGGTGTTTCTTGTGAGTCTCTCTCAGCAATTTGTCTCTGATACTCCGTCTTAAAATACAAAACATTGTATTAGGATGATAATTATACCAGAAAAGAAATATCAAGATGTGCATGATTTATTAACAATATTTTCATGGGGAATTTCTTAGTTCCAACTCAAGTACCAAATTTACAACTTAAGTCATTCTTAGACCATCTCCAATGGGAGATACTTATTGAGTTCTTAAAAACAAAAATAAGAACTCATATAAGAAACTTAGAAAACCACTGGAGAATGGTGATATGGTATAAATTTGTTTGATTTGAATAATTGAGTTGCTTATAACTGGTTCTTATGAAAAAGTGGGGTCAAGTTGAAATTAAATAAGAGTCCGGCTAATGAGTACCCTAAGGGAATTGTTTAAGGAACTATATATAGTAGGTCTTTATTGGAAATCACATAATTGATTGCATATATAATATTAAATGTTATACAGTCCAATAAAAACTTTCCCATTTCGGTTCCGTAATTCGTGTCCTTAGGGCACTCGTTAGCATTTCTCATTAAATAAAAATAAAATAATATTTCAATATGAAATAATATTAAACATAATGAATGTGAGATCTATTTAGGAGTTCTTATAGAGTTGGTTAAATTGTAAGAATTACTTATAAAGTAAAAAACAAATTATGTGTATATGTATAACCCACATAAAAATTATTAAAATATTCTATAAGCAAATTGGAAGAAGAGCTTCTCTATTGGAGGTGCTATTAGTAGGGATGTCCAACGGGGCGGAGCGGGGACTACTCGTATCCATATACCTGCTAAAATTATGGGTACCCATGCGGGTAGAGGATATCCACAGGTATTCACATGTATCCATTAATGTTTCAGAATTTAAATTATATAAAAAAAAGAGAAAAAATATTATATATATAATATATTATAATATCATATTTTATATATAAATAATCATTATATAATAACATTACGTGTTAATATATTAAAAATTATATCTTATCATAAAATAATAAAAATCTTAATATTCAATATATTTAATAGAAAAAACATGTTTAATAGATTGTGGGTACCCGCGGGGAGGGTAATATAATATCAGTCCTCACCCATTATATAAATATGCGGATACTCATTGCGCGTATATCCATGAGTATTCACAGATACGAGTTTTTTTTCACACCGAAGCTCTTAGGTGGTCAATCCAAGAAAAAAATTCAGTATATTGATTATATGCTACCACGTTGTTTCCTCCCCAATTCGTGCACAAACTTGTGCACACCATCTTAGAGACATCCTACAGTTGAGTATAATTGATTCTAGAAATCAATGGTTAATAAGTTATGCATGTTTTACGAAGCATATTGGACGGAAGTAATTTAAAATTAATTCTACAAAACCATGATTTTGCATTGTTAAACGATTAAAACAATTAGGGTTGTAAGCGCTTAACATGCAAAATTGTACTCCAATAATAATTACAGCTGAAAAATGAAATGTACGCCGAAAAATAATAATTGTAGCAAATTTAAAATCAAAGTCTTCATAATTGATTTTTGTATTATTTTATTAAAAACTAATGCCTATAAAAAAAATGGTTTTTCGAACCTATGTAACATTGTAAATGATAATAAAATTAAAAGTGAAAAAGTTTTATTGGAAAATGTAACTATCATAACATTCAACGCATTGATAATATTAAATGTTACATTTTTCAATAAAAACATTTCCACTTTTGATTTATTATATTATGCAACATTGCACATATTACATGAACGCATCTATAATTGAATCAATAATAGTTTTGAGTGATCCTTCTCTCTCATTTTTTCGATATGTGTGAGTGAGTTTTTGTGGGTTTGTCCCTTTGATATCAATTTTCTCACAAATGATATTCAATTCTAAAGTAGTTATAAAATGGATGAAATTAGAATTGAATCAATTGTAAAATAGTGATTAAAAAGGTATCACTTTTTGAAAATAATGAAATAAATAAGGTATATTTTTAGTTCCAAAATATGGTCGAGATTTTGTTTTAGTTCCTGTAAATTAAAATCGGTGGGTGAATTTGGTCCCTCAAAAAGTTAAAATATCTCTTTTAATTTTTATCAATAAAAATTCATAGCTAATCCGTTGCAAAATCTATAGCAAAACTTTGCAATTAGGATTAAATTAGTATATTTTCAATTTTTGAAAGACCTAAAACTACCGATTTTAAATTATATAAGGACTAAAACCCAATATTGACTATATTTTAGGGACTAAAAACATATTTAACTCAATAAAAATATTATAACAGAGAAAAAATGAGTGCAAAATATTGCTTAATGCCTTAATCTAGAGCGAAAAAAAAAACTCCAAATTCATGTTTCTTTTTCAAGCCTTCTACTTACAGGTTATTAGTTTTGATTATATAAAAAAAATAACCAATAGCGGAAAGGGAGAGATAAAAAAGTTTGAGATATGGTATTCTTACATCAAGGTAACCTACAACATTCTACAACAAGCCACGTGTCACACTTCTGTTTAAAACAATAGAAAAAAAATGGTCACATCACTTGCTGTTAAAAAGAAAAGCAACCATTGTCAGTTGCAAAAAAAGTAAACTGCAGCCTATTTAAATAAGTGCAGCTAGCTAATAAAAGTACAAATAAAGAAAAGACTTTGACCATCACGTTACCGCGAGCTTGTTATTTAAAAAAATAAAAAATTGAAATAATGTAAAAGAGAGAAACACTTAGAGCCTATCAATGTGTACTGTGTATCTCAGTTGGTTATAAACTAATTGCTAACAAGTTATAAACCCTATCTCAATTGGTTACAAACTGAATGCTTATAAGTTATAAACTTTGGTTTACTTGCTTAAAATCTGAGCATGAGAAATTTATGAATCACTCTTTATTTGGTTATAAATTGAATTTGAACAAATCATAAACTTCATCTCAGTTGGTTACAAAACTATATGTTTATAAGTTATAAATAATTGATAACTTGGTTAAAAAGTATGGAGCATGAAGAATGCAAACAATAGAGACAAGGGGCGGCAAGTTAATTAGAGAAAAGTGGGAGGGAAGAGTAGAGGGAAGAAAGAATGCAAACATCAACCACGCGATTTCATACACATAAATGGAAGGAATTTTGAAACAAATAAGTTATATATTTTTTAAATAACTTGCAGTTTGATATGGAGGAAATTTAATTTTTTTAATTTTAATATTGTTACTTTTATTTTACTTTATTTAAACAAGTTGTAGTTTACTTTTCTGCAACTTACAATGATTTTTTTTTTTTAACGGTAAGTGATGTGATTTTTTTTTATTGTTTTAAACGGAAGTGTGACGCGTGGTTTATTGTAGAATGTTGTAATTTACCTTGTTGTATTAATACAATATCTCAAAAAGTTTTTGAACAGAAAAATGGGTCCTAATAATTGGCTCAATTAAGCTAGGGCCCCTACAAATGAATTATTTGAAAGCAGTGCTTCTTCTTGTTCTAGACCACAGAAAGGAACAAACAATAGCATTGAATTTGGGGGAGCATGACTTGCACCGGTCAGAAGACAAGTAGACCGTCCTATATTCTAGTTCAACCCCAGGGTTGCATTGGGTGATCATGAAGTGTCAAATACTCTAGAAATTAGAGATTTGTGCTGGCACCAACATAACAAGTCAATTTGAACTTAAAAATTTTCTTCATGAGATAATAATTAACAAAATTCAATTTAAATTGAATCATAAAAAAATAAAGATTTGTTAGACTTTATACTTTGTATACATTAACACCAGTGCTCTGTTTGGTAACTATAGGCCACTTGTAAGTTTGTAGGGCCACCCTTCAACCTACTTATGGTGTCTGTTCTGTAGAAGTAACTTGGGTCCAGCAACAGGCACCACTTGTAAATTTGTAGGGCCAATATGATGAAAGCAATAAGCTTATTAATGTTCTGGTATGGAAATTATGCACAGTATGATCATTAATTAAAACGTTACTACTCCCTTCGATGATGCTATATTTGTGCTATTTATATGACAAAGCTTGAAACCTTTCGATGATCCTATTTACTTCATCCGTGTCTTTTTATTTTTTATTTAAGGTTTTCATATAGATTAAGAAATGCAATAAGTGTGTCTTTTTAGCTTCATTGTTTACAAATATACATTTTTTTTCTCTCATTAAAGCATTTAAAGTTCTCCACCGTTTCTAGTCATATGCCAATAATACTCCACCATTTAATAAATTAGGAAGAGGGTAAAGATGGAAAATTAGCATTTATTGTTGCCTTGGTATATGAAAATGACACTTATTTAGAATTAAATTTTATACTCTAAAACGACTATTAAAAAGAAACAGATGGAGTATAAGACAAAATGCACTAATCTGGAAGCATTTATTATTTTTTCCCTTTTTTGCCCTTATTGATCATTAAAGGTTTTAAGGTGACACAATTACCATAGTAGTGGAGTTCAATATTAAATATGGGTAAACTTGTAATCTCATAGAGTAATTTCTTGAAAATCAACGCATTAATTATTTTTCTTAATATGTGTGTTTTTGATGAATTGTCTTATAAATAGGACCGGAGGGAGTAAGTGTTAAAATTATACCCCCTCCGTTTCTTTTTAATAGTCGTTTTAGAATATAAAATTTGTTTATAAATAAGTGTCATTTTCACATACCAAGGCAATAATAAATGCTAATTTTCCAACTTTACCCTATACAAAATTTAGTAAATGGTGGAGTATTTATTGTATATGACTAAAATGGTGAAAAATTTTAAATGCTTTAATGAGAGAGAGAAATGTATATTTGTAAATAATTGAGCTAAAAAGACACACCTATTGAATTTCTTAATCTATATGCAAAAACCTTAACGACAAAATAAAAAGAAACGGAGGGAGTAATAAAATACATGTACATTCACTTCCTTAATTTTGTCTATAATAACTCAATTTGAGGAAAAGTCATCCATGCAGATAAGCTCTATTGAATTTCTCCCATTTTTATCTATTCAGGCGTATACAATTACTCACTTTTCAATTAGTGCCATATTTTTCTTCCTTTTATATATTATCAAACTTGCCATGCACTAGAAATCAGCATAATTCAGCCGATAATAGGCTTTATTTTAAATGAGAAACAGTGCAAGCATTAATCTATTTTATTATATCTCTTGCTAATTGACATTAACCTACAAAATAGAGATCAAATGTGATATTCCTCAACCGGTGTTCTTGTTTTATTTCTTGGCTTCATAATAGTCCATGCTTTTGAATATCTCAAAATTAAGATTGAATACCCGTGAACTAGCCATATACATCACGTTAGAGAAAGGCTTTCGTTTCCCTTTACACCTTTAACCGGTGGGAGAATAAGGATCTGAATTCTGAACCTAATTTGGTTAACATATACTCAGTTAACAGGTTGTAGTTGTGACACGTTGATATACTAGGAAAGTTTCTCTCTTTAAAAGGACATGGAATGGTAAGTTTCTCTTGGAATGGCTTCCCCCAATTTTCAATTCCAAATTATGATATGATATGATAAATATATGGAGGAGGTAATATGAAGCACTTGAAACTTGAAACCCATGGTTATTGCAATATCTCATGAATCAACAAAAGTTTGCATTGCAATAAGGAATGAAAATATAATTTCACAGCAATGTGCCAAGACATATGAACAAGTATATTCCATTCACTATATTTAAATTGAATTAGCCTTCTTCTTACAGCATTTGGACATACAAATACAGTAGCATTCAATGCTCGAGTCAAGGAGGAAATCTAAAAAGGCGTGACAATAAACAAAAGTTACCATACACAACCTATAAAAAACATGAAAAAAAATAGTAATACCTTTATTTCTTATTCACTGTCATTGTTCAGGTATCTAAGTGCAAAGGTTCAGTATCTGAAGGTATATTGAGGGTAGAGTCAGAAAGTGAACGTGGTTGAGAAGGTTCAGCAGGTGTAGTTTGGCATGAAGAAGTTGCAGATTCCTCCATCATTAAACTCTCCAAAGCAGGTTTCAATTCAGAGTTACAAAATTTCTCATACTCTGCTTTATCACCTCCTTTCTTCTTCACCTCCACCACCACCAAAGAAGGTGTCAATTCAAATATCTCTGCAGCAATTGTCAATGGCCCTTTCACCCCTTCTCTAGAACCCTCCAAGCTGACCCTACAATCTTTTCTTCCTCACACTAAAGCTAACCAACTGAGCAATTTCCTCCAATTTTGATATAATCTTAGACACTGAGGCACCAGTCACAAACCTTGCCTCATCACCCTTTTCCTCAAACAATCCAGAAAGATCAAAACCCTGAGAAAATGATATGATGTCAAATGCATTCAAACTTGCAGGTCTAGGCAATGAAGCATTATTGTGAATTTTCCTCCTTCTAGTCTCAACCTCAGAGTCAGATAATTCTGAAGCCAATACCACATCATCATCATAATCATCATGATGCACCTTATCATCCTCAACATAGAATTTTATCTGTTTGAAATCCTGCTTAAACCACCGATTCTCCATGATCTCTGGAATGGAAATCCTGGTTTGAGGATTGGTATCAAGAAGCCTAGTGAGAAGCCTAGAAAGTTCAGGGGAGAACCACCTTGGACACCTAAACTCACCCTTGTAAATCTTCTTATACATAGCCATAATATTTCTATCATGAAAAGGCAAATAACCAGCCATCAAAACAAACAAAACAACCCCACAAGACCAAATATCAACCTTAGCACCATCATACCCTTTCCTAGCCAAAACCTCAGGAGCAACATAAGCAGGTGTCCCACAAAATGTGTGGAACAACCCATCTTGCCTAATCTGATCAGACACAGCACTGAGTCCAAAGTCAGAAACTTTAAGGTTACCATTCTCATCAAGCAACAAATTTTCAGGCTTTAGATCCCTATGGAACACCCCTCTGGCATGACAAAACTCCACAGCACAAATCAATTGCTGAAAGTATTTCCTTGCAACTTCTTCCTTCAATCTACCTTTAGCAACCTTGTTGAAGAGCTCACCACCACGAACATACTCCATGACGAAGTAGATCTTGGTCTTTGTGGCCATGACTTCGAAGAGTTGGACAATGTTTGGGTGGCGGACACGGCGGAGGATGGAGATCTCGCGTTTGATGTGAGACACCAAACCAGTCTTTAGGATCTTCTCTTTGTTTATGATCTTTATGGCTACCCCTTCACCGGTTTTGATGTTCCGGGCATGGTGGACCTTCGCGAAGGTTCCATGGCCAAGGAGCTTCCCTAGCTCGAACCTACCCAATAGAAGATTTGTGTTTACCTTTTTGTTAATGGAGTTGGAGGTGGAGGCTTCGGTGTTGCTCTTCTTGGGAGCCACCTCAGCCATGGATGAATTGAAGAATATGGAATCAAGTCCTATAGGGAAATAACAATGGAGGTGTTTTTTTTAGTGATAGACCTCCATTGAAGCTATGAGCTATGATGCTATGCTATTAGGCGTGCTTTTTAAATTATTTCTTTGATATTTTCTTCATTAGTGTTGTGTGTATCAAATAAATAATTGACAATAGGAGTTTTTTTTTAAGTGAATTTTCTATTTTTTATTGTTGGTAGTTCCGTAGTTGTATCAATTTTTTGTGTTATATTTAAATCATTGAGTCAACATACAGGGGAAATTTTTTTTCTTTACATTTTCTAGTGAGTAAATTATTACTTGGGGCACAACTGACCATTTCACTGAATTAAAATAATGTATTATAGGGAATAAAAAATGTGGAGCCAGAGAAACAACGGAGCTGAATTTAAATTCCCTAGCATTATAAGATTCGCTAACCATAGGTGGTGACTCAAGAAACTTGAGCAATAATTATTAATAATAATAATAATAATAATAATAATAATAATAATAATAATAATAATAATAATAATAATAATACAAACGAGTGTGAATGATTTTTAATATTATAGAGATTCATTTTGAATCCACAATATTGTTATAAAATAATGCTGAAAATATATAAAAGTAGAGAGTAGAAAGAAAGAGAAGAGAAGAAGAGCGGAGAGAAGAGGAGAAGAGACCGAGAGTTGGTCGTGTCTTATTCCATTCACATAGCGGGTATTTTTACAAGTGAATAAGAGTTAATAATGGAAACTAAGTAACCTACAATTATACAATATCTTCACAAGATCATTCCTTCTATTAAAGGAAATAGGTAAAATCATATCATATCAGATTACATCTGATGGACATCTACCACATCATAATTATTCATAACACTCCCCCCTTGGATGTCCATTATTTCAGAATGTGCCTTGTTAAAACCTTATTAGGAAAAACTCAGTGGGACAAAAACCTAGTTATGGAAAAAGAGTACATCATTCTTTAATACGCTATTAGATACTGCCTCATTAAAAACCTTGTCAGGAAACTCAGTGGGACAAAACCATGATGAAGGAAAAAAGAGTACAAAACGTATTTATGTCTCCCCCTCATTAGGACAATCATGTATAAGACGAAGGAGACCAATCTTTTGTTCTAGTTGCTCAAAAACTTTAGTTGGCAACGACTTAGTAAAAGATCTGTCATATCCTTTCATGAACTTGTTGACATATATATCACAATTCTTTTTGAAGATCATGAGTTTGTTCTATCTCATTCAATATGTCATTCTTTCAACTGCAAAATGCATGCACTGTTATCTTCACGTAAGATCTTCATAGTCAATTTTTTCTGAAGATAAACCACAAGTTTCTTGCGCATGTTGAATCACATATTTCAACCAAAAACATTATCGACTCGCCTCATGTAATGCTAAAATTTTGCATGATTAGATGGTATGGCAGCTATAGTTTGTTTCATGGATTGTCATGAAATGATTGTACCACCACTTGTGAACAAATATTTTATTTGTGGTCGATCATTATGAGGGTCGGAGAAATAACTTGCATCTGCACAACTAAGCAGGTTTGACTTTGGTCTATTTGAGAAGAATAAACTCACATCCAATGTACCTTTGAGGTAGCGAATATATGCTTAATTTCATTTCAATGTCTTGTAGATGAAGAATTATATCTTGCAAATAAATTAATAATAAATTATATATCAGGTCATGTATGACTAGCAAGATACATTAGTGCCCAGTTGCACTGTGATATGATACTTTTGACCAAACAGTTCTTCATCATTCTCTCAAGGTCTAAAAGGATCTTTATCCGCATCAATTGACCTTACAACCATTGGAGTGCATAATGGATGTGATTTGTCCATATAGAATTCTTCCAACATATTTGTTGTATATGCGTCTTGATATGCATTATAATTGCATCTTTTAAATATGCAAGCTGTAATCCAAGACAAAACGTTTTCTTTCTGAGATCCTTCATCTCAAATTCTTGCTTTAAGCAATTTACAACTTTTGGAAGCTCTTTAACAGTTCCAATTATATAAACAACAAGTATGACATACTATTTGCCGTAAAATTCATGGACAAATAGGATCATTCTTAAATCTTTTTTTCAGCAAATATTCATTGAGGCGATTATACCACATATGCCCATATTACTTTAGTCCATAAAAGGATTTATTTAATTTAATTGAATAACTTTCTCGAGAACTTGGACTATATGCTTTTAGCAAATTGAACCCTTCAGAGAGTTTAATATAAATATCATTTTCAAGAGAGCCATACAAATGGGTCGTAATAATATCCATCGATATTTTCATGTACTGCATGACTGAAAAATATCGAAAAGTATTCGCATCCACCACAAGTGAATATATTTATTCAAATCGATGCCAAGTCTTTTGTGAAAAACCTTAGGCAATAAATTGTGCTTTATATTGCACATTTTTACTTTTCGCATCTCGTTTTGTACAAAAAAAAAACATTTGTATCCAACTGGCTTTACACATTCAAGTGTGTGGGCTATAGGCCTAAAACTTTGCATTTTTCAAGTGAATTTCATTTTTTCACATTGACCAATCATTTCTTTATCGACATTCTTTAACCGATCTCGGTTCATGATCCTCACTATCATTTATAATATCAAGTGCTACTTTCAATGCAAAAATGTTGTCAACGTTGACTTCATGTTGGTTCCGTTGTGTTTCATTCAGGACATAATGAGATCTCTTTATTTTCATGAATTTCAGGTACCTGAGTTTCTTTTGAAACTAAAATAATAATTATGTCCAAGAACTCTTCTAGAGTCTCTATATTCTCAATTATGCCATCTAGATTCTTAGTTCCTTTTCTTTTCTGAGGATTTTTTTTATATTTGGAACCAACAGGTCTGTCACGCTTCAAGCGTGCTTTAGACTCATTTGAACAGTAGATTGTCCAACAAAGACATCTATTTTAATTGGAGTATTAGCAGTTAGTACATTTTTTGGGTCAGTGAATACAATTGATAGTTGGTTGACTAAACTTTATAGGTGAATTATCCTTTAAACTTTCAATTCACATTGTTTTGTTCGAGGATCAAGATGGATAAGGATAATTCATTCAAACCAATTTCTTTGCCCAACTGCTTATTTTCTCCCCCTAATATTGGGAAAACAAATTCATCAAAATGACAATCAACAAATCGAGTCATGAAAAAATCTCTCGTCAATTGTTCAATATATTTTATCATAGACGAGGATCGATAGCCAATATATTCCCAACCTTCTTTGAGGTCCCATCTTAGTGCATTGTGGTGGAGCAATTAGAACATATAATGCACATCCAAAAATTCTTAGATGGGAAGTATTAAGGTTCCTGACCAAAAACCATTTGTAAAGGGGAGGACTTATGATAATTTTTTGGCATGATGCAAATAAGTGTTGCAACATGAAAGATTGCATGTTCCCAAGTAGAAATTGGAAGTTTTGATCTCATTAGTAATCGCCTTGCAATTAATAAATGATCCTACAAGATCATTTTGTGCATAAACATATGCTACAGGATGTTCAACATCAATTTCAATGGACATACATAAATTCACCGACATTATCAAGGTGTATTGTCTTGATTGAGCTCTTAAACAAATTAGTTGAGCAAATAATCTTGCAAACTCATGGTTGCGAGATGACAATAAACAAACATGTGGCCATCTAGTTGATGCATCAACTATAATCATAAAATATATAAATGCCCCACATGATTGGTGTATTAGTCCACAAATATTCACCTTGTATATATTCCAAAAAGGTGAGAGATTCACTTCCAATCTTTGTTGGTGATGGTCAAATAATCTTTTTTCATTGAGAATAAACAATACAAGAAAAATTGTTGGACTGAAGAATCTGTTGGCTCTTCATAAGGTGTCCATATGAATTTTTAATCATTTTCGCATCATAATTGAAACAGGATGGCTCAACCGTTCATGCCAAATAACAATTTTTATCATGTTTTACTATAGCATTTGTTTCAATTGTACTAATATAAGTGTGGTACAACACGGAGAAAAATGAAGGCAATTTTTCCAATACATATTTTTTTTAACATCATTCTTGTGATGTATAGATATTCAACATGGTCACCATTTATTGTCTCTATATATATGGTATCCATTTTTACAGATTGCCTTGAAACTTAACAAGTTTCTGTGAGACTTGCTAGAATATAAGGCACAATTAATGTGTAGTTTTGTTCCTCTGAGTAACAAAACATTAGTTTTGTATGAGTCTTCATCTATATTTGTATCAGATAGGTAACAAAAAAAACATTAGCTATGTCGAAACCTTCAATTATATTTGTAATACCATATAGGTAACAAAACATTAGCTTTGGCGCACATGCCATCAAATATATAACCTTGGCGCACATGTCATCAAATATATAAACTTGGGGCACACGCCACATCTGGTGGAGTTGAGCTCTCGACATAGTCCTCAAACACAATCATGTTCACACGCCACATCTGGCGGAGCTAAGCTCTCGACCTACAGGTTCTCAAACATAATCATGCTTACACGCCACATATGGCGGAGCTAAGCTCTCGACCTACAGGTCCTCAAACACAATCACAATCATGGGTAATTCATAAAATCAATTATGAAAATTTATACATCAACCCTTTTACCTTTTTCACATATCTCATGAACTATCATCCATGACAAGTGACAACGCATGATAATAATTAACATAACATCGTACA
Source organism: Sesbania bispinosa (assembly GCA_026901365.1). Taxonomy (NCBI): domain Eukaryota; kingdom Viridiplantae; phylum Streptophyta; class Magnoliopsida; order Fabales; family Fabaceae; genus Sesbania; species Sesbania bispinosa. The sequence goes on along the minus strand of QLOH01000077.1, from coordinate 1,032,022 downwards.
ATTAAAACTTATTTCACATACCTCATACATTCTCTTATTAAATTATAGTCAATTGGCATCCCCTAGGGCATGCAAAAAGGAATGTTATACATTGAGTGAAGAGCAAAACAATACAAATAGGGGTATATCATTAGATCATTCACTTCCTCATATTATGAGGAATCATCATACAATATCCATAACTATTTAGAATTTCATAATAGCAATTCAGGACAATTAACCATAAAATTTAGCCAAAATATAATATAATATCTTAAATTATTTAGAGCAAATCATATTAATTTGACAAATGAGTCATTATATAATGAATTGTACTCATTTTTATTGACAAAAATATTATAAATGCACACTATTTCCCGTCAATAGAAATCTTTTACATTGCCCAAAATAATACAAAATCATAGACATTTATAAATTACAAATTTGACAAATTGATTTCATTGTTTAATTATTTGTCAAAATATCATTATAAAATATTCAATGAAAAATAAATAATATACCAATAAATCTTATTTGAAGATTCCATCATAATTTTATACATGACACATGTTCTCTATTCCCTCGAATAATGGTTATAATAACAACCATGCAAAATAATATGATAATATTACTAATTAAGTTCCTTAAAGGAAACCATACATGTCCTTATATATCAAATTAATCTAAACATGTCACACATGTTATATAATAATTTGAAATAGTTCTAATAACACAATGTCAGTGTAGCTGATCATGCAATATATCCAAACCAACATTATATTCGATCATGCATTATTTCATATACTAATTTAAGTATGTAAGAAATATCTCATAAATAAAATCCATATCTCTTAAATAAATAAATGAATCCACATATACATATCAAATATCTTTTTTTATTTAATTTCTCTAACAATTATAATAATAATAATGAAAATAATTATCACTGATTGAAAACGATAGAATATAATGTATCACACATATTTATCACGATAAAAGAAACATGAATATCCAAAAATTAAACACATCTTAAATATTCATTTTTAATAAATTAAAAGATAAAATCACATGAATAAATTTTATCTTTCATCATTCTTTATATGTTCAATTTGTAGGCCACAACATAATTTCATATTTGAAAATATTATAAAAAAAATCTATATGCCCGATCAATAGGTAAAGACATAATTTCATATTCAAACATATATTTCAATTTAATATAATAAATAGCAAGAAAAATAATCATACATTTTCTGCAAAAACGTAGGATTTCTTGTAATAATAGTAATACCTTTAATTTCTATAAGAACATAGAATTTCTTGTGATAATGCGTAGAGCTTCGTGCTGATAACGTATTATAAAATAATGCTGACAATATATAAAAGTAGAGAGTAGAAAGAAAGAGAAGAAGAATGGAGAGAAGAGAAGAGTAGAAGAGACCGAGAGTTGGTAGTGTCTTATTCCATTCACATAAGGGGGTATTTATACAAGTGAATAAGAGTTAATAATGGAAACTAAGTAACCTACAATTGAGGAAACTAAGTAATCTACAATTATACAATATCTTCACAAGATCATTCGTTCTATCAAAAGAAATAGGTAAAATCATATCATATCAGATTAATCTAATGGACATCCACCATATCATAATTATTCATAACAAATATCACTTTATCATGACAACACTCAATTAATGTTATCTACCGCATTTTGGATCAATGTAATGATAAAGATAAATGTTATGGAATAGTTAATATATATATATAATATTATATAATAATTTAAAATAATAAAATAACATAAAATATTAAAATATATATAAGTTATAAATTAATATAAATAATTTATTAAAATAATAAATATTTATGTGTAATTATATATTAAACATGTGTTTTTATTTATTTTAAAAATATTTTAGATTAAATAAAAAAATTAAAAAAAAACAAGTTTAAAAGACTTATTCCGACCACTTTTCAACACTGGTTTTGGATCGCTTCTCATTTAGTCGAGTCCGATTTTTAAAACTATGTAATACACAAAATAATGGATGTAATTAAATATAATCTTTTAAATTAAATAAGATTATTTTTGTGTAATAAACTCTAAGATTATTATTAGTCATTGTTAAAATTAACCTATTTTTTCCTCCATAATATATGATTTTTTTTATTAATGAGGGGGCTAAAGGCCCAAAAAACAGAAACTACAAGACAAGGCGGGGCAAAGCTACACCCCTACAATCATCCCTTAGGACATCCCCTAGAGAGTTAGGACTAACAATTAACCTATGCATACCAAGAGGGAACTCATGACCCATATTGGCAAGAAAGTCAGCGGCCCTATTACCTTCTCTATAGGTATGATCTATGGAAATAGACCAATCCCAGGATAAAGCTTCCCTAATATCCCTTACTAGACTAAAACAATGATGAAACTTGGTACATCCTTTCCTGATTAAGTCAAGAGTTATCTTGGAATCCAGCTCAATTTTTAAATGATGAATGTTCCTCTCTCTAGCAATTTGAATCCCATAAAAAAGAGCCCAGAGCTCAGCTTTAACAGCAGGACAAGAGCTAATGTTAGCAGTAAAACCAGTAATAAACTTCCCTTCTTCATCCCTAATCAGACCTCCAACAGCAACTTTCTTTGATATACCAGCAACAAATCCGTCCACATTCAATTTAACAAATCCAGATTTGGGGAGCTACCATTTAATATGATCTTCATGTTTTTTAATTGGAATCTGATGTGCATCAAAGCTAACCATGCAGTTCTTCATTCCCATAGCATAGGAAATGGCTTTAGGGAGCATAATAGTGTTCAGATCGGATTTTTGGTTAAAAACCAAATTATTTCTGTCATTCTAGACCATCCAAATCAGCACAGGGAAAAGAACATTCCACTCAATACCAGATTGCTTATTAGAAACATCTTTAGACAGATTTAGCTCCAACCAGCCTTTAATACCAAGGCTGAAAAAATTAGCCCAGTAATCATGATGAATAATAGAGCTCTAAAGGTCCATAACTGCAGGGCAATCCCTTAAAGAGTGCATGATGGATTCAAATTGCTCACCACATCTACTACATAAAGGATCAGTGGATATCCCTCTGTGAGTTCTTTCCTCATTAGTGGGGAGTTTACCATGAAGGCATTTTCATAAGAAGCATTTTATCCTAGGGGTGCCTTTCCATTGCCATATATGATTACATAGGGTCTTATTCGAATCTGATTGATAAGGATCTCCAATATTCTCATACATAGACTTCATGGTGAACTCACCATGAGGGGAGTCAGCCCAAACTGGGGTGTCATCCTCTGAGTTGTCTCTAGGAGGGGATATAGCATGTATTTTTGCTATAATATCAGGTGGCAATAAGTTGGCTAATTCATCTACTTTCTATTCTCCATTTAATGCAAAGGCAGCCACTGTACTATTCTGCTAGACATCATCAATGGGAGCAATAATATGGTTGATAAGGGGGCTGGTTCCAGGAATGAAAGGATCCAACCAAAATCTTGTGGTGAGACCATTCCCAATGTTCCAAAGCAATCCATTCTGAACATGTTTCCAAGCATTGGCCATATATGCTTCATTAACCACTTTCAGAGGTTTAAAACCAAGACCTCCCACCTTTTTTGGTTGGCAGATTTTATGCCAAGCAATTAGATGAAGTTTCCTTTTTTCAGATGAAGATCCCCAAATAAAGTCTCTACACAACCTCTCAATTTCATTACACACACCAACCGGTAGAACAGAAGTCTGCATCAAGTAGTTAGGGATGTTCATTACTGTAGATTGGGCAAGAGTAATGCGACCCTATACATTTTAAATTCAAATATACCATTTAGATTACAATGACAAGTGAAATAATTAAAACCATTCATATCTTGGAGGTTCAATAAGTGTAAATGGCAAATTTACTCTTGATCCAGGTAAAAATCTACAAATTATTTATTATCATATCATTATTTATTGTCATATCATATCCTAAGAAGGATGAACTATTTAAAGGTGCAATATATAACACGTGGATCATATAGAAACACTTTGAGTAAACTAGCAAATTGATCCCTTCACTTTTTTAGGGTCATGCAGTTTAGTCCCTAAAAAATAGAAAACCCCAATATAGTCCCTGACTTTTTGTTTTTTCTTTCACTATAGTCCAACTGTGTGTTTCTCTTTAATTTTTTTCGACGTGTCACGTTTAGTGACACTCTGTCTCACTGTTTGTCACTATAGTGTCCACTACGACACAAAAATGATGTGGTTTTGTCAAATTTATAGCTTGAAAGGCTTCAACTCCAACCATTGTGTGCCTCCCTATTTTCCCCTTTTCTCTCTTCTCCCAATTTTTCATTGGAAGGTCTCGATCAACTCCAATGACGTTATTTTTGTGCCCCTATGGCAAATAGTGTGACACAATGTCACGAAACGTGACATATCATAAAAAATTAATGGGAAACACACGATTGGACTATAGTAAAAGAAAAAAACAAGAAGTCAGGGACTATATTGGGATTTTTTATTTCTCAGGGACTGAACTGTATGACCCTAAAAAAGTCGGGGACCAATTTGCTAGTTTACTCGAAACATTTTACATCAATAATAAATTCATACTTCTGAATTATTTTTCTAATTATAAATATTTCAAAATTCATACATATATTGGATTCCCAAAATGCTTCAAATTTTCAGCAGGGTACATTATTTTCTAAGTGTCATTCTCCCATTACCGTAGTCTTTAAAACTTAAAAGAGATATTTTAGGCTTGTTTAGCTAAGCTTTTAAAGACAGTTTCTACCTCCATTTCTGAAACATATGACTACAAAATCCAAGAAATGTTTTGGAACCAGTTAATTATTATTATAAAATAATACCATAATTTTATATCTTATTCCAAAAATATTCTAAATATTAAATAATTAAAATAATGATAAAATTATTCATGCTCCAATTAAAAATAGCATGACATATCCACTGTAATGAAAAATAGGTGAATATATAATGGATAATAAATTAAGAGTATAAAAGTAACTTCATAATTAATACAATTCAAAATAATATTATGTTTCTTATATTTAAGACTAAGTAAAAACATCTTTTTATTTATTATAAATACTTAAATAGGACCGGAAGTAATATTTCTTTAAAAAAAATGGTTTTACACTGGGATACAATTAATGTTTGGGAAATACTAAATAAATATTTTTAAAATAAAAAGTTGACCAAATAGCCAAAGAAAAAAAAGATGCCATCCACAACTTCTATGAAAAATTGACCATTTAACTGGGCGAAACATTAACTAATTAATATTTCCTTGTTTTATGTGTGAGTTGCCAAGTTTTTTTTTTTGTCATGGATATATATTAAAACTTAATTCATAATTATTATTAAACATTCAGAAATTCATTAATATTTAAAGAGTGTAAAATAAAGTTAATAGTTAAAAATGCTTAACAATTATGAAAAGAGAAATTATATTTGTACATCAATAATGTAGGTACCTTACAATCATGAGAGAGAAAAAAAGAAAAAAAATGATGTGATAAATGATATAATAAATAAATAATAAAAAATATATTATATGTTTTAATAGTATGAATATATAATATATGTTTAATAAATATATTTGATTTAGAGTTAAAATGTGGTAAACTCACGTATTTCTAACACTAAAATATAGTTACGTATTCTAAACTTGAATTTAGCGAATTTTTAATTTCAAACTAAACATAAGCTGAAAGTGTAAACTAATTTACTACCAGTCCTCAGCTAGAGATTAGGCACACAAGCCATATCGCTCCTGTCCTGTGTAGGCTGAAATAAATTTCCAACGGAGCAAGAAGTCAAATTCTACTATATATTGACTAACATCAACATGTGTGTTTGGTAGTGCCGACGTGAGATGCTGTACTACAAGGAGTAAATATCAACTTAGCTAGAGTGTGTACCCGTACGATGAACGGACGTATTGTTATTTTTTTCATTATCAAATAAAAAATGTTAATTTATAGCAATTTAAAAATATATTTTATAAAAAATTATCAATAAAAAATATCAAAATGCATAAAAAATGCTAATTTTAAAAAAAAAATCATATAAAAAATATATTTATAAGATAGGACAAATTTAAAAATAAAGACTTGTACAAAAAGTCTGTCACTCTTTTCCTTTGGGAATTAAAGGTTGATGCTGCTAGCTGCTTCAGAATTTGGTCATACAGTTCCATTGAGAATGGTCATACTGCTCCAGTGGATTCATAGTTTAAGGGTAGAAAACAAATTTTAAATTAGTTGTCCAAACAACTATATGAATCTCATCAATGAAAAGAATAGTCTGGCTATCAGATTTTGAATCTCAAATTCTTCTCAGAACTTTGCTCTAGCAATAAGTGCAACTGTATCAAGGGATATAAGCTGAAAAGAGATCAGTGTATTATATATAACATCAATTTGACAACTCCAAGCCAATACACAATTACTTCCAAAGGAGAATAAATTTTAAAAAAAAATATTACATTTTTTCTTTGACAAATGGAATTAAAACTTGTATGAAAGAGGACATAATAAAACTCATTTACCATCTATTTATCCAATTCCGCTTCATGCTCAAGGAAGTCATTTTTTAAACGAATTTATTTAAATAAGACTTGTAAACCACTTCATAGAAGAATATATTTAAAGGGAGAAGTAATCGGGCTTTGCACAATTTTTTTTGACGGAAGGACTTTGTGCATTTTTATTTTCATTACTACCAATAAATTTCATAATGGGAAATGAAAATCTATAATTAATTCGGGACAGATTCTTAGAAGAGTTTTAGAAAAAGTGAGTCAAGACTTCCTTCATTTTCTTTCAATGTTCCAATTCATTTCCCAATCCCACTAAATAAAATATAAAATTTGAAATTTGAATTCAGATTTTTTTTAATTCAAAATAAAATGATTAAATACATATTTACAATTTTAGCCTCTGTTTTGGTGCCAAAAATTGCTTCTCATTACTTTCCTTTTAGATATAATAAAGATTAGATTTATGGAAAGATTGTTTAAAAATTTAAAAAAGCATGGAATAATTTTAGATTAAAATTTAAAAACGTGTGATAATTGTGGAGTAAAATTAGGGGAAAAATATGAAAATAAAGTCCCACACTTCCTTCTTTTTATTAGAGAAAATAATAATAATAATAATAATAATAATAATAATAATAATAATAATGATTTCAAATATTCAAATTTTAAATTTTAAAAATCTCAATCAATCACCAGATATAATCTGATTGGTTGTGTATGATGGTGGTCAAAACAATGAAATAAAAATCTTTTAAAATAACAATAATTATTTAAAGAATTGATAAAAAAAATATGGAAAGAAAGTAATTGATTGAGACTTCAAGGAGGTGTAAATGGTATTGGATTCTAAAATTTGAAATTTAAAATCTGCACATCAAAGAAGGAAGAGCATGAGGAGCCAACACTCGTCAAAACTTTCCTTCTAATGGTATTCCTATTGTATATAATAATAGATAGATTATAGATAGTATTTAGCAAATTTTTATAGTTCAATATTAAATTATTATTTTTAGGTTAACTTATAATTTTAATAAAGTGTGTATATGTATATTCAAATTATTGAATTTATTTCAATTCATATCAGCAACATTATCAATTATTAAGATTAATATCAAATCAAATAAATAAAGGAAATAAATCAATCAAATTAAATGAAGTAATAAGTGGAAAAATTTAATTTTGAATTTGAATAACTTATTCAACAAAGAGAGTAACCACCGACCAAACCAACCAATGCATCCTTTACGTAAAGGATATAACCCATTGAGAGAGGAGTACTCAGTGTTGCAACTGCTTAGAGAAGTTCTAATGATCTTTCTTAATTTATAAACACACAAAAATGAATTTTAAGTAGGAAAATTTGAATTTGAATTATAATAAAAAAACATGAGAAAAAGAAAAAATAAATAAATATGGGAAGTTGCAATTTTTTTGGTTGAAGGAAGCTGCATAACCGGTCATATAATTGGAACCAAAATGAGTTGATAAAAAAACAATTAAAAACCCACTAAAAAAGATAACAATGATACATTATTACTTCCTTCAAAATTTATAATCGTCTATAAATTTTACTTTATATCTTCCTTTATTTTTATTTCTATATTGGGAATCAATTAGCATTATTATTTGTAATATAAATGAAATTTATCAATTAATATATTTTGAAAGGAAAATCAATTAACGTTTCTACGTACAAAAGGAATATTATATATTTAATTTCATATAAAATGAGATAACAATGATTATTGGGATATCTAATCACTATAAGTCTATAACACTAAACTATTATAATTAATAATAAATTCTCCTCTCTGTGTTGTCCTCCGATCTCGCGGCTATCATGCTCCAACAGATTGCCATGGACACCTTTGACCTTTTCCAATTCCAACTTGTAGACTGGTTTGAATCGGTAACAGAAAAATGTGCATTGTAACAGCCAGCATTTGATGTTCCATTTGAGTTGGTTGAACTTAAAAAATTCGATTATGCATTGGAAGGGATTTCATTTCAGCAGCTGACACGCATGCCTAATGCTGTTATTGTTGTTAAATCTCTCTCAAAACAGCAGCTGACACGCACAGCCTCACACACACAAACACAAACAAAACAAAAAAACAAAATATAATCAATCTATTTCTATCTTAAAAAATAAGAAGAGCTTCTACCTATACTAAAAAGGTACTGTTACTGTTTTTGAGAGGTATATAATGGCAACATAATATAATAGCCACTGAATTTTAAAATCTTAAAGAATAAACAATTAACTCAAATGGTCAAATAAGATATCAATTTAAGAGATTCAGTCAATAAAAAATATAATAAGCCTTTCTATTTAAAATTTAAAAAACACCAGCCAGAAATATTTAATTAAAATGTAATAACAGATTGTGCACCTCTATTTCAACACAAAACAGAATCTTTAAGCTCCCTAAACGCTATTAAGGATCTAAACTCCCTTTGAACAATACATATTCGTTTATCAGAAGCAAAAGATTGTAACACCATATAGTAAGATTTTCTTTATTTTCCAATCGAAATAGATAGAGAAACAGAAGATACCATAAGAAGTTAGGAAAAAAAAAGATTGAAATAAAAGCTTAAGGGAAACTTTTCACAAAAGGAGAAAATAGGGGCAGCTTTTGGTAGACACACCTGAAGAATTTTGATTCCTACATAACAGAAGCAATTGATATAACTGTAAGCAACGTTATAACATCAAAAGGAAATAGGTAGAGGACCTGAACTAGTGATGCACCTTTCAATGCAATCCCCCATTGATATCCATAGCCTACACATGTGAAAAGTTAAGGCTACATGAGAACCATGGTGATGATCACCAATAGACAATAAAAACACTTAAATCTCTCTAAAAACAGGGCTTCCAACAACTAATTGTGAAAAGGCCATATTAAACAGTTTAACCTTAAAAATAGATGAGATAAGGAATATAGATTGTACTTAAACATAATCAAAGGTAGATTGCACCATCTTATTTTATTTGAACCATTGAATTTAGATTTGCTCCTTTCGTTTTTTTGGAAACAACCAACATTAGAACCCAGATTTAAGATTTCTTGCATGTACTTGGCAATATGGGAGCAAGTAAGCAAACGTCAAAGTATGTGCAAATTGACATTTTTTTAAATCTCAAATCATTCTACCCTATGGCATTTTGAAGTCTAAAAAAATATAGCATTTCAAAAATAGAGACAAATTATATAACTTTATACAATAATAGTATAACTGTACATACCCAACAAAACAAATAACCATCCTTCCCAAAGATAAATACATCAACAACAGTTTAATTTCTTCTATTTTGTGATCTAAATTACTTTTAAGGATACAATTAGAAAAGATATTACAGTATGATAGAAAATAGATAAATCAATAGTTGATTTATTTGATGAGTGGGATTATAAAAAAGCCAAGAGTAATATGTTCGGGTTCCAATAAAAAAATGAAAAATAAAAACAAATTCATGCAAGACAATGTTAAACATCTATTAATTTATAATTTATAGAGAATTTTGAAAAGGAAATACAGGGCAGTAAAGAAACTTAAGACCACAATAACAAATATATATAAGGTCTCTAACCAATAGGAAAGATTACAAACATAGAGCTGGTGGATTGAACTTATACCATAACATAGAAGAAATTATTATAGAGACTATTTTGTGTATTTTTTTTTCAAAAAAAGCATAATATTATCGCAAGAGAGGGCGTCTAGAAATCCTTACATTTCTCAAAAACAAATCGACGAAGGCTGAAGGAGAAGCTTTTTCGTTTAGCACCGAATCGATCACAGATTTAGGAATCTAAAAAAACAGAAGAAAGATTAAGTGCGTAGAAAAAAAAGCTGATAAAAGATCAAAGTATGATGCATAAAAAAAGAGGGATGAACTGGGGATAAAGAAGAACCCTTCAGTCATGGCCACCGCGGTGTTCGATCCTACGGCGAGAGCTTGTGGCCGCGACACCAAGCCACCACCTCTTTGCAGGTTGCGCCCCACAACTACCTCTTCGCACCATAATCTTTCTGCAAAAGGAAAACTTAAGTTTCAGTAAATAACAAAAACAAACAGACCTGGAGAGAAGAGAGAACCCAGCAGTGTTGGCCACCATCATGGTCACTGTCGCCTCCAATGTCACGGCCAAACCCAGCCTCCGTCAGTCTGGCCACAATCGTTGCAAAACCCGACCCCGGTAATAGCATGCAACCTCCTCAGTCAGCACAGGGAAGAAAAGGGATTGAGAAAGATGGTGTTTTATACAAAACAAAATCGAAGAAAAAAATTAGCCCGCAGAGAAAGAAAAAGAACATAGGAAGAGACAAATAAATGGAGGAGGGGGATACAGACAGAAAGACAGGGAGATATAGAGACATAAAAAGGAAAAGAGGGAAAGTGTATCGCAAAAAGGATTTGGAAAAAATACTTTAATGCAGAAAATATAAAAGGGGGCCAATTGTGGGAAAGTGTATCTGCAATTACTCTTTATTCCATTTACCAATCCATTCACATTTTCCAAACCCACTACACAATAATTCAAAATTCAAAATTCAAAATTGGATTTTTTAATTTAAAAAATTCAGATTAAGATGAGTTAGTCAAAAAAACCAATTAAAACCCACTATCTGCATTTAAATCCCACCATCTGATTTTACTTTTTTACTTTTAATTTATTTTTTAAAAAGATTTCTATTAAAAAATTTCCTTAAATAGAAAGTAGATAGAAGAGTATCAAAGAAGCCACTAAAGGAGAAACCAACACTTGTCAAAACTTTCCTTCTAATAGGGTTCCAATTGTATATAGTTATAGATTAGGTGCTCCACAGAAACTATTTAACTAATTAACAAGAATAAAGTTAATTAAAATACACCACCCTTTCTCTAATCTCACCTCTTTAGGGGGTGAAAGCATTACCCCTTCATTACTAGAAATTTACTTATTTCCTATAGATTTCTTTTACATTTTTTTATAAATTTTTCTACAAATTTAAAAATTTTCTTACAATTACAAAATTTATAATAAAAATTGCAAGAAGCAATAAATTTTGTTGGGATTTTTCTTACAAAAACTAATTTGTAGAAAATTTATGTAGGAGAATCTCTAAAGAATATTAGGTGCAAAAGAAAATGATATGAAAATCTGTAGGAAATTAGACCTATAAATTTACTTGTGAATTTTTTCTATAAATTTTCCTATAAGCTATTTTCTTATGGATTCTCCTACAAATTATTTCCTACGAAATTTCTTATAAATTCTTCATGGGGAAATCCCTACAAATTTATTTCATACAAATTTTCCTATAACATTTTTCTTAGGATTTTCTTATGAATTAAATTTCTACAAATTTACCTACCAATTTTTTTAGAAGATATTCCTGTCAATTTTAATTGCATAAAAATCTATAAGAAAGTTTACCTACAAATTAACTTGCAAATTTTTCCCACAAATTTTCCTATAAGCTTTCTTCTTGTGGATTTTCATACAAGTTGTTAAAGTAGTCAGTGAGTCACAAGAAAGGGGTTGAATTGTGACCCTTGAAAACTTTTGTCAAACCTACAAGTACTTTGCGAAATTTACTGGTTTTGCTTCAAGGAATACCTTGACTATCAGAAATTACTTCTAGAAGATAGTGGTTAGTGTATAATGCCAACTAAGTTTATTTAAACTATCTTCTTAAAGGTAAGTAATATGATCATAGGGATTAACATCACCAAACTTTATTCTTCCATGTAGTGTATTTAATGTAGATACAACTTAAATAAGGTTCAAAAGAATGATATAATGTTTTTGCAGTTATGCAGAAGCAAAACAGTGAATTTGACACTACAAATCATCATTCTGAAAGGTCAAATGATTTTATATTTTAATAAAAACTTTCCAGAATAATTATTTAACCAATAATTAATAATATTATATAAGATAATCTGTTCAGAAGAAAGTTTATATCAATCTGATATTTTAAATCAAGTTACACAATGAAATATTATAAATGATCCTTCTAAAGTATCAAATAGACTTGAAACTTGATGAAATTTTCCAGATCAAATATTTAAACAATAAACAAACAGAATATATAGTTAAATCAAATTAAAATCGATTTCGTAAACATTTGGTAATTTGAACCTCAAGTTTCAATGTTAAACAATTAACAGATTTCAATAAATGTGCTTCTAATGCACCAACTAGTATCACTCCCGCACATATGTTTACGGCAAAGTTCTCTATTAACGTCAATGTAGTGGCACCCACCAACTGCTTCAGAAACGAACACAAATCTCATAATTAAGAACGCCCCCTTCTCTATGGAACAACTCGATCTCGGAAGAAAAGCTTCAACACTATGTCTCTGCTCTGTGGACTCACAAACAACAATTGGAAGTGGAGGGTCTTCATTGCAAGTGAACGAAGCTTTCCTTTTCTTCCAAGAAGAAAAAAGAGAGGCCGTTATTGTTAGTGCCACCAGTGCCAAGCCTTGAAGGCATTGTGAAAGACAAAAAATTCAGCAAGACATTCTCCGGTAGAGATGATCGATTTTCTTTTCATTTTAATCGATTTTCTGCATGTGGTAAAAACTTCAACCATTCTAACTAAGCTAAAACTCAATTTCATGTTCACAATAATCGATTTTGTGGCCTCTAAATTGAAACATAATCGATTTTCCAATTGTGCTGAGGCTGTTCAAAAAAAATAATTAAATATACCATTTCTCTTCTATCTTTTCAATTAAACCAAACAACTCACATTAACATTTCTCTTCTATCTCTTACATACTTCTCTCATACCAAATAACTCATAAATCATCTCTATCCCAACCCTATTTCTCTCTTCTCTATTTTTCTCTTCCTTATTTCTACACTACTACCAAACATAGTGCAAAAGCCATTCACACATGGTTCACCAAGAGAATTTATTTAATTCTTCACATCCATCAAAATTTTGGAATTATAAAGATTTAATGTTCAATAAATGTAAATATGGAAAAAAAAATATTAAATGCTTCTAAATTTATGTATTTTATCTTATAAATATGACCATTAAAACTTTTCTATCATTGCCTTATAAATAGAACCAGATAAAATATCTTAGTAATAATGTATATGTGTTAATATATAAACTGTGTAATAATATTCTATTTTTTATTTTATATTTTTTCTTCATTCCATACAATTTTGTGATACATATTTCCAATGCTTCTCTCTTCTAATTACAATATTTTATTTTATAATAAAGGTCATATGAGTTTTTAATTAAAATGAGAGAGTCGAGTTCAATGTCAAACTTTTTACAATTATATTTACAATTAAAAATAATTTATATACATATTAGACAATAGATATGTTCTCAATTATCAAAGAGTTGTGACTCAGTTGACAACGCAGACCGAGATGGTGGAAAAAATATGTTGTCAATTATTTATATGTATACTTAATTATTGCTCGGTGATAATTTCATTATTATTTTAATCACTACATTAAACTCTAAATAGTCAAAATGAATAAATACTCTATTTATATACTAAAATAATTTTGAAATATAATACATGAAATGAATTAAAAAAAAGAAAATATTATATTTTCCTAATTTATCTCCTTTTATTTTCTCAAAATAAGGTATACATTTCATCAACTTTTTCTCTCTTTTAATTTTAATGAGTAGTTATACAATAAATTTGTATAATAAATTATACAATAAAAAAGAAAAAGGAGTGATTAATAAATGATATAATATGATAATATCATTGATATGTTGAAAAAAGATTAAAAAAAAAAAACGTGTTCATATAATTTGATTATATGAATTTGATGACTCTTTGTTTATTCCTAGAGACAGACCCGTGTAACACGGGTAACATAGGCAAAAAAATACTAGTTCACTGATATAGGTGATTAGCATAAATAAGTGACCCTTATAAAGTTTAATTAACATCTCAAAAATTTGTACAAATTATGGCTTTCCCTCTGTTTCTTCTTTTCTCCCTCTTATGTCTCTGTTCTAGTTCTGGTATCTCAAGTGACCATTCCATATCAGAAACAAGTGTTAGCACTGTTCCAACAATGGATGAAAGAGCATGGACGCGTCTACCAGGACCAAGAAGAGGAGACAAATAGACTTGAGATTTTCCAGAGGAATTTGAACTATATCAGGGACATGAATTCAAACAGAAAATCACCTCACTCCCATCGTTTGGGGCTGAACAAGTTTGCTGATCTCAGTCCTGAAAGGTTCAGCAAAATCTACTTGCAACATCCAAAAGAGGTTTCACTGCTTAATTCACTTCCCACCAACATGGAATTGAAGAAGAAATATTCTAGTGAGCATGTACCTGCATCCTGGGATTGGAGAGAAAAAGGTGTTATTACAGAAGTTAAGCACCAAGGGCAATGTGGTATGTGTTTGTAACAGTGCTTATTTGGTTTAACGTTGAAACGTAGTAAACTCACGTTCCAATACTAGAAAAGTTGCATCGGGAATCCAAACTTAAATTTGACCAGTTTCAACGGCAAATCAAACACACAAATAGATGTTAGTAACTTTTTTTTTTCTTCCTGCTCTCTCTGTTTTTTCATTTTTCATTTTTCATTGGAAATGACTTGTGGTGTGTGTGTGGACTTATATATGTTGATAGGGAGTGGTTGGGTATTCTCTGCCACAGGAGCCATTGAAGCAGTAAATGCAATAGTCACAGGGAACCTTGTCAGTCTTTCTGAACAAGAGCTCATAGATTGTGTCAATAAAAGCCAAGGTTGTAACAAAGGGAGGCACTTTCATTCATTTGAATGGGTTATAGAAAATGGTGGGATTGCTATTGAAGTTGATTATCCTTATACAGCTAAAGATGGTACCTGCAAAGCCAATAAGGTATATATATATATGTGATTCCTTTTTATCTCTTTCTCTAAAACCAAGCATTCCTTTTACCTTAACTCTTTGACAACTTTATTTGTGCATAATCGATTAATGATCCCTTCATCTCTCTGTTTTGTGCACCTTAATTTTTTGGAAGTAGACACAAAGCAAGATTACAATTGATGGCTATACAAATCTGACAATAACAAATGATACAACACCAGCAGAGGCAGAGAATGCACTCTTGTTCGCCACCCTTAAGCAGCCAATTAGTGTGTCAATAGACGCAAAAGATTTTTATTTCTACACTAGTGTAAGTAACAGTCATATATAGATATCATGAAATCATTACATAGAAATCAAGATATTAATTATATTTATAATATTAAACATTATACAATTTAATAAAAACTTTCAATCTACTTTTTTCCACCATTATTACTACTACTATTATTAATTGTTTCATTGATTTGTGCAGGGAATTTATGACGGGGCTAACTGCTCAAGTCCGTACAAGATTAATCATTATGTTCTAATCGTGGGTTATGGTTCTTTGGACGGTATAGATTATTGGATAGTAAAAAATTCATGGGGAAGAAATTGGGGAATGGATGGTTACATGTGGATCAAAAGAAATACTGGTAATTAAAGCTGATGAAAGAAGGGATTACTCTTCTCTTTGAACCCTGAAGGTCCAGTATGTGCTTCTGTGTTGGCTTGAGTCTTTCACAATAAACTGATGATGTGAAAGGCAAAAATAAAACATGTATAGAACTAGTTTTTCTCCAAATAATGTATTCATCTGGTCTCTTTCAATAATGAAGCTGACCTGATTGCATACTATGTGCGTTAAAATATTAGCAGATGGTTTTGTTTCATGCGTTTCTTTGTATATATTTATATATATATATATTTTTTAAACATGTTTATCATTCACAGGGACATTGTATTTTATAATTTTTATTCGAGGGAAAAATACATTTTTCGTTCTTATAGTTTCGGTCAACTTTAGTTTTCGTCTTTATACTTTAAATTCTGTGTTTTTGTCCCTAAACTTTCTAAACCCCCAAACCGTGGTCCCTACCCGTCGGTGAGATCAGTTAACTTGATGAGCCAGCTAACAAAAGTTACATGTCAGCCTCAATAGTGAGTCCTGAATAACTGAATGATCATCTAATTAACTTTTTTATTATTTTTTAATTATTAAAACAATCCTAATTGCTAAATTAGGGTTTTCACCTGAGCAATTTTACCCGATAAAAAATCTAATTTCATAATTATGGTTATTTTAATAATTAAATAATTAATAAAAAAAGATTAATTAGATGAGTCAACTATTTAGGGCCTACTATTGAGGCCAACATGTAACTTTTGTTACGCAGTTCATCATGTTAACCGATGTCACTAACGGTGAGAGATCATGGTTTGGGGGTTTAGAAAGTTGAGGGACAAAAAACAAAGGATTTAAAATACAGGGATAAAGACCAAAGTTAACCGAAACTATAAGGACAAAAAACAAATGATTTAAAATACAGGAATAAAAACCAAAGTTAACCGAAACTATAGGGACGAAAAACATATTTTTCCCTTTTTCATTGATCAAACCTCTTCTTTGACTATGTGTATGTAAGGACTTCGGATTATTGAATTAAGCGAAAACATTTAAGTTTGCTTTTTTTAATAGAATAAATTACACTATCACTTCTTTTAAGTTATACTCCCTTACCCAAAACAAAATTACATTATACTCCTCTTATTTTAAACCCTTACTTTTCTCCACATAAGATCGAAATGAACAGATATGACACACTTTAATCCATTTTAATGTATATAAATTTGTTATGGACATTTTCTTTCTTTGATTTATGATTTTTAGCATCATAAGTTGATAAAATGGGCATTTAATTTTTTTTTTCATCTTTTAAAGTCCTAAAACAAATAAGAAATATTCAAAATTAATTATCGATCACATTAAATGTTGTAAAGAAAATAAAATTTTAGAGACTCATTTGTATTCACAATCACTCATTGAAAGCCTTGTCTACGTTAAAATGGACTAAAACATAACATGGCTGGTTCAATAAGACGGTCTTTCATATATGATGTTTTTAGAATTGCACATGGCGAGGTTGAATTAGTAAATTGAATTTTATGTGTGGATTTGATTTTTTTTTTTTTTTTTTTTTTGTTTTCTATAGTATTCTCCTACTCGGTGGAGATGAGACTAATCTCCAAAAACCAATACACAAATTTAGGGATGACAAAAAAATTTATACCTATGAATACTCATGGATATACTTATAATGAGTATCTGCATATTTATAAAATGGATGGGGATAAATATTATACTATCCGCGCCCGTGGGTACCAGCATACTGATTAAAATATATTCTCTATTAATTATATTAAAATGTTAGAATTTTTTATTATTATATGATTAAATATAATTTAGTTTATTTTATTTATAATGTTATTTTAATATATTAACCAATAATGATATTGTATAATGATAATTTATATTATATAATATTAATATAATATGATATTATAGATATTATATGACATTTTCTTTTCTTCTTTTAATAAATTTAAGTTCTTAAATATTAATAGATACTCGTGAATATCCGTTACTCGCATGAGTACCCGTCAATTTTAACGGGATACAGACAGTGTATTACCCTCCCCATTCTACCCCCGTTGACATCCCCACAAGAATCTAGGATCGAATCCAAAATCACGTGTTTAAAAGACCTAAATCCCTTCTACTTAGACAAATACATGTTGGTATGGATTTTATATATGTACTATATAGATATTTCAAACATTAAAATAACTTATGAGTGGCCAAACCCAGAACTATATTATCACTAAGCACATTAATCAATTAAAGTAAGAGTTGCTCCAGCTTTCAAGCCCTGAATATGCTGCATTAAATACTCGGAGGGAAAACTTTGTCTCCTATAAAAGTCTTACCCAACTCGAGCAGTATTACCTCCCATGAAAGATGTTACAAAAAATAAACACCATAACTATATTAACATTCAAACAATGATTAATCTCATGCATGCCAAAAATAAAAAGAACACACCATGTTTTTTTTTTAAAAATGATACTGTTATTAACATTTTTTTGGGTTAAATATATTTTTTGTCATTGAAACTTAATTGAGATTTGTTTATTAAAATCAGTGGTTTTGATTCCTCACAATTAAAACACACTAATTTAGTCCTTATTGTGTAGTTTTTTTTTTTTTTTTTTTTACAGATTTTCTTATGAATTTTCTTGAGAATCTTTAACTATGACAACTAATAAAAAGAGTATCTTTCACATTTTGATAAAAATTTATAAGAATATTTGCAAAAACCATTATATGATAAGAATTAAATTGGTGTATTTTTAAATTTTGAAGGGCTAAAATCATGAATTTTAAATCATAAGAACAAAAATTAAATCTCGACAATATTTTAGGGACTAAAATCATATTTATCGTTTTTTATCATAAAATTTTGTTTATTCATTTATTTATTTATGAGACAATGAGAGTGATAGAAATGAAAACGATATGTATTTACAATTCTCTATTTACATTAATTTCAGAAAGCGTTTACATGATGCAAATAAAACACAATTAAATATATACTCTAATAAATCCAACTCATCAAGTTGATTTTTTTTATTTACATTTTTATTTACAATTTAATTTTCGGGACACAAAGTAACATCCTGGAAATTGAATTTCCGTGTGTATATATATATATATATTTGGAATACGAACTAGAGATAATGGGTTTAGAAATACTTTTAGTATTATACTTTTTTTAAAAAGTAGCATGGTGTGGTTAGAAGAATGGGTGATGCAGATAGCAATTCCGATGCCAAAGGAGTTCGCAGAAAAGCATAATGGGCTAAAGCTTAAAGGGTCTCACTTGTATGCAGGCTAAGGCCACTTTGTATTCTGTTTAATGCCGGAATTATATAAATGTCCTTTTGTGCATTTTATGAACGTACTGTAATGCCTTTCCATGCCAATGACAATTCATCTGAGGTATCTTTAACAGCTTTTTATAAACAATTTTGTAATAATCAGATAAGCAATTACATAAATTAAACAACCTTTATCACATTCAAAATATGTACCCTTTATGTGACATCATTCTTTAATTTTGTCTCCTTTATTTGAGTACTCTTACTTAACAGTTACTCTTGCACAATGGTTTTGAGTTTAGATCATATTGACAAGCAAGGGACCTGCAGGGAGTCTAATGACAGGAAACCATATGCACAATTTCTCTCCTACTCAAAGCTCTCCACTAGCTGATATTAATTGCATGTTAATGTTTCTAATCCTTTATGTTTGGCACTCATTCATGTGTAGGCTTTTGTGACATTGACATAGCCTGCTGCTCGGCACTAAAACTATACAAATGTACTCTTTCATGTCTTTGCAGATGAAGGGGTACGTGTGTGGATTTTTGAAAGGTTTGGGTTCTGTCAAAGAATGCAGATCACTTCAAATAGTTAGTTTGATTATTTGGCCCCTCTTCATCTCCTCACTCTAAATTAAAATTATTACCCCCAAAAAAAAAAAAAGAGAGTCAGAAATATAAATATTTTCTGTTTAATTAGAACAGCTCTAGTTTCTATAGGTTCTTGATTAGACAATTTTTTGTGGCTCAATCATAAGGGTATAAGGAAAAGGTGGATTAGACGATAACTAATTAACTTTATAATTCTGGTTTGATTTCACTTGCAGAACAATGAATAGCATTGAAAATTTCATTAGAGATAGTTATTTTATTTTAAATTCAAGGAACAGTTAATCTGAGTTAAGGATTTGAATCAATTCTTACAAAAAAATTAATATGGTAACGCAAACAAGCCTGAAAGTACTCAAAACTTTATGACAATTGTATCATATTGGCCACAGAGAACAAGTGGACAGGAAAAATGGCGCGCGATCTTCCAAGAATAGAATGGTATTTTTAAGTCTCAGATTGAACTTCTAGAAAAACCTTATCGGTAACACATAGGTATTTACAATATTAAAATAAAAAGTTGGCTGCATATATATGCCAAAAACTCTTGAATGAATGTGGTATTTCTATCACTCTGACTTATCTAATAAACTTTGTTTCTGTTTACATATATCTTTCCAATAATTGTTCCAGCTGAAAACATCTATATCATGATTCGTGACAGAGATACTTTTTTCATCCATTTATAATATTAGAATCCAAGACATTGCATAAGGGAATCAAAGATATATATCACTTAAACTAATCTCGTTGGTTTCCGTTTACTTATATATCATTACTCTAAAAATTTATTTTCTTGTATTAGCTACAAGAGCTTTAATTTGGTAGTGGTAATATATAAGTATGTGAATTATTATTTAGAGTTGAAGGTTAGTTCCATATTCACATCTTTGCCAAAACCCTTCTTCATTCATAGCTGTATATATCATTGTAGAATTGGTCTCATAGGCTTGTGCTCTGCAGTTTGACTATATAAAGACTCATATTCAGAAAATGCAACCTGATTCTGGGGGTAAATATCAAGACTATAGAAAATGTTCTGCATGTTTGGATTATAATCATAGTTTGTTAAACATATTATTCATTCGTAGTTATATAAAATTTAATTCACAATATTACAAACTTGGATATAGGATGTTTCTAATCATGTATTGAGTGGTCATTATATGATGGAGGCTTGGAAGTGGACATCAGGAGGCTTGTGTGAGTTGTCTGGTATTGATGTCCAATAGGAACTTATTGATGTTCATGATTATGCTTTAAAACAGTTTTTTACCTTTTGGATCTCATCATTCAGAAACCAATATTCTGCAGCTGACACCACAGTTATAATCTGACATGATATTTTGTATTATATTTTTATTTGTTAGTGTGTTTGGGTAAGTGTTATAAAACGTGAATTTACCAACAAAGCTTGGCACAGATGGAAGATAGTTGGGTCTCTTAAGTATTTTGACAGGGGTTCGATCCCTGGCGGTATGTATGGAAAAGAATTTTTTTGGGAGAGACAAAGTCTACTTTAATGATCACTGCGTCTCGAAGAGATTAGTCTCTAACTATCGGTTGGGATACCTTTGGTTAAAAAAAATTAAATATGAATTTAAAGTAATGTAATTTATATTTATGAACTTTTTTTTTTTTCCTTAAACATCTATCCAAATATACTCGAACTACAAAATCAAGTTGATTCAAATTTAAATTTATAAATCCTTCCAACCATACACTAAAATAATAACAAAAAATTGAGTGTCCAATACTTCAAACACAAATACACCACAAATGCTTGATCTGTTCCTTTCTTGTTGTAAGCTTTACAAGTTGAGAGAATTTAGCAAAATAATTCATCAGACCTTTTCACTGTGATGGTAAAAAATGGAGGGGAAATGGTGTCAATGACCAAAACATGGAATTAACAAAAAACAAAACAAAAAAAGAAAAGAAAAGAAAAAATGTTAAAAGGAATGCGAGTGGCACGTGGGAAATGGAAGTGGTCTTTGTTGCCAGATCAGTCTTATCCGCATAACATGAAGTTAACATAGCATCCAAATTTGGATGATACAGAGCAAATAGAATATCAATGCTCAGCTATGGACCCTTCCCTCTGTACCTCACATAGTTGCCCACTAACATCTACATCTCATCTGTACCTAGCTATTAATTCAGTGGGCCACGTAATCGATGGGACATAACTAAAATTAACAGCTAATTAAACCATCCAAACAGTTTTAACTGCCTCTCTTCCTTTTGGCTAATGCTATTAATTGGAACATCAATACCAAAATTATGAGATGCAAATCATATCAATCACCCCAAAACTTGCTTCATCCAAGAAATTATTAGGACAAACCACTTTCTTGGATGTCATTATCTTACTTTTGATTTTTTTTTTTTTATTTTTTTTTTACTGAAAGACTTTTTGAGGTTTGAACTAACACTCTCTTTACATTAGGTATGAACAAAAGAATAAAACCACACCTTTTAATGTCAATTTGGTAACATTTGATTGATAAAGTGGTGTTTGTGAGGGTGTCTGGTTAATTCAATTATTTGAGTCTATAAAAGAGAGAACTTTGATTTTTGACATCCTCTTGTAGATATTAGGTATAAATTTCCCCATGGTACTACCATTATGATTTGAGCCGTGTTATTAAATTTTGCAAGGATCCCATGTGAATCATCATGTCTATCTATTATCATTATACCTTATTACCCCAAAGACATGAATTACTTGTGGAGCTTCAGCCCCAATCCCAATTTCCCAAAGTGAGTTTTGCGTTGTACGGATATAATGTTTATGCCTTAACCATCATTACCTCAAATAATTAAGCTAATTATATGCTGGTAATTAAATGATAGAAGAAAAGTGGGTGTATTTGAATTTAATTCAATGTATATTGTATGAAAGATGACCAAAATGGTGAAATTCCATGTATGAAAAGAAAGAAAGAAAATGAAACGGATAAAGCGTTTTGGAAGGGTTGCTCTTGGTGATATGGCTAGTAGACAAACACATTGGCCTTAGTCAAAGTAATTCATAAACCTAAAAGCCATTACACTTCACTTTCCAATGAAAACCTCATCCCACATGATCTTGCTTGGGATATTGAAAGATCACAAACTCTTCTCAAAAGAAGATCTCATCTCCTATGTGCCCCCATTTCCCAGTTCATATGCTCCCATTTCACTCCAAACAAACGCATTCTCTTCACACATTGACTGGCCCTACATCACCAGCCTTCTCAACTAGACTTTAGTGTAAATATTCATTCATGGGTCAACACGCGTCAACTTTTCATTGATACACGTATGTCTGTCTTGTCATGACATTGCAAAAGAGGTTTAAGTTTTTGATTGCCAACTAGCTAGTCCCGTCATTCAAATACCATGACTATCCCAATCTTTCAATCCCAACCTAATATTATTGAAATCACTAAAGGAGAGTTAGCTCAGGGAGGGGGTCCCTAAATAATGGATCAAAAGCCAAACTACAGGGTGTAGTGCAATTATTCACACCATGAATTTCATCCCAAGCTAGCTAGCACCGGAGATATTCTCCCCTACCTATTCAAAAGCAGACATTTTAAATAATATATATTTGTTCATTGCCTATCCATTCTTATTTGTTAAATTTAGATACTTTTATTTCTATGCGACTTATTAAAAAAATAACATATGTCATTATTTACTTTTTATTAAATTTTTAATTTAAATTATATTTTAATTGAATCATACATATTCTTTTTTTATAGTTTTTTTTAAGACCACCGCTATCCTACACAAGGAGCTTCTGCTTAAGTGAGATTAGCCCTAGGGATGTTCATTGGTTTGGTTTAATCCGATGAATCGAATCAAATCAATCTGATTGGATTGGATTTTTTAGCTCAATTTGGTTTGGACCCGAACCAAACATATTAAATCCGACAATGATTGGTTCAGATCACGAATTAAAGACACTGAACTCGTTACCCGAACTGAACCGAACCACCCTTAATAAAAAAACTATACTAAAGTAAAAAATTGGAAGAGATGAGAAATTAAACATCAACATAAGTTTTTATCATAGAAGAGAAATTAAACATAAACGTGGGGTTTTATCATAGATTGTCTTTTTCTTAAATGAATTTTTTATTATTTGCTAAAAAAATTAAAAAATAACTTTGACTATATTGAGATGATAAAATTCATGATCCAATTGAACCGAACCAATTTTATTTGGTTTGGATTTGTTTTCCTACATAGTCGAGTCGTGAACACCCCTAATTAGCCCCTTACCAGTTGATCTATGTGCTCAGTGATTTTAAATAAATATATATTTTTAATATAGTCTTTTACAATATTTTATATTTTGATTGAATTATTTTTTTTATTGAATTATATTAAAAAGAAAAACTTGTGCAGTACATGAGGTACTAAGTAGTTATTAATTCATTGAAGAGTTGTAACAGTATCATAATTGATGGGGGTTAATCAATTCCTTTATGTGACTGATTCCCACTCCAATAGAAGATTAGACAAAACAGAGAAAAGATCATAATAAGAGTCTCAAATCAAAATCCATTTGTCTCTCTCTCTCTCTCTCTCACCATATTATATTTACTCTTTTCTACCCTTCCTTCTCCTAACTCTCCTTGTAAGACACCAATGTGAAAAAAGGGAGAGAAGAAGCCATCATGAAGAACAGCATAAGGTGTTGCATCTCTTGCATCCTCCCATGTGGAGCACTTGACGTGATCCGCATAGTCCACTCCAATGGCAAAGTAGAAGAAATCAGTGGCACCATCAAAGCCTGTGATGTCATGAAAGCACACCCAAAACATGTTCTCAAGAAGCCATGCTCACCCTCCTCCACCACCGCAGACGGTGGTGAAGACGGCGGTGGTGTCCCCAAGATCGTGGTGGTGCCACCTGAAGCAGAGCTCCAACGTGGGAAGATTTACTTCCTCATGCCCCTCCCTTCTCCTCCTCCTCCTCCACAGAAGAACCAGCACAGAAAGAAGAAAAAGAACAACAACAATAACAAAAGCAACTACAACAGCATTTCTATGTCTAGCTTCCTTGTCTCTGATCGTTACTTAACTGATATACTATCAGAGAAGGTTTCAACACCAAGAGATAGAAGAAGAGGGCGTGTTGCTGTTTGGAGGCCTCATTTAGAAAGCATTTCAGAGTCACCATATGATCTCTAAAAGGCCTCATATTATTGAGCTATGAAGAGATTTCCAAATCCCAACCCCATTTTTTATAAATATAGAGTAAAAATAAACTCTTTTTATTTTGTTATTTCTTTTTCTGTTCTGTTTTGTTCTGCTTCTTCTTCCTCTGCTGAGGCTTCTGTGTACATAAGGGTTGCCAATATATGGGGCTTGGTGAAGAGTTAGAGACTTGAAAATCATGTTAGAGACCATAATTGGGTCTGTTTTAATTACCTAATTTTGAGCTTTCATGATCATTTTGAGGGTGTCTTCTTCACTGGTCATAAAATTGACCAAAGGGTGTCATGAATCATGATTTTGTAATTTTCAGGAATAGCTGAAGCTAAGAACTTTGTATTGTTTTCATTTTGATTTAGCACTTTTGCCTTTAATTGTTGAAGCTCAGAATTTAGGAGAGTACATGGGAAAAAGATAAACTATGATTGCAATACAGAGAGAATGATCCCACATCTACAGTGTGAGGTAATGGGGCTGGCATATGTAATTCTGTATTGGATCATAATGGAAGATGATTATGACATGATAGATGTGATTGTGATGCTTTTGCTAGCACTGGAATATTTTTATTTACCATTATCATTCCCATTGTTTAACGGAGGATAATGACAGAGTAGTTCTTAGGTGTCAGCCATTCTTTTAAAGAGAGAATGCATTGCTTTGCTGCTATCACTTTCTAATTTCTATACGTGTACTGAGTTCTTATCAAAATGGAATTGAATTCAAGTAGATAGCTTTTTCTTCTTTTATCTGAAGTGGCAAAATAAAAAAAAATAAAAATCCTCTGGGACCCCTTTGGGGCGAGGATAGATTCATTATTCATTAGTGTCTATGCAGTGCAAAGGCCTTGTTGTACTTCCCCACAAGTGGAGGAAAAATTATTAAGTAAAAGGAAAGATGGGTTTGGATCAAGAAAAGGCCAAAGTGATAGCTTTGAGGTAAAAGGAATTAAATGAAAGTCCCCACATTGCTTTCCCACCATATTCTAATAATGCATTGCATGTTGGCTCAAATGAGCATGATATGGTTTTTGAGCATTTTGTTCTTTTGGGTATGAAAATGATTATGAGCTTGTTAGGTTTGTGCCAGTTGCATCCTGTAAAGGTGTTTAACACAGTAGAGTTTGACCTCTTGGATTGGCTGGATGGTGGATCATTGAGCTTTGAGCCTTGAACAAACCTCTTGTCCTGTTCTGGTTCTGATTCTGATTTCTGATCCAAAAGTATATTTTGGTTTTGTTTTTTATTTGAATGTCCCACCATCTGTAACCCATAAAATGTTGCTTGAGTGAATCATTGCAATGTGATCTTAGCCCAATTCATTGACAGATGCTGGTATAGATTTAGTTTGCACTAATTATGCAGATTTAAGTACAATGCAAAACTTTATAAATGATTATTTATTGTAATTACATGTCACTGTTATAAATGGTTCAGGTGAAGCTAAACCATTTTCTTGTTCTCTCAACCAGAAAATTCATTACTAAAATTTTATATTAGATTATGTATGGGGAGTTGGGGACTGTTATCGTGCTTTTGCTTGTATAGAATAAATTGACATGGGAACAAATAAATAACAATTGTCCTGTGAGTCGTTGATTAAGAGCGTGGTAGGTATTCATAAATGAAATAGGAAAAAAAGATTGAAAGTAAAGAAAAGGAAAGAAAGAAAGCGAGGAGAGCAACTAGATAATTGTGTTTGGTTTACTAAAAAATCACGTGGATTTGAGCCAACGTATACGGTGTGTTTGGTTTATATTGGATTCACGTTTTAAACGTGATCCGGACAAAAACTACTCTCAGTAGCGTTTGCCCGGATCTGTGTTTAAAATGTGGTTTCTTGTAGTGTGTGTTTGGTTTAGTGTTGAAAACTGTCAAACTTAAGTTTGGATTCCTCAACGCAACTATTTCTAGCATTGGAAACGTGAGTTTCACACGTTTCAACGCTAAACCAAAGATGCTATAATATATTATATAAAGCAATGTATGCACTCTTTCCTTATCATTAATTGGCCCTCTAGCAAATGTTGTCAAAGTGTAAGTTTGGTATTTAGTCTAAGTAATATTACCATCAAATTTTGAAAATTGACTTAGTATTTCTTATTTTTTGGGAGGGGGAAATGGAGAAAATTAGAAAATAGCGTGGGTTAAATGGAAATATATGTGTAAAGATAATGAAGAAGGAGGGTTAGGAATTAGGGATATTGTAACTTTTAACTCTGCTTTATTGGCAAAATGGACGAAATGGTGATAAACAGAGTTGGATAAGCTGTTAAATAATTACTAAGAAATTCAAGCTGTTGTGTTCAGTAATTGTTTTTTCTCCAAGGCCACGCAAGAAAATAGTCTAAGCTAGAAGCATGATATATACAAGGAAACAACATCAACCTAAAGACATGAATAACTTCTCTCTGTCTTTTCTATCACAAGAACTGCTTTATTATAGACACAGTTCTACGTGTTTGCATACAAAATTTGTGCTGCTCTTTTAAAGCTTTTACGTGGCTGGCTTTTAGGCTTTTGGTGCAATCACTATAAAAGCGAAGGAGTACTTCTATGATACTTTTATTCCAAATTTTGAAAGTGAACATATGCCATGAGTAGACATGCATGAGTGGATCATATATTCTTGAGTATATTACAATATGAAGAGGGTTATCAAGTATTTGCAATATTTCTTGTTAATCTATCGAGATCTTTCTGGGAATATTACGAATTCTCGAATATGTTCGAATGGTAGTTAGAAGTAGAACTCTTATATGAATTGTGCAAATCTGACAAACAATTGAACCCCAAAAGATGTGGTGGATTTTTGCTTTCTCATAGATCTGTACCAGCCAAGTTAGTAATTTTTAGAGTAAAACCATTCTTTTGTCCCTCATGGATATACAAGTTCCATCAATTTTGTTTCTCGCAAATAAATTTTATCAATTAGTCCCACAAGCACAAAAATGCTAATAGGACATTGACGTATTGATGCTTAAATAATCTCTTGAATTATAATCATACTACTTTATAGAAATGGGGAATATAGACAAGACAATAGATTATTATTTTCGCACAAGGAACTAGATATCCTCTGCTTTTTGTGACTTGATGTAATAGCTCAGGAGAAATTTTGTACTCCAATGTTATCCATTTAGTCAAGAATTAGTGATGTTTTGTTTAGGATAACATTTTGTTAACATTTGCAATTCTAGTTGCTTGACTGCAATATAAATGTTCCCTGTCCTTTACTTGCAAATTAATATCTGATATATTTTTTACCATTTTAGGAACCTTATGGTCCACGAGATCTTATTACATCTATCAATATTCAGTTAGTTAATTTTCAGTTTGTTAAATTAGTTGTAAATGTGTAACACTATACAATTGTTATCTGTAATTAGCTTGTTTTGGTTTATATTATAAGCTTGGTGCATAGTTAAGAGTAATTTTGGATTCTTTTAATTTATCTTTATCATTAGCCAATTATAAATTAATACAGCGAACATGTTTGGTTTAGTATTGAAATGTGGTAAACTCACGATTTTAACGTTAGAAATGGTTACGTTGAGGAATCTAAACTTGAGTTTTGTCTGTTTCAACGCTAAACCAAACACACACAACATCGAATTTGGATTCCCTGCATTCACAAATTCACACATTCGCCGCAGTCATTAAATGGTAGTTGTCCGATGAAGATCGGATGACTCAAATGCCGAGATGAGTTTTAAATCCGATTTACTCATCTCGGCATTTGAGTCATCCTATCTTCATCGGAAGGTTACCATTTGATAAATGCGGTGAATGCGTGAATTTATAAATACAGGGAATCCGGATCCCACAACCTCAGTTTCAGGCTTGATTTGGGCTCTCGTATATAACCACTTCATTGTAGTTTTGGAACAGAATAGCAATCAATATAATGGTATTAAAATAGACACATATCAACTAGTTAGTTAGAATTTAGAAGCAAAGGATGCAACTTGTCCGTTGAAGCAAGCTCGAAGATTCTTCCCTCTCTATATCTTTCTCAATCTTGCTATCACTATCTATCTATCTGATAAATAAAAGCCAAAATCAACGTCCCTTTTGCACTATTTAAAATAAGGTACCGAAACGATATGCAGATCCAGTTTCTGAAGATTAAGACTTAGGTGATTGTGATGTATTCCATTACAATTCAAACTCGACTGTTAATCCTTTCCCTTAAAAGTGACATTTTTGTTTCAAGGAATGAAATCACGTTCTCAAAAATAAATGCCATCCGCCTATCACCTTTGACTCTTTGACTTAGCTTATGAATCTTATCTTCTAAATTGAATTTGTGGGCTATCTAAGATAATAAATCCTCAGAATAACTGCTCAAATTTATAACTTCTTTTCAATGACTTAGACAAGAGACTCTGACACATCAAAATTTGCTTTCCACTCTATATTCAGTATATTGTGATCATTTTATCTATTTTTTTTTTTACGAAACAAATTGTTTTTAATTAATTTTATACAAAATATAAACAAAAATGTTTTTTTCCTGGACAAATGAACAAATATGTATGAATTTACCAATAAGGTTTTAGTTAAATAGGCTTCAGCCCAAGTGCTTTAATATTTGGGTATGTTCTAGACAATATCGATCGAGGCCCAATATTCACTAAGCTCTCTGCATCCCATGTTATTTAACTCTACGTAGACTCTTCGACCAAAAAAAGAAACTCGAGTTGTCCTAGTTACACATTCTTAACACACTAGTTTTATAGTTGAAATTTATGAGTTTCTATCAAATAGAAGTAATTTTCTTCCACAAATAGTCAGGTATAGATAAAATAGGATTAAAAACATAATTATTAGGTTGTGTTTAGAGTGATTGCGAGTTTTCAATTTTTTAATTTTAAAAGATTTCAACTAAAAATTGAAAACTCAACCACCCAATGGGACATTAGGGAGATAATTGTGATAGCTCTATTTATAAAAAGATGGTAGAATCTTGTCTTAGGCAGATTGAATATGTGTAGAGAAGAATCATATGATCATCAATGAAAAACATTAAGAAAGATTTAGTGATAAATAATTTATCTTTTGAACTTAATACATGATTAGATAATATCCGTATGACCCTACCTAGTAGGAAAAGGTCTACTTGTTATTGTTATATTATTATTTTAATTTGAGTGTTCTACTAATAGTTATATATTTAAAAAATAATTTTTAGATAAAAGTTTTTTTATATATAAATCAATATTTAAACTCACTTCTCAGCCAAATTAAATCAAAATCAAGTTTTTAACACGCTATATTGATATGATTGCCTGCCTTCCGACATGCACATTTCAAGAGCGATTAAGCAGCTTGCATATTCCATATTGCTATAGCCAAACACTTTAATTTCTATGATCATAGATATTTGGTAAATTTATTAATTAGAAAATGGTTATGTCTAGGGTGGATCATGGTTCACATGATCCAAAATATAAAAATATAATAATTTAAATTCATGACCAACCAATTCAATACTTATTTTATTAATAATTGATATTAATTCCAGTTACTTTTAAGAAATATTGATTGAAAAAAATAAAAATCTAAATTAATAGTAGCATGTAATATAAAAGATTCTTCTTTTAACTTTAAATTGATAAATTATCAACTAAACTGATATATATTATATCATAAATCTATATTTACCCTTAAATTAAACTCAAATAATCATATAAAAGTCATTTAATCTAACATGCATAGATATATATATTTATTCATCTTCAATATTCAATAAAAATAGAGGTTGTATTAGAATCGTCCTTTGAAGATACGTCCCTACTGATTGTTACTTTGGCAAATGTAACACGCTAGCTTGAACTCTTCTTAAGGAAATTTCAATATATATAACTTTGATTGCTTGATGTGAGAAAATATAAGAACCAAACCATGGTACATTTGAATGGTTGTTCATTTATTGGAAAATGTCATGTACGCAAGAAGCTGAACAAATAGCCAGAATATATACGTTAAAAAAACTTCACAGCTTATTTAATTACAGTATATTCATGAAATGCACAAAACTTTTTTGCAAATTTTCTTATTTAAGGCTACACCTTTTCTCCTTGGAACATTTTCAGCAGTATCCATGTTAAGATGATGACATCGTGCTACAACATAATTTATGCCTAAATAATAAATTTACTCAGTTCGCATTGCTGATATATGCTTGAAAGAGCTAGCATAACGAAAATTGCTATTTCGTATTACACACATATAGAGAGAGAGCAGAAGATCACTGTAAATTAAAAATAGGTAGCCATTTTGATATTATAAGAAATGAGACAAGGTTGTACATCGATCTCTAACATACATTTAAGATTTAGTACTGAGACTAAACAGCTGTTGGATTATTCTGATATATATATATATTCTCAAGTCTGAACTACTTAATGAAATATCACTGTGATTTCTCTGACAATTTTTTTGTCCAAGCAGCAGAGAGATGATACTTTTACTTCAAAGTGCCGAATCCGCCCTATCCATTTAATTAACTCCTTCGTATGGCCCTGCATCCAAAGAATATATATGCAACAAAGTGATATTGAAATTGGTTGCAATTTCCAATATATAGCTTAAAGCCTTGGATGTCTAACTACAAATATACATACCAAAGATGAGGAATCTCATTTTGAGAAATGAGTTTCAATATCAATATATTAAACAAAACAAACCTCTTTAACACTTCACATCTAAAACTTGCAAAGACAATAATTAAATTAACCTTGTGTTTCAACATAGAAATTTAAAATTATTAGAATTTATGTGTTAAAATAATAGAATAAAGGATTCCAAATGATAAATAAGAGGATTTTTTTATGATAAATAGGGGAATTTCAAATGACAAATATTAAGAGGGAATTTCAACATTTCTCTTTTATATTCAAACTTTTTAGATTGTCATTATCAATCACTCTCATTTTAACTACTTACTCAACATTGTCTATTATTATTTTGAGAACTCTAAAATTCTTTATCCAAACACAATGTATGAGCAATTAAGTAGAGTTGGAGGTTCATAATACACAACTCAATCGCGTTTGGCCTACTTATGTGCTAACTGAAAACCAATCTTCTTTCACCCTGGACCAATCCAAAGACTTTCCATTTAAAATCAGCATTTGGACCAATCCAAATACTCAGTCTAACTATAATACAATTAAGTAAAACACTAGTTAGCTAGGTTCTACATCGTGACAATTCTTAATTTCAGATCAATGCATATGCTACTTGAATATTCCACTATCTCGTTGGAATTGGATGGAATTAGTTATTCAAATCATTTTTGCACAAATTTCACTAGTCAGAGTATGTGTTGGGTTTAGGATTTTTAAAAATTGATAAAAACATACATATAGTACTTAAAAAAATAAATCAAATGATATTTTGTTGCTCATAATTTTTCACCACCATTTTTCTTTGAAAATCTTTAATTTGTGTTGGGATAGAGTAATTTAAATTTATTGTATTTCATATGTTAAAATAGTAAAAAAAAGAATTTCAAATGACAAATAGGGGGGATTTTTATGACAATAAGATGAATTTCAAGTGACAAATGTTGAGAAAGAATTTCAACATTTTTCTATTGTATTTAATTTTATATATTATCAATTACAATTCCTCTCATACTTACAATCCACTCAACATTCTCTATCATAATTTTGAGAATTCTAAAATTCTCCATCCAAACACACACACTTAGTTCTATTGCTTCTTCCTTACATACTCACCTTCCATTGAATCTTTAAAAACTACCGACTTAATATTTGCATTTATAAGATTTTATTTAGTTTGAAACATAATTAGTTTAGTTATATACCTTTTTTTAGAAATCTTATTCATACAATAAATACCTACAACATCGATCATCAAACAATATAGTACTTTTTGTATCTCTATATCTCTCCATCA
Organism: Sesbania bispinosa; assembly: GCA_026901365.1. Lineage (NCBI taxonomy): Eukaryota > Viridiplantae > Streptophyta > Magnoliopsida > Fabales > Fabaceae > Sesbania > Sesbania bispinosa. The sequence goes on along the minus strand of QLOH01000077.1, from coordinate 998,933 downwards.
CATTATCTCATAGTTCTCTCTTTTCTCTCTACTTAGTGCGTGTTTGGTCTTTATCAAAATCACGTTACAAACGTAGACCCAAGCTTCCAAGCTAACGCTATTGAAAGTAGCGTAAGCTTGGATCCACGTTTGTAACATGGTTTTGTGTAAAACCAAATACACACTCACTCACTCACCATTGTATAAACTTTTGTACATCTTTGATGTACAAATAACAAATCTCTTTTTTGTTTGCACAATGAAAAAAATATTAAATAACGGAGTACATGATGTACCTTAAACCTATACACAAAAATTTCTTACTCGTAGCTAATGGAGTTCAGTTATATGCATTGACTTTTAGCATGTTTTGTTTACACCAAAACCACGTTTCAAACTTGGTTCTTTACCAATGTTACTGAGAACAGCGTTGACCCAGATCTACATTTGAAACGTTGTTTTATGTAAACCAGACACACACTTTGATATGTGAGAAATAAATCATTGACACCCCATTTATGGAGTGTGTGAGGTGTAGGAAAGAGATGAATAAAAAGAAAAAATGGAATGAAGAGAAAGAAAATGAGAGATATAATAATTGATGTGATAAGTAAGAAAGAAGAAAGAAAAATAGGGTGTGAAAAGATGTGTAAAAGGTATGAATATTAAAAAAAAGGACTCTTGATATGCATATGTGAAAGAATGTTGTTCTTGTTCTTAAGTATAAAAGATTAATATATCACCTTCAAACTTTTTCTATTTTGTTATTAAGGGTAATAATTGTTATTTTATAAAATCATTGAGATGATTAAAAAGAAAAACTAAATGCTATTCACAAAATTATATTGAATTGAATTATATTGAATCACTAGTCCTATCTTTTAAACAGGAAATGATCATTCTGTTTCTATACATAATGAGACATAAAATGAAATTCATTCCATATTTTTTTCCTAACAAATATAAGAATCCTTGTTCTATAGAATAAAGATTGACATGTAGTACTCTTCCGACCCATGGGATAAATACGATGTCTGTTGATATCAATTTTGTGACAATTAACTTACTTGACAAGGCCAACAAAATTATTGAAGCCTTTTTTGGTACATTCATGTACACATTATACACTACAGCTTAAACATAAACACCACAGTCGAATATCCCACCGCCAGAGGAACTCGGGTAATTTGATCTAATCATTAATCTATTTATTTATCTCTCTACATCATTTATTTAATTTCTTTTTATTCAATAAAACAAGGGAAAAGATATCTGTACATAAAACAGTGTGATACCACTATTGTACCACACTGTTTTTAATGAGTTTAAGCACATGAAAGAGAGAGAAACTGATAGCTTTTATTCACAGGAGCCACTGTAATAAAATCAGTGGTTGCACTGTGTTATGTATGGTTATCGGGGCTTATAAAACAAACCTCCCATTTAACTTTATCTCTCCTTCTTTTCTTCTTTTAGAAATATTTCTTCATATTTTTAGAAATCTTCTATATCGTGTGGATAAGATACAAACATTATAGATAACTATAGCTAGCTAGATTATAAAGTGGCCCTCATCTTTCACTAATAAGAGACAATAAGTATATAACAATCTAGAAAAAAAAAAAAAAAAGGTCTCACAAGACAAACTAAAAGGGCATGTTCAAGGCCACTTGTCTCTTCAATGCACAGACTAATGACCAGATTTAGGCATTAATTCAAAAAGTAATTGCCAACACTGAATAAACAAATCTGTGTAAAAAATGAATGAAGTCTTTGTAGCTAAACCACACGTTTTAATTTAACAAAATTTTCTTTTGGACCACACTATCTATATGCAATATATATTTTACATGAGAGGATTACTGTGCATGTGTAATTAATTAAATTAAATCATGTATTTGTTTTAAGAATATATATAATACATGATATAGTTCCAATAATTAATTATATATATATGTTAGTTTCTACGTCAGGTTGTGTATGGAATCACATGCAACGTATATATGATAGATCAATCTCTCTCACATCACACACACATCCATGGGGAGCACAAGAAATCTCGGAGAATCAGAAAAAGGCCCAAAAGCAGAACCCCTCAGTGTATTTAATTAGGAAACTGCAGTAAACAGTGTTTTGAATGATAGGAGAGAGAAAGAAAGGGAAGGAAATGAAGGAGAGAAACACACACTATTCTTTAGTCTTATAATCATTACTCATCAACTCTTAACTAGTAAAATATTCTGCAGAGAGAGCAAACCATTTCCAATCCACAATGCAAAATTAGGGTTTCTATTCTACTTCTAGGGTTTTGTATGCCACAAATGGTAACCCTTTCCTATACCCAATTCAGTTACAAAGGTTTCCAATTTCCCAATAATTCAAGACACATATATGAAGCTATATATAATTTCAATAAGCATTCAAAATATAAAGCAACAATTTTAGGCATCATATCATATATCATCACAACTCACAAATTAATTACTTACCATCCAAATTCAATAAGTATCACATGATCTTAATTAAGAAGCTTGTTGCTTGACTTGAGCACTTTGAGGAGTAGTACTACTAGTGCCCTTAATTTGGTTGCCCATCATGATCTTCTTCTTCTTCTTTTTCTTCTTATATGGGATCCCTCTTGCTTTTGCTTGACACTCCTTCACCTCACGCAGGTACAGTCTAATAGCTCCACCACCGAAGGGGTTTGTCTCCGGTGAGCCGCCGTGTTCTTCATAGGCGGCTCGGAGGCGGCCGATGAGGGCATCAAGGCTGCCCCAAGCTTGCCTGAGAGGGCAGGCACAGGGTGCAGGAGGGGCAGGTTGGCCAAAGAAGATGCAACCGTGCAAGTGAACCTTGGTCTTCCCAAATTGATCAAGGTAACGGAGAAAATCAAGAACATGGTTGAAGTTGCACTGAGAGAGTGGAACTGGAGGACTCTGATTCTTCAGGTATTGTCCAAAGGTGTTCCAATCTCTCCTTTTTTGAGACTCATAACGGCTCAGTGGTTGTTGTTGTGGATGCTGATTTTGATGATGGTAGTTGGAATTAGGAGGTTGTGATTGTGAGGAAGAGGCATGAGGAGAAGAACCATTTTGAAGTTGGGTGGACATGTTTTTGGTTGTGGAAGATGGGAAGAAAAATAACAGGGTGAGTGATAAATGAGGTGAAAGAATGAATTAGTGCAGTGGAGAAAGAAGAAAATCCCGTCTTGTGGTCTTTTGAGAGGACATAATGTGGGACCTATCAAGGTGCTTTTCTTCTTCTTTTTCTATACCTCAGCCATCCCTTTCTTTCTCTCTCTCTCTCATATTTGTATTTCTACTAATACTAGTACATATATGTGTGTGTAAGAAAAGAAATATATGTTTTATTTAATAATAATATTATTATATATATAGAATATGGAATCATCAATATCAATTATACAATAATAACAGCAGTCATCATTTTTCACAATAGGCATTATGATCACTTGGTAATGGTATACATAGGACCCTATTTTCCTTGATTTTGTCTAATCCTGTGGGAGCCAATTAGAATTAGTTTACTCATTAGTCGGTCACTTGGTGCTTATAGTCCAAATGTTGCTTGATTTAGGATTTTTCTTATAATTTATAAATAGGCACATTTAATAGTTAGGCATAATTTTGTCCATTATAATCAACTCGGTTAGATTCTGTTTAGGATGAAACATAGTACGTTCTTGTGGTTTGGAATGTAAAAATATAGTAATTTGAATTCTTAACTATATGATTCAATACTCATTTTATTAATGATTAACATTAAATTAATTTTTAATTATTTTTATGAAATATTGATTGAAAAGAATAAAAGTAATACCGTGTATTATAGAAGTTTCTCAATTCAACTTTGAATTGATAAAGCTCAATGAAACTAGAATAAGTTATGAATTGTAAATTCATATTTAAACTCAAATTAAATAGTCATATAAAAATTATTTAATAAAAAATAAAATTATTTATTCACTTTTAATAACTAATAAAATGTAAATTGAATTAGATAAACCAAATTTCATAGAATCGTCAACTCAGTTATCCATGTTGCTGTGGTCAACAATATAAGAATTGATGGGACATCTCTTCTCAGAATAACTAATAATAATAAGTAAAAAGTAAATTGAATAAAAATTTAATAATGTATATATAATATATTTAAATGGGGCATTCTCTTTTTATTTGGGTAATATTTAATGGATTGTTTTTACCGTTTAATGTCTACTATATTGTGTGTGTATGTGTAACTTGTAATTATTGTTGTTGAGATATATATAGATAGGATCCATATAATTTCTAAGAAAAGTTCATTGTTAATTGATGGTTTCTATGTCTTTAAGGCTCTTTTTGAAAGTTTGCTTGAATGAGTATAAAATGTATATGAAGCAGCAGAGATACCTTTGACACCCTGTTTACAAGTTTTCAGCTCTAAAAATGTCAGGTTTGAGAGTACATGTCTATGCTTGAATTGACAAATGGTTATTATCATGCCTGACCCCCAACATACAAGCAGTAACCTTTTAGTAAAAGTTATATATGTTACAATTCGCTTAGCGCTGAAGGTTTAACTTTGCTAAAAGGAATTTAATATAATATAGGATTTAGCAATTCTATTGCGTCTATGATTAAGGCCCGTTTGTTTTACAATTGAGTAGAGAATTGATTCTAAAAATGAATAGTTGAGATTGATAGTGTACACTTTATGAATACGTTGGATGGAAGTGATTTAAAATCAATTTTGCAAAATCATGGTTTTGTTTGGTCAAAATCTAAACCAAACGGCTATAACTAAATGATGAGATTCTTTCTCTCTTTTACCTTTTAATTCCTATGTATATACAAAAGTTTTATTTTTTTTTACATAAATAATTTTAAAGTAAGCAAATGGTAGTCTAAGGTAGGAAAATCTCAATATTCAAAAAACTTTTAAAAAAAATACTCATATTCACCCCAAGGAAATGGACGAGGTTAAAACCCGACTTGTGAAATGTAAATGTATATTTGGATAAGTCTTTACAAATTTGAGTTTCAATGAATTTAATTTTATACATAGAATTGATTTTATTTAAAAGTGAGTTTAAAGTACTTTGATTTATATTTAAGTTAAAAGAGAATTTATAATAAAATTTAGTATGATTTTTCAAAAAAAATATAAAATGTACAATGTATATATCACATTTAGGGGTGAGAATAGACCAGCCAGCCTATTAGAGGCCTGTGACTTAGCCTGATCTGGTCTGACTCGTTTATTAAAAAGGTCAGGCTAAGGCTTATTAAAAGGTCTGTTAAGTTAAATAGGTCAAACTTCAGGCCTATAAAAAAACCTATTAGACTTGACTGGCCGACCTGTTTAATATAATAATATATAATATATTAAATTAATTATATAAATAACTACAAATATAATTAAAAAAACTATAATATAGTAAAAAACTAAAATATATTAAAATAATTATATAAAAAACATGTTTAAAAGGCCTGTTGGCCTACATATATAGGCCTATAGGTCTGTTGGCCTGTTTGTAGGCCTTGTTATAAAACAAACTTCTAAACAGGCTTACATGCTCAGGCCAGACTTTTACGCAGGCCCGACCTTAAAAAAGGCATGTAACAGGTAACAGGCCCAGACTCAGACTTAAAATTAGCATTCAGGCCAGGCTCCAAAGCCTGAGTTTGGCCAGTTCTGTTCCCACCCCTAATCACATTAACTAAAATGTGAGTTTATTAGAGGTAAAACTAAAATGTAAGTTTAAAGGTAAAATCGATCAATTTCAACTAAAAAAATCAAATATCACTTTTTCAAAAATCATGTTTGGAGCAAAATAAACATGATTTTGGGTTTTCTGACGTATTTCTAAACACACCAATAACACCTCCCTTCCTTCACTTGACTTGGGGTTGCAAATGTAATTTTTGAAACTACCCTATAAAGAACCACACCACATATGGCACACATTAGACATACTACAAGTGTATTTTAAAATTCATATATATATTATCATATCAAATCTCGTGAATATAAAATTAATAACTAGGTTTGATTAATGTGGCATATACATGCTTTAATTAGTAATTATATATCTTAGCCCTCACCAACACAATATTTAAATCTATGGAAGAATTGTAAAGTGGGCATAATAATTAAAGATTGAATCACACGCATAAGATTCATGGAGAGAATAGTAATTACAACTATCTCTAGTAAAATATATAAAGAATGTTAACCTACAGATCATACAATGCAATTTCAAAGAAAATTAGTAATATATCCATTTGGGAGGGGTCCTTTTTTAGCTCATGATGTATTTACCTGGATATATATATTTCCTTTCAGGTACACAAAGTGGTAAGTCTCATCTGAAGTGATCCCTATATATAGATAGGACTCCTATTATTAATTATACCTATCTTATATGAATCCAGACATGTATTCCAACTAAATAGCAAACCCCTTCAACAAAATCAAATATACAAATTTTCAATTTACAGTAAAAAGGAAACATTTAAAGATGAGGATGGGGAAAAGAAATGCCGTCTTCATGTTATCATCAAATCAAAGAATAAAAGGAAAGGAAACAAGACACTGAAAAGAAGTATCGGTACAAATTATAGAGACAACTTTGTGTGAATATTGTCCACGACTCCCAGACATGCCCTTAACGCATTATGGTGCTTGTCAAAGTTTTGACACTGCCTTTGTACATTCTTGTACTGGTTGTTGCTGATGAATTTGACCTCGTCATGAGTACTCATGAGTACTGGTAAAAATTAAGTTCCATTGTTTGGCATTAATTGGTGTTGTTATATAGATGGTATATATTTAAGAGATGTTTTTTTTTTGGTAAGGTATTTAGGAGATGTTTAGATGAGTTTAATGGATATATAATTATAAAAAAATTACACTTTTATGCCTGTGTTATTTATACATTATTTATTGAGTTTCATATAATGTAATTTATATTTATTAAATGATGTGTTATATATTGTGTTAACACACCATTCATTATCAATATAATACATAACGGTGTCATTAAATATATATGGAAAATTCTACTATACTCTCTAATGAGAGAGAGAGGGTTTTGATACCTTTTTTGATCATTTAATTTATTTTTCTCAATTTTTTTAAATTGTCTTAGTATTTTTACAGTTACGGGACAATATTTAATTATTAAAATTTGTATTTTTAATTTTTGAAAAGACTTTTTGACCCTCCATAATCATTATATTGTATTTTTTACTGTATTCCCCCATTCTTTCACATTCTCATTTGTAATACACATGTGTCTCATTTAAAATATACTTTATGGTTTTGAAAAAATTTAAAACGGAGTACATGACTCGTTCCTACGTAGTTTTGGTATTTATATCTCCATTCAATAAAAAATATAACAAGAAGGTACCAAAACCCTCTCTGGTCGGAGGGTACCAAATTGCGACCCTATATATATATATATATATATATGTTTGGAAATTTATAAAAATATATTATGCTTAGTTACATTATGGATACATAATAAGCTACCTCTGTATTGTGTTAAGTTTAACCCACGTCTACCCATTACAGACGTGATATATATGTAACCTACCATAAATCTTTTTTAATATATAAAATCACGAGTATATTTATTATTTATTAATGTTTTACGTACTCAATAAAATATTCTATAATTGTTAACCATATATTTATTTATCTGTTAGTAATTAGAAATTAAACTAGTAAAAAGACCTATTTTCAATTAAATAATTAAATTTCAGAAAAAGTTATTAAAACACCAAAATCAATATATATTGATATCTCTGATCAAAAGTGGAATTAAATTAAGATAATATTACAATTCTAGCTAGTCTTACACATGTGGAGTAAGAATATTGTCGTACAACAATGTCAGCCAATAGTGTCATATCAATTATAAGTGTTAGGTCATTTTTATCCCAACATCCCTTAAAAAATTTTAAATCAATATTTTATAATTTTTCACATTTTTTCATACTATTATATTATTTTTATTACTTTAAATAACTCAATCGCTTTTATCTCCATCCCTATAACTCTGAGAAAATTTCTTAAATGAACCCCACAATTTACCTATCAACAAATCACACACCACACAATCATTATTTTAAAAAAAAATATTAAACGCAGGTGCTTAATTACCGAAGCACCTCTGCTTAATAAGAACTCTAGCGCACATAGCTGAAATTTGTTAAGCACTGCTTTTTAACTTTTAGAACCCGAGCAAGAACCCTGTGGTGCAGATGCTCTTAGTCTCATAAAGCTTTTATGATTTCTTTGGTGTGATTAGGGAAATAGAGATAAGGGAAATGTGAATTAGAGAAATAGAGAAGAGATAGAAATGATTTTAAGGTTGTTTAGTGTGAGAGAAGTAGATGAGAAATAAAAGAGAGATGTTAAAGAGGGTTGTTTGGTTTAATTGAAGAGATGTAAAAGAAATTGATTTTTTATTATTTTTGTGAAATATTGCCGCCAATATTGTTATACGGAAATCGATTTTGGGACTTCAAAATAATCGATTTTGTGAAATGATCTCACACTGGGAGAACCCAAGGGACCCAAAGATGAGATCAGTCTCCAGTGGCGGCACCGACGACAACACCTCCGACGACCACCACTCCTGCTGCAGCCCCTTCTTCCAAACCAAAATCATCACCAGCTCCAGTTGCATGTTTCTCCCACATCAACACCATCAGCTTTGTCTCCCAGTGTTGCAACTGCAACCTCTACATCATGTCCAACTTCTTTGCCTCCGTTTAATGCCGCTGCTCTAGTTTCAGTAGCCAAACCTTCGGTGTCGTCACCTTTGGCAGCGACTCCAGTGAGTTCACCACCGACACCAGTTCCCGTGAGCTTTCCACCTGCTCCTGTTCTAGTGAGCTCTCCACCGACGAATTTACCCCATGCACCGGCACCGACAACTCCAGCACCTGCAATAACACCGAGCGCTGAGGTTCTAGCTCCGGCTCCGAGCAAGTAAAAAAAGAAGGGGAAGCAGTGTTTCACACGGATGAGAAATGAGGCCACTACCTTGCACGTAAGTCAAAGAAGAAAGGAAGCAGTGTTTCACGTAGTATTTCTTCACTCTTCTCGCCTATCACTACAAGAATTCGTTTTTTAGCGACGACCGTAAGCTGACGCTAAAAGGTGAAAAGCCATCGCTACAGGCAACGTAGCGAGGGCTTCGCGACGGCCACAAGGACGTCGCTACACAGCTTGTCGTAAATGCAGTAGCGACGAGCAAAGTGGGTCGCCGCTACGTAGAGACAAGCCTAGTCGTCTCTAAAAGCATGGTCATCGCTATGGTTTTTTTATTTATTTTTTTATCTAGCGACGACCTTATATATTTTTTAAATTAAATTTATTATTATTTATTTAATTTTAATATTTACGGTTTACGGTTTATTTTTTATTAATTTTAAAATTATAGAAACAATACTAAATATTATATCAACACATCGATAGAAGAAAAGAATATATATATATATAATTTGTTCAAATATAATACAATAAAAGTATAATAAAACATAAAAAAAAAAAATCAATGGCGGCGACGACGTTGGGGGTGTGGTGGGGTCAGCTCCTCATCCTTATCCAACGGTTGGTCATCCAGGGCGGCATCATAGTGGGGGTGCGACTAAGCCTGAGCTGCAGCCTGAGCATCCAACAACTGATGCATCTATTGTCCGAGTCGTCCTAACTCATCCTCCAACTGTCCAGCCTTCGCTATAGCTCGGCGAGACTCCTGTCTTGCCTCAATTACTTCCTGGTGCAGCGCCTCCTCAGTAGAATATCGTGACTCGGACCCGTCACTCCCGCTGGAATGAGCTCGAGACTCCTGAGTGAGGCTGGTCACACTTGGACGAATGTTGGTTGCCAAGTCCTCGGTGCCATAACAGCGGCCTCGGGTCTTGCCACCCGCAACATCCCTCCAGATCTCCAGCTTGGTGGAGGCATCAGACATGGAGGTATCCCCCATCTGTGACTCCACCTCCCTCAGGCGGTCCTGGTTATTTGTCTTTTGAGGTAAAAATATAAATAGTTAGTTATATATTTAATTGCAATTATATGAAATTATATAAAAAACATTTATTAAAAAACACTTACATAGGTTGACCGTGCTCGGTCATCTACCCAGCCACCACCCTTTTTATGTGGGTGGCAATAAAGAACTGGTCGGGCTCGACCTCCCGCCCAAGCTGTCGAACCTACACAGAAAAATTACACAAATTAATTATTTTAACAACAAATAGAAACATAATACAATAAAAGTTTTTGTTTATGCATACCATATCCAACACCACCTCATGTTGGGCCTTGCGGCCCGTGGTGTGGACTGCCCCCAGCGTTGAGAAGCTCGGTTGCTCTTGTTACGAGCGGACTTCCCCTTGAATTCCTCGAGGCCCAGTAGGCCAAAAGACCCTCTCAGGCCTCCTCACCACACCACGTGGGCCTCTTCCCAGCCTTTCGGGCCTTGTTCATCATATCTCCAAGGCGACGAGCAACCCTCTGCTCGTTCACCTTCTTGATTTGGGCCTCATGAGAAGGGTCCCAAGTCACTCAACTCTGCAAAATAAAAATAGGGTAAGTTATAACAAATTGACATAACTTAAGAAAAAATTTTATTTAGGGTTTATAATTACCGTGAACTTTTCCCACCATTTTGTCTCTTACATCCTTCGGGGTTGTAAGGTCCAAGACCCTTTGAGCAAAGGTTTTAATGACAACAAACTTTCACAACAATATTCTAAGTTTCTGAATACTTTGGTACTAATGTTTTCACTTGAGAATGCTTAAAAGAATACAAGAAAAGTTACAGAAGGAAGGTTCAAAGATCAAAAACATCATTTAACATCAGAACATGTGTCCAGAAGCATGTTACATAGAGCTTTCATGTCAAAAGTGATGAAATAAGTTCAAGAAGTAGCTTCTTAGCTTCGAGAAGGTCAAGACAGTTCATCTAAAGATCCCATGAGTATTAAACTGAGTTGTATCAAGCTTCAGAAGCCAAGTTGAAGCTTTTGAAGGATCATTCAAGACCACTAGAAGCGTGAGAAGGAGCTTTTCATGAAACCGGACACTTTCTGAATGTGAAAGATCACTTAAGCAATTCAAGCATATTCGTTCCAAGTGTTGCTGATGCAAATAAAGCAATTGGAGAATATCAATATCACTAGAAACACAGTTTTGTCCTTAGAAGCAAAGCTTACAGTTTCTGCAGAAGCATCAAATTCTTATTTCAATTTGTAAACATGTTCAAAGTATCTTTAGAAGCATTGAACAAGTTCCCACACTCCTCAAGATATTATCCTTGAATATTTCAAGTTGAAGAACACTCAAAGGAGCTTCCATAAGCATAATTACTTCTCTCATGTTGCAAATAAAGCAAGGATAAAAGATTGGAAGCTTTACAAGCATATTTGAAGAAGAAAAAGAATTTCTGCAGAAGAAACAAAATTTCTGCACACTTCCAGAAGATGCAGTTTGCTTCAGAAGAAGAAACAGAATTCTGCACACTTCCAAAAGAAGAAACAGAATTTCTGCACACTTCTAGAAGATGTAGTTTGATCCAGAAGAAGAAACGGAATTCTGCACACCTCCAGAAGAAGAAACAAAATTTCTGCAGAAGAAACAGACCCTCTACAACCTCCAGAAGAAAGAAATAGGCAGAACCTGCTGCAATTTCAATTTAAAGGAGTTTAAGACATCTTTTGCTAAAAATAAGAAAATGCCCAGTATTTATGCATGTCTTACTAACTACTCCAGAAGAAGAAAGCTCAAACAGGTTGAAATTACTGACTGGAGAAGATATGACCAGTCAAAGCTGAAGAAAGAGAAAAGTTGCCACATGAAAGTGACATCCCTTATATGGCCAGCTGGGGACTTTTCTTCCTCTCCAAGCATTTCCAACGGCTAGTTTGACCATCATAACTCTATAAATACGACCTTATTCGGCTGGGCAAAATCAAGGAGAACAAAGGGAAGAAATCCAATGAGCCATAATGTAGAAATCCCCTTCTAGAGTGAGGTTCTCCTTCGACCACTCCAAAACTCAAAGTTGTTGTTCATAAATTCTTAGAGAATGTGTCTAGGTTCAGTTTTGTAAAGATTAATCCACTCCATGAGTGTTTTGTGAGTCATATGTTAAAAACCCATGAAGAGTGTTTATGATCTCCCAAGCTAACTAGAGAGAGTTAGTGTTGGATTGAGAGGGTGCATAACCTGCAGAGGCTGAGCAAATAATACTGATTTTAGAGCCTGAAGAGGCTGCAAAATAATACTTGGAAAAGAGCCTGATGAGGTTGTGGGAGCAAAGAATACCTTGTAATCATGATTGATTAGTGGAAAATCCTACTGAGGTAGGTACTGGATGTAGCCCAGGGATTGTGAGGGTGAACCAGTATAAAAATCATTTGTGCAATGTCTCTTACCCTTATTCTCTTTAATTTTTTGCACATACATCTATTGCTTGGTTAGTTATTGTTCATACTTTGAATATTTAGCAAGCTGTAAATCATATTTTGATAAACTTGTTTTTAAACTAATATTTTTACATAAATCACATCCATATCAGTTAAAATACTGATCTGGAAAGTTTCATTACATTATGAAACTATTTGGTGCTCCAAAAGCACATTTCTTGAAAGATGTTCATTGTTCAACATTGGAACTTGGGGTTCAAACTACTAGATTTTGATAACCTGTTTTTGAACTAATATTTTCACATAAATCACATCCATATCAGTTCAAATACTGATCTGGAAAGTTTCATTAAATTATGAAACTGTTTGGTGCTTCAGAAGCACATTTCTTGAAATATGTCCATTGTTCAACATTGAAACTTAGGGTTTAAACTACCATATCTTTATAAACTTGATTTTAATAAGATCTAACTTGATATTCTAATTGTTTACTACTTAAATATCTAATCTGGAAAGTTTCATCAAGTTTCAAGTTCATTTGATGCTTCAGAAGAAACATATATCAGATTTCATTGTGAAACTTGATTTTAAAATATCATATTGATATAAACCTTCTTCTGAACAGATTTTCTCATATAATCTTATTAGTTATTGGCTAAATAACTATTCTGGAAAGTTTTATTCAATTACAAAATCATTTGACCCTCCAGAAGAAAGGTTTTAAGTGACAGATTCATTGTTTTGCTTCTGCATAACTGCATAAACATTATATTATTCTTATGAATCTTATTCTGAGTTGTAACTACATTAAATACATTATATGGAAGAATAAAATTTGATGATATCAGTCCCTATGATTTAGCTTGCCTTTAAGAAGATAGTTTGAATCTACTTAGTTGGCATTATACACTAACCACTATCTTCTAGAAGCAACTTCTGATGGCCAAGGCATTCCTTGAGCAAAGATCAGTAAGTTTTTCAAAGTACTTGCAGGTTGGACCAAAAGTTTTCAAGGGTCACAATTCAACCCCCCTTCTTGTGACTCTATGATTTATTTCAGGGGTGACCTCCCACAGGTAGTGAGGACCCCTGAACTGCGCTCATATTGCCTGACCAATGACTGCGATAGGTGGGTTGTTAGACACCCAACTGTAAAATAAAATATTCAATTTTAACAGTTAAAACAATTAAAGATGATATATAAATATTAGTTCTAAAGAAGGAAAAAATAAACAAACTCACCCTTGCCAAATGGTCGAATAATAACCCAACCTTCAACGTCTACCTCATGAGGTCGGGATAAGCTGGCACCCTAGAACCGAGTTAGCTCCCCATCAAACTCATGGTCAGCGTTCCCATCCATCTGATCCTGAACGTCCTCAACGTCAAGCTCGGGCACATTGTCGTCCTCCACTACTGGAGGCATCTGAACTACTCCCGGTGTCTGGATGAACCTCATATACCATCAACCTCTGCAGCAGAAAGTGGAGGGGAGGAAGAAGAAGAAGTATGGATGGCGGCCGCCGAAGCCTCTAAGGTAGATGGACCCTCCGGCATCTGATCAAAATGAGAAAGGTTGGCCCTCTCCCGCATCGCGCGAGCTGCCATCTCGCGTAGCTCGCAGGAGGGATGAACCTCCCTCTAATCGGTGGGATCTTCTCTCCACCTTTACCACACATCCTAGGCATTTTTCTAAATTAAAATTACTAATCAATAATTATATAAATTAAATAATTACTAATATACTAATTACTAATTACTAGTAATTATATAAATTAAATAACTAATATACTATTTACTAATTACTAATATACTAATAATTATATAATTACTATTACTAATATACTAACTACTAATAATTATATAAATTAAATAATTACTAATATACTACTTACTAATTACTAATTACTAATAATTATATAAATTAAATAATTACTAATATACTCATTACTAATAATTATATAAATTAAATAATTACTGTTACTAATATACTAACCACTAATACCTATATCACATTAATAAACTAATAAAACAAATAAACTATTATTTATAAGTTAATTAATTAAAACTATAAAACTTACTTGTTGTGATGTCCAAGAATGATTGAAGATTGAATGAGCTCTAAAGTCACCTACAGGCAACTATTTTGGTTTCTGATCGTTTCAAAACAAACCTCTCAAGGAGGGGAACTTTTTAATCGGTTGGTTTTTGGGAATGGAAAAAAAGAGAGAAGGACAGAAATAAGGATGGCTTGAGGTGAGGAAAAGAGAGGTTAGAGGAGAAGGAAGTTGAAAATAGAGGAAGAGGGGAGGGGGAAGGGTTTTTCACGCGTACAACTTTTAATGTAGCGACGGCCTGTCTGTGGCTAGGGCCGTGGCTACTTTTAAAATCATCAGCGCGCGCCAATTTCAAATTTTATTTTTAATGTAGCGACGGCCTAGCGTCGCTACGTTTAATTTTTTTCTCAAAAAAAGTAAAATTAAAAATAAAAAATTTAGTGTCGCAACGGCCAGGCCATCGTTACCTAGCAACGGTTAGGCCGTCACTGAGCATTAATTGTACTGAATAGTACAATTAATACTGTAGCAACGCGTACTTGGTCGTCGCTAATTCACAAATTTTTTGTAGTGTATCTTGAGAAGAAATAAAAAAAGGAATGGGCCCCATTACCTTTTCATATTTCCCCACCATTTCTGCAATGCACCAAACACACTTGAGAAGGCATTTCTGCACCATTTCTCGGCCCACTATTTCATTTCTTGCTACTACTCCCTCACCAAATGAGGGCTTAAGGGTAAAATATATTTTTATTGTTTATGTAAAATACGTAAATTTCAATTTTAATCCTTATAATTTTTCTTTTCATTACCAATCCTTCTAAGTAATTCTAAGTATCTACAGTTGAGTGAATTTAGTTCTAGAATCAATGATTGAAAATGAGTTGTATTATATAAAACATATTAAATAGAAATGATTTAAAATTAATTTCGAACTATTGAGAATTTTAAAGAAACAGACATTAAGTCTAAAATTTTCAAAATACTTCTCGGCTCTATTGGTCTAAATTAAATGATGAGGTCTCTAACATATATTTTTGTAAATAATTCTAGTTAATCCCATAGCAACTTGGCAAACATACTTGATAATTTTTTTGTCCATATATGAAATAAGTGAGTTTTTGGTACCTCGGCTACCCTTTTCCTCCTCTCACCAATGCTCCTTTTTCTTCCCCTCCAATTTTCCTGCTCCACGTACCCCTTCTAGCTAGGGACTTGTAGCTAGCTAGATGGATGTTTGAGAACTACACCGCCATGAGCACAAACACGATAAACCTTTGGTTGGAAGCAAGGCAAGGTGGAAGAGAGGAAACTCTCAATGGCATGACAAAGAGAGAATGGAGCCTAGCTAGTGGATTTCAATCCAATACAGTGTGGTTGCATGTGTAGGAGCAGTAGTGACACGACGATAACACAATGGTTCTTTATCTTGGGACAAGGAGGATTTTTTTATTATTTACTCAATATATTTATTTAATATTTTTTATTTCTTATCTTTCAATTCTTATTGTTGTGAAATTTTTTTAGTGATATTCAATACTTTTAGGTTGGTTCTAATTTGAAGAAATTATCATGACTCTAACTTGGTTTAATTTGTAGTGTACATAAATTTTGAAGGTTAAATTTAAAATTAAATAAATCACCAAATCAAATTTCACAAATGGAATAGGGATGGAGAAGGGGTGGGTGAATAGGAAGGGGAAGGGGGAGGAGGTGGAGGTGGAGGTGGAGGTGGAGGTGGGAGGGAGACTTAGAGGGAAAGGAAAAAAAAATCACCATTAAATAACTATCTACTCATCGACGAGCATGATGCGACCATTGGTAAAATACCTATGGCCATACCATTAGTACGTAATAGCATGATTAAGATATTGGAAATTACATACGTCCGAAACTCTGAATTGTAGGTAAACTTACGGTGGTTAAGTCTAGGGATGTTCTCGGGTCAGGTTAGGTCGGGTTTGCATATTTTTTGGAACTGAACCGAGTTGTAGCTGTGGGTTGGGAAAAAAATTTATGGGTTGAACACGAACCGAACCAAGTACGAATGGGTCGGTTTGAGTTGGATTCTCGGGTTGGGCCTATTCTGTCTGGGCCAACTGGGCTATTATGAGCAATGAAAAAAACATATTTTCTGATGCTTTTATGGTCTAGATTGGCATAATATGGAATTGCATATTTTATCATCATAAGTATTTTTTTATGTATATATTATTACCTCGGGTCGGGTCGGATTTCACTGATGCACATACACCAAACTTGTTACCCGACCTATTCATTACGTTTTTTTACTTTTTCGAGTCGGGTCTACTCGAGAATCCGGTCAAATCGACCCATTGTCTTCGGGTCGGGTAAAACTCGTTGGGATGGTCGGGTTAGAGAAACTCATGAACACCCCCAGTTAAGTCATCAATATGACTTTATAAATTTACTGAGGACCAAGTCGTTGATAACACATCACTTATTATTTTCTTAATTTTTTTATTGTATTATATATTTTTTAATTTTATTTTTATACATTTTTGTTTTGAATACTATTTTTTAATATTATGTTTTAAATATTATTTAATATAAATAATAATAAAAGAGCAATAAATAATAAAATAAATAAAGTTTATTTTTAATTTTACTTTTTCATTACACATTTTATTTTTTATTTTTACTTTTTTATACTTGGGTACATTTTTATTTTTATATTTTTTATTATATAAAAAATTATAGTTTAAAATTATTATTTTTCCTAATTTCTAGTTTCTCTTCTGTAATTTTATTTTTTTTTCTAACTCATACTTTCTATATATCACATACATATAACATTTTAAAACACATAAATAAATTAATCAAATTCTTTATTTATCTCAATGACACATGTAAAATCTTCTACAATATTTATTATTGGTGCCTTCGCAAAAAATGGATGAACATAAATATACAACGTTAGAAACCAAATAAAAGTTAGATACCTAAATAATTGTCAGCACTCAATTTTGACGGGGTTTATTTTAATTTATTTATTCATAGAAAATAAAATTAGAAAAATTTAAATAATTGAAAAAAATTTAAAAAAATGATAAAAAAAGTTAAAGGAAAATAAAAAATAAAAAATTTAAAATAAATAAATATTTTAAATAAAAGGATAAGGGAGAAAAAAGATATTGCATTAAAGAAGTATTAATGTTTGGATTCTTTATTTTTTATCAATGAAAGAAGATAGATTTTTATCAAGAATGCTTGAGGGGTCAAATTTTGATTAATAATTTCTCTCCTCCATGTGACATGTTCTTATTAATTATTTTCCCCTCAATAAAAATAGATTGTGGATTTGATTTTATGAGGCTCTATTCAGGAATTTAATTAAAAGAGATTGAGTGTGATTTTGATACAATTATAAAAAAATAATCAACGAATTTAATTAAAAGGATTATATGTGGGAAATTGGGAATAATGAGAGAAGAATAAAAATCTTGATAGGATGGTTAGAAAGAAAAAATAACACACAAAACCTTTCAAGTTCAACATCGAGTAGTGCACCCTCTCCCAACATCTCCTTCTCCTATAAAAGAAGGGAACCACCAAGTGTTTAAAGGAGGAGAAGAATTGGTCATTTGGACCCGGTGCAAGGGGTAAAAATTGCTCTTTATGTATTCTTTTTGGGGCATTTTCCTTCGAGGTAAGTTTGTCCTTTTTTTAATAATATTTATGTTATATAATATTCTTAAAGTTTTAAGAAGTTTGTTTTAGGATTTATAATAAAAATGATGAAATAATATTTTTTAAAAAAATATTATTAGTTTCAATTGTTAGAACTAGGAAAAGTAAAAAAAATATAAAAATTAAAATGAACTAACCCATAATTATTTTCTAAAAAAACTAAGTGACTTTTGAGTTATCTATTGCACCAGCGGATACGTAGGAGTGAGATCTACCCGTCAAATCAATTTTTTTAAGAAAAATATTTTATTTATTTTTGTGCTTTATTTATGGAAAAAAGGGTAGGAACATTGTGGGGTTTAGTCTCCACCCTTCCCCTAGTGTAATCGATTCCCTAGACCAAATTGTTTTTTTAGATGAAATTTTTTAGGGTTTCCAATTTTCCCTAATTCAATAAAATTGGTGGCGGGTCCCATTTTTAGTTTTCTTTAATTTTTTGGGTAGCTACAGATGATGACTCTAGTGGAGAAAATTTTGAGAATCAAACCCATTAAATTGATTGTGCAAGTTTTTTTATTTTACCCCTTTATTCTTTATTTTCTTAGTATATATTTAATGTTTCCATCTTTTCAATTTATTGGTATATATTTATTATTACTTAATTTGTTTTAGGGATGTTCATGGGTCAGTTTGGTTAGGTTTTGTAGGAAAAAGAAATCCGAACCAAATAAAACTATTTTTGGTTTGGATCGGATCAATAAGAAATCGTTGGTTGTAGGTGCCTCAAAGAAAAAAAGATTGGAAGACATTCCTTCTTCCAGCAGAGATGTATTATTAATGGACTTGGACCCAAGGATTGATTTTGAAGATCCGAGGGCTAATCCAGACCGACCTCAACCTGGTGGATATCAGAGTTGTTTCAGATCGGAGATAAGGAGGGGGAAGTGACGAAGATCGGAGCATATTTGGAATTGGAGGTAAAAAGGAGATTGGAATTATTGCAGCAGAAGAATAAAGACTTATTTTCTTGGACAACTACTGACATGCCCAAATTGATCTGGACTTCTGCTGTCACAAGTTAGCAGTAGATCCGATGGCTAAACCTGTTGCGTAGAAAAGGAGGATAGTTTGGCCCGAAAGACAACAAATAATCAGTGAGCAAACATATGAGTTTTTGAAGGTCGAGTTTATACGAGAAACCCAATATTCTACATGATTGCCCAATGCGGTGCTTGTTAAAAAAATCAAGTGGCAAATGGAGAATGTGTGTGGATTTTACTAATTTAAACAAAGTCTGTCCAAAGGATTCCTTTTCTCTTCCAAATATAGATAGGTTGGTAGATAATTCCTCAGGCTATGAGTTCCTTTCTTTCATGGATGCATATTCTGGTTATAACCAAACTCCCATGTATTCCGAGGACGAGGAAAAAACCACATTCATCACTGATAAAAGCACTTATTGCTATACAATGATGCCCTTTGGACTGAAGAATGCAGGACCCACGTACCAAAGGATGATGACGAAAGAATTTTGGGATCTGATCGGGGACGTGGTGGAGGTGTATGTAGATGACATCATTGCGAAGATAGTCCGAGGAGGAGATCTGGTAGCTGATTTAAAGAAAGTTTTAAACCGTTACAAGAGCATGATATGCATCTCAACCCGTTGAAATTCACATTTGGTGTTCCCTCAGGACATTTTATGGGTTTCCTTTTAACTAACAGAGGTATTGAGGCAAACCTGGATAATTGTAAAGCTGTCTTAGAAATGAAAAATCCAAGGAATATAAAGGAAGTTCAACAACTTACCGATAGGATCGTCGCTTAAACTCGCTTCCTTGCAAAAGCTGCCCAAAAGTCCCTACCTTTGTATTAATTGTTGCGCAAAGGGAATGACTTCCATTGGTCCGAGCAGTGTGAAAACGCTTTTCATGATTTGAAGAGAGCATTAACTTCCCTTCGATCTTGGTTCGACCGAAACCAGGATATTTTTTGTATTTATACTTGGTTGTGGCAAATGAAGTTGTTAATGTTGTTTTAATTAAAGAAACCCCGGAAGAACAGAGGCATGTTTATTTCGTTAGTAAGTCATTACAAGGACAAGAAACTCGTTATTCAAAGTTAGAAAATGTGTCCTTAGCAGTAGTCTTCGCAGCTTGGAGATTGAGCTCGTATTTCCAAGTTCACACAATTATTGTCCAAACTAATCAGCCTATACGATCTATCCTTGTTAAACCAGATCTAGCTGGAAGAATGATCTCATAGTCGGTAGAGTTGTCCGAATATGACATCCGATACAAACCAAGGAGTGCACTCAAATCTCAGGTGATGGTAGATTTTGTCTTAGAAATGACTGGGATGGCCGGAAAAACCCCTTCTACAACATGGATTGTGCATGTAGATGGATCCTCTAATGCGAAAGGAGCGGGAGCCTGGGTCGTATTAGAAGATGAAGATGGCATATTCATTGAACAATCCTGGAGGTTCGATTTCAAAACTTCTAACAATTAGGATGAATATGAAGAATGCATTGCTAGATTGAATACAACCAAGGAATTGGTGCAACAGTTGTAATTCTTTGCAGTGATTCATAGCTTCTAGTATCACAAGTTAAAGAGGAATACCAAGTAAAAGAACAAGCTTTGCAAACATACTTAGCCTTGGTGAAAAAAAAAATTGAACAACTTGGCTTAATAGAGTTTCAACATATTCCTCGAGAGAAAAAAATTCAGGCCGATGTCCTCTCCAGATTAGCAA
Source organism: Sesbania bispinosa (assembly GCA_026901365.1). Classification (NCBI taxonomy): domain Eukaryota; kingdom Viridiplantae; phylum Streptophyta; class Magnoliopsida; order Fabales; family Fabaceae; genus Sesbania; species Sesbania bispinosa. Next base: position 978,037 of record QLOH01000077.1, on the reverse strand, counting down.
GTACAAAAAGATCAGCCAGCACTCGAGCAATTATTCAAAAAACTTTGGCTGCGCCAAGTATCAGTCAAACCCCGGATATAATGGTTGGAGAGAAGCATCCAACCTGGACTACTCCATTTAAAGATTATTTGGTTGATGGGACGCTGCCCTCGAATTTTAAAGAAATGAGGCGAGTAAGAAGAATGGCCCCATTTTACACCCTTATATTGATGGATATCTTTTCAAAAGAGGATTCTCGACACTATTACTCAAGTGTGTGGAAACGAGAGAAATTGATTATGTTTTAGCTGAAGTTCATGATGGCAGTTGTGGTCAGAATCCGAGTGGATACTCATTGGCAAAGAAGATCCTCCGAGTCGGTTACTACTGGTCGACTTTGGAGAAGGACACAAGGGAGTATGTTAGAAAGTGTGATGCTTGTCAAGGGTTCTCGGATCTGCACAAAGCCCCCCCCTCGTAAGAGTTATCTGTGATGACCATCCATTGGCCATTCTATCAATGGGGATTGGACACCCTAGGACCTTTTCCCCCTGCACCCGGTCAGGTTAAATTTCTCATAGTTGCAGTGGATTATTTTACAAAGTGGGTTGAGGCGGAGACACCTGCCACTATTTCCTTGGCCAAGATTCAGAAATTCTTTTATAAGAATATATATTTTCGATTTGGGATTCCTAAGGTTGTTGTCACGGATAATGTAACCCAATTGACGGATAAAGGTTTCCAAGCATTGCTCGACGACCTGCGCATCCGATAACATTTTACATCCGTGGAACATCTCCAAACCAATGGTCAAGCAGAAACAGCAAACCAGATTATTTTGAAAGGATTGAAGAAGAGACATGGCGATGCTAAGGGCAGATAGGCAGAACAAATTGATCATGTGCTATGGGCTTATAGGACTACCCCTCATTCTTCCACTGGAGAATCCCCATTTCGCCTTACCTATGGAGTAGAAGCAGTAATTCCAGTGGAAGTTGGAGAACCATCATAGGTCGTTGTCACAGATAATGGAACCCAATTTTCGGATAAAGGTTTCCGAGCATTGCTCGACGACATGCATATCCGACATTTTACATCCGTGGAACATCCCCAAACCAATGGTTAGGCAGAAGCAGCAAACCGGAGTATTTTGAAAGGATTGAATAAGAGACTTGGCGATGCTAAGGGCAGATGGGCAGAACAGATTGATCATGTGCTATGGGCTTATCGGACTACCCCCTATTCTTCCGCTAGAAAATCCCCATTTCAGGTTTCTTATAGAGTAGAAGCAGTAATTCTAGTGGAAATTGGGGAACCATCATTAGAGCTGGGTATACGGGCCAACCCGGTCCGTTTAGGCCTGGTCCGCGTTGGCCCGGATCTTTGCGGACCGGGGCGGGTTGGTCCGCAATATAAATGGGCCTGTATTTTGTTGGTCCGCGTCCGCCCCATTTAGCCCGCGAGCTAACGGGCTGGTCTGGGGGCCCATTTAGTTTAAAAAGCAGAAAAAAACCTGTTTACTAAAATATGGAAAATTTATAAAAAAAACCAGAAAAAATAACTAAAAAAATTATATCATAATCCTACAACGTACTTAATTATCAAGCATCAAATGGTCCAAACTCCAAATAAGTTTTACAAACCAAATATCAAAGATCCCAAATAACAAGCACAAATTTAAACACACTCCTCAAATGTCCAAGATACCATAGGAGTCTAAAGTCTTACAAACCAAATACCAAATAAGAAGTCCAAAATCAAACACTCCTCAACCATAATTCAAAATACATCAAATTTCAAGATACATCAAATTGTTCTTAATCAACAACATGTGACTCTCGAGTGGAGATCTCCATCTCTTGTTCTTTCCTTGGTTCCACCTTTGACTCACCCACCACATCTTCATCTTCATGTTTTCCTACAACTCATAATTTATAATATTGGATAAGATAGATAGTTAGATACATTATTCATATGCAAAACATAATTCAATATAAGATTTTTTTACTAGGAAAATGTAATGTTTTACCTTCCACATCAAATCCTAACAACCAATTTCTAGTGCATATCAAGGCTTGTACATTTTTTGGAAGAAGGGAACTTCGGTATTTATTAAGCACACGAGAGCCAATATTAAATGCCGATTCGGATGCCAAAGTTGTAATTTGAATGCTCAAAATGTTACATGCCATCAATGCAAGAATAGGAAATATATTCTTATTCTCCTTCCAATATTGTAAGACATCAAGATTTGGGTGATATTCTAAGGGAAGCTTTTGCTCTTCCAAATAAGTATCCAATTGAGACTTACCCACTTGTGACATATTTTTATTCTCATAATGGATATACTTCTGCATTAATAAAAAATACAAGTGAATAAAGCAGATAATAATGATAAACATGTTAATAAATAAGAAGTGAATAAAAAGGAAAAAATTGAAATATAGACTTACATTCATAACCATCCCTAAGAGATCTCCACTACCACTGTTACTAGTAGGATATAAGTCTTGAAGTGAAATTTGAGTTTGATTGGTAGTGGTAGTTGACTCATCAGATGACAATGCAACATACTCATTAAATAGAGAATACAACTTGTGCTTCACAATTTTCAACTTTTCTTGACAAGCTATATCATCAAGACCAATCTCCGAGTAACAAAACCCCAAAAATCCTAGCTTAAAACGGGGACCAAGGACGGTTGCAAGTGCAAGAACAACACTGTAATCACTCAAATACTTGTCAAACTTCACTTTCATTCTTATTGCCATATCTTTAATTACATCATCTTCATTACGCATGTTTTCAATCAACAAACATTCAATCCTCCACACTTGCATGAAATATAAATTAGATGTTGGATAGGAGGAACCAGACATCAAATTTATGATCAAATAGAATGGATGCAAAAATTCACACATTTTAGCTCCTCTTGCCCATTCTTCATTAGTAGGGCAATACTTATAGTTTCTATCACCAAATCAAAGATCCCTAAAAGCACGCTTATATGCAAGTGCACTTTCAAGCATCATAAAGGTGGAGTTCCACCTAGTGATAACATCCAAATGCAAACCAACATTGGTATCAATATCACCAACTGAAGCAACTGAAGCTTTAAAAGCATTCATTCTAGCCTCTGACCCCTTAACATACTTAATACATTCCCTAATTTTATGCAAAACCCCATTAGCAACTTTCAATCCCTCTTGAACAATGAGATTCAATATGTGAGCACAACATCGAATGTGAAAAAATTCACCACCACAAAGCAACCCATTACCCTACAGGAGAAGTCTCTCTTTCAACAAGTCTTGCATGTTGTCATTAGATGATGCATTATCTAAGGTTAATGAAAAAATTTTGGACAAAATCCCCCATTCTTCCAAATCATACACAACCTTAGCTAATTCACGACCAGAATGTGGTGGGGGGAAATGAGAGAAACTTAAAATCTTACTATTGAGTTTCCAGCTATCATCAACATAATGTGCAGTTAATGAAATATACCCCTCTGTAGTACAAGAAGTCCACATATCAGATGTCAAGCAAATCCTACTTGGAATTTGGGACAACTCCATTTTCAATTTTCTCTTTTCACTATCATACATGTTAATCACATCAATTGTGGCAGCATGCCTAGAGGGTATCTTAGCATCAGGACACAAATACTTTAACAACTCTCTAATCCTCTTATATTCAACAAAAGAGAATGAAAGGTCATGCTCTATGATGGCTATGGATAACATGTCACACACAACTTTTTGATCAATTTTTCTAGCCTTTAATTTACCTTGTTGATCAAGCATAAGTTTACCAACCTCAGTATTAGCAAACACTTTTGGCACTTTCTCACATTTACTTATGTGGCGCAACAAAGTTGAAGTTCCGTACTTATTACCATCACTCGCATACCCTTTCCCACAAGCCTTGTATTCAGCCCTCTCTTTCCCATCACTTCCCACAATTACTTTATGAAAATAGTTCCAAACAGATGATGAAGTATTTCTAACTCTCTTAGTTCCTACTTTAGGGTTCTTTGACTCATCCTTATTAACTTGAACACAATCTTTATCCAGAGTAACATTCTCATTAACAGCAGAAGCAGAACAATCCATCATTCAACACTGAAACAATAAACACAACCTATAACTTAAATGATTCACACATAACACTACACCAGAAATAGAATTAGTAAATTTTTTTTTTAACAAATCAGAATAAACACGCAACAACAATGCTTTTTTTTTTCAGGGTTCAGTCACATTATCAACACATTTTATATCGCATTTTATAAAATCAGAATAAACGAATTTTATTTTAAACAGAGAACAAACGTACCTCCGCAGAACCAGTGAAACGTGTGCCGTGCCCGTGAGTTCGTGACTGTGAGAGGAATCAAACAGAGAAAATATGTCGCCGCTGTAGCAGATGCAGAACCAGCCGAGCAGATCATGCAGGAAACAGAAGCAGCCAAGCAGATTAAGAAAACAAAGAAGAAAAAAGGGATAGAAATAGAGAGATTGAAGGAGCTTGTGTAATTACCAGAAGAAGAGGAAGAACGTTGTTGCCTCCGTGAAGAAGAGCGTCGATGACTGGCCGTGACCTGTGTTGCAGTGTGCGCCATGAGTCAGTGACCGTGCGTCCATGCCTCCGTGAAGAAGAAGAAGAAGAATGGAGTGAGGACTGAGGAGGGGTGCGGCCGCGGCTGATGAGAAAGAGAGATGGCAGAAATTTTGAAATAGAAGTATAGAACCCTAATTACTTCTAAAAGAATCACAATGGACCCGGGCCCAATTCAAGTAACAGGGAATTTTTTTTAATTGGTCCGCGGGTTGGTTTGCAAACCCGCGGACCAAAACCTGTTTAACCCACACTTTCAATGGACCGGGCCAAAAAGCCCGCGTTTTAAACGAGTCTGCATTTTGAGTGGTCCTAACCCGCGCGGACCACAGGTTTTGCGAGCTGGTCCGCGGACCAGGGCTCGTATACCCAGCTCTAACCATCATGACGAGTAGAGATGAATGTTGAAAAAGAAAATGATATATAAATCCATCCAGGAAGAGTTATATTTCTTAGACGAAAGAAGGGCTATGGCACATATTCAAGATGAAGCGGTGAAAAATCGAGCAACCTTATAATATAAGAAAAGGGTAGTCACAAGAAACTTCAAAGTTGGGGTCCTCGTTCTCCGGAAAGCTAATATTGGGAACAGGAATGCATCCCAAGGAAAGCTAGCCCAAACTGGGAGGGACCGTACCGAGTAGTCCACTCGTCTGGCCGAGAAGCATACCAACTCAAAACATTATCCGGGGAACCTATTCTAAGACACCGGAATGCTGCTAATCTAAGGAGATATTACAGCTAGGATGTTTCAAGTTCTATTCTATATACTTATGTATAAAGTTTCAATCAATAAAATGGTTTAGTTATTCAATATTTTCATCTTGATGAAGGAACTTTAGTTAATGAATTTTCAAAGAAATGATGGTGTTAATTGAAGATTTTATTGATAAAATTAAAGAAGAGAATATGTACGATTATTAAAGCGAAGAACCAAATTGTTGGTGATTAGTTATAACCTTAAGTGTTAAATGGAGTATAGGCTCTAAAAAGTCGATCCATTACAACTTAAGAAGTTGCATAAAACTTTCAAGTTACTTAAAAAGGGAAAACAGGTAAAAAAAATAGTCGACCTCCCTTACTTTAAAAGGATAAAATATTGCAAGAAAGGTATTTGTCTAAAAGGATATTTCAATCCCCACAAATTAAACCTAACGCCGGATGCCTAGATAATAAAGCATACGAAGCCGAGTAAATAAAGATAAAGGCCAAGCACAAAGAGAAACTCAAATTAGATAGAAAAGTCAAAATTATTACAAAAGTTTAAACAAAAAAGACATAAAAATAAATCCTAATATATTTGAATGGCTCATTCCTCGGATTGCACTTCCGGATCGGCTGGAGTCGGCTGCTGCATTTGAGAAGGAATTTGACCTATAGTCCCTTGAACTATACTAGTTTGGGGAAAACCTGAATCTCTGGTCCCTTCAACATTGTCTTTTTTAGGGATAAAAGGAATGGGACCATTCTGAGAATCTTCCATGATTACCCCATTAACAACTTAAGCATAAGGATCAGACCCCTCAGCTATCAGCCCCAAATTCAAAAGCCGCACAATTGTATTCAGGAAAATAGCATTACCGAGCTGGGTAAGGGCTGCATCTTTTTCAGCAATAGCTTCATCCTTTTGTGCTAGCTATAACCTCACCCTTTTCAGCAACCACTTTATTGGTCGACTCCAGATTGCTCTTGCATTGTTCAGCGACAGCTTTGGCTTGATCAGCCTTGGTCTTAGGCTCAAGATATTAATCCTCAGCATCCTTAAGTTGCAGCTTCACTTCATCCAGTTTTACTTGAAGGCGGTCTTTTTCTTTATCTGCCAAATCCTTAAAGTGATTTTCATCCTTCAGATTTTTTCTCACTATTTCAAGATCTTTTAAAGTGAGTTCCAATTTATCATTAGAAAATTTGAGCTGACCGGTCAAAGGCTCTGTCTGCTCCTTAGTTGCTCGGAGCTCCTCTTAAAGTAATTCATTGGAGCTTATAAAAGTCTCCTCACAGTATCGAGCAACAGATGTTGAGTTTCTGGCAAGCGTACCAAATTCCCAGCAGTATAATAGTAAGTAAGAGTATCGTATCCACAGGGAACGGTTCAATTTTATAAGGTTTAGTGATCACAATTATCAAGTAGAAACAGAGTGTATGATTGTTGATTGAGAATTGAAAGTAGAAAACAAAATAAGATAGAGAGAGATAGCATTTACTTGGACTAGGATTGAACTTCGTTTCATCGCACCCCTTTCATATGTCACCCTTAATATTATTTATGAATATAAACTTATGATACCCTAGCCAAACTATATTATTTTAACCCAGGTTAATGGCGCTAAAATACTCAGGAATAATCCATGCGGGTTTTCCCAGGCGACAAATTACCCCGGCTCTTACAGCTCTACTTTTCTGTTTGTTAAAACTATCAATTCGTCCTATATTTCTATACCGACTACTATGAGTATTTTTACCAATCAGAGTTCAAGTTTCCTACATTTTCAACTCCCCCAAACTCACTGTTAATCCTATAGAACCACCTTTCGAATGCATCCCATAAAACTAACTTATAACTCCGGCACACAGGCGAAAGCTACGCATTAAGCAAAGTATAAAAATATCGATATCATAAGAATAGGGATTCATAAATAATAAAAAGAATTCACGTACAATTGGGGATTGAATCAACTACATTCAATCATATTGAGAAGTTTAGCTACGCATGGTAGCCATTACAACCCAATGAAGAAACTGTCACACTTTTCTTCAAGCCCTTGCCTTGTCGTTTCTCCTTTGCCTCTTCGTCTCTGGCCTTCCAAAAGCTCTCTTTGATCTTTGCAAAAGGTTCTATTTATAAAGGTTGGAAAGCTATCTGAAATCTGGAAGGAATCAGATCTGAAATCTGTTTGAAAAACTGATCCGCGTCCTGCGCTTCATCCTGCTCTTAGCGCGCTTTGAAGCGCGGGATCCAGAAAGCTATTTTAATGTTGCGCTCCACCTACGCTCAGCGCAGGTGGAGCGTGAGTTACGTTCCAGCTTTCCTTATTTCCCTCTTTTTCAGCTTGATCTCTTCCTGATCTTATCCTTGCTTGATCTGCTTTCCATACTTTCCTCTTTTTAGCTTGATCTTGTGCTAATTTGATCTTCAATTTGAATTTAGAATTAAATCTGCAGAATTCTTATCACAATAATTGCTGATCTTATTCAAATCAGCTGCCATTTAAATCCTTATCTTGCAGATTCTTTATTCAAATAAATGCTATCTTGTTTCTTCATTTAAAACATGCCCTCTTATCTGCAAAACCAACAGATTTTGTGTCAAAATAACATCAAATTCAAATTCAAATATTCACAATTTATGCAATTATTACTAAAAAAAGGTATTTTGGGGCATTAATTTACTATTTCACCCTTGATAAATGCAGAATTAATACAAGAAATTATCATATATTTTCACTTATCAGCAAACGCAGCCCGAAGAGAAGCTCTGCAAGCTGCCCTCAAAGCATCCCGAGGGCTCATACCCCTTAAATGATTATGATCATTGGGAGTGTAGACTACAACATTTATAGCACCTCGGATATGCTGATCTGTAAGATTAAAATCATCCGTCCAAACCAAAGGAAATGACCTAATCGGTGTACTAGTCGACCCCTCTTTAGGAATCTCAATTGATTCCCTACGTGTCTTCTTTGCTTGTTCAGCTAAAGGGGCATCAGAGGGATTCTCATTCTTCCTCTTATTCTTATCCTTTGGTGGTGGTTTGGATGACCCGGGGGGCACAACTCTGGCTAGTTTTTGGATTAGTAGCAGGAAGAGTTGATGATTGACCTCTGATCACTAGTGTCGGAGATTTGGCCGAAGTCAAGGCTGCAGCCGTTCGAGGTGGAGTATTACTAGTAGAAGTTATTTTCTGTGGAGGCCGGGTTAGACGAGCAGCTCTGAAAGCCTTCATTACATCAACATTTTCAACCATGGAATCTGAAAAAAAAAAAAAAGAAAATTTACAAATGTTAAGAAGGGATAAACATAAACAAAGACTTAGACAATGAGAAAAAAGAAAGTAAGACCTAGGATGGCTATTAATTGTCCCTCTGTGGGAGCATCAATCATATCCTGACATGAAAAGGCATGGCCCACTAATAAAACACACTTTCCTAAAGCTTCTAGAAAAGTTTCGTTGGTCGGACCAATCTTTGTTCGAGACACAAAATAAGCGCTCAAAGTAATGTGAAAGTAAGAACGTGTCCCCCAACGCTCAAACATCGGCTTCCCAGATCGGCTGAACCAGAATGGATGACCGTTCTCAGGACCAACCACCCTCCAAATTCGTACCTAAAGTGACACATTTTTCTCTTGTAAGTGTCGGTGTACAGATCAAATAATCTTCGATCGCAGATATTCTTCAACGTTACCCAACTACCTTTCCCCTTAGATGCTCGAACACGCTGAACGAAAAAAAATATGGAGGAATAAGTGTGTTGAAGGATAGACTCCAGCATGTTCACACAAAATTTAGAAGGCTCAAGCAAAAGCCCATTCATTAGGATGAAGCTGAATCGGACAAACACGGAGAGCGTTCATCAAACGCAACTCGAAGTCAGTAAAGGGAATCTGAACGCCCAAAGTAGTCAAACAGTTGTCATACATGTAAGACCATTCTTCAGCAGAACCCGCCCTCAGCCGATCACAAACCCTCTCTGCAGGTGAAGGCCAGATCAATACAAAAGGGGGACTTGAAGGGAGACTTTCCATATAAACTACTTCATCTCCCTCGAATACCAAGAACTCAGCCTCCTTTACAGATAGATCAACTAGTCAAGTGGACCTGGCGAAGAAGAGGAGTCTGCATTGTCTTCAGGAGCTGGAGGACACCGTGGTTGAGATTGATCACGGGTACGGCGAGTTCGTGCCATGATTAAGAAAAACAAATACCTGCAAGGGAGTTTAAAAATGTTAGAACCCACTATGAAGTCTTACTGAGACTTGAAGCCTATTCGTCAATGAAAGCCAACCCTATGTTTCCCAGAGAACTTAGGGTTGGGGGTTCTAAGCATTAAACCCCTGAACGGTAATCTCAAAATCCTAATGGAGAATTACCGGAAGTAGAATCCTCAATATTTTTCAGAAAAACTAAGAAGAGATTAAAATCTCAGAAAATCTATGCAAGAAAAACCGAAGCAAGACAGTATGATATTAAATCAAAATCAAAATCAAACGAACGAAGAAAATGCAACATTTTAAATGAAAAAGAAAAACATGAAAAGAAGAAGACATTCACCTGGTAAAGAGAAGAACGAACAGAAGATGAAGTGAGCAAAAATGCAGTCACAGAGAAATCAGAATAAATAGAAGCAAAATAAGCAAGGAACCAGAGAAGAAAAAAACTGAAGTGTTTTAAAATCTATTTATAGATACTGAAGGAAGAAATAGACCGAATCGCCCAAAAAGTAATGATGAGGCGTTACCGTTCCCCGCAAGAAAAGGCTGCACGATATACATCGTGCAAATAAACTCTCCATTGGGAGCATGACACGCGTCCAAAAGAAAATCGTAACGTCTCCCATAGGTCACCAAAGGAAATTCAAAATATATGAGAAGTGGCGCTTTAGAAAACAAGTGAAGTCAGCTCGAAAAAAGTTTTTATACCTTAGCCTCAATCACATATTTCGATCCAGCTAGGGGCATCTATTCCGGGGGCATCCCAGATCTTGCTTAAATGATCACATCATCTGAGATGAATGTCCGTATGTGTGGAGTATACGTCAATCCTAGCAGATCAGTTCAGATCCAACCGAACCAATGCGGACGTCCCAAATCTGAAGTAATCGTCCGACCACGTAAGCTGCTTTAAGAATTAAGTACAAGGGAGCAATATAATGATCGGAAGTAACATGCATATAAGGGGCAACGTGCCAAAGTCTCAACATAACACATATATGGTACAGAATCATCTCCATATTAGAAGGAACACATTGCCAAACTACCTTAAATAAGTGCACACCACTCATTCCCCACTAACTATTATAGAACCTTCTACGAATACTATAAATACCCCCAGGGCCGGCCCAACGTTTCTTTTGGCCTAAAGCGAATTTTATCATGAGGCCTTTTTAAATGAATAAAAATAATTTAGAATCAATAACAATATATATAACACCTACCCAAAAAAAAGTAAAAAAAAAAGACATAAAGTAGGTTATGAGAATAATGTCTAGAATTTATTAATAATTATTATTTATGAGAAGAGAGAGCCCTAATAATATGAGACATTTTTTCAAAAAAAATATTTTTTTACTCTTAATAATTTAATATTGTTTACTAAATAATAAATTTTTTATTTTTTAACATAGTAATAGTAAATAATTTTTTTGGGACTAAAATAAAAAATATTTTTTGGGGATCTAAAGCAACGACCTTACTAGCCTTGGGGTTGGGCCAGTCCCGAATACCCCATGCATGTCAAAAACAAGGTACGATTAATACTCTGAAAAAAAAATATACTGATTTCTGGATTGAGTGTCTTTGCAGGCACACCCAATATTTCTCACACTTTGGATTGAAGGACTTTGGATTGAAGGAGTTGTTGACGTGTACGTGGGAGAGCATTTCGCAAGGAACTTACTGAGATTGTTGGAGAACAAGATCCCTTAAAAAGAAAGTAGAATTTTATATCCTTGTAATGTCCTCAAAATATAATTTAAACTATAATTACATTTACATTATAATTATTAATATTAAAAAAATTATGCTACAATCACAATAAACTTTGAATAAAATCTTAATTCATAATAATATAATATCGTACTATTCCGGAATGGCAATCGCGTGATCGTGAACGGTAATCCTTCGGGGGCTTTACTTCCACCTTCATTATTATTGGAAAGTTGCTTATTTATCAGGGAATAAAGAAAGTTGCCTATTCTAGGAGGAATAAAGACAATCTTTCATACAAGGGACCAGATATGACCCTGGACTAGCGAGAGATTTCATCATTTAATTGGAGACAACTAAGAAAAAAGTGGGGGCCATTTCACGTGGATATGCTATTCTTTTTGTTGTGTTGAGGGTAAAGGGAACGAATTAATACGGAGATGCATTAGATATAGATACTGACATTTCTTTTCTAGTACAGATCCTACAGGGACTGAACGCAGCCGTAGAAGAAAATAAAGGATTGAAAAGCATTGAATGTAGGTATTTATCCTGTAGCGTCATTCTTAATTTCTAATGATAAAGCTACTTAATTATATTCAGTTCATCACACATAACCTCAACTTTACCTTAAAATTAAAAGCAACCTAATTGGCTATGAATCATTTAAAGATGCTCAGAAACATGATTAAAGTTTCAAAGAATAACATAATATTGGCTTACATTGTTTACAAGCACGTCTTGTCTCACTCGCATTTCATGTACAAACCCTTTGGAACGGGAGAGACATTATGAATTAATTAATTTTTAAGAAAATATATATTAACCAATCTCGTTTGAATATTGGTTAATAAATTAAAAATAAAAATTATTTAATGAAAAAATAATTTTAAAAGCAAGCATAACCTATTGAACTGAGATGTAAATCTTGATATACTTATACATTTTAATATATTTTTTAAATGTTTTTATCAATTCAATCATTTTAAATCAAATTTATAAAAAATTTCTATAATTTAAAATCACTTCATACTTTATTTTTATAATTTATTTTAACATATAATATATGTTATTTAAAATAAATATATATTTTTATATTACACACTTATAAATGTTCAACTTAATTAAAATTTTATATGATAATTTAATATCATATGATTAAATGGTTGGATAGATTAATTTCATCTTACATAAATTTATTGAGAGTATATGACAAAACTTATATATGATGTTAAGTTTATATTTGATTTGATAGGAATTGGAGAAGAAAAATTGGATAGAGATTAGGAATATTGTGTTCAATTACACACACATTCATATCTTAGAGTGTGTTTGGTAATGGATTTGGATTTTCAGCAGTTGATTGTTGGGCAGTCATAAAATCTGAGTCATCCGATCAAGATCGGACGACCTGCATCTCGGATTTTAGGTCGTCCGATCTTGATCGGATGGCTCGGATTTTGTGACTGCCCAACAACCGACTGGTGGGAATCCAAATTCGTTTGGTAATACATTCCGTGCGCTTGATGAAAGTTGAAATCATTTCATTAATGTTTGGTAAGGTGGTTTTTTTGGATAGCTATTAGATTTTTTTAGAAACTACTTTAGGTAGCTTTTTTTATAAGCTACTAGATGAAAATGTTTTATAATTTTATCCCTCAATAATTCTCACTCATCATTATCAATAAATTTATTGATATCTTTTTTTTGTCATTTTACAATTTTCAACTAATTTTACCAAACACTTTCAATGAAATTAGCTACCTTTTAAGCTTTCATTTAGTTATTTCAACTACTTGGTTTTTATAACATTGCTTTCAGCTAATTTTGCCAAACAAACTATTATTTAATATTTAATTTAGTTTTGAAAAATTGAATAGAGGGTAGGACGATAGAGGGTGCAGGCAGAGGCATTTATGGCTAAGGGTGTCAAGTAGCGTACGTGAAGTGAAAGGCAATAACAATGGTGGTGGTGGAGGGTGTTTGGTGGTGGAAATAATGATGAAGGATGTTGGGCGATGATGGAAATAGGGATGATGGTTGTGGAAGGGTTGCGCCAAAATATGGTGGTGGGTAGTGGGTGGCAAGAGTGGTAATGGAGGGTGATGGGAGGTTGTAGTAAAGTGTCAGCATAAGGTGTCACACGAAAGCAGTGACAGTGATGGAGGGTGTTGGCAACATCGATGGGGATGACAAATGGATTAGAATTTCGAGAATGAGATTAGGAGAGGGGGTAATGGTAAATTTATCACAAAAAAAATTATTAATAAGATATTATGTTCTATTCTTTTTTATTCAATCATTTTTAAGAGAATGTATCACTTTTTTTAATTTTATGTTCTATTCTATTTCATTTTTAAAATAGACTTATACATTATTCTATCACATTTTTACCATGTTTATGAAATGTCACCTAAATATCTGGTGAAGTCTATGGTGAGATACCAAGATACTGTCTCATAGAGAGAAATGACACATTTTCCTGCTAGCAGGTGATGCAACCGGATGAAGTAAGTTTCCGCAATTACAAAATAGTATTGTCCCTCTTTTGTATTCTCGTTTCCCAATCTCCCTCTCCCGGTCCCTTTATTGTTCTGATCACCATCATTTTGGAGGACGTCATTCATGCAACAATGGACATATATCTGGAAGATGCATCGACGATTGCATCGAGTGCATAAAGAACAACATCATGCTATTCGATGTTAGAGTCACTAAAAGCTCCTCTTTCAGGAAAAACACTATCATGAATAACCTCTCCCAGTACAACCACCACCCTTTCCACGACTGTTATGTCGCTGATGTCGGATATGCCTTCAACGACATTGTTCACGCCTTTGGCTGCAACTGCGAGTGCAAGCAAGGTGTTCCTTGGACGAAGGAAGAGCATGGGTTGCAGCCTTGTAGGGGTGTTCTTGGGAAGAGTTTTGTTTGCTCGTTAACCGACCCTATTTTTTTACCAGACCAATTTCATAGACCCGAACCCGTCCATTGATCCAAAGAGACTCGATGATGAACGTGTCCAATTAAGTCCGGGTTCAAGTAAGACAAGGCCGAGCTGACCCGACATATAAGCTAAATAAAATCATGAAATTGTCATATAACAATGATCAAAAGAAAATAATTTATATACTTCGAAAACATATCATATATACTATAATTTCTCTCAATACATGTGTTATTTTTCATTCTGTTTTAAATTTTAGGATATTACTAAGAGAAAAATGGCAATATATCATTATATAACTTTGCATATAAAATATGTTTCTAAAGGTAGATAGAGAAAATTTTAACTCAAACCCTCTAAATAAAAGGATAAAATGAGGCCAAAGTCTTTAAATAATAAAAAATTATAGATAATAAATATTATAGATATTGGATTGGTCAGGTAACCCAAAGGCTGACCCGAAATCGTTCTCATCCCAATGTCGAGTCATCAAATCAGACCCAATTTAATCCCCATTTTTTTCTCGTAGAACAAGGTCAGACCCCGACCCGAATAGCTTGGTACGGGACGGGCTAACAGGATGGATCGGGCCTTGAACACCCCTAATAGGTTGTTCTTGTAAGAGTTGCAAAAGGTGGGCAAAAGCAATTGGAGAGAGATTTCTAGAAACACCATCAAAACTCGCACCCTAACTCAGGTGGCAAGTCATGTCCAGAAATACTTCCTCTATCGTCATAACTAGAATTGTTGTTGTCGGAGATCCAACCTTTTTTACATCACCATCGAGACAGTGATAAAATTTTCTACCGCTATAGTGAAAAAGAACGATTTTTAGTAACAAATGGTTAATACATGGTCACCATCAAGTGTTTATGGTAGTATTAACCTCCCTTATTCTGTCACTGCCATAGATGAGTGTTCATATATAACATTAAACAAGCAATTGTTTGATCAACAAGTGGTTGTTAGTAGGGGTTTATTGGCAAATAGACTAAAAATTTTAATGGTTGCTTCAATATCTAAAATAAGAATCGTTTAATTTTTTAAATATTATATGTAATTAATGGCTAATACATGGTCTCTCGTGGGTGAGAGAGTTTGATCCCCCTCCCCACCCTAAAAAAAACTAAATGTTTAAGTATGTGACCCTCCCTCGTACTTTTATTTTCGTTCGAAATTTTCCAACATCAACAATTCCTATTGTTGGCACCTTTTATTTAATTTCTCGGGCCGGGAGGGGTTACTAAGATGGGTCGGGTCCTAAACACCCCTAATAGGTTGTTCTTGTTAATTAGATTTGTAAAAGGTGGGCAAAAGGAATTGCAAAGAGATTTCTAGAAACTCCGCCAAAACTTGTACCCTAATTCAAGTGGCAAGTCATGTCCAGAAGTATTTCCTCTATCGTTATAACCAGAATTGTTGTTGTCGGAGATCAGGCTTATTAAATTTTAAACCATCCAGAATCAATTCTACAGAATTGATTTTAAATCACTTTCGTCCAACGTACTTCGTAAAGCGTGCATTATCCATATCAACCATTCATTTCTAGAATCAATTCTACTCAACTGTAAACCAAACGGACCAAAAATCTTCTACTACTATAGTGAAAAAAGAATGATTGTCAGTAAGAAATAGTTAATACATGGTCGGTTGTTTATGGTAGTGTTAACTGTTAACCTCCCTCCTTCTCACACTGCCATGGATGAGAGTTCATGTAGCGTTAAATTAATAAGCAATTCTTAGATTGATGAGTGGTTATGATCAATAGACTAAAATTCTTAATGATCGGCTCACTGTCTAAAATAAGCATCATTTAAATTTTACATATTATATCTATTTAATGGTTAATACATGGATTTTCATGGGTGAGAGAATTTAATCCCCTCTCACCCTCAGAAAAAACAAATATTTAGGTATGTAAGCCTCCTAAGCACTTTTACTTTAGTTTGAAATTTTCCAACATAAAAAATTCCTATTTTTTGTACCTCCTATTTAATTTCTCCTTCAATTCTCATTTTCATTTTTTTTTAAGTTGAGGAAAAATCATCTCTGTTTTTTATTATCTCTAAAATCAAGGTATTAAAGTTTGGAAAAGAAATTAAGGTTCTTCCTTTTATGGGTGTGCTAAGATTAATTCTTGAGGTACTAATATTTATGTTTATAATATGTATGTATATATGTATGGCCGTGCTTTAAGATTCTTTCTTGGATATTTAAATCATGAGGCCACAATCACAAGCAACAGCCCATGAAAAAGAATTTTTTATTGGATGTGTACATATACATACACATATGTGTGTGTGGAGAGAAGGGGGAATCGGGTTACGCTAATGTAACATTTTAGCATTGTTACATCATTAATAAATTTTGATGAAATGTAATTTTTATTAATTCAACCATTAAATTATAACTATTCATATTTTTGTTAACACGTTAACATTTTTACACCATTAATAATTTTTGTTTACCCTTTGTACCTGGTTAATAAAATTTTTGTTTTATTGGCTATAAAAAAATAAAAATCTAAGTTGAATTATAATTATTTATTATCTTTGGTTATTCTTGTTGAATTTTATAAAATTTAAATAACTGTAAAATTATTATCAAATTATTTATTTTCACATATTTCAAAATAAAACATTAATCTTAACATATATTAATAACATATTAAATAATTTTGAATTGATATAATATAGTTGTTTTATGTAATATTATCTTTCAATTCATTCAATGGTGAATTTTAAAATATAATTATTTAATAAAAATCATTAACAGTGTAACAATTTTAGATATATTATAATTTACATTAAAAAATCAAAACACAACATATGCTTCAACGAGGCAGCTGGGTAGGAAAAAAATATTTTGAAACTAAAATAAAGTGTGGAAAATGTAGGAAAAAAGAGAGATAAAAAAAATAAAAAAAATAAGAAATATGATAAGAGTATTATTATCTATATACCTATATTTTTTTATACCTTTTCATCCATCTTCACTATCTCTTTTTTTCTTTCTTATCATATATATCACCCACCGCATTTATATTTGTTTTTCACTTTTTTTTTTCTATCTTTCTTCTTCAATTAGAGGTGGATACACTTTAGAGGTGTACATCCATCTTTATTCATATGATGATTAATGTTATGGAAAAAAATAGAGAGAGGTATGGGGTAAAAAGATGTTTGAGGGGATGTAAAAGATGAGTGTAAAAAAATATAAATTGGGTTGGATAATATCATGAAAAGGGTTTTTATTTTCTATAAATAGCCTTTTACAATCTAAAATTAATTTATGAAGATGAACTTGTAAATAAATAAAAGAAACATGCTATAATAGGTAAATTCAATGGTGCCACAAAAGCTCCCCCCTTTACGTTCTTTTTTAGCATTTTTCTAATCAAATTGATAGGACAGATACATGAATAAAAAAGTTCTTATATTTGGGTAATCTTCTTTACCCCTTTCCTTGTTAATTATTGGAAGTTGAGGCTAAATGTTCAGCATATATTTTTGTCTTTTTGTGTTTGTGAACTTTAAGTCTCACTCACAAAAATTCACTTCAAAATCACAGTAAGGAAATTCCAAGAGGATCCCTTAGCAAAACCCAAATGATAGTTAACTTGTAGATATTGTTCAACGTATGTGCTTAATAATATCAAGTTAAAGTGGTATCCAGGAAGAAAGAATGTAAATGTGTAAATAAACATAATGACCACACGAAATATATATCTCAAAAACATAATGTAAATAAACATAAATTTTTTAGTCCCTTCAAAATATTTTTAACTTTCCGTCCCCACAAAATTATTATTTTTCAAAATAGTCATTGCTATTACACTAGCTTAACAGTTTGTTGATGTGGTCATTACCATTTAGCTGACGGGACAATCTTCTTCTTCAACCCCATTTTCATGACCTAAAATATACAGTCTGTCAACTTTTAGGTCACTGTTTATTCTTCCAACTCTTAACAACCCTAAAACTTTATTGTTACATATCTTAGCCAGGTATATCTCACCCCAATCAAAGACCGCACTTACTATCAGAAAAGTGAACCACTTTCACACTGTTATCACTGTCAGCACCCTAATCATCACCCTCCCCAATATCATTCTTATCCTCAACACCCTAACTAATGTTACCCTCATTTATAGCCTCATCCATATTACCTCATTTCACATCACTCATACCACCCTCTGTAAGTGTCTCATATACCCTGTCCCAGCCAGCACAATAAATAGAATTAACAAAGATTAAGGACAACAGACACGATAGTTTGTAAGAGATGGTGAACAATAGAGGGGGAGTTTATCTGAAAAGTGTAATTTATTTTTCATTTTTAAGGTTTGAAAAACTATTTTTCCATTTGTTATGTAATTTAATAAATTATTAAACTTGTTAATTGATAAATATGATGCCACATGATTAAGAGTGAGATTGTCATATTAGTTTCTACACTAGCGGACACATCAACAAGATTAATAACAACTCTAACGACGAAGACTATTTTGAAAAAGAATAATTTTGTGAGGGAGAAAAACTAAAAAAAAAGGTGGACTAAAATAAAAATGAGTATATTTTGGAGGGACTAAAAACATATTTAAGCCTAGAAACTAATAGAAGATCTTAATTTAATTGAAACCAACAACTTAAGAGAAAAGGACCTGACCCTCTAAAATGTAGAGATGAACTTTATATAATAAAATATAAGAAAAACATTGATTAAAATTAAACTCAATGGTCATAATTATAATGAGATACATGTAGATATGTATAAATGTAATAAATTATGGAGTTAATAAAATCTTGAACGTAAGTAATGATCACTCTATAACATGGGCTTGCGCTTAGCCATTTGATATTTATTTATTTATTTATTTATTTTTAAATATGTTTTTAGTTCCTATATGAGTCATTTTGTTTATAGTCAATGTAAAATTGGTTTTTTGTTTTTCATCCTTACAAAATTTTCCATTAGCCTTTTTGGTCCATGTTGTTAACTTTAAGTTGATGTGGCTAACAAAGTATCACATCAGCTTGTCACATGTGTTGTTTCTACCCAGCTTAAATTTGTTTTTAGTAGTCATTTTGTTTTTAAATCCTATAATTTTTTTAGGCTTAAATATATTTTTAGTCCCTATAAATATAGGTTATTTTGTTTTTAGTCCCTATAAAATTATTTTTTGGTTTTTCATCCCTAAAAAATTCTATGTCTGTCATTTTGGTCCCTACCGTTAGCTTTAAGGTTATGTGGCTAATGAAGTGTCACATCAGCATGTCACATGTGTTGTTTCTACTAAACTTAAATTTGTTTTTAGTCCCTATAAATATAATCCTTTTGATTTTAGTCCCTACAATTTTTTTTTTTTGGTTTTCACCCTAATCTCATCCTCATCCAATATCACAGTGTCGTTTTGCTTCTTCTACTGCATTATTACACTTAAAATTCTGGAACTGCTCGTGGGCTAAAGAAAATAAATTCTTTATGTATTCAATTATTTGAAATTTCAACACACTTGGATTCACTGTATAAAGGGGAAAAAACTTGTAACGACCTTTCTTTCTCTACAATTCTTTTTTTCTGTCAATTGACTGACAAAATTTTCACTTGATTTACAATTGCAAGCCTTTTTTGTTACTCGGGACAAATTACATCAAGTTATAGGTCATCAATAGACATAAATCAAATGGGAATTTTATTAGTCAATAGACAGAAAAAAAAAAGAATTGCAGTGAAAAAAGGTCGTTACAGGTTTTTTCCACTTTATACAGTGAGTCCAAGTGTATTGAAATTTCAAATAATTGAATACATAAAGAATTTATTTCCTTAAACCCACAAGGAGTTTAAGAATTTCAAGTGTAACAAATGTAGTACAGAAGAAGCAAAAGGACACTGTGATGTTGGATGGGAATAATATTGAGGTGAAAACCCAAAAAAAAATTTATAGGGACTAAAAACAAAAGGACCATGTTTATAGGTACTAAAAACAAATTTAAACTGGACAGAAAAATCACATGTGGTAGGATGATGTGACATTCTGTTAGCCACATAAGCTTAAAGTTAACGACATGGACCAAAATGAAAAACGAAAAAATTTTATAGGGATGAAAAACAAAACAAAAATTACAGGGATTGGAAATAAAATGACCTATATTTATAAGGACTCAAAACATAATTAAGCCATTTTTTTATTTTTCACTTCTATCTCATCCCCATCCAACATCAGTGTCATTTTGCTTAAACTGCATTGCTACACTTGAAATTCTTAAACTCCTCCTAGGTTTAATAAAATAAATTCTTTATGTGTTCAATTATTTGATATTTCAATGCACTTGGATTCACTTTATAAAGGGAGAAAAACCTGTAACGACATTTTTTTCTCTACTAATTCTATCTTTTTTTATGTTTATTGACTATCAAAATTTTCATTTGATTTATGTCTATTAACATGTAACTTAATGAGATTTGTGCTGACTAACAAAAAAGGCTTGTAATGGTAAATCAAATGAAAATTTTGTCAATCAATAGACATAAAAAAAGAATTGCAGAGAAAAAAAATGTCGTTACGGGTTTTTTCCCCTAAGCCCACGAGAATTTTCAAAATTTCAAGTATAACAATACAGTGGAAGCAAAAGGACACTGCGATGTTGGATGAGGATGAAATTAAAGTAAACAACCAAAAAAAAATTGTAGGGACTAAAACCAAAATGATCATATTTATAGGGGCTAAAAATAAATTTAAGTTGGACAAAAATAACACACATGACATGCTGATGTGGCACTCTGTTTGCCACATATGTTAAAAGTTAATAGCAGGAACCAAAAAGGCTAACAGAAAATTTTTTAGGGATAAAAAATAATAATAATAATTATAGGGACTAAAAACAAAATGACCTATATTTATAGGGACTAAAGATATATTTAAGTCTTTGGTCGAAAGGAACCTTATAAATTCCAAACATGTGATTTCTTTTCTTTTCTTTTTTTTTTCAATTTTTTTTGGTAGATAAACGTGAAATTTCCTTTGTTTTGGGTCAAATAAATGTGTAATTTCAATTTGGGAAATTCATGATACTAAAGATATACTATTCAGGCCCATTATATTTTTTCAGGTATGGGCCATTACACTAACTAACCTGTAGACCCAAAAAAAATAACTAACCTAGGGAGTTACTTTTAGAACCCCTTTTTACTATTCATACCCCTCTAATATATCCCCTTCCCAAAAAACCCTACCCCCTCATCCCACCCACCCCCCACCCCATCCCCCACCCGCCACCCACCCCGCCACCCACTCCCCTCCCCTCCCTTCTCCTGTTCCGACCCCTTCCCCCTCCACTTTATTTTTTTTCAATGTTTTGTGTTCAAAGACGGAATTTTTCTGTCTCTAAACACAAAACATTGAAAAAAAATAAAGGTTCTTTTACGGGACCTTCCAGAAATTAAGTTCTGGATATCAAATTTGTGAACAAAATGTCCGGAACAATTGTGTAGCAGTAGGAGGTGAGTCCTTGAAAAATTTCCGAACCTTCCGGACATTAATGTCCGGAAGGTTATGGACATTAAGTTAACAAAGCTGATATCCGAAACTTAATTTCCGGAAGGTTCCGGATATTTTTTTTTTTGCGAGATGAGTTTAGAGACGGAACATAAAACATTGAAAAAAAAATAAAAGGGAGTGGGGGAGGGACCGACATAAGGAGTGGGGGTGGGTGTGGGTGGGGGTGGGTGTGGGTGGGGGTAATATGGGAAAGGGGTATATTAGGGGGTGCGAATAGCAAAAAGGGGTCCTAAAAGTAACTCCCACTAACCTGACGCTCAGACACTTGTTGTCAAATGTCACCGGTGTGTGACAATCACCATAAGGTTTTAAAGGGTGACCACTTTTTTTTGGTAACAAAAGGGTGACCACTTTGAGGTTTGTGTCTTTCCATAGACTTAAAATCTTTAAGCTATTAATTTGATATTTTCAAAATGATCGTACGGAATTTACAGTATATATATAGTTTAAAGTCTATAAAATAGGAAAATAGCAACAAATAAATCAAATAATATAATAAACAGTAATAATTTGTAAAATTTAAAGATCATGTATAACACCTCCCCTCTCCGGCATGCACCTCTAACATTGTTTTTTCTTTTTCTTTCTTTGTTCTTCGTTTAGCTCCACTTAAAATAAATCACACTCAATTACACCATGATAAAGGATAACTAGGTGGAATCTGAAACTTACAAAACCTAAGATTTGGGAAGTGGTTGTTCTTAACTAGATATGACAATCCAGTCCATGGAATTTATGTGGGATTGCCTCATTTGAAATTTTGAGTTTGGAGGTCAACCAAAAAAATATATGGGGATCAATCCCTACCTAGGAATATTTCCGAATAATTGAAATAATAAATTTACCCTTAAATATATATAAAAAATTGATGGCATGGTTAATCATATATATATATGTGTGTGTGTGTGGGGAGAGGGAGAGGGAGAGGGAGAGGGAGAGGGAGAGGGAGAGGGAGGGAGGTTGGACACACACCTGTATGTATGTATATATATATGAATTAAATGAATATAACTATAAAAATGAAGTGTCAACACTAGAGCGGTGAATTTGGGCTATTTGGCTCAATGTAGGTAGCGAGCTTTTGTGGTTAGAGTAAAAAACTTGTGAGTTATTCAGACTTATAAAATAAAAACATGAGCCTTATGTTTTTACAGGGTTTTGTGGGCTTTTGTTAGTTTTTGTGGATAACGGGTTTTATCTGGGTGAACTAAAAAACTTGAAAATTATTCGAGTTTTTAAAATAAAAATTTAAGCCATAATTTTTGTGGGTTGGTTTGGCCCATTTTATCAACCATAGACAACACATAATTGGATAAAAGTGAAAAACTTTATTCGACCAAAAAAAAAGTGAAAAACTTCTATACACTTAAAGTGTATACTAATTAAATTCTCTCTCTATATATATACACACAAATTTGATTTCATCTTACTTAAATATGATATTAATTAAACTCATATATTATCATATTTTTTGGATTTTCAGTGATATTTAAATTTAAAGAATTCGCCCTATTAAAATTTAGATAATCAATGAGAGATGCAAAAGTCGTCGATCTGAAACTGTCAAAGAATCACTACTAAACTATTGTTAAAGTCTCACATTGACGAGAAATAAGATTATTTAATGGTATTAAAGCTTTGGATAACCTCGCCCTAAAAGTTAACTTTTGGGGTTGAGTAAAAATCGGTCTTCTTAAGAACATATCAGAGTCTATCATAAATCCATTGTTATTGGGGCGCCACCCGCAGACGCCTAGTCCTGCAAAACTCCATGCTTTAGATGTCCAGACTTGAACGTGAGCGGGTGTAAGAGTCCCACATTGATAACTAGAGATATGACCATTTAATAATATATTAGTTTTGGACAATCTTCAACCTACAAGCTAATTTTTGGAGGGGGTGTGTAAGAGTCCCACATTGATGACTGGAGATAAGGTCATTTAATAATATATAAACTTTGGATAATTCTCACCTTACAAATTAGCTTTTGGAGTTGGGTTCAACTCCATCTAAAATCTAAGAAGTATATCCCATTATTGGACGAGCCTAATATAAATCCACATGGTAACGACCCACTAGACCCTCTTAGTTCTATAAGCCCATATAATGCTTCCCATTCCCAGGGCCAGGGGAGAGAACTGTGATTGATTTTTTTATTTTTCAAGATTATTACTGAGTATTAATACCAAAAAAAAAAATTATTACTGAGTATATGCTAACCAGCTATATATATAATATAGCAAGTGTTCTCACAGGTTGTCAAGTCATGTCCCAATCTGTAGTCACGAGGTCGACTAAGCAATAAAGCGAAGAAGATGGCTAATGCAAAGCAATAACTGAAAAGAAGGATGATGGGAAATTTGATACAGTAAAGCTCTCAAGTAGAAGACAACTTGATTTTTTCCAAGTAAGGATCTCAAAAACACAATTATGAAGGTGCTGACTGATTCTACAGCTAACATAATTGGATTGTATATATATAGATGTGCTTGGTGGTGTGGTGTGGGAAGATCACTTTAGCCAAAGAAGTGGCCAAGAAATCAGAGGAAATTGAAGAAAAGCTGTTGGAAATACTGGCCGTTACGAACTTCACAAAAGAATCCAGACAAAATATAAAGCAGATTCATGACATTGTGGGCCTTAAATTTGATGAAAATTAGAGCAAGTAATGTATGTGAGAGGTTGAAGGCAAGAGAATCTGCTTAGTAATCACATTTATATCATATATTTGGGTGATGTTGGTGACAATGTTGCCCAATCTATTTGCATTTAAGAAGTAAAAATATGTTCCAAAAACTCAATGAATAGCCAGAAAAAATTGGACTTGATAACTATATTGCAATTACCCTGGCCAATATGCATTTTTTTCTTGCCCTGCATATATACATATCTACTCAAATTGACTTCTAAGTTGTAACAAATCTCTGAACAATGCATCTGTACTCTTGTATGCTGACACACTACATGGCAATATTTGGAAAGCTGAGGAATTTAGTGGCTCTGTGTCTTGCCATCTTGTTCATTCTATAGTCAATAGATTGCCGTGTCAAATTGGCAACTGACTTTGTTACAAATTTCTCTTCCATCCTAATGTTTAAAATTGGAAATGTTAATTGTCACAAAATTTCATATCTAGGTTGAAGAAAATAGAAATATTGTATAATGTCTACCTTGATTTTGACCAATGGGAGGGCATGGATCAAACAGAGCCACTGGAGCAGCTAATATAGGGATTTAAAGCATTTGCATAATGATTCCTTTCTATACAAGAAAGAGATCTAGAGGAGTTACAAGGTTACAAAATATGAATTTGTCATGTTTGGAAAAAATGGTCTGGTGAGTATGAAACCTTACCTCAAGGACACTGAAATTTTAGCTAAAAACAAGCATCCAATCAGAGTATATATGGGGTTGAATAGCTATTGCAAAGAGTTGAAGATTCGTGCTTTGATATTAATTGGTCATGAAAGTATTCTATAAGAATTGAATATGGAAGAGGATTTCCACATTCTCCAATAATGTTCATATTAAATCCATCATTGACTTTGTGTCCTTTTTTTATTACCATTAAGCAACAGTGAAATCAATTATGTTTGTTTGATTTTAAATTACTTCCGTCCAATGTATTTCATAAATAATGTATTATTTATTTTCTGTCAGTAATTTTATAAATATATCAAAATTATTTCTATCCAATTATAAATCTAATGAAACTTTGGTCAATTTGAATTCATGTTAAGAATGTTTACCTAATTATTAGAGACTTTGGGTTCATTGGTAAAATAACTCACACGGAGAACCTACCTATGCCATGAACTGCTTGCAAGAATATCATCTACCTAGCTAGTTAGGGTTATCAATGTTATAATTAAGTTGTGAAAAGGATTAATGGAAGGGAAGTAGAAATTGAGGGGAGACTGAAAAAAATGAAAACAAATTTAAAAAAAAAAAAGTAATTGAGGGTGGGACTGAAAGAGAAAGAGAAAAATAAAAGATCAAGGAAAAAGAGCTTTTACAAAAAGTTTGAAAGTTGAAAGTGACTTCCCTGTCTAGACTCTACGATGCAATGTGGTTATAATATGTACAAATTTTATTAGTGTGCTATCTATTTCTATCCTTAGCATGAATAGGTGCTAATGCTATTGTACTATGGTAGATAAGCCTCCCTATCTCATCCATAATTGGGTGAATCCTTTCCTTCACTTGGTACCTAAATTCTAGGTTCCAATTAAAAAGCTCATTCCTTTTGAGCCTATGGGAGGTGATTTAGAAGCTATGTTTGCAATGGTCTCATTGAAGGGAGATAAAAAGGTTCATGCTAAAAGAAAGGCTTTTGGGAATTAATGTTACAAGGATATTGGACCCATGATGTCAGATTCTCTGCCAAGTGCTAATAATGTTGGTTGGACCACAGGGTAGTAGTGATTGGTCTTAGACAAATAGTGTCCGAAGAATGACCAAAACCTTGGAAGACATAGACACCTACCTTTGCTCATACAGAACCCAACGTAGTACTCCTAACACCGTTGTTAGTGGTGCCAGTTCGCCATGCCACTCTGTTCGACCATGCTCATAAAATTGTTTGGAAGTGGATGATTAACAGTGGTGGAGCCAGGAAATTAATGCAGGGAGCCAAATGTATACCATATATAGTAATAAACTTTTTAATTTTTGCTAACATAAAAAATATATTAAAAAAAATTATAAAAGTGGGGGTGGCCATATGCCCATATATAGCATAGCCATGTCCCCTTACCTTTCCCTCCCCTTGATGATCAAGGCTTCAAAATTGTTTTTTTTTTATATATTTTAACGAAGTTACATTTTAGCCTCCTACCAAACCAACTAACTTTTTTTTTCCTCTGAATATGTTTTCCATCACAAATTTTTATCACACTCAGAAAAACTGTTAATGCCCCTGCAGACAGAATTAAAATTTCATATGTGAAGCACAATGATTTAAACTTGAATAAAGCAAAAGAAAAAATTCTGCAGAAAAAATAAAGAGAAAAAAATATTCTATGCAATTCCATCCAATTCCACTTCTTGAGCCACGAATTAATTGCCGCATTCTAAAAAAAATAAAAGTTGTGAATGTCGCCCCAACGTCAGGTAGTTCTTTGCAAGGGGGGCTCTCCAGGACCTATCAATCAAAGGAGGAAATGAGGGTTTGACCAAAAAAAAAAAAAAAAAAAGGCTGATGAGGGCGTCATAATTACATAGACCTCAAGTTAAAGATAGAGAACGGGACTTGCTTGCAAAATGGGGCAATTTTAGGGTAGCTCTCTAAGTTTGGGTTCACCGTAGGTCAACGGGACGGGGCGGAGGCGGGTAGTGCCTACCCGTATAGATACCCGTTAAAATTAACGGGTACCCATGCGGATAATGGGTATCCGTGGTTATTCACGGGTATCCATTAATGTTTAAAATTTTAAATTTTATAAAGAAAAAAGAGAGGAAATGCTATATAATATATTATAATATCATACTATATATATAAATAATTATTATATAATATTATTATGTGTTAATATATTAAAAATATCATCATAAAATAATATAAAATAAATTATATCTCATCATAAAATAATAAAAAATCCTAATATTCAAATATATTTAATAGAAATGTATGTTTTAATAAGTATGCGGTACCCGCGGGGCGGGTAGTATAATATTCGTCCTCATCCATTATATAAATATGCGGGTACCCATTGCGAGTATATCCACGGATACCCACGGGTACGAGTTTTTTTTGACATCCCTACACTTTATTACTATAAAAAAATAAATTTAAATTAATAAAATATATTATTAAATTTATACTATTTATAATAAAGGTCTATCGTGTACCCAAAATATAGTTTCATCCTAAAATTACCCTCCAAAATGTATGTGAATAAAGGTTTGAGTTACCATGGATCTTATTAAGACAAATGGTTTACGATAGACCACTTAAATTTGTAGCAACGTTGTAGTAATTCGTTAGCTACAGATTGGCTAGAAATTGGCTATAATTCATAGTTATACTTAACTGTGGATTTACTATAAAAGTGCTATCAATTTGAATGATTCTCAATAAACCCTTTTTCCCTAATTTAATTGATTTAGTTTTTAAAGAACATATTAAAATTGACGAAAGAAACTTGCTGCATAAATTAATTTTAAAAGAAAAACATATAAATGTAGAGGTAAAAACTTTATTATAAAAAATAAATTTTTTAGTCCTATAAAATATATAATTTTTTGTTTTAGTCATTGAATTTTTTTTCTTTTGGGTTTTGATCAAAGCAACTCCGTTGGAGTTGCTAGATGAAAATGTGTGAGAGAAAAAACTTTTGGATGCAAGAGGTAACCGTTGGAGTTTAATAGGAAAAGTCGCGCTTTGCAAATGTACATAGATGTAAATAAAGAAGTGGGGTCCAATCAATATTTTAAGAAATTTAATATAAAGTGGGGGTAAATTGTGGGTCCAATTAAGAAACTTTATAGAGTTGTTGGGTTGGAGATAAAAGTGAGTTGAGTTGCTTAAAATTGTAAAGATAGTATGATATTATGGGATGTAGCAACTTATGTGAATTGCTCCATTGGAGATGGTCTTACAAAGTCACAAACACATAACTTTAGCTTGCCCAGTTAAAGTAATTAATGGTGTTCAAGAGTAGGACTGTACCCTTGATCCATCCCAACTCGTCTCATAATTCAGGTCGGGTCTATTCCTGTTCTACAAGGAAGAATAAGACCAAACCATGTCTTATTGAGTCTCATTTAATGATCTGACATCGGGTTGAAGACGAATTCGGATCAACCCGATCTTGTCCTTCTTAAATCCAGTCTTAATTACATCATCGAGTCTCTTTTGGTCTATAAACATGTTCGAGTCAATGAAATTGGCCCAATTAAAAATTTGGGTCGGGCTAGAGACCGGTAAAACCCGTTAATTACCGAGTAGCCAAAGTGGTGAATAGAATCGTCATCGTTTGGAACAATTGCGAGCCACTCATAGCCCCTCCCGTTCTTCTCCATCCAACTAGCCATTGAATCGCTATTCACAACCCTTGTCGTTGCGAGACGCACCAAAACGGAGCCTAGCGATTGTCTCAGTTTATAACAATATTATTTAAAATAAAAAGAAATTCCATCATGGCCCAAATCAATGACACTTAAGATTTGCTGACTAGGATGTTCCTTTATCCATGTCAGCATTTAACTACGGACAAACTAATGTCATGGACTAAGATTGATTGTTTGTGATTTTATAAGGACCAAAATAAAAAAATTATAAAAACTAAAATCATAAAATGTGTATTTTATAAAGAATAAAAACTTATTTTATATAACATAAAATATATTAGATTAAAATAGAAAGGCACAGGAATACGAACTAGAAGTAACTAATAAAGGAAAACATTTATAAAGAATCGGTTAGTAATTTATCTGTCTTACATCAATTTAATTAGTTGGTTTCACTCATAATTAACCATGCATATAGTTTCAACAGCTGGCAAATAGGAATTTCAGTTCATACACTTGTATAATAACGAATCTAGGAAGAACAAATGCGTAGATTAATTTTATGTCATTCATTTTAAAAAAAAAAAAACAGAGAAGAGTTAATATTCTTACTGATTGGAGTCATAGTTTCCTTCTGTGATAAGTTCAACTTATCATCACAATTGATGCTTTTATTAATCAATGACAGATGAAACAAGGTTGTTGAGATTGGAAGACAGCGTCAAAGAGATAAAGGATCATGAAGATGATATGAAGGAACAACAAACTCAAATGGAAGCAAGATTAGCAGCAATGGAGAATTCAATGAAGCACATGGAAGAAATGATGAATAAGTGGATGACACGTACGGCAGCCAAAAAATCCAAAGATTCAAAGGGTTCGAAGACTTGTGGTTCTGTACCAAAGACGAAGCACCGGAAGCTTGAAATTCCTTCTGATCATGAAGAAGATGATGGCGCTGACTCCACAGCAGTGGTGGATTGGGTCTTGTGGCCCGCACGTGTCATTGGGTGTTGTGATTAGCTAGTTAATTAGTTAGCCTGTAGGATATATATATCTGTTCAAAATTCGAATATTAAGCTGTGAAATTACAATAGGAAAAATATTACTTGAACACCAAAAGATAGGGGTGGAATTGTAGGGAAAAGAAAGATATAGAGAAAAAAATATAGTATATAAGGAAGATAAAGTAAGAGATGTCATGTAATTGATAATTGATATAATGAGAGGTATAGAGAGGGTATTTTTTTTTGAAATCGAGGTATAAAGAGGATCATAAAAGGGATATAAGAGACAAAAATGTCAAAAAAAATCAAAATTCAATGTAATGTCATTTTTTAGAGGTCATATTTTTCAAAATGAAAAATCAATAATTGAAAGATAATGCTACTCGGATTTAACCACAGTTAAGTTTTTTATCCTTCACTAAGGGTGTATTTAGAAACCTTTTCTACAATCTTACCCTGCGTTGTGAATTAAACTACAACTCTTAGGTTGTGCATATGTTCAAATATTATCGACAATTAATGAAGTATTAGATTAAGCTAAAAAGAAAAAACAAGGGCAAAAATATTTTTTAATTTATATAAAATATATTGGATTTGATTTTCATTGGTTTTGATTCTCACAATTAAGAAATTAATAAGGTATAACTTTTAAAATTAAGTTAAAAGATAATGTAATTTAACATTTTTAGAAAATACTTGGTCTAATCAGTAACAATCTTTTTCAGATTGAATATGAAGATGGGGATCGTCTAAAGCCGAGGTGCTATGTTGCGGAATCTGTTCTTCAGAATCTTCGTCATCCATGGTCTGAGGCGGTGATCATCAAGTTACTGGGGAAATATGTTGGCCATATCATCATGAAAGATCGGCTTAAAAAGGTATGGAAGCTTTCTGGGGATTTTGATTTGCTTGAAGTAGGGAATGGTTATTTTGTGTGCAAATTTGATGATATCGAAGATCGAAATAAAGTCATTAGTGAGGGAACTTGGATGATCTTTGATCATTATCTCTCTGATAAAATGTGGTCTCCAGATTTTGTTGCTTCAAAAGTGTCTATTGATTCCACCTTTGTTTGGATTCGTTTCCCCCAATTTGGGTCTTGAATACTATGATGAAAATATTCTCATGGCCTTACCTGCAGCAGTAGGTAGACATGTGAAGGTGGATCGAACAACCCTTAATGTTTCTCGGGGACGATTTGCAAGAGTATGTGTTCAAATAAATTTGAATGAACCAGTTGTTGGGAAAGTCTGGTTACAAGGACATTGGTATTGTGTTGAATATGAGAGCTTGCATCTTATTTGTGGTAATTGTGGGTTATATGGACATGTGACTAGATCTTGCTCTAAACCAAAGGCCAATCAAATTGCTGCTGTTAATGAACCTATGGGAATCACTGGCAATGCAACTTATGTTAATCCACAAGTTGTTCCTAGTGATAAAAAGGTTTTGGAAGAAGTGGAAGGTGAAAATTCCTCTGGTTTGGGGCAGACTCGTGGGGAATGGTTGGTTGTTTCAAGATCCAAGAAAAAGACACAGGCTAAAGGTAAAAGGAAGTTACATGAGAATTCTCAACAAGGAAAGGAGCACAATTTTAACAGGGGTATTGAGGATGGTAAAAAGAAGCCCTTTTCTCATCCCTTTAAGATTATGACTGAAGATTCAAAATTTATTTTTAACAGTAAAGTTGATGGTGCCTCTTCAAGTTCTGCTGTCAATAAAAAGCGGATAAGATTGGATCCTCCTCCAGTGTCTATTAATCCAACACTTGCAAGAAATGTGAAAAGTAATATTTTGGTGAATATAAAGGATCCTCCAAAGATTAAGGACAATGATACTGTTTCTGCTATTAAGAATTCTGCAGACCTTAAGTATGGTATTCAAACTACTATGGATGTTGAGGTTCTTGGGGCTAACAGATTGAGATTTAAAAAAAGTTAAGGAACCTGCTGATAATTAGGGGTGTTCATTGGTTCGGATCAGATGAACCTGACGAACCAAACCAAACCATTCAAATTGGTTCGAATTTTTTCTTCATTCGGATCCGAACCGATAAGAACCGAGTATTATTGGTTCGGGTAACGGGTTGGGAAATCTGAACCCGTTACCCGAACCAAACCAATCAATATTATGTAAAATAAATAAAAAATACTAAAAAAAATACTCACGTTAAAAAAAAAAAGACACGGTTTTAGTTTTATGACTTTTCTCACTTTCACTTTAGGGTTTCTCACTCTAACACTTACTCATTTTGTCTTGTGCCTCCCACACCACAGTCGTCCCACCCTCTGTCCCTCTCCACCTCAACTCTCTGCGCCTCTACTTTCTGCGCCTCCCACACCACAGCCGTCAACGACCTGTGATGGGTGCGATCTGAAAGGGATCTAGGACGCAAGTACGCGACTGGTCTTCTTTGTTGAAGCTGTGAGGCGTGGTGGCCGCGTGTGCAACACAGGGAGCTGCAGCAACTTGGATGGTGGCTATGGGCTGAGCGACGCGATGGGGTGAAGTCGCGGCTGCGAAGCAAGCCGTCGGTGGCTAGACTGCGAGTGTAAGGCGCGATTGGACGCCGGTTGTGACAGATCTGCGGCTGTCCGAGAGGGAAATGGGCTGCTGTAAGGTGGTTTGAAGCGGAGACGTTGGCGGAGGAACAGAGCTGTATGGTGGACAGATGATAGCACACGGATCTGGTGGTGGGGATCACGGCTGTGTGATCTGCTTGCAGGCCTGGCAGAGCTCTAGTGGCTGCTATACATATAGTTTTGTCCATGTGTGTTATGATTCTTGTTAGCTTAGCTGTATCTTTTGAATAATATTATTCATTATTTATTATTGTGTGTAACAGTGTGTTAAAGAAATGGCAAAAAGGGCAAAATCATGCATTTTTTCTTTTTTTCTGAACTGGTAAAAAAATGGCATTTTCTGAGTTTCTGATCCGATTGAACCAAACCGAACCAACCCGTATTTAATTGGTTCGGTTTGGTTCGAGTTAATGCAGAAAAAATAACGAAATCCGAACCGAACACTTTTGTTTGGTTTGGATTCGTTTTTCCTCTAAAATCGAACCAAACTGACCCGTGAACACCCCTACTGATAATGCTAATGATCCACATATTCAAAGTAGTTTGGTGAAAAGTCTGGATAAACATTTAGAGGTGCATCTTCAGCCTCAAAATGTTTCTGATAGGAAGGAAGCTCCTAACGATGATTCAGATGATGCTATGGTTGGGCAAGAGCAAAGCTCTAGTGAAGAGTCTGATGATGATATGTTTGAGGATTCTAATGATAAGGATAATAACTGCATTGCTAAAAAAACTTCATGAGGATGCCATGATTGAGGAGCCTAGTGAGGAGGTAAATAATTTCTATATTAAAAAACCTCATGGCTGAACAAGGTATATTCTTAATCTTTTCTTTTTATTTCTATTTTGGTCTTAAGGATGTCTTCAAATACTTCTTAGCCATTTCTTGGAATATAAGAGGTGCTGCTAGTAAAACCAGTCAAAAACATGTAAAGGAATTGCTTAGGAAATAAAAACATGATCTTGTGTTTATTTTGGAAACACATACTCAGTTTGCCAATACCAAAGTTTTTTGGTCTAAAATTGGTTATCTACCTGTTGTTATTGAAGAGGCTCAGGGACACATGGGAGGTATTTGAGCTTTAAAATTAATTTCTTCCCCTTATGATTTTTCTATTCTTGATTCCTTTTCTCAAGTAGTTAGCTTAGAAGTTTCTGTGGGAAACTTAAGATGGATTTGCTCGGGTGTCTATGCTAGCCCTGTGTTATCTACCAGAGATTTAATGTGGGACCGTATAGGGATGTTAAGAACTACAATCTCTTATCATTGGTTGTTAATTGGGGATTTTAATGATATCTTACTTCCAAGTGATCAAAGAGGTGGTTGTTTTTCTTTTACTAGAGCTTCTAGGTTTCAGGCTAATTTAGGTAAATGTGATCTTATGGATTTAGGGTGCTTTGGATCTAAATTTACTTGGAGCAGGAAGTTCAGAGGTGGTAAGTGGGTTCATAGGAAATTAGATAGGGGGCTGCTGATTCTGTTTGGAGGTCTAAATTTCCAAATGCTAGCATTGAGAATCTGTCCAGATTTTACTCTGATCATCATCCAATCTTATTGAGGTGTAGTGGCAGGTATCATTTTCCTGGTGCTAGACCTTTTAGATTCCAGGCTGCTTGGTGCTCTCACATCCCCTTTATTCTGACCTTGTGAGTGAGGCTTGGAGTAATTTTGAGAATAATGTGATCAAATCCTTATCATCAATTAGGGATTCTTCTATTAAGTTTAATAGAGAGGTTTTTGGTAATATCATTGCAAGAAAAAGAACTCTTGAGAAAAGACTAGCTGGTATAGAAAGAGTACTTGAGAATGTAGATTTAGCCAGACTTAATTTTCTTCAGAAAAATCTGCTTCAAGAATATAATGCAACTTTATCCCAAAAAGAGGTTTATTGGTTTCAAAAGTCTAGGGAAAATTGGGTTAAGTTTGGTAATAGGAATACTAAATTTTTTCATATGCAAACTACAATTCGTAGAGCTAGAAATAGAATAAATGGACTATTTCTTCCAAATGATATTTGGTGTACTAATAATGAAATACTACAAAGAGAAGTTGTAGTTTTCTTTAAAAATATATTTTGTAATAATGTTGCAATGGACAATATATATATTCTCCTAATTTTCCCTTGTTGACTCATGAAGAAAATCAAAGCTTGTTAGCTCTTGTGTCTAAGGAAGGGGTTCATAAAGCATTGTTTAGTATGAAGTCATATAAGGCTCTAGGGGCCGATGGTTTCCATACAATTTTCTTTAAAATGTATTGGGACAAGATAGGAGATGATGCTTGGAAGTTTGTTTCTAATAGTTTTGTTAATGGTTTAATTCCACTAGTTGTGACTGAAACATTAATTGTATTGGTTCCCAAAGTTGATAGCCCAACTGTTAGGTATATGCACTAGAGACTTATATGTTTTTTGAAACATCCATCACATTTATCATATTATTTTATAAAGGCAATTCATTCTTTTAAGAATACAATTAATGTCCTTAGAATAGTAAACTCAAACTTCATAAGAAATCAAGTAGATGACTTGATTGTGAGATCTTATGAAGAACTATTCTTAAAATAGTCTCTGGTCAAGTATCATCTTAGGACAAAGATGCATTTAGACTAGTATGTGAGTTCATTGATGATCACATCTCACGGATCATGGATATGAGATATCATGTGCTCACATAGGTACATATTAAGAGTAATAGTGTACTGGACAAACCCACCTTAAGAACGTTGCATGGATTGTTACATAAGTGTCATGAACGTTTCTTAAATTGATAAATGTTATATGAAGTCCTTTGACCTGAAATCACTATGATTCCTACATAAGGAATTATATGTTTTAATATCATCAAAAGTTGCCTGTAACAAGGTAATCATAAAGTTGATTTTTGGACATATAATAAATTATGTGGTGGGATGTGAGTGACCTAGATGTGATTTGTCCCTCCTATGTAACAGGAGTTATATCTGTAGGCCTCTTGATAAAGTGATACTGCAAAATGCATGGCCATGCTCAGGAGGATAAACATGAGATGTTTATTTTCTGTACAGTCTATTTGGGGATCAAGAAAACATAAATTGAATTATACAAGGTTGACACATTCCATGCCCTTGTGTTCAATTAGATGTTTGAACAAAGGAATAGATCATATAAATTATCGTAAAATAGGATTCGTCAAAGTTGTTGATAATCTCAATATTTGGATAGTGATATATTTCTAGATACCGCTTGCTATCTATGATATTAAATATAAAAAGGGTTTTGTTTTAATATCATAACCAAATATTAAAAGCCTATTGGGTCACACGCATACAACAAGCCACTAGGAAAAGATAATAATTATAATTTGATTAGAATTATAACCTAATGGGCCATGCCCATATGTGTTAGGGATAAGTGAGTGAGGGGGTAAAACCCTAGCCACCCCTCTATAAATAGAGCATGAGATGCATTACCCTACATACATGAGCAATCACTCTTACTCTCTGAGGCTACTAGCAGAGTTGAGGAGGGTTTCCTAGTCCGACTGTTGGCGTGGACACCACTGGAGACGTGGTTGCTATTGCCTCGTTCGTAATCCTAATAAGGTACGTCATTATGTTTCATACATTTTATGCCTTGATTCGTGTTTTCGCATTAACGATCATAATAAGGGAGGGAATCTATTTATTCCGCTGCACCCTAACCACATGCTTGATTCCCTTCACCTACATCTTTTAAAAACCTTAGACCAATCAGCTCATGCAATTGCACTTATAAGCTTATCTCTAAGGTTTTGGTGAATAGATTGAGGCCAATTTTACAAAGGATTGTTAGCCCATTACAAAGTAGTTTCATCCCTGGCCGTAGTACATCTGATAATGTTATAATCCTACAAGAAATTGTTCATCACATGCAAAAATCTAAGAAGAAGAAAGGTAATGTTATTTTTAAGCTAGACCTAGAGAAAACCTATGATGGAGTAGACTGGGGGTTTTTGAAAACGGTTCTTAAGGAATCTGGTTTTCCATCCTTAATAATCTCTTTTGAGTGGTGTTACTACATCTTCAATTTCTTTATTATGGAATGGAAGCAAGTGTCCAACATTTAATCCAACAAGAGGTTTGAGACAAGGTGATCCATTGTCTCCTTATCTCTTTGTTCTATGCATGGAAAAGCTTGGTGCTTTGTTATCTGAAGCAGTTCTGAATGAATCTCTACATCCAGTCAAGATCTCTCCCAATGGTCCAGGTGTGTCACATCTTTTCTTTGCAGATGATGTCCTCATTTTTTCAAAGGCTAAACTAGGTCATGTAAGTCTTATTTCCCATCTAATTCAGAATTTTTGTGACATTTTTGGGTTTAAGGTGAATTTGAGTAAGTCTAGGGCCTTTTGTTCAGTAAAAATTCCTAACCAAAGAAGAAATTAAATTAATAGTATAATAGGTATTCAATTTACTAATTCTTTGCATAAATATATTGGTTTTAAAATCTTTTTGAATAAACCAACTAAATCTGATTTCTTGTATATAGTAGATCAGGTTAGTAATAGACTTGCATCTTGGAAGGGTAGGTTTTTAAATAAGGTTGGTAGATTGACCTTGGTTAATTTAGTGATTTCCTCAATTCCTACCTATGCTATGCAAATACATTGGTTGCCTCAGAGTATTTGTCATATGTTAGACAGACCTGTTAGAGAATTTCTTTGGAAAGGATCTGCTAATACATGGGTCCATCTTGTAAATTGGGCTAATATTTCTTTACCTAAAAAATGGGGTGGTTTAGGTATTAGGACTGCTAGGGAACAAAATATATCCCTTCTAGGTAAGCTAGTTTGGAACTTATTAAATAATGATCATTCTGAACTCTGGGTTCAGTTTCTGGCTTCTTGTTATGGTCATGGCTGTAATGTGTTTAAAAAGGTGCACGAATGCTCTTTTATATGGAGATCCATCATCAAAGCTACTGCAGTTCTTCAAGAGGGGTTTTCTTCTAGAATTGGAGATGGGAATTCAAACTTCCTATTTGATCCTTGGCTGCCAAATGGACCTCTATATGAGCAAATGGAATTTATAAACACATGATATCCATCTGAAAGTTAAAGATGTTTGGGATGAGAATAATTGGCAGCTTGGTGTGTTATGGTCTAGAATTCCTCCTGCATTGGGGGAAAAATCTACAGTCTCAAACCTGTCATTTCAGAAGAAGTTTCTGATCTAATTATATGGAATTCTACTGTTAATGGAAGCTATACTGCTAGATCTGCATATTATTGGTTGAGAAATCAGAATTATGTTCAAACTTCTGTTAGAGCATGGTCTTGGATATGGAAACTGGATGCTAGTGAATAAGTCTGGATGCTCATTTGGCTTGCTGCTGGGGACATGCTGCCAACAAAGAAACTGCTTCACCATAGAAATATTACAGCTTCTCCATTGTGCATTTTTTGTCATAATACAGAAGAGGATTCTATGCATTACTTAAGAGACTGGGAAAATGCAGCCAGATTATGGGACAATTTTGGCTTCTATGCTTATATTCAGTTTTGTACTTGTACAAGTATTTTTGATTGGCTGTTTTAGGGTAGTCATAATTTGGGAGCTTCATTCTTAGCAGGAGTTTGGGAGATTTGGTTAACAAGAAACTTTATAGTGTTTGAAGGGAAGGATGTCTCTACTCCTCAGCTGGTTTATAGAGTTGAAACACTTGCCAAAGTATTTAATTCAGTTTATAAAACTTCTAACAGCCTCCCTGTTCACCAGCCAAGATTAGTAAAGTGAATTGCTCCACCTTCAGGTTTATTGCACTTGATGTGGATGGCAGCTCTTTAGGTAACCCGGGCCCAACTGATTTTGGTGGTATTATTAGAGACAGTAAAGGATCTTGGATCAAAGGATTTTATGCTTTTATAGGTCATTCAGACATTATTCAGGCTGAATTGTTGGGCATCTTAGCCGGATTACAACTTACTTGGGAGGAAGGATTTAGAGTTGTGAAGTGTTGGACAGATTCTCAGCTTGCACTATCGCTTATACAACATCCTTGTCCAAAGTTTCATAAATGCGCTTTTATCATTAATGAAATTAAGGAGTTGATGGATAGGGATCGGCTTTTGGATATTAATCATATTCATAGAGAGGGAAATCAATGTGCGGACGCTATAGCCAAGCTTGGAGCTGCTTGTTGTTCTTCTACAATTGTTGTTCTTGATTCCCAGGATGGCTTTCAGGATCTAGTTGTTAAGAGAAACTCACTCCTAATGTTTTTAATGAAGTCAAACCATCAGAGGAAAGAGATCATAAAAAGCAAAGTATCTTATGTGTCTTGTTATTACTAACTGTTTGCTCAAGTGTTGGGAGAATTTTAGACTTCAAATTTGCAGGATAAATCTCTTATGCTAAGAAGATGCCCAAGACATAAATCAACTCAAAATCATTCCTTGAAGCATGCAATGAATAAATCCAGAACAAGAATTGTCAAAGATAAGAACAAGAACATGAGTTGTTGAGCAAATGAGATCCAGAGTCAGACTCAGACACAGAGTTAGACTCAGATGCATAACTCGAATACAAGACTGAGGCTCAGATGCAAGAACTGCCATAGGAAAAAGCCTAAGACTCAGGCCAAAGACACAAGGCACAAGGAGTTAACAAAAGTCAAGACAAGGACACTGTACACACTGACATGAGGCCGAATGCACAATACTTTTGGCAGGAAACTCTTCTCTCTTTACAACGGTCATAAACGACCATAATAACAGCTAGTTTGTGCTTGAAATACGCTACACATTGAAAATCTTTGCATCTCAATCACATCTTAAGTCAGTCTTAAGTCCTTCTCATCTCAGATCCAGTCTCAACTTGAGAACACATTCTGTAATCTCATCTATTCTCTTTCAAGCTCATATATAGTCTTACATTTGTAAAGAGAATACTTCTAGCAAACTTCACTGTGTATCCATACTTTATATGTTGTAAGCTAGACCTTCACCATTCTATCAAACCTTTGTAAGTTGTCTTAGCTGAGATAGGAGAGAGCCTAGTCTTAGTGTGAATTGTAAGAAGCCTGAAGAGGCCTAGTGAAGAATACTTGTTTCACAACCAAGGTAGGAAAGCCTAAGCTTGGTGTGAGGGTGAGCCTAAAGAGGCAACAAGAATACTTGTATTTGACAAGGTTGTCAATAGTGGAAATCTCACAAGTTGTGAGGACTGGACGTAGCCCAAGGAGTGGGTGAACCAGAATAAATCAGTGTGCATCTCTTTCCCTTATCTCCTTATTTATATTGCACATTTTAATACCTGAAACGTATCTGTTTAGAACAAATTGAATTTGACTAAAATATTGAGTCTTAACTGCTGAGACTCACACTTGCATAATTAATAACTATATTGAGTTGAGATAACATCTTATCTAATCTTTCTGAGCTTCCAAGTTATTAAACTTGAGAACAAGCCTTAGCTTGAGCTTAACATTTTTCAGGAACAAAATTTTAAAAGTCTCTATTCAACCCCCCCCTTCTAGAGACAACCAACCAACTTCACTAGTTTCTAATGATGCTAGTGGAATGTATTTTGCTAGAGGTGGGGCTAACTGCCTTTAGTTTTCTTTTGTAGTTTCTCTTTTTTTCTTTTTTTTTTCTATTGTTACAAAAAAAAAACATTTTTAGAAAAGGAAAGGATGACTTATATTCTTATTTTCTTTTAAGCGAAAAATATTTTTTTTCGTCCCTATAGTTTCGGTCAACTTTAGTCTTCATTTTTGTACTTTAAATACTGTGTTTTTAATTTGTCCCTAAACTTTCTAAATCCCCAAACATTGGTCCCTGCCCGTCAGTGAGATCTGTTAACCTGATGAGCTGGCTAACAAAAGTTACATGTCAGCCTCAATAGCGAGTCTCAAATAACTAATTGATCATCTAATTAACTTTTTATTAATTTTTAATTATTAAAATAATTCTAATTGCTAAATTAGGGTTTTTCACATGAGCAATTTTACCCGATAAAAAACCTAATTTCATAATTATGGTTATTTTAATAATTAAAAAATTAATAAAAAAGATTAATTAGTTGATTCAGCTATTTGGGGCCATTATTGAGGCTAACATATAACTTTTGTTATTCAGCTTATCAAGTTAACATATCTCATTAACGGCTAGCTAGGACCGTGGTTTGGGGGTTTAGAAAGTTCAGGAAAAAACAAAGGATTTAAAATACATGGACGAAAACCAAAGTAGACCGAAATTATAGGGACAAAAAACATATTTTTCCTTTTTTTTAAATACAAAAAATCTCCCTCAAAACCTCTCATATTTATTTCACTAGCATGATGTATAACATTAGTATTTTATAGAGACGATGTGAAAGAACTTACACTCTTACAGGATACCCGATCGAGTATAACTTATTTAAAAAATTTCCCCTTCAAAACCTCTCATATTTATTTCACTGGCATGATCTATAGCATCAGTATTTTATTGAGAAAGTGTGAAAGAACTTACAGGATACCCGGATCCCATCACCCTGATTGCTCTTTCCATTATCTTTATTCGGAGGATATGTAAGTACTCATGTGAATGTCATGTGAAACTGTTATCTCTGTCTTTCCTTATAATTATTCTTTCATTTATTAATTAATTAATTTATAAAAAACTTTGAACTTCTAAGAGACTTGACTTCGAATCCTATTTGACGACACCAACTTACAAACAAATTTAAGAAATGAAATGTTTCACCTTATTTTACTAATTATATCATGTGATTTCTTGAACTCTTGAAGGTACCTACGAATAATATAATAAATATATCAATTACAAAGGGATGCTTAACTTTCAAGGTTTTATTTTAAGGCAATTCTCATATTTTCTGCCGCTCTGTCACGACTATTCCATATATCCAAATTGCACCATGTAAAATGTGCTGCTACTCTAGTTTTATAATTATCTATTTAACATAAAAACACACAGATTTCAAAAAATAATAAATATTTTTATGTATTTATTATACTATATTTATTTTACATTATTTTTACTTAATAGTAGATGATTTATTACTATTTTAGAATTAATATGGATATAATTGAGAAAAATATAATTAATATTATCTTGGATCTATAAATGTACAAATAAATAGAAATAAAAATAATATTATGCATCGAACTAAACTAGTGACTAGTGAGTGTGTGAACAAAGTCATTCAAAATAATTAAACATGGCCACATTTAGTTCCAAACAGATATAAAAATTATTGGAGCTATTGCCAATGTAGCTTAGGATTTCAATCCTCTCCAGCCGCACAACTATCTTTAACAACATACTGAATATAAAATTAAGTAGTATATCAAGTATCTTAAGAATGAATTTATTCTAAAATTATGAGTGAGTGTATGTGACAAAAATATGTTTTGTGGTGCCTACAATATTATAAAACATAAAATAAACTATGAGAATAAGATGAACATAGAATTAAATGTTTCGATTAATGTGACCTACATCCACAAACAGTAGAGATTTCTTATTTCCGTGAGAAACTGTTACAAAGACACACAATATACCATAAAAACCACAATTTATACTAAATTATAACCCATAAAATTGAATCAGGTGATCACTTCAGTTTTAGAAAAAATATGGGTTTAATCCATATTAAAATTTCAAGCTTTAAATTTTAGGTCAGGTTATAATTCAGGTTGATCCATTAAAACTCAAAGCATTTTAATAAGTCGATTCAGATTTAGAGGGAAAAATTAAATCAATTAAAAATTTTCAATGCAAGATGGTTTGATTTTGATAAAACTCATTAAATGATTTGAACTATTTCAAACCCAACCAAATTCAGTTGGGTCATAAAATCGAATATATATTTTTTAAAAAGAAAAATTCAAAAAAGAAAAAAAGTAATGGAATCCTAGTGTGTTAAATAACCACTAAGGTTCAGGACAAAAACATTGGACCACCATTATATTTCATGTCATTGAATCCAAGAGATAGAACCATAGAGAATGATGGGGAAGTTGACCACAAAATTCAAAAGAGCGATGGGGTAGATTGATGATCATAGAGCCAAATTATAGAGTCAGATCCCTTAGTAATATCACCAATCTATGAAAAATGAAGGAAAATGATCTATGCAATAGAGTTAGATCTTCATCAACCATGGAGCCAAAATGTTCATAATTAGATTTCTCAATGATAACGTGTTGAGTCTCAAGACATATATATGATGCTTAAGATCTTAAATTCAAACGCCTAATGTCTAGATGAAATGTGTAAAGAATTCTAACACCAAACAACTTTTACTTTAAAAGTAGCTTTGTAGTTAAAAAAAATTGAAACTGCCAAAATGCTTTAACTTTATTTGTTAGAGCTCTTATCTTTAGCTTTAACTTTAAAGCAACTTATAAGTCATAAAAAAGCTAAGCCAAACCAAGCCATACCTTGTGAGTTGAGTTTGAAAACTTATACATTGCCTGAGTTGTTAACAATAGTTTTAGAAAACTTATACAACCTTCTTATTTATTTTGCATCAACAATTCTTATCACTTGGTTTTGCATCAAAAAAGTCATATTTTTTACAATGTTTTAGAAAATTCAAGTCAATTTTCTTCTTATGTATTATTATCTATGATTCTTCACAAAGCTAACAATTGATTACAAAGGCAAATTAATAAAAGGTGGTCCTTAAAGGACTTATCTGTCATAAGCTTGGTAATAACATCAAGTAATAAGGAAAAACAAACAACATCTATCTAGGCTTGGTGTAGTTTAAGTTTTCAATTCTAAATCAAATTTTGAAGTGGGTGGGGTGATTCAATATAAGAATTAGGAAGGGCAGAGAAATCATATTTATTCTTGAGTCACTTAGGGAGAGGGGAAACAGATTATTCCATTATAAGGTAAGAGCATTACAAATCTTTCCATTTTCAAATTGGATCCGATCCATTCGTTCATAGAGCTATTTACTCGATTGTAAACATTTCTGGAACACCTCTAACAGAGGGACACATAGTCAATTTTAAAAGAACTTATTGTCAACCTCTTTCCGATATGAATTTACCCGATTCAGAAGGGAAGAACTTGCATCAATATCTCAATTTCAATTCAAACATAGGTTTGATTCACATTCCATATTCTGAGAAGTTTTTACCATCCAAAAAGAGGAAAAAATAGAGTCCTTGTCTAAAAAAATGCCTTGAGAAAGGGCAGATGTACAGGGATGGAAATCATCTGTCCTATACTCCTGTCACAATTCCTGTCCCTCCTAGTCACAGATTGCCATGTCATTTAAAATTCTACATAGATTTTACCGCATCTCATTTTTATCCGTCACTTTAACACCGTCTCTTTTATCGTTGTGGGTTTTTAATTAGGTTATATTTTATTGTTATGTGAGGCGATTTCAAACTTTCAATCTGTTAGTCGGCTATGTGTTTTGGTACCTGACACATCAACGCAAGAGAGTCAAACCTAAAGTCTCAAGCTACAATATTTCATCTTTTTAGTAAGTCTCGTAAATTATATTCCTTCTTAAAGTGAGTATATTATCAATATATATGTACATAATTCAAGACGTCAGAGCTTTGTCAATTTCAAATTCGTCCTTTTGTTAATGTTTTTGCAAGACATAATACATGAGTATAGATTATAGAAACATTAAACCAAATTTATCTTCTTGTTTATATTTTTATATTGAAATTCTATTTTATATTAATATTTTTTGTTGCAGGGATTTCTTTTTTGGCACATGTTGATCTTCCCTTTTGTTTTTAATTCTAACACAAGTCCAGAGCTTTAAATTTCGCATTGTTATTCACAATGATTAATTGGTAAACAAATTTCATGAGTTTTAATATCCAACAAGAAAAATGTCAGTAGCCAAATTAAATATTACAATGAAAATTATCATTATTTGCACTTTGTATAAAAACAAAAATGGTCATACTTTTGTTCAAAGCACAACTTTTTTTATCATCTATGTCCACTAGCCACCAGCAAAAGAGTTGAAACTGAGACACAACGAATCCCCAAATCCAAAATCAAATTACACCCAATAAA
This sequence comes from Sesbania bispinosa, assembly GCA_026901365.1. Taxonomy (NCBI): domain Eukaryota; kingdom Viridiplantae; phylum Streptophyta; class Magnoliopsida; order Fabales; family Fabaceae; genus Sesbania; species Sesbania bispinosa. The sequence goes on along the minus strand of QLOH01000077.1, from coordinate 933,664 downwards.
TAAACAGAACATGTTTTTGCTTATTACATGGTGATTACCTTCCAGGAAAATTATCAAACTATGAGCAATATGATTTACACTCTTTTATTGGGCGGCTTTCTTGGACAATATATAAAGCTCATAAGTAACTATAGATGCAACAACCCAAGCATACATAGAATTGGGGGAAAATGATCACAAATTTATTCCTCTCCTTGCAACAATTAACGAGGTAAGAATCAAAGAAAATTTTGGTTGAGTGTATATATATTCCAATGGAAGTGCTTACAAAACAAAACCATAAAAACATTTTTAAGAAACAATATTAGTTTAAGACACAATATCATTTCATTTTTAAAACTAACAGGAATATATGTGTCTAATACAAGTCACCGATTTCATCAAACACTTGGTGTGCTCCAGTGGTGCCCCTCAACCTCATCAACCTATCATTCAACTCCCCAAGAGAAAACCACTCCTTTCCTTTTCCCCTGGGCCTCAACTTCCTCAATTTCTCTCCCAATTCATGGTGCCCATATTCCTCAGGAAGTCCATATCCATCGCCGCCGCCGAGGAACCATCTCCCTCATCTCCTTGCCGAACACTGAATCTGGAAATACGCACTCATCCTGCCAATCACCTCTGAATTCGAAGGCTTCCATGGATGGACTTCACTCCCTACTCAAGGGGGATTGTAATATAAGTGTAGAGGGAGAATGCCTTAGCCTCTGTGAGAAAGATTAACATTGAATCGAAAGCAAACATCGTTAAAGTTAATGAAAAAAATGATTTGGAGTTCTTAAGTGACATGTCAGTTGCCTATTGGGAGGACAGGGTTAGGGACAGAAAGAGGGGACAAAGGATTTTAATCTAGATGTATAGAACCTTTTAACGAGATAGTGTTTTTTCAACTCTCTCAAAATGGAATTAATCTATTCCAAACATATATACCATGGTTCCTTACCTCGACAGGGTACAAATATTTAAATTTCCTATTTTTAGATACTTTTTCAGACCTATTGCCGATACTAAGTAGCAGCCAGAAATTTGTATCCATTTTTCATGATATTACGCACGGATCATATATATCATGGCGAATTCTTCAAAAAAATTGTGTCTTTCACAATGGAATCTGATAAGTGAGATTTCGAGTAAGTGTTTACATAATATTCTTTTGTCCGAAGAAATTCTTCATCGAAATAATGAGTCACCGTTGATATCGACACATCTAAGATATATTGGTATGCCTAAAGTGGATTGATGCAACAAATAGTCCATCGACGTACCATTATTCACAGTTGTTAGATATCATAATTTTTTGTTAAATTGATGAGATTCACTACCACACACTTGTAGAGAAAGTGAGGTATATTCATTTGTTGATTTGCAAACTAATCATTGCAAATAAGCATCTTACAAGACATGGCTTTACTTATCCTTCTAGATTCTCCTTACTATTTGACATGTTTCATCTTTTATGGCTATTCATTATTAATACTAGTAATTGGTTTTATAATGTCTACGCTCCAACTGCATAAGGATATTTAGAATGCACTTTATCAAACTATGAAATTATGATAAAGCACCAAAGGTAAACCAACAAAGGAATAAGGTTATCAATGAACTTAAGTTTGCATTTGTCTAACTAATTATGCTTTGGAATGTAGGAATTGAAATAAATGACGAAGTATTCTAATTAATCTTTTGTCTCGAAACAAGTAATATGAGTTCAAATTAATAAAGGCTATGTAGAGGGCTAACTAATGATGATGTTTGACTCAATATGTGTTTTTCTTTTCTTATAATTGGAAATTGTACCAAAATAGAGATAATAATAATAATAATAATAATAATAATAATAATAATAATAATAATAATAATAATAATAATAATAATAATAATAATAATAATAACAGATGAAGTTCAATCCCTAAGTCATGCATATGACTACAAAGGCTCCTTCATTGGCCTCTTCATACAACTATGTGAAAGCAACAAGCTCTTTGATGGAATCTAGCTTAGAGAAGGGACAAAATAAAAGAAAGACTTATTTGACATTTTAGAAACACATTAAATCACATTATAAATATAAATACTTATTGTAGTAGATTTCGTATGGTGCACCCATAAACCACTTGACATGTGGTTTATAGAGAAATATAAGTGATAGGAAAAGGCTTAATCAATTGATGATCATGAGTACAACTATATATACAAAGTTTAAATTTCAAAATTAAAAAATTTAAATACAACAAGAATTTGAATTTAAAAATACAACAAGAATAGATGATGCAGAGATGGTTGTTACAAGATGATAAAATTATCTCAATCGGTTTACACGCCCCCGCAAGATGGTGGAAGGGTAACGATACCGATCTTGGATAGTAGAAATGAGTGTCGGGGCCTAGAGAGTGGCTTTGTGAGAAGATCGACTAGTTGGTGACTGGAAGAAGCATAAGATACCTGGAGTTCCTTTTTGGCCACTAATTCACGAACAAAGTGATAATCGATGGATAAATGCTTCATGCGGGAGAGAAAGATGGGATTGGGGCATAGGTAGGTGGCATCAATGTTGTCAGAGAAAATCGTGGGTTGACTGGATAAGGATAAACTCTTAATTCTTGGAGAAGTTGTTGTAACCAAAGGACCTCTGCAGTAGTTGAGGCGATTGTGCAATAATATTCAGCTTTAATGGAGGATCGAGCAACGGTCTTTTACTTTTTACATGATCGGCCAGGATTTGACATTTGGGCCAAGATATTATGTAAGCAGCAATAGACTTACGATCATCAGTTTCACTAGCCCAGTCAGAGTTACAGAAGGCAATTAGATGAAGAGATAAATTTTGTTGACAGTGAAGATCATGATTGATATTGCCCTTGAGGTAGCGTAAAACACACTTTAAGACCTGCATATGAATTTCTTGTGTAGCGTACATATGTTGAGCCATTTTATTGATCAGGTATGCTACATCTACATATATGTCGATTCCACGCATATCACAAATCACAAACAATGACTTACAAATGAATTAAACTTAATACTATTTTATCGACGGTATTTGATTTTACCAATTGAACATCTAACCCACTCTGATTATATTAGTTGAATTTTTTTAAAAAAAAACTAGTTCTAATATAGAACCAAAATAATATTATATTTATTTCAAATACTTATCATTTTATATATTAAAATGTGTTTTCTCGGTTTAAAAACAAAATATTAACTTTTGAATAAAAGTTAGGCATATCTAAATATTTACTCCCTCCGAACTTGAATATATATAAAAAAAGCTCTCATTTGGTGGACTAAAATATAAACAAATCTTAACTATTTTTACCCCATTTAATGAGATAAACCCAAAATGCCCTTTGATTTTATTTTCTAACCATTCTATTTAATGAATCACATGCCAATAGAAAGAGAGTACGTTCACTTGAAATAATTTTCAATAAAATTGAATGTAGGGTAATTTAGATAATGCAAGTACTTTTTACATGATACCAAAAAAATCTAATGAGTTTAACCAACTTTTTTAATACGTGTGAATTTAATTATTTTGTTTATATTCAAGTCCGGAGTAGTACAAATTAACTTGGTTGATATTAACGATATAAAAAAGGACACTAACCTATTGAATTGGTTGTTGGAATGAATCTCATTCTCGTTAGATATAAGTAGACTTTCTAAAGAAATGGGAGAGCACTGTCGTCTTACTTTCTAATTAATGTCTCATGAATTAAAAGCGCAGAGAGAAAAGGAGTGGCACATTGAAGTCTTCCAGCTATTTAAATCGTACCTAGAGAAAGTAAAGGGAGGTGGTTCATTGGGATGAATATATTCTAATTATATTGCATTGAGCAGTTATGAACCCTTTAATTATGGCCAAAGATGCCTAAAGACATGTATAACACCTTAGCTTTATTTATCTGGTCAGTGGTCTGCCATGAATTATTATATTCGCTCTCACATACTTTTTCATATATATATATATATATATATAATTATTAGTGTCTTAATAATGAGTGTTCTAAGAGTATTGGTTAAGGATCTCATAGAAAGTTTTTATTAGAAATCATGACATTAATTAATTGTTTACATAATATTAAATACCACATGTTTTAATAAAGACTTTCTATTTCGATTTCTTAACCAATACCTTTCAAACAATTGTTAGCATTCTCCTAATTATCATAGTAACTCGAAAGAGCTGATTTAAGATGAATTAAAAAAATACTTTGAAGATAAATTCCAATTGAATATTGTGTAACCTAAGCAAATTGAAGGATTAATTATAAGCACTGCCTGTCTGTCTATATTGATTACTGTGACGGAGCAGCGTGAACTTTCCACTACGCAGCATTGGATTTGGCAGCAGAGTGCCGTTGTGGCACTTTAATTTGTTGGAAGAATTATGTTATAGCAGTACTCTAGTACTAGATAAATAATGTTGACTTAAAAATCACAATTAATTAACCACAGCAACATGAGGGTCACCATTTTTAAATTTATTAAAAATGTTCAAGTTCAAATAACGACTCGATACTGAATAATTATGGTTAATTTCTTTATATTTTTTTGACATATTGACATTTTTTATTATTTTGGAATAATGTGATGGGTTTAATTTAATATATTGCCAGTGTAATTTTAATTTGTTACTTTAAGCCTTTAATAAGTCATTTAATGAGTTTGATTATATTAATGCATGGTTGTATAAGATTAGGGGTGGGAATAGGCCAGCCGGCCTGTCAGGGCCTGTGGCCTGGCCTATTTATGGCCTGTCTAGCCTGGCTCGTTTATTAAAAAAGTCAGGCTAAGGCTTCTTAAAAGACCTATTTAGTTAAATAGGTCAGGCTTAAGGCCTATGAAAAAGCTTATTAGGCTTAACAAGCCGGCCTGTTTAATATAATAATATATAATATATTAAATTAATTATATAAATAACTATAAATATAATTAAAAAAATTATAATATAATAAAAATTAGAATATATTAAATTAATTATATAAAAAAACCTACTTAAAAGGTCTGCTGGCCTGCATAGGCTTATAGGCCTGTTGGCCTGTTGGTAGGTCTTGTTATAAAACATACTTCTAAACAGACTTACAGGCCAGGCCAGGCCAGACCAGGCCTTACAAAAAGGTTTGTAACAGGTAACAGGCCAGACTCAGGCTTAAGAATTATGAGTCAGGCCAGGCTCAGACCTGCCAAAGCCTGACCTGACTTGTTTCCACCCCTATATAAGATGTTAAATGTATGACTAACATTGAATTAATTCATAATAGATTATACAGAAACAATATATGAAAATTTATATTTTTCATTTGTATATATCATTATTTTAAATTATACTCTAGTACTTAAAATATGGATGAAATGTTAATTAAATAAATGGTGTGACTACCCAAAATAGTGAGCAGGTGTGTATTGGTTGAACCAAGGAAGGAGTGAGTGGCACAAATTAAGAATATGTTTAAGATTAATTACAGTGACATAATGATACGAAAATAACAATATAATAATCATATTGGTAATAATTAATTAGAATCTCACGTATCAAAATCAAATGGTATTTGTTTTGGGTGAAGTGAAAGCCAACTAAAGATTCTAGATAACTGTTCCAAGTCAAACCTTTCACCAAACGTTTAACCTCTGGATTTGATTGTCAACTCAGCGAAAAAGATGGTTGTTCATATTTTATTTGTGAAGAATCTGATGAGAATTGCCTTAAGCTATTATTTTTGTTAGTACTGTTATAATTAATTGCTTCACGAATCATGCATGTGTTGTTTAGAACACATATACATATATAACTAAAATTTCAAATTAAACCTTGCAAAGAATAGGCTATCATTATTATGTTCCTTTTTATAACCTTTTCCCCTCTCATATAGCTAGACCGTATAGCAAAAATTTAAAGTAGTATTTATTATTTAATATATCACGTCATTAATTTAGAATTACATTTTACTATAAATTACGAGACAGTGCATTCACTTAATTTTTAGAAAAAATGTGGATTACAATGTATCCACTGGACCCTTTTGCTTAACTACTCAGAAAAATAAACCTACCCTTATCATCAACATTTATGATGTATGGCAAAACACAAAATGATATGAATTCTTAGCCCCGTACTGTTATTAATGACAAATCTCTTTCTATCACTTTCATTTTCCTTTCCTTTTACTTTTTTTTTATTTTTTTATTTTTTTGATTTTTCTGACAAAATGCCAAATTTATAAAGTTGATCATCCATGCCAATATACAGTCTCTCTCGCTGGCTCCTCATTAGTACCAAATTAATTAATTATAGCAAAGCAAGAAAGGGTAACAAAGTCTAACACACAGTTGCCATTATAGTAGCATGAATTTAGTTAAGTGTTGATAGGTAATAAACTCACGTTTTTAATGTTAAAAATAATTGTATTTAAAAGTTTAAATTTGAGTTTGATCAATTTCAGTATAAACCAAACACATATTTTAACGGTGGAAGAAATTCATATAGACTGGTTTCTCATTATAATTTATTTATGAATGGCCATATATGTATGCACTTAATTTTGAAATCCATCCATTCCCTAATGTAACAAACTTTAATACATAATTTTCAATTTTCAATAGCCTTTGGACTAATCAATGCTCCAACTATACATACTCCCCACATAAAAACAAATTTGTAGATCACAGCAATTAATCCTTGAAATTGAAATATCAGAAAACCATTCCATATGTAATGTCACTAGAAGAGCATCTTATTATTGTGTTCATAAACATCACTATCTCAACATTATCTGTTCCAATTCCATAAACAGAAATATCCTTTTCCTTCCTTTTTCTAAAAAGAAAAAATGTTTTTTCTTTGAAAATTATAAAACAAGTTGACCCCAACAAAATCTCAAAACCAAAATTGCATTTTCAATTCATATTTTTATGCATTAGGTACTACTGTTGCGTTTTACCATTTTGACCAAACCCTCAAAAGGCAAAAAGTTTGTGGTTCCCACGTCGGAAGTTCCGAACCACACAAAGCAACATTGGGTTTTTAATTTTGACAGGCCCAAACTAGTCATTTCAGCATGCAGAGTTACCCCTCAACACTTTCCGGATACAAAAGGCATTGTCTACAAAATGGAGGGTACTTTAGTATTTTTATTGGTCCCCCCTGTTTTCTCAGACAATGATTTCCGTTCAAGAATGGCTTGCAGAGTTGGCAATGTCCTTCTTCTCCCTTACCTCACCGATCCGTACACTTAACCTGCTCTCACACTCTTCGTTCCTTCTCTTTGGCAGTTAAGCTGCTCCAATCCACATACCCACCTACTTTCTCTATCTAAAACTCCATAAAAATCTCATCTTTTTTTGCTTGTTTTCTCTCTCTTCATTCCTTCATTTATTGCTTCTCTTCACACTGACACATTCATTCACTCCCCTCATTCAATTGATTTCAGAAGAAGAAAATTTTATCAGCTAGAAGGGGCATTAAAAAAAAGAGCCTCTTTTGGGTTTTCACTGTTTCAGTGTGAGGAAGATGCCTTTGGTGAGGTTGCAAGTGAGGAATGAGTTCGGTTTGGGGCAGCCTGAGCTTTACAGAGAGACCAACAGAGAAGACCCTAAAGCTGTGTTGGATGGTGTGGCTGTGGCTGGCCTTGTTGGGATCTTGAGGCAACTTGGTGATCTTGCTGAGTATGACTTCTTTCAATTTGAATTCTGTCTCTTTTTTTTTTTCCTCAAATAGTTGCAATTTTCACGCTTTTGGTAACTTTTTGGGAAATGGGGTTTGTTAATTTCTCGAGGCTTTAATGGGGTTGGAGGTTGTGGGTTGCTAAGAAAGCTAGTTTTGGTAGTAACTGAATGTGGCTGAGTTTGTGTTCAAGACACTTAACAGTTAGAATTGAAGTCTTTTTTTTTTTTTTGTGGTTTTAGGACCAAATTTCTATTGGTAAGGAGAGAAAATGTTCTTTGACTTTTTTTTGAGCTTTCCCATTCAATGGACTTGAGCTTTGTAGACAATTATAGGTTGTGTACAGCTATAACTTGGTTGCTCTTTGGATAATCACTCTAATTCTTTAAGCCTCTTACACTTTGGGTGGTTCACGAGGTGCAATGGTTAGGAGGAATGATTTCGTTTAAAACCGCTTTCTTGCTCTAATTTCATTGGCTGACACTAGAGGCCTTTTTTTCCCTTTTTAACTAAACTAATTTCATCTTATACTCCAGCAGAACAGCTCTAGCTGTAGTTCATACTCCATAGTAGAAGGGATATGACTAATCTGAATGCCATTGTGGAATTTTCCTAGTTTTCAGACCTCCTTTACTGATATGTACCTCCTTCCTCCCCTCTGTTATATACCTTACTCATTTTGATCCAACATAGCTTTAACTTGTTTCCTCTGTACAAAGCAGCAGTTCTCACCATGATGCTCAAAGGATTTTCTCAAGCAAATATTAAAAGAATGATAAACCGAAAACTGAGTATATTTTTATTTAGGTTTCACTGAAACTGTGCTGTTGTTGCAAAAGAGTTAGACTTTATGTTCCCATATTTGTCATTAGACTTGTTGCTAGAGTCGGACCTCAAAGCAATTTTATTATATATTTTTATTTTCATGGAGCAGAACACATGTGGGAAGTGGGATCTTGTACATTCTATTTTGAATTCTTATCATTGCTCCTTGATGGACCCCAGTTAAATAAGTATTTCTTCTCCATGAAGTTACAAGCAAATAGCTAGTCATTATTGTTAGCTTTTGCTTGATGTAAAGTGTTGCTTATGGTCGGTGTATTTTGTCTCAAAAATTCCCTAACAGCCTGTATTATGTTTGCATATTTCTTAAATAAATCATGAAAAGTTGTAATGTTAAAATAAATAATGATTTATCTTGTATTAGATTTGAATTCCAATATCTGTTTACATGTTTGCTATATGCTCAATTCTCCAGTATAAATATAATTGAATAGTACCTGATAATTGTGACATTTACTCTATGCTTCTTGAAATCATGTTTAATATTCATGTTATGAATGCTATTGAATCTAAGTAGTTCTAGTTTTCCTTCTGGTATTTGTATTGATGTTGAGTTTTACTGATGAGGCTGTTTTAAAAATGTAGTTTTGCAGCAGAGGTCTTCCATGGTCTTCAGGAGCAAGTAATGACAACAGCTTCTAGGAGTCATAGATTGATGGTTCGTGTTCAAAACATTGAAGCTTCCCTACCTCCCTTGGAGAGGGCTGTATTGGCACAAACAAGTCACATACATTTTGCTTACACAGCTGGTATGGTTCTTTTAGGCAATGATTTCATCCCGTATGTTAATTTACTGTATATATTATTATTTTTTATTCAGAAGACAAGTATTCCTTTCTGAATTTTATTGCTTCATAGGTTGTATCTTTACCAAATTTTTCTGAATGGAATTTTGAAACCCACAAAATATATTTTTCTCCTAAAATTCATCTTGGAATAAAATTCAGAAAGGACGATGTGTTATGTTGTAGTAGAATGTAAATCATTACTGTTTTAGAAGTTCTGGTATGATATAAGCATATTATATGTCTTGAAAGAATCAGACAGAGTAGTTTTTGAGGTGGTTATCCCTTTGTTAATGATATTTGAGCAAATTGCAAACTTCTTAAACTTGTTTCTTGAAATAGAATCATTAAGCATACCTATCATCACGAAACAGTAATTGACATACTTGAATTTGTATGAAGTGATGTAAAAGGCTTTCATTTGTTTTGCCTGGTATTATGCTGGTCAGGCAGCTGAATCATAATTAGGTTGTTTTCAATGTATTTTCTGTTCGTTGAATGGTTGATGATATCCATTTACAATATATATCAACACATTGTTTCTGCATTGTGGTTTGTTTGGCATGGAAGCCAAAAAAAGTATAGGAACTCTGAAAAATACCAAAACTCAAATTCTTTTCACTTATATCATTCAGATAGTAATGCTTATCTCAAATTATTTTTAACCTGATTCAGAAAATATTTGAGCAGTCAAGTGGCAGTAGGGTAGCTTTACACACTTTTAAGAAACATACATATGTTTATTTTATTCTAGATTATGGAATACTACATTATTTAATGATCATGGTTTTGATATTTGGACAATATAGGAGTCCTTAATGAAAGCAGTTTCCTTTCAGGTTGTGAATGGCATCCACGCATAAAAACTGCTCGAAATCATTTCATATACAATGACTTGCCTCACTTTATTATGGATTCATATGAAGAATGCCGTGACCCTCCACGCATGCACTTGCTTGATAAGTATGTTGAAATTTCTTTATTCCCTTTCTCCCCCTCTTATGTCTATTTGTTTGAGAATAGCAAGATAAGTTAGGTACTACAGCGTGAACTAATTTCCAACTACTAGATGGTAAAAAGTCACAGCATGTTCAAAGTTGCACTGGTATCCCTGGACCATGTCCCTGTCTTATTGGCTCATCTCTCTCTCCTTCTCTCTAAGATTGAAAGTGTCATCTGCTTAAAATAAGTGTCATGTTCTGGTTAATAAAATATTTCATGCGTATACCAGATTCGATACCGGTGGCCCAGGATCTTGTTTCAGGAGATATTCAGATCCAACCTTCTTTAAGAGAGTTTCTGGAGATTCAGATGAAACATACTTTCAGAAGACTGAAAAGGCTAGGAAATCCCGTCAAGCCAAGGTACTATAATGATCCAAGCATTTCTGTGGGAAGATTTTCTTTAACCAAGTTTCATTCCTGTCATATGCATGCCTTTAATTCCTTTGCAAACAATTTGTTGGTGCTTATATGAAAAATATTGGACAGAAGAAAAGGTCATCACGAAGGAATGGAGAACTTTTGAGGGGTGAACAGGTGCATAGCAGTAGTGGCAGGTATAACTTCTATATGTCTTGAAAACATATGGTATACATATTATATATTCAAAATCAACACTTACATAGTGTATTGTCTACCCAGAATGCAAATTATTCCTTCCACTATCAATGGGCGAACTTCTTCCTCACAAACAGCCTCCACAATAGACATGACAATGAAATCAGATCTGGAAGACCATTCAAATTCTTTTGATTCAAAGTCAGGTGCTGGCTATATTGAATGTGTTTTCCATCCAAGTAATTCTATGCAACCTGATGAGGATTGTAAGGAACCATCCTCTTCAAGGTTGACACAGAAAACCAATACTCTTCAGTCAGTGTCTCCTTTTATAGATGAAAGTATTTCACGTGATTCATTGGAAAAGCAAATTGCCTCTTGTTCATCTGGTGTTACTTGGGATGAAAAGGAAGAAATAGTGGAATCTAAGAGTCAAGCCTGTGATACAGATAAAACACCAGAGAGGCTTGTGGAAGAGCATGACTCAGTTATGCATGCAAATGAGGCTGTTACCATACCAAATATTGATTACAATGATATCCTATTTAATGAAGAAAGAAACCTGAAACCAGTCTCCCGCAGGGTTCAAACAGATGATATTGACAGTGAACCTGATTACATGGATGCTCTTAACACCATCGAATCAGAATGCGAACATGATCTTGATTATGAAACAAAACAAGAGGTGCAGCAGTCCATGTCACATGTCACTCATGGAATGATTGAAAATGGAGATACTGAAGCTCCTTATTTATTTCGCAATAATTTATCTGATGTTTCACAGACTGGATATACTGTTCACTTAAATAAAGAAACAGGAAAGGATATTCCTGGCTCACTTCAAGAAAATGATCCTCTCATATCAGAGCCACATGCATCTAGTTTGGGATCAGCAAGTCCATCAGATGTTCTTGATAATGAAAAAATGACCAGAGACACTGTTTCCTTAAACAAAGAAGAATTCAGGCATTTGCCTGACTTGCTGCAAGAAATTCCTCCTCACACATCAGAGCCTCATGCATCTAATTTAGGACCTGCTAGTCCATCAGATGTTCCTTATAGCGAAGAAATTACAGGAGACATGGTTTCCGTAAACAAAGAAGAATTCAGGTATTTGCCTGACCTGCTGCAAGAAATTCATCCTCACACATCAGCGCCTCATGCATCTAATTTGGAACCTGCAAGTCCATCAGATGTTCCTTATAGCGAAGCCGAAGAAATTACAGGAGACACGGTCTCTGTAAACAAAGAAACGTCTGAGAAATTGCCTGACTCACTAGAAGAAATTCCTCCTCTCACATCAGAGCCACATGCATCTGATTTGGGATCTCTGAGTCCATCAGATGTCTCTGTTAGCAAAGAAATAACCAAGAATGTATCTGATTCTCATTCCTGTGAGAGTCCCATCTCCAAACAGGATCCTCAAACACATGAAAGTTTTGTTTTGGATCACTCAGTATGCACTCATACCTCCTTTGGTTCTAATACTGCTAATGATACTGTGTCCGCACCCACTGAAACTGATATATCATTTTCTGCCTCTAAAACCTCTAATTTACCTAATGAAGAAGCAGGTAAGATCAACAACAATGTGTGCAAATATGAAGAGACTCGTAAAGAGTCTTTGGGCGATCATTCAGTTAGGTTCTGGACTAATGGTGGATTATTAGGACTCGAGCCATCAAAACCTCCTGACTTTAACAAGTCAAGTTCTTTAAGTCAAGCATCATTGAGCACAAAAAGTGAAATGAATGGTGGTTCACATCATAATTCAATGCAAAAGAGCAATGGTTATAAAGAGGAAAAGGAATTATCGGAAGAGGTTGCTGAACAGGTTCTAAAGGAATCGAGTTCTAGATTCTTAACATCAAGCCATAATGATAACCAAACTTGTATCTCTGAAAAGACAGCTGGTGGTTCTCAGCTGAGTAATGGATTTGGTCAAAGTGAAAGGAATAGTTTGAGGGAAACCAGGGTAATTGCACCTGGAAGTGTTCTCCCAGCTGCCCCTGACACAAATGATTGTACTGAACCCAACCAGGGGAATGGTGTAAACTCGCCACGGGTGTTTGGACTTAGTCATAGATTATTAGTAAATAGCCTCCACCGGAAAGTTTCTTTTGATGAAAAATCTGGACCTTATAATGCTCTGAAATCTGTTATATTGGAGCAGAGTGATCAAAATGGCATTGTAGGGCAATCGCTTCCTGAGACGACCTTCAAAGAGAAAGTTGGTTCTGAATATCCTGTAGCTTCACTTCCTCCTTCACCGCCACTTGAACATATGAAAATATCCTTCCATCCTGTCAGTGGACTTGAGACCTCCAAACTAAAACTGAAATTTCCTGATGGCGGTAATCATCATGTAAGTATAAGGGATATGTTTCCTTCATTCCAGTTGGTCCCAGAGTCTTCCATTCCTCTGGATGATTCAGGTTGTCACTCTGATGGTGATGACACTTTCTGTAGATCATCACCTTACATATCAGATGATTGTCAAACCCCTCGCTCTGACTATGATTCTGATCAGTGGGAATCTGATGAGACTCCTGGAAGCAGTGACCACAGGGTACATGATTCTCCTCACAGAAGGTCATCAACTGAATCTATGTTAAGTGCAGAACATGGCGGAGTGTTGAATGATGATACCGACATAAAAAGTGGACATGGTACATATACTACAAACGGTGTGGAACCTTCTTTATCCGGGCCTTTACTTGATTTTCCAAGTTTTGATAATGTGAATCAGGTACTTGAGAAAGAAAGTAATAAACATTCTGAATGCAATAATGCTGTTATGTCACTTAGTCATGCAGAGCCTACACGACCACCACCACCACCTCCTTTTCCTCCAACACAATGGAGGGTCTCAAAACCACAGTTGGATATGACAGATGAGACACAAAATAATATGTTTGAAGATGCTGAACATATTAATGATCATAGTCTTCCAGATTCTATGATTTTCCAGCAACCCAGGGTCCATGAGGATGAGCAAATACAAACGAATCATGATGGTCACGAGTCTTATGACAACATTATACATAAATTGAAGGAAAAGGTGCTGATTTGGTCTTAGCTCTTTTACTTAAACATTATATATATGCAACCATGGTGGATAATGGAATCTAATGAAAGTATTCATCTCGTTCTGCCTTTCCTGCAGCTTGGTCAACAGAAGTTGAATGGTCAGAAGGAAGCAAACCAGTTCAGAATCGGAAAGGAGACAGACGAAAGAGAAGATTTCCTATATCAAATCAGAACAAAAGTAAGTAGTCATTTTATAATCTCAATGATTTAAGGGTAAAAATTCATTTTGATCCTCTTAAGAAATAAGTGTCATCAATTTTGTATTTTTATAAACACCTCAAAATGGTCATCAAGTGTTGAATACTTCAATCTTTGACATCAATTGGCCCCTAAAATGACATCAAATTAGTCCTATGAATTATTAAATTGATGACAAAAATTGAAAATGGAGGACTATTTTGATGTATTTATGACCGGAGGATTCGTCTCATGAGTATGTAGCTGTTCCACACTTCCACTAATTTTTCTCCTTTCCATTGCTGGATGGAAAGTTGAAGAATTTGACTAGTAAATTTATAGTCTTCTCTGTATTAGTATAAAGATGGGCCGGTAGCATGGAATCGTAATTGATAAGAAATCACATTCTGTTAGGACTAATGCTATCTGTTCACTTGTAACTAAACAACAACAACAATCAAAGCCTTTACTCACTAGGTAAGGTTAGCTACATGGGATTAAGTGACACCATAATGTCCTATAAAATAATGAATCATGTCAAATAATTTGACTTGTAACTATAACTATAACTATAATGTATGAGTTTATGTATCTTGAACTGGGCTATAACCTTGCAATCATAAAGTCTAAGTATGTGTTTAGTTTCCATCAAAACCACGTTATTCAGATCAATGCTATTCTCGGTAACGTTGGTCTGGATCCATGTTTATAATGTTGTTTTGATAGAAACTAAACAACATGCTGTAAACTCTAGAGTCAACCCATAGCAATCCAGATCATGATCTTGCAGAATTAAGTTGTAAATATTATTATGTTTATTGTAGCTAACTTTGCATTGTCTTGCCATTTATTGGTTTCAGTCCTTTAACCTGAGGCCCACAGTAACAGGAAAGCCCAATTCTACCACGGGTCCCACTGCAAACGTCAAAGTAACAGCAATTTTGGAGAAAGCAAATGCAATCCGTCAGGTATTCATCACTTCTCTTTTCTTTTGTTTTCTAACTGTTTTTGGTGTTTTATTTAGTATCTAACTTTATATCCATAATTTGGAAATTTTCAGGTCGTTGCAAGCGATGATGGCGAAGATGATGATGATAATTGGAGTGATACATAATTTTTTAATATATATATTTTTTAACTCTCATACATGAACATTCCTCTATGTTTTTTAGCCTCTTGAAATGAATGAAGTTGCATGAGGCTTTGTTGTATGTACGCATGTGTGAATAAATCTTGTCTATCTGTTATTAAGTAAAGTGCAGCAGCGGCTAGTTTCTGTAATTTCATTATCATCTGAGTTAATGCCTTCGTAATTAGCAGCTTTGAATCTTTGAGCTCAGGTTGAGCCAATATATTCTGTGATAACAAAGCTCCTGGAAAAAAAAAGGAAAATTCACGGTACTTGATTTTTTTGAGGTAAACCACAGGTATCCCCTATTACCCGTAATATGGGTGATCTTGTTAGGGGCTTAGTCGCTCCTCATCCCTCCTGAAAAATGTGTTTAGTGGAGATCGAACCCGAGAGCTATTCCCAACCGTACTTGATTTCATTTCAAAGTATTGTCTCCCTTTTAACGGGATGTCATGTTCTTGAACAACTTTTTTTTCATTGCAAATCTTGAAAATGTCAAGCTACCTGACTATGGACGGAAAAGTTGTTCCTTCGAACGTGGGACTCAAACCACGTGTTCAGTGGTAATCTTACAGTAATATAATACTATTTCCTCCTCTCCTAATTATAAGAATATTTTAACCACAGTTAAGGAAGTTGGTTAATTTAGTTAATTACAATAAATTTGTCATGAATATGTATTATCTTTACATAATTACCCTTAAATTTATTGAGATCCATTATCCTTCTCTCTCTATTTAATTACTTAATTGTGTTATTTTCTCTATTCATTACTTACTTACCCACCCATCTCCAGGTATTTTTGTGAAAAAATAATTAATATAAAGGACAAACTAAAAATGTTCTTATAATAAGAATTAAGAGCAATTCTCTAAAAGATTCTTATAAATAGGATCAGAGGTAATATATAAAGATAAAAACTTGAAAAAGTATATTTAATCTTTCCATTGAAATCAGTTTGAAAAAATCTTCAAAATTTAAATCAAATCAAATCAACTAAATATCTATATAATTAGTTGAGATTTTATTTTACCTTAACCCCATACCAAATTAACACTCCTATTTCTTTTCTTTTCTTTTTTCTTTTTTTTTCTTTCAAATATCAGTTCTTAAGTTAAACTTGATCTATTTTTTTCTATTGTGAATTTGAAAACTTTTCATAACTATAAATTTAAAATTCATAAATTTAAATTTTGATACAATATATCAAATTAATAGACATAAATGATAGTGTGTCTTGATTCATACAATTTATATTGATAGTTTACTCCATAATTTGAGAAGCATCGTATCCTTAACAAACTTTATATAATAAAATAGAGTTTTCACTTTTGACAACAAAAACATTTTTATTAGATTTGTCTTCATTTTCAAGAGACATGACTTCATCATTGTTTATCACTTTTTTATTTTATTTAAAATTTTAAACTATTAATTTCTTTAATTTTTTCTCTTTATATCTCAAATTTTAACTAATTATATTTTCAAATTAATTTTAATTGAAAACAATAGTAATAAATATTTTTCGCGACCAACCTAAAGACTTAGATAAAAAGAAAAATATTTAATCCACATGTGAACTTAACAAATATTTGGTGGCTTTTTATTCTTCAAATATTAAAAGTATTCAATAAAAGATATATTAAATAATTTTTAATATTGTATAAAGATCACGTCCATGTGTTAACAAGAACACAAAATAATATTCCATAATTCGTGTTACCTCTGATATAGAGTGAAAAAGAAAAAAAAACTCATTTAAAGAAAATGTATCTCTAAGATAATGAATCATTAGAGGTGTGTTTAATATTAAATTTTTATAAATTAAAATTAGCATATATCTATGAGTAAATCAATAATGAGCAATAAAGTATAATAATAATATTAAACGTTTCCTCCAAGATTCCTTCTGCAGCATCTTGATCATGGAGAATTTGGTGATCCAAGGCAAATCAACCCAAGAAGAAGACCTTGTGCAGAGGAGTACTAAGAAGGTCAAACTTGGTGAGGTGTCCGTGGAGGATCCAGGCACTTCAGGGGTAAAAAGAGTCTCGTATAAGGAATCAGTTCTGCAACAAATTGATTTGATATCCAACCTCTTTTTGATGCAGACGATCTCGTGGTCCCTGCAGAAGAGTCCAGCGATGAAGAGAGGTCATTACATGAAGCCGAGATACCTGCAGGTTATCAAGAAAACCCCATGAGACCAAAGGTATATATTGCAGAAGAAGAACATAATAGATGGTGTTTTACCTTGGAAACAAGCACTTGTGGTCAAGGTCCTGGGCAAGAAAGTCTCAATGCAGTTTTTGGAAACAAGATTGAGAAGACATTGGGCCTGCAAAAATCCCATCAAATTCCTAGATATGGCAGATGATTATTATCTTGTTTACTTCACTGATAAAGAAGACTATGTTCATGTCTTATTTGATGGGCCCTGGATGGTCCTTGACCATTACCTCATTGTCCAGCGTTGGAGACCACTCTTTCTTGAAGAAGCAAAGAAAATTAAAAAGGTTGCGGTTTGGGTTCGAATACCCAGATTGCCCATTGAATTATACAACACTGAACTGCTGACAAGAATTGGGAATATCTTAGGGACCATGCTCAAGATAGACAGACTTACTTCTCTACATTCAAGGGGCAAATTCGCTAGAATTTGTGTGGAAATTGATCTATCTAAACCGCTTGTACCAGAGTTAGAAATTTTGGGTATAGTTCTGCGAGTGGAGTATGAAGGTTTGCACCTAATTTGCTTTAGATGCGGTAAATATGGGCACAAATTAGATTCTTGCTCTGAACCCATATTCAGGATGGTCAAGATGAGTCAGAACCAATGGAAGAGTCTCCAATTCTGAACAACCAGCCTGAGCCAAGTCAGGAGAGTAAATCTGTAGCGCCTAAGGTTAATCTTAATGATAATTCTCAACTCAATGTTCCTGGCCCTTATGGTCCTTGGATGATTGTAAAGAAACCCCAGAGGAAAAGGTCAGATTTTCGAAGTAGCAAATCCATACCTCAAGAACCTGTTTCGACAAGCCCTAAGGCTAACCCAAGATCTAGATTTTCCCTTCTACAACATGAGGAGGAAGAAATTCAAGTGATAGACACTCCAGAGGAACCTAGACAGAATCAGCCCCAACAACAAGTAATTCGGGCCAGAGACCCAAAGGCTGGGCGTAATTCTCAGAAAGTTCAAAAAACTAAACAGAATGCCAATCAGCCTAGTGCTCATACCCCCCAGAAAATTTAACTCCCCTGTGGATTCAGACAAATCATCAAAGAATAAACAGCAATTGCCTGTGGCTCTCCTTCCTAAAGATTGTCCTAAACAAATTGTTTCCCAAGAAGATAGGGAGGCTAAGGAAGCTAAGTTTCGAAGAGAACAAGAACATCTTCAGATTATGAAAATGATGGACAAAGCAGTAAGTAATCAAGAGAAGATGCAGAATTATCAAAAGGCTTGTATAGCAGCTCAATTGGGAATTAAAATTGATCCCAAGCCACCTGACAAGGAGAGTTCAGATTTCAAACATGCTGGTAATTTAAATTCTGATTTGATTATGCATGAGTGCACAGATCTATCAGGTAATCCTAGTCATGATGATTGCAATTCTTTGCAAGGGGAAATTTTCAATTCTAAATCTAATAATTGTTAATGATGAATTACATGATTTGGAATTGTAGAGGAATCTATTCAAAAGGTTTTAGTAGTCTTATTAAAGACATTAGGAATATTTACAAGGTAAATCTTATCTTTTTATTAGAAGTGCATGCTAGTGGGCAAAAAGCTATCAAACAAGTTAAGAGATTTGGGTTTGATGCCTATCATATTATGGATTCTATTGGTCAATCAGGGGGTATTATTGCTCTTTGGGATAGCAGCTGTTGGAATGTTAATATTTTGTCTGTTTCAACTCAATTTCTACATATGTCTATAAAATTCATGAATTTACATCCTTGGTATATTACTGCTGTGTATGCTAGCCCTAATAATATTAATAGAAGAGTTCTTTGGGATGAGTTAAAAAATATTTCTTCTAACTTAAATGATCCTTGGACTGTTCTTGGGGACTTTAACGTTATAAGTAACTTAAGTGAAAAAAAAGGTGGGAGTAACCAGTATAATCTTAATAACATGCAGGAATTTAATAACATGATAAATAACTGTTGTCTTCTTGATGCTGGGTTTATAGGATCTCCTTTTACTTGGAGAAGAGGATCTCTATATGAAAGGTTAGATAGAGTTCTTATTAATTTGGATTGGAGGTTAAGATTCCAGGAAGCTTCTATATTCCATCTGTCTTTCTTCAAATCTGACCATTGTCCATTAATGGTCAATTTTAATGCTAGCTCCACTCCTAATAGGCACAGAAGACCTTTTAGATTCTTAGCTTCTTGGTTGACCCACCCTAATTTTTTGAATTTGTTAATGAAAATTGGGCAACTAAAGCTGACTGGAAGTCTTCCATATCTCTTTTAAAGAAAAAGTCCAGATTTGGAATAAAGAAGTTTTTGGTAATATATTTCAAAAGAAAAGAAATTTGATTAAAAGGCTTGAAGGAATTGATAGGAAAATGAGCTATTCTAATGACCCTAGTCTGCCTAATCTCTATAAGAAATTGTGGAAGGAATATCAGGATATTGCTTCCAAGAAGAAATCCTTTGGTTTCAAAAGTCTAGGTGCAAATGGATACAATTAGGAGATAAAGCCACTAGATATTTTCATGGTATTACAGTAGCTAGGAGAAAGAAAAATAAGATTGATTGTCTTCAGAATGATGAGGGGAATTGGATTAGTAACCTGAAGACCTTGAAATACACTGTTCTAATTTTTATAAACTGCTTTTTCAGGAAAATGGGAATTCTGATTCTTTTTCGCTTAAAAATAACTTTCCTGAATTAAATTCTGACCATATTCTTTGCTCTCCAAACCTATTAATGATGATGAAATAAGTAGTGTGGTTTTTTCTATGAGTGGATTTAAGGCTCCTGGCTTAGATGGTTTCCATGCTATCTTTTACCAACAATATTGGGATAAAATTGGCCCTTCTATTTGTTCTTTAATAAACCAGATATGGATAACCCTAATAATAAGTAATATTAATGATACTTTGATAACTCTGGTTCCTAAAGTGGATACTGTTGTGAATCTTAAACAATTTACACCTATAAGTTTATGTAATGTGTCTTATAAAATTATTACAAAGATAATTTCTAATAGACTTAGACATGTTATTGGGCATCTTATAGGTCCTAATCAAACCAGTTTTATCCCAGGAAGACATAACAGAGATAACATTATTATTACTCAAGAAATAATTGATTCAATGAAGAGGAAAAAAGGTAAAAATGGATGGATATATGGCAATTTAAAATAGATCTTGAGAAAGCCTATGACAGGCTTAATTGGAATTTTATTAGGGATACTTTCTATGATATTGGTATTCCTGATTCAATTCTTTCTATAATTTGGAATTGTATTTCTACTGTAAGCATGAGAGTGCTTTTTAATGGAGAGGTTTTGAATCCTTTCTATCCTACTAGGGGCATTAGACAAGGGGATCCTTTATCCCCCTATCTTTTTGTGCTCTGTATTGAGAGATTGTTTGAAATGATTAACTTAGCTGTGGATTTTAAATTCTGGAAAACCTTTTCAAATTGGTAGAAGGGGTCCAAAGATATCTCACCTTGCTTTTGCTGATGACCTTATTTTATTTGCAAAAGCTTCTATGGATCAGGCAGAAATAATCCAGACTGTTTTAGATGTTTTTTTTGTCTTAGTTCTGGTCCAGAATGTTAATAAGGATAAGACCAGAATTTTCTTTTCCCCTAACGTTTGCATGCAAGTCAGAGAGGAAATATCTAATTCTCTGGGGTTTCAAACATCTAATCTTGGCAATTATTTAGGAGTTCCTATTCATCATGAGAGGATTTCTAAAAGGAGTTTCCAATCTATTGTTCAAAGAACTAAGGCTAGATTGTCTAATTGGAAAGCTAAAACTCTTCATTTGTTGGAAGATTGACTCTATCTCAGTCTATTCTTAATGCTATGCCCTCTTATCTGATGCAATCAACTTATTTGCCTATTTCTATTTGTGAGGAATTGGATAAGTCCTGCAGGGGTTTTCTGTGGGGCAGTTCAGAAAGGAAAAAGAATTCATATGGTTAGTTGGGATAAAATTTACTCTCCTAAGATAACAGGTGGTCTTGGTCTTAGGAAAGCTAAGGATATGAACATAGCTTACATGATGAAAGTTGCTTGGGATCTTATTAAGCAACCTGAGCAACTCTGGGTTCAGGTGTTAAGGGCTAAATATGGTTGTGGTCAAAGTATTATTCCTCAAGTTACTAGGAAATCGGGGGGACTCTAATCTTTGGAAAGGAATTTGTGATGTTTGGGATACTTTTATTGATAACTGTATCTGGAGAATTAATAATGGGGAAGATATCAAATTTTTGGAAAGATAGGTGGATCAGTGGTCTAAACTGCCTATTATCCTACACTAATGTTCCCATTGATCAAGCTGAAATTGATTTGCCTATTGCTCAATATCTTACTGTGTCTGGAGATTGGAACCAGAACCTATTTAATCACTTGTTCCCTGAAGAGATTATTTCTAGAATTCAAAATCAACCTACTCCTATTCCTGGAGATAGAAGGGATGTTATTGCTTGGAAGGGAACTTCTGATGGCTGGTTTTCCATAAAATCAGCTTATGACCTAATTTCTAATAACAATTCTATGTCTAACAATTTGCTTTTCAATAGAATTTGGTCCTGGAAAGGACCCCAGAGAATCAGAGTTCTCCTCTGGAAGATTGCATCTTATGCAATTCTCACCAATGTCTAGAGGAAAAAGAGACAACTTACAAATGATGATTTGTGTACTTTTGTAGAGAAGTTCAAGAAGATACGCTGCATTTATTTAGAGATTGTAGGGAAATTAAAAGCATTTCGGGTGAAGTGCTTACTGGATTTGATCATCATTCTTTCTTTAATAAGTAGAACCTTCACCAATGGTTGTTGCATGGTATCCAAGCGCCTAACTCCAGAAACTTCAATGTTCGAGCTTTGATCAGTTTTGGAGTGCCCTTGAATGTATCTGGATGCACAGGAATAATATCATTTTCAACAACACTAGAATTTCAAAGTAGATTTGATTATTCAAATTAGAGCTCAAACAAATGCAATTGAAGTTGCATCTGATAGTATGAGCATAACTTCGAAAGTTTCGAGAAACAATAAAATTCACCTGCTTCAATGGGATCCTCCTCCTCAGAACTGGATCAAATTAAACTCCGATGGGGCTGTGTCGCATGCTAGAGGGGATTGGCTCCTAGCGGGGTGTTTATCCGTGATGAAAATGGGGCTTTTGTGGAAGCATTTTCTGGCAAACCTTGGTTCTTCAAACGTTGTCGATGCAGAGCTTTGTGGAATCTTCTATGGTGTCCGTTTGGGCGAGGCGAAGGAATGTAGATAGATTGGTGGATTGAATTCGACTCCAAAGTTGCGATTTCTCTGATTAATCAAGGGTGTTTGCAATCGCATCCTTCGGCTTCCCTGGTTAATATGATTCTTGATCAATCTAGGGCTTTCTCTGAGATTTTGAGGGCGAGAAACTCTTTGGGCCGATTGTTTGGCCAAGCATGGATTAGACATGCCTCTTAGGTTAGGGTTTTTTCGTCTTCTTCCGTCTTTTGCCTATATTCATTTTCTTATTTGACTCTGCTAGGACCTCTCTATTTGAGAGAGGGGGTAATTTTTTTGTGGGCTTTGTTGGGTTCTGTTTCTCTGGTCGTTTGACCCATAGGTCATAAAAAAAAAAATCAATAGGAGCATACATTTAGAATGTGTTTTGGATGAGCGTTTTGACCAAGTAAATTTGAGTATTTGGGTCCTTTTAAAATGTGAGTTCAGTTTTTTCTGTATGTTTGGATGAGCATTCATGACTTGAGTTTAGATGGAAACTTGAGTTTACTTGGATGCAATAATTCCTAGCTTTTGCGTTTGTTGATACTCGAGTTTTCCTTCAGTTTTTTCTTTAACTCACGTTTGCAACAAATTATCCAAACAAAAAATCACGTTTATACAAACTTAAGTTCCCTTCAAATCACGTTCAATAATAAATCACGTTCACCTAAACTCAAGTTTGTAAAGGTCAATCCAAACATACACTTAATTGTTCAACTTCTAAAAACAAAACTAACTTATAGAAAGAATTTGAGTGGCAATTAAATTTGGGTTTGTGTATATATGGATTTTCTTGAAAATAATTAAAATAACCTTTTGCCGCCTATATGCAGTGCACGAATCAACATGTAAGACGTTGTTCTATCGAGTTCGACTTAATTATATGTAACTGTGTTGGATATATACTTAAAGGGAGAATTTATCCTACATAAAGGTCTCACTCAACTTGAGCACGGTTGACTCCCGTAAAGTATACACTTCTTTAATTAATGCATGTCATCTCTTTTATAGCTTTACCAGTGTGTACTGATTATATAAGTTGTTTGGAAGCTACAAACTAACAAATTTATAGAGCCATAACAAATGAGTCACAGTACTCAGGAACCTACGGTCTGTGGTCACTGAGAAAGGTATAATTTTTTATATATATATCAGTCACAAATTAATTGCTGGTAGGCTTTATACATATAATTTTTACGATATTTTTCGTTAATTTTCTTTCTTTTCTTTTTTTTTTTTCCAATCGATAATGTCAATGATGTGATTATATATTATAGCCACAGGTACCTATCCTCCAATAACCTTTGGCATCAATCCATCAAAACCTCATGTTAAGAAAGGGATTAAGGAAACAGCAAAAGCTCAATCTCAGAAGGTTGTTAATGTTACTTTGAAGATTATCCTCAACATTCAAAGAATCAGTTTGTTCCATCGCGTCGATTTGAGGTTACCTGCATTAGCCACATTATGTCCAAGGGGAAGTTGGTAAATCGATCAGCTTCTTTCTATTGCTCGTTAGCTAATTTTAATTTAATTGATTATTGATTATTGATTATATTATATATCCGAATTTAGAAGTAATTAATCTTACACTTACTTAATTACTAAGGCTTTTGTGATTTATTTTATATTAATTTCAGGAAAGCAGTTTGCTGTCTCTCTTTCTTGGTTTGCCTCGTGGCATTATCTTATTTATTATCGATATCATTAATCATCGTAACTAAAGCTACAGGAATTAAGAGAAATTAGGAAAATGATTTGGGTTCATATATGTTTCTGGCGAGGTCGATAACTCTTGTATAATGGTTAATGAGAATTTAAGGCTAGGGTGTTGAGTAGATTGGCATTGACCAATAAACTTGATTATTCAAATCATATTCGTTTCAATTAATTTTCTGGTGTGAAAGCAATGAGATTTGAACCTAGAATTATGTTAAAAACTACCTAAACCCTCTTACCACTGAGTTGACTCTAATGGGTTTTTCGTTTGAATTAGTTTAGTTAATCATTCATAATTTATTTTAAATCTGGAACGAAACTGAATTTTGTTCGTTTTAAGTTCCAACCCAACCAAAATCAACTTGATCACACTATTAATTTCTTAACTTGAAATACTTTTTTTTAAACTTGTATAATTTTTAACTTGAAATGTTTTTTTTTTCAATGAATTTGATCTTAGGGTTATCACATAAGTCATGGGGCAATTGGTGAATTGATCGTATCCCTACTCAAAGTATAGGAGCCTTCCAACACCTAATAATATATCCATCAAAGATAGCGCAGAATTAGTATGGAAGGAATTCTTTATGATTAATTTGATTGTTAATTCTGAAGAGGAAATGAAGCTTTAATTTGGGAGAAAAAAGACATCAAGAAAGAAGAAGTAATCGAAGAAAAATAAAGAGGAATTAAAATCAAAGACAAAAATAAAGGTGCGAGAGTAAGAAACATAAGTCACAAGCAAAGGCGATCCCCCATGTGTATGGATGCTCTGTAGCAACTATAAGCTTACAGAATACTAGGAAGCAGCTACAGAATTTTAACTACGGACATTTTTCATAGCTGTTCCGTAGCTAATTCGTATCTATACCTACTGGAGAGAGAGTCTCCGGATCCATCCTCCCACTCATTCGTAGAAGGTACGTAGATGTATTGCCTAAATTTAAAAGAAGTGATTATTAGATGATGTAAACAAATTTTTTTTTTTTATAGATTTTTATGAAAGACATGCGTAAGTTTTTTTTATTAAAAGAAATTTAGGATGAGGGGAGATAACGCCCAATTTAAGGTAGGGAAAACTTCCGAACTAAAGAAAGCATTTATAGAGGTACTTACATTTACTTTTTGTATTTTGTTACAATCACAAAAGGTGTGTTTTATATTCTCTCTATATATTGCATTTGATTATTCTGAAAATTAAGTAAGAATAATTTTTAATTATATTCAAAATTCTGTTTTTTTTAATTTATATTCTTATTTTTTTAAATGTTAAACAAACACATGCATTAAAAAGTTCTAAAAAATAATTTGTAAAATAATAGTGATTTTCAAAAAACAAACGTACGATCTCTTATGTCTGGTTTGGTTGAGAAGAAATAAGGGAAATGGAGAAAAATAGTAAGAAGAGAAATAGGTTGATCAGTTTGGTATCGTAGGAATAAGTGAAAGAGAGAATTTGACAATTATGAGTTCCACCCATCCGTAATTTCTTCTTTTTGGAGAAGAGAAATGGTGGAATAAGTGAAAAGAGAATTTGACAATTATGAGTTCCACCCATCCGTAATTTCTTCTTTTTGGAGAAGAGAAATGGTGATGAACACGTGTGCAAGGAGAGAGAACATGTTAGACAGGTGCTTTTATTGTTTTGTTTAATGTTACCCCTTCACTTTTTCATTAATTATAATTATCGTATGCACATTTCTTTGTTATGAGAAAGCAATGAAATGCTCACACGTCCTCTTTTCTTTTTATATTTTGTTTTTTAGTTGATTATAATTTTATTTATTAATATTTTTTCTCTTCTCTCCCTTGCCCTTCTTCGTTTCCTTTTTTCCCCGTTTTTCCTCTCTCTTTTCCGCTTTTCTCTCCCTGCGTTTCTCTCTTTCTCCCCATTCCCTCTTTTCCTTTTTTTTCTCCCCTTTTCCCTTCTCCCTCCTCCTTCGGGGCCTTTTCGTCTTTCCTCTTCTCCTCCCCTGTCTCTCCTTCCTCTTTCTCTTCTCCCCACCCCTTCCCTCTCTCTCTTCTCTCTCTTTCCATCTCTCTTTTTTTCCTCTCCCCCCCCCTTTCTTTTTCTTTCTCTCCTCCCCCCCCCCCCCCTTCTCCCCGCTTCTCCCCCCTTCCCTCCGCCTTTTTTCCTTCTCCCTTCAAGGGAAAATCCCTCCCCTTCTCTTTTCTTCTCTCTGACCTTTTACGCTTTCCAACGTGGATCCAAATATTCAATTAACCTCCGATATAATACTTTGCTTTTTGAAGACACAGACTTTCACTTAAAAAAAAGAAAAGAAACTATAAATATAAATATGTACTATGGAAAAAGTGTATCTTTTATCACAAAAGAAAGCTAATCGATGCTTCCTTGTCTTCGTTATAAACAGGGTAATGAGTTGAAATATGATCACTTTCCAAATATAATATTAAAACTCCCTTAGTAAAGAAATGGCATATCAAAATATTATATAAAAACATTGCGTACTGAACGGAACCTGACCCACAACCAAAAATTTTATTTTGATGGAAAGAGGCAAGGAAACAACGGTGCGTCTAACCATTTTTTTATTCGAAAAGAAAAAGCATTTTAAAAAAGCACTTTTCATAAGAAGTAATTTCAAAAGTTTTTAATAAGTTACTACCTTTACATTCTAAAATTTATTAAAACTATTTTTTGTGATTTTTGGTGTTTTCTAAAAGAACGATTCAACCATCACAATTTTTTTTAATTGAAAATAGCTTCTATAAAAAACTAAACAAACGCGTTAAAGTTTTACTGAAAAAATCTATTGGAACCAAGTTGGCTTGGGTGTGAAAAGTGCTACCAAATGCCACTGGGAGCATGCAACTATAACAATCAATCAATCATATATATCCACAAAAGTAGCATGATATTAAAATCTGATTCGTGACCGACCTACGTAGTTCTACTGCCCTTTTTAAAAGGCACAAAAAGTCAAGCCTATATCACTTATTTGGAGGCATCCCAACTCACATGTAGAATATACTCCATATATCTATTTGCTTGCTTCACACCAAATCAAGGCAAGTGGAAATTGTTAAATTTAATTTCTCATCCTATTTTTGGTATACTGTAGTTTTATTTTGTAATGAAAAATTAAAATATCACCTCAAGCTTCAATTTTTTTTTTCTGTAACAAACCTAGTTTAGGTTCTGCATATATATAATATATATATATATATATATATATACCCTGAAAAATGGTTATTTTAAAGATGTAGAAGAAGAGAGATCTTAGATGTAATAAGTGACACTATAAAAAGGGAAGAAGATAGAAAGTTAAAAAGAGAGGTAGAATAAGTTGTAAAGGAAAGAATGAGTCACAGAGGAAAGTGAAGGAGAAAGTGAATCTATGAAAAGTTGAAAACTAGATAGAATTGAATAAACCCTTTATTCTAGGAAATATATATATATATATATATTATATATATATATATACCCTGAAAATGGTTATTTTAAAGATGTAGAAGAAGAGAAAGATCTTAGATGTAATAAGTGACACTATAGAAAGGGAGGAAGAAGATAGAAAGTTAAAAAGAGAGGTAGAATGAGTTGTAAAGGAAAGAATGAGTCATAGAGGAAAGTGAATCTATGAAAGTTGAAAACTAGATAGAATTGAATAAACCCTTTATTCTAGGAAATATATATATATATATATATATATATATATATATATATATATATTTACCCTGAAAATGGTTATTTTAAAGATGTAGAAGAAGAGATAGAAAGTCAAAAAGAGAGGTAGAATGAGTTATAGAGGAAAGTGAATCTATGAAAAGTTGTAAACTAGATAGAATTGAATAAACCCTTTATTCTAGAAAATTTAAAAAAAAATAGGTACTCCCCTCTGTCCCTATTTATAAGTCCCCTTCTAGAAGAATTGAGTGTCCCTTAATATAAGACCCTTTGCAAATTTTTAAGTAAAACAATAATTTTTTCCATACTTGCCCTTCATTAATATTCAACTCTTTTTATTCCCATATATTGTTAAGTGTGATAATTAATGAAGTTTTACCTACATGTCCAGCTACACCCATTGGAAAGTGACTTTAGGAGTCTTCCACCACGTCACAATTAATGTCTCTAAAATAATGACTTTTAAATAGGGGTATATATGGAATGCTTTTATTTTTTTAAAAGATCAATACATTAACTAACTTTTCTTAAACTATGTAAAACGGTTGAAAGGGTCTTATAGTAAGTGACGGAGGGAGTACCATAAATGAAAATGGAACAACACTTAATTAATGCATTGTAACAAAACATCAAATACAAAAGTGTTGTCGTTTAAGGATTTCACTCTTTTAAAGTTTATTTTATACAAAAAAAAATAAGAAGTTATAGTTAATTAAAAAATTAATAATTAAAATCTAAATAAACCATCCAACAAATAGCGAATCATTCAACTAACATAGGGGTCCTACTTCTACTCGACTCAAACAGAATTGTCTCCCGTGAAAGATACATATGGTTTTACATAAAAAAATTCAACCAACATATTTTATTTTCAAAGCTTCAATGACAAATTTCCACATAAAAAAAGAGAAGACATCAACACATTTCTCTCTTTCTCTTTATTTATTTATTTATATATATATATATATGGGTGAAAATTCAATCGTTAAATCGTGTGATGTTAGTATAATGATATGAATATAAAAAAAATTTAAATAAATTGGATATTTATAAATATATAATCTTGTTGACAATATTACTTTCTAAAAAGTATATTATATGGTAAAATTAAAGGTATGGTGAAACATCAATCGGTGTTTAAATCATATAAAATTTTGTAAATTTAATCTAATGATGTAAATTTTCAATCCAACAATTGGATCAATTTGTTTATAAAAATTATTAAATAAAGCAAGTGGATATACCTAATAATATGTCAGTTTAAGTGTACATACATGTATATTTTTTGTATGGCCACAAATATATATTTTATGGAAAGTAATTCTGTTTAAGATGTATGGAGATCATTATGAGCGTTAAAACTATGTATTCTGTTCAAGGCGGATATTAATCACTATAAGCGGTAATCACTATGCTTGCTAGCTAGCTAATCAACATGTTATTTCCATCGTATGAGTTAATGTATATACATTATTACTTTCTCCTTACTGAGTTTTTAGTAAAATAAGAGAGATAAAACTATTTGTTTATTTTAGTGAGTATATAATATCACAATGAAAATGTACACCAAAATATAAAACGTGTACACCATTTTTAAGAGATGATGATCACTTTTTCTGTCTTTATTTTTTTCTTTTCCATTTCTTTTCCCATTTTTCATATATGAAAATATTTGTTCATAGTATGATGAAGGAATTTAATTAAATTCAAGAAGCTACTCCTGGTTTGGGCCACACACAAATTCCATGACCTTTTCCAGTTTGGAAGCGATCTACCTGGTTTGGGCCAGCTTAGCAAAGCATGATCATGACGTAGACTACATGATGTGTACAAAAAGCTCGTCCATAGCTTTTCACTTTTCTTCTTTTTCTTTTTTAATTTGGCAACGCACTTTATATTCCACCTACGTTTTGGCGTTTACCACATGGATTTTATGGCACGAACCCATGGTTTATGATTAATTGTACTAACTACTACTATATATACCTTTATTTCCCTTTCCTCTCTATATAAAAGCACTTCCATAACGTAACATTTTCTCCTCAACCCCAACCAAAACCTTCTCCATCAACAATTAATAACCTCTCTCTCTCTCTCTCCTTAAAATTAAAATGGCTCAAGTACTAGAAAGTGGCCAAAACAGTGAAGGGATTAAGCTGTTTGGCACAACGATTAAGTTACATGGAAGGCAAAGAAACGAAGATAGTGAAGATGGAGCAGAGGATCAGGAGAAAAGGCCTGATAAGATCATACATGCCCAAGATGTAAGAGCATGGAAACCAAATTCTGTTACTTCAATAACTATAACGTCAATCAGCCTAGGCATTTCTGCAAGGGCTGCCAGAGGTACTGGACGGCCGGCGGGGCCCTCCGCAACGTCCCCGTAGGTGCCGGCCGCCGAAAGGCCAAGCCACCATGCCTTGGCCCCAATGGTTTCCCGGAGTTTGATGGATCCACCGTCCACCAGTTTGGTTTAGATGAATGGCATCTTGCCACCATGGTTCACGGTGATTTCCGGCAGCTTTTTGCATCTAAACGGCGGAGGACTAGCTCAGGTGCTTGCTCAACCCTCGTTCTCTTCTTTATTTATTTATTTTTATCAAATTTAAATTTAAAACTCTATACATAATTATAGCATTAAAAACGTAAGTATATTAAGTTATAAGAGTGTGTGTTTGGTTTAATGTTAAAACTTGTCAAATTCAAGTTTTGATTTCTTAACGCAACTATTTCTAGCGTTAAAAACGTGAGTTTACCACGTTTCAACGTTAAAACAAACATACTAAAAGTAGTCTCACTTTAGGCTTTTTTTAATGGATTATGCTTCTCTTTTTTCATATATATTCTCAATAGAGTAAAATAAGCACTCCTTTAATAGAGTTCATCCAGTGAAAGAGTTTAATTCATTTCATATTCTGCTTGCTATACATCAAGAGTATCAAGAATGATTGGTCGCAGTAAAAATAGATGATTTGAGAGTACTTTACTTGTAAGGTTTTTCTATGGCCATTCTTATTTCTTAAACATCACCCCTGATTTTTGGATAATTCCCGCTGAAAGACTAAAAAAATATAATAAGGAGGAGATTTTATTTATGATTTTTTTAAAGAAAAAAAGAAGCCTTCAATTTAGAACTTACTCAGAAATTTCCCAACTTAACTTGCCTGAATTCATGCTCCAATTAATTATTGGATTATTTTGCCGGAAAATAAGCTTTTTGCTATATTTGGTCAATATTGCATTTGCATATCCCTTTCTGCATATATATTAAAATGGCAAATATATAGAGTAGGTTTCAAAATGATCCTAATTAAGAGAATTGTTTGTTATTGCAGCTCAGCAGGAAGGTCAATAAAACGATAAAGCTTGTCATCATGATCCACGAAATCACACATCCGAATCAGATACAAACAAATTAAAGGAGGCTTGAAATTGAAACTGTGCAATGACGTACGGTCTAAATTAAAGCTTATCTGATATATGAAGATGTGACCAAATGAATCAATCATGTTCTACTTGTGTACGTGGAAGACGTCAACGGTTCAGATTATTTCTCACCTACAAGCTCAGCTCTAGTTCATATTACAACTAGTAATTAATTCAAAGTGCATGAATTCATTTGCTTTGACTTGTGATCTGCGAAAGCTACATCGTTTGATGTAAACGCAAATAGAAGAAAAGGTCAAGTGAGAAAGGGAGAGACAAAATTTAAATAATTAAAATACGAAAATTTGAGAGCAAATTGTAGTTTAATTATTATTTATTTTTCTCTCTGCTTTGAAAATTAGGGAATCTCTATCCGTCATCTCTTGTTCGCAACTTGGCTCTAGAAGCCGGCCAATCAGTTTTGTATCATAAGAAAGAACTTGAAATTCAGTGATAAATAAAACAAAGATTCCAATTTTATGTTTTATAACAATAATTGCAGTCAACTTTACTATTTCATTATAATTAGACGAGTTTGTAAAGTATAGCCCCAATCCCATTAGTATTTTATTTTCCACTTGTTTCTATATTTAAAAATTGAGAAATACCTCTACTAGCATAATGCTACCTCAGCTTACCAAAAATTAAGGATCAAGTTATTGGTGAAATTATATAATAATGTTAAATTATCTCATGATTGATCATACAATTAAGGGTTAAAAATACATATATCTCCATCCTTTATTGTTTATAAATGGTCAATAATGAAAGGGATGGATTGGTTTAAAGGGTTTGGGAGCCATCATCATTGAGATCAAGTTCCTTGAAGACCTGAGTGCAGACAGGGAGACGTTCCTTCTTCAAGAAACCAAGAGGGTTGGCAGAGCGAATAGGGGAAACAATACCATTGTTCCTAGTGATGCTGATCCTAGCAGCCTGAGTCAAGTGAGATTCCTGGTCAATCTCACCACAGTCTTCCCTGCTGCTCTTCACAAGCCTAACCTCACAAACCTCCTCTTCATGATCTCCATCCACCTCTACTTTGTATGATCCTTCTGCATCAGTCACTGCCTCCTTGCTGAATGTCAAATTCCCACCTTCATTTTCTTTGCACTCAACCATCACAGTTGCACCTAAAATATATATCATCACCATGCCACATTCATTAATTAATCACCAATAATAATTCAACATCTATTATATATAGGCTATGATAGCCTCTTAGATTTCGAACCGACTCTAACTAACTCAACCTCAAAAGTTAGTTTATAAAATAAAATTGCCAAAGATTTATAACGTGTTTAGTTTACTTAAAACCATGTTTCAAACATGG
Organism: Sesbania bispinosa; assembly: GCA_026901365.1. Lineage (NCBI taxonomy): Eukaryota > Viridiplantae > Streptophyta > Magnoliopsida > Fabales > Fabaceae > Sesbania > Sesbania bispinosa. Next base: position 900,812 of record QLOH01000077.1, on the reverse strand, counting down.
ATCTGAGTCAACACTAATTTTAAAATAAACCAAACACACTGTCTATTTACATTTCTTATTGTGTGTAAAAAATCTATTAAGAAGAATTATAAAATAAAGGTAGGTACCTGGCATAAACTCGCTGACCCTGGTAAGGAACTGGGTGCGGCATGTGTCACAGTACACTGTGCCCTCAATGAAGAAGCGGTCCTGCAGGCAATAAGCTGAACCAAAGAAAGTCATGAAGCAAAGGGCTGAGGCAAGGATGAAGGTGTTCTTGGCCATTCTGAATCTTTATTATTTTGTTTTGTTTTTTCTTATATGGATGGAGATTAGATTCAGAGGAGGACAGGACAATGTTGAAAGGAGAAAAGGCTGCATTTTATACGATAACTGCTTCACCTTATTATAGCAATGTCTCTTAATTTTGAGGCTCTCATTTCTCCCTTGTTTTTCTGCTGCCTCAGACCAAAATGTTGTTTAGTTTTGACCCGTTTTTTCCTCTTTTTCATGTGTCCATAATGAGGGCCCCAAATGCCTTTGTAATGTGGAGTTAGTTTGGTCGTCACGACCTTAAATTGTAAAAAGTTGTAGTGGTGCAACTTTCTTGTAATTACTAGCTTGATTCTTCATTTTAATTTTAAAGGAACAAAGTATCATTTTAAAAGAATTAAATTACCTAATACACACACACCTTGCACATTAGACAAGTATTTTTAAATTTAGGTAAAACATAAAAATATAAATTAGAAAGTTACTTGAGAAAGTATAAAAATATACATAATTAATACAGATATATAAATAGACAAATACAAATAGGATTTAATTGATATACACTGACATGTCGTGTTATTAAATTCAATAAATAATGTGGCAACACATAATTGGATTTCTGTGTAAAACTTCTTGACATTGACAGTGTATATATTAAACCCATACAAATATATGTTATTTGAAACAAATAGTAAACTTTGATGTAAAATAGGAATTGAATGTTTAATTTAAAAGTACAAATATATAAAATGTAAACAAAAATAAAATGTATAATTTAAAGAAAGCTAAAATTGAAGGAAAAAGGAGTTTTTTAAATTAAAAAATTCAAAGTAATTATTAATTTGAGTTAAAAATTTAAAGACTCTAAAAAATGGTAAAGTCTCATGTATCTTAAGGGGAGGAGATGAATATAATAAAAGATAATTTTATTTTATTATATAAGAGTTGAAAAAAAAAACGAACTTTTGTTAAGTGAAGAGGGCTAAGAGGGTTAATAAGTTTAAGGGACGGACATAATAGTAGGTTTGATACCATATTTAGACATAAAATCTTAAGAGTATATGGATCATTATACTTAGCAAAATAACTTTACTCACGCTTAAATTTCCAAAAACTTTTAAAAATTGTAGAAAAAATTATGAATATAAGTTACGTGAATCAGGACATATCATTACCATATCTATTGATTTGATACAACGGTTCAACAAAACTCAAATTGATGAACTCCAAAATTATAATTATGAAAAAAATAGTTAATGTTCATAAGTATTAAAAAATATAAATAAAATAGAATGATAAAATATACTTGTAGAAAAAGTCATTTGGTTTTATTGAGAAAAGGAATAAATTAGGAGAAGTTTTTATTTTAAAAGTGAGAAGTAAAATTTAATATCTAAGAATTTATATAAAGAATAATATTTTGTTTTAAATTTGTAAATCTTTTTTTTTTATTAATCACAGATATGCCCCTACAATCTGGATAGTCATGTTTGGGGCATAATCACAATTAAAAAAAATTATTAGAGAGAATTTTTTTTTCTAAGTGACTCAAGAATTGGAGTATAATCTGAAGAGGTACAAATATCAAAACTTAAAATTAAGAGTGAACTAAAAAAAATCCGTCTATTTAAAATCTTAATCACTATTTTCTCAACTTGCCAACAAGCCTTGCTATATATCATGTGTTCCAATTCATTCTTAATCTCTTTTCAGTCCCACGTCTAAGGATAAAGGTAAATCACAATTCATGATTCACTGTTTTTTTTTTATTTTTATTTTTAGAATAATGATTTGCACAATAACAAATCAACATTATCTATGTAATGTAAATTGATGAAAAGATGTAAGTCAAGATGAAGCAATCCACTAAATTACAGCCAAACACCATGCAATGTCAAATCCAATCTCCAATAGCAGAAAAGACATGCATAGAACGAAACCTCACAAAGCCCTATGGTAATTTTCTAGAGACCAACTTCATGTTCTATTACAACATCCTAATGGTAAACTATGAAAGTTGCACGAGACTAGCCTTCTCATATGCACACCACAAATTCCTAGCCAGTATCTGCTTCCCTTCACTGCATAATGTAACTTTGTTAAAGGTAAAATGTAAAACCCAATTACCATATGCTAAAGTGAGTGTATAACCTACCTATTCATCTTCACCTCCAGCTGCCCGGCAGACTCCACCTTTTGTTCCTCAGCTGTTACAAAAAGAGGTATGTGATTAACCAGGGAAATCAGGTATACCAAGGTTGGGGTGGCAAGATCACAAAAGTAACAAAAATAAGTAAATAACAATAGCTACAAAATAAAATGAGTAAAAATACCCCAAATTTGAAACAACACCAAAATATCAGTATAGTAGACTAAACCATGATGAAAAGATGTTGACCACTACTAAACAGACTATTTGATAATTGACTATAATTAGTAATATATATTGTATTATGTGGAATGCCACTCTCTTGTTCATGACTTTGATCTTTCAATACAGGAGAGCTTACACCTTTTTCACAATACTTGGCAACTTGAGAACACAGCAGCCCCAATCTTCACCTCAGTGCCAATGTTTGATGGCTTGTGTTTTAGTTGGTGACCTTTCATTTTAAAATTATCTGGTATTTCCCGATCTTTAAGGAAATGCTGAATCCCTTTGTCATACCAGTGTTTCATCCAATAGCCCTACCCTTTTTTGCGCTTCATATATTAGAAACATAACTCTAACCGGATTCTAATTCTACAATAAACACTAATTTCCATAAATGATTACCTCCATCTTCAGGGATGTCAGAAGTCCACAAGGTGAGGTTGTCCCTCAGAAGCTGCATAATTAGTGTGCTGTCTTTATATGACTCCTCACTTAGAGTATCCAGCTCAGAGATTGCTTCATCAAAGGCCTGCTTAGCAAGGTGACATGCCCTGAAATATGAGGAGTACCATGTTAAATTGTTTTACAGGAGATTTAGCACATGAACAAAGAAGAGGGTTTCATGTTAAATAATAATCCCATCAGGAAAAAAGATAATAATAGGTATACCTTTCAGGAGAGTTTAAAATTTCATAATAAAAGACAGAGAAGTTCAAAGCCAAACCCAATCGAATGGGATGAGTAGGAGGTAACTCAGCCTCTGCTGTAGTGGAAGCCGTCTGCAATATTTATGATTTGTTCAGATTAACATGAACAGGTGGAAAAATACTTTGGTAACTCAACAGCCAACTTCACATAAGTGATGCCTTCATATAAATGAATGTCACAGTGTAACGCCAGTAAAACTAATCATAGCTAGTCATAGGACAAATACAAGGTATCATGAATGTCATGGCTGAAGAATAACACTACTCTCCTGTTTCCCCATTCATCTTTTTCCTCTACTCAAAATTTAATACAACAACAACAACCACTAAGCCTTATCTCACTAGATGGGGTCAACTACATGGATCAGGCAACACCATAAATCTCTGTCATGTATTAAGTTCAAATATAGACCATTTACCTATAAATCTCTCTTAATGGTTTGCTCTATAGTTTTCTTTAGTCTCCCCAAAAATTAATGAAACACATAACTGCTCTACTCATTCATTTACAAAACAAGTCTATATAAACTTCAAATCCTCAATTCCTTCTTTTCCTCCCTAACAAGTATGCAGCCTTAGTGATAAAGGACCATTAGAATCACTCCTTCAAACTTCAAAGTTCATATCACCAATGATGAGTTCTGGCTCACAATTCATCTACAGTCTGAGATAGTAACATCTATATAACATACATCTTAATATTGAAGTTGAAAGTATTCGATAGTAACTGGTCTTTTATTAGAAAGAGTCAAGAAGAATTCCCATGAATAAAGTTACAAACTCGTAGAACTTTGAGGGTCCGCACCTCCCAATACTCAAAGGCCCTAAATCTCTCACAAATGACCAGATGCCTCTCCTTTCAACCCTTCCAATTATTTATAAGCAACATGCCTTATTTCTTCTAACTATCCCAACCCAACTAACTAAATAATAACTAATTATTCTAACCAACTAAGGGGCTATTGATCATTATTAAACAACATTAACAACAATCAAGCCATATCCCACTAGTTGGGGGTAGTTGAGATTATTCTAATCACATAATTTATATTACAAAACAGATTGTTAAATGTTAAGTTAAGTTGTAACTATTACCTTCCAACAAAAAAAAATAACACAGGCCAATTATGTATGCATTTTTGTCTGACATTTATTAATATTATCAGCTGAGCAAACAAAACAATACCAATAAGTAAGACTTGAGAATTGAAAAAGGAAAGGGGAAACAAAAACAATGTTTCTTCTCTGACCTCAGTTAACAGATACACACCAAACCGCCATGTAGTGATTACAGTCCATGACATATACCATGAATTACCAGGCATGATTGGTAACAAACATCAAGACCTTTTAAAACAAGAGATACAAGAGGTCTAAATACAAGCAGACCTGATATGCTTTCATGGAATGATCAGCAGCCTCTTTTCTCTCATCACCAGACTTAAATTCTGCCAGATACCGATAATAGTCCCCTTTCCTGCAAATAAAAAGGAGAACTCAAAACAATGAAATTCTAAATTCTCAGAGAGAGAGAGAGAGAGAGAGCTGAAGAACAAAAAAACACCACTCACATTTTATAGAAAAACACACTAGGTTCACCAGTAGTGCTTGAGGGAATAAGGTGCTCATCAATAACAGTCATGATATCATTGCATATATTGGACAATTCAGATTCCACCTTCTGCCTATACTCCTTTATCCGCTTCACACTCACATCGTTCCCTTTAGCTTCTTCCTTCTGCTCAATTGAGGATAGAATCCTCCATGAAGCCCTACGAGCACCCACTACATTCTTGTAACCAACCGAAAGAAGGTTTCGCTCCTCAACAGTCAACTCAACATTTAGCTTCGCCACATTCTTCATTGCATCCACCATTTCTGACACACATAAACATAAAAATTTATAATTTTTCTCAAGACAACTGAGAAAATTCAAAAACCCAACTCAATTTCCCTCTCAATTCCAATAAAAAACGAAAATTCCAATAGATTGTAAAAAGAACCAGCACAGAAGAACATCCAACAGTGTAACCCAGAAACAAAAAATGGTTTTTTTTTTTGTTAAAATGGAACATTAAGCTCAGCACAGTGGAGAATTTCAAATCTCAATATAGAGGAATCAAAGAAAAAAAAAAAAGAAAACTTCATGGGATACTGGAAGTTAAGAAAATGGATGAGGGGGGAGAAGGGACCTTCATAGCGCTCGGCTTGTTCAGCGAGCTTGGCGATGTAGACGAAGTTTTCACGTTCTCTGGTGGACGCCATGGACGATCTTCAAGCTTTCTCTCTCCTCTAACTTTCTCTTTCTCGCTCTACAAAACTCTCTCTCTATTGCATTTGCATTTCGAATTTTTCAAAGGTTTGGTTGGGGAGGGACACTCACTCACTGAGACAAACCACGAAGGCACAGCTTGGTCGTGGGGGAGGGGCTCTTCCCACGCGCTATTCAGAGAGTACTTCTCAAGCTTTGTCCTTGTGGAGATGGGTGACTTTGAAGTGAAAGTCACGGCAGAGAGTAGTGAGTGGGATTGGAAGGAGACAAATTGATTGGGGTTTGGTAAGCATTGAAATTTTTCAAAATCACTTTTTTCTTTTGAATATTAGGGATTGTTTCGTACAGAAAGAATAAAAAATATATAATAATTTTGAAATTTTTACAAGTATTTTAATTTTAATGGTAATTCAACCCTTAGTTTGGAGTGTGTTTGGTAAGCTATTTAAGTAGATAAAAGCTAAAATTAATAGTTGAAACCATTTCAATTGTGTTTGATAAGGTAACTTTTTTGGGTAACTACTAGTTTTTCTTGAAAATGTACTTAATGATGCTTTTTTAAAAATTAGTGATGAGAAGTTTATTTATGTGTTTGGTTGAATAGAAATTAGTGAAGAGAGAAATACATAGAATGGGTCCCACGGGTAACAGATTTTCTCTGCAAAAATGAAGAGAAACGTCGAAGGAATGAACATTGGTATAAGAGAGAATACTGTAGAAAAAATAGGACATGTGTGCCCTTCTCTTCCTTACCCACCATTGCACTCATCTAGTTGCACTCCTTTACATCTGGCTTGGCGTTTTGAAAAAGTTAGGGCATTTTGGTCTTTATGTATTATAATCTAATTTTTCTCCTTTTTATTTCTCTCCTACCAAACAAATATACCATTTCTCTTTATTCTATTTCATCTTTATTTCATTCCTATCAAACAATCTAATTTCTTGTATATTTCTCACCTATTTCTCTCTATTCTATTTCTCTTTTTCCTATATCATTCTACTCTATTTCTATCCATCTTACCAAACAAAGCGTTAGTTTACAATGGAATAGAATTAATTCTAGAATTAATGGTTGTAAATGAGTGATGCACACTTTACGAAAAACATTGGACGAAAGGGATTTATAATCTGTTTGTTTTAAATTCTCAACGCTGCAAAATCAAATTTAGAGAATTGATTTTAAATCACTTTCTTCCAACATATTCTGTAAAGTGTGCATCACTCATTTACAACCATTAATTCAAGAATAAATTAAATTCTACTCAACCATAACCCAAACGACTATTGCACAGGATAATAGAATAAAAGTAGAAAGTTTTATTGGAAACTACAACTATTAACATTACCAATGCATTGAGTGTTGTGATGGTTGGAATTCCCAATAAAATCTTTTCACGTTTTTTTATTATCCTGTGCAATATTGCACGTGTTAGAAAAACCGTAAAATTAATTATGTGGAATTGATTTTGCACTGTGCCTAACTAGAAGACAAAGAGGCACTAGGTCTCTCAAATATTTCAGTCACCAATTATGTTTAAAATAGTCACCAGGTTGGTCCCTCCCATTTGTTGCTCAAAGATTTCAATCATCAATTAAGCCTCTTAAAATTTAGAATGATTATCATGCTAGTCACTCAAATATTTCAGTTACCAGTTAGGTTCCTCTGAAAGTTTAAAATAATCACCACGTTAGTCCCTCAATTACCCACCATTAGATACACGGTTAACAAAGTTGACGTGGCACATTTTTATATGACTTGTTTTTATAAGTGTCAAATAAGGCATCAAATTCACTCACATAAGTATATAAGCAACATTAAGATGAGGAATATCCTTCAGTTCAGCGGTGATATGGATGGTATTCCTAATGCTTAAGTGTTTGATTCTCTTAGTGATGATACTCATTGGACTCCCCTTGTAGTACAGGAAGTGTTAAATTAAATGTAGATGGAGGATGCTCTGTTAATGGCGGAATGTCTTCCAGTGGTCTCATTCGAGGTGCGCAAGGAGCTTGGCTCGTGGCTCTCTCTGCTAATGATGATCTAGGCAATGCACATCTTGCTTAGCTTAGAGCTATTCAACATGGTCTTAAGTTAGCCTCGAATTTCATTTGTAAGGATGTATTTTGTGAATCAGCATGAAGTCTAGTTATTAGTGTAATCTCGGGTCAGATTGATTTTAGCTTTCATCTGTATGTGGGAGATATTTTGCTTATTAGAAGCCTTCTCTCCAAGGATTGGTCTGTTTGCTTATCATCTATTTCTAGAGATGCAAATTTCGTTGTTGACAAACTTGTAAAATTAGGCTCCTCTCAATCTGCAGATTGGTATATTTGGAGACTCCCTCCAAGGGGCTTGCTTCCCTTTTAGATGAAGATCTTTGATCAACGTAGCTTATGTTTTAGCTTTCTTTTTGTTGCACTTTTGTTTCTTTGCTTCTGTTTTTAATTTTTCCCTTGTACAAAAAAAATTAGGGATAACAAAATGGGTTTGGTTTGTTAGGCTGGCACGTTTAACCCACTAATTTAAATGGGTCGAGTTAAGTACCCTCAATCAAACAGCTTGTATAACTTGTTGAAAAAAGGGGTTGATGAAAATATGGGTTGGGCCGGCCTGTTTGGCTCGTTTTTCAATTTTTTTTCCTTTTTTTTCTTCTTACCTAAGACGGGCTAAATGGACTAGCTCGTTTAACTCATCGACCCCGTCCAAATATGGGCTGACTTGGAATTTTTGTTCATTTTCAAATTTAGGCAAGCCCATCCCGACCCATTTTTTGACAGGCTGACCACAGGCTGAGATGGGTCGACGTATATTGCCATCCTTAAGCATCACAACTAGAGCAAGCAATTTGAGTTGTCCGGCTCGATGCGGGTGTTTGTGGCGATAAAATACAAATTCGAAAATTGAATTTATCACTTTGATTCTAAGAACAATTTGGGGATTAGAATCAGATCCTCTCACGAGACTCTTTTGAAAAAGTAGATTTATGGTGCTTCAGATTTGTAAAAGGTTTTCAAAAAGTTCAATTTTTTGGAAAAAATGATTGATTGGTACATAATTTTACCAAGTCAATTGTTATGTTTCAAATATCTAGAAATGATAAGTTTCAAAGAGTTTGATTCAAAATTCTATCAAAAAACTTATCTTTCACAAAGAGTTAGAACTACTTGATTCAGAATTTTATCCGAGTTCTAAGTTTTTACTTGACTTCTTTTAGATTCACAAAAGTATGAACGCAAATTTTCAGAGTGAAGAAAGGAAATTGCTCGAAATATAAAATGCAGAATGTAAAGTGCAGAAAGTAAAAGAATTGAAAGAAAAAAAAGTTGCATAAAGATAAAAGTGGATGGGTTCATCACATACAGTCACTCCTTGTAAACCTGTTAGTCGCAGTGTGATCGGACATATGACACATAATCTAGCCCTATGTGCTGGCAGCGTGCATGCTTGCCACGTCTTCTGCCAACCAGAAAACCGTTTCTGATCTTCAATAACTGTCTTCTGACTTTTCAAACTTCCTTTTGATTTCTTCAGAAATCTTCTAAGTCTTCAGATATCTTGTCTTCGAATTCATTGTTCCTGTTTCTCGAATTTTTGCCTTCTGATTTCTCGAAATCTTCTTTCTATTTTTTCGAAATCTTCTTTCTGGAATTTTGACTTCATAGATTCGAGAAAATCCTTAACTTTAAGACTTAGTCTTTTCTTGACATCTGAACTTAATAAGTTTTTCTCTTTTCGAGATTTTGACTATACTCTTCCCTGTGCCACATGTCAAACTTCATTTGACCATTCCAAAGATCATAAAGACCACCGGCCACCGGCCACTTAACTTCATTATGAGAATTCTTCTCATTGGACGTTAAAATAGTGTTATTAATGGCACTTGCCTCTTTTCACTTCTATAAATAAGAGTCTTTTACACATTCTTTTCACAATTCTTCATTCTCTCTTCTTCTCTTTTCTTCTAAATTCTTCAAAGAAACTCTTCAAAGAATATGAAGAAGTTAATTCCTTTGACTATTACGTTCAATCCAATCTGGAATGATTTCATTTTTTATAGGATTGACGTAATGGCCAAAGTCATTGGCTTTTTCAAACTTTTCCTTTAAAATTTTGCTTTTGGATTGTACGTAATAGCCAAATATAGGTTCATTTATATAATAAATGAATCTATTATTGTTTTTCCATGCCGACCTTGATTTCTTCCCCAAGTCGAAGGTGATTCAACAAATTGGAAAACATATTCACCTTTGCCTTGGCTCTATCAAAGCCTGTGGGGGAGGAAGAAGAGAAAGAGGTGCGGAAGACATGAGTCAAGGACTCATTATAACTTAGGATAGTTTCCTTTCTAAAGTATTAGGCACTTAGGATAGCTTCCTTTCTAATATATTTCCAATGTATTCGAACTAATGTAATTCGAATTTGGATCATGAATAAAAGAACTATCACTTCCCTTTTGAAATACCTGCAATGTATTATTTCTCGAATTTACACTTGTCTTCTTTTCGAATTCCTAAAGTCTTTTTGCCTTGACTTCTGTTCAAGAATTTTTTTAAGTTAACAGACTTATTATCATAATTCGAAATGAGGTGATTTTACCTCTTCTGTAAATTCGAAATGGCATTATACCCTTGTCACTTGTGGAATTCGAAACAATTGAAAATCAAATCCCAACAGCGGGTAACAGACTTTATCGGGCTGGGTTAAAAAGCCCGAGAGTTCTTTGAGCTTCTAGAATTAGTGCTCGAGCCCGTCTTTTTTTGGGGCCTTTTGCGGGTAGCTCGGTTTTGTTTTGCGGGTTTTACAGGTAGCGAGTTTTATCAGGTTGGGCTAAAAAACCCGGGGGTTATTCTAGCTTCTGAAATAAGTGCTCGAATATTACGTTTCTTTTCTATGGGCTGACCCGATCAGGTTAGCTCATTTTATTAGCTCTACCATAACTTAGTATTTCATCTTCCCTTCCTTACGTTGAATTTCTTAAATTTTAAAGGTATCTTCTTTCCTCTTATTTACATTTTTGTACTATTTTAATCTGTGTAATTTATATAGTGAACCGAAATAGAGAGTGACAACAAATAAAGTGATTGTTTGTTGGAATTACTCCTTGACTACTACCACTGTGGTAGGCTCTTCCAGCATTCCTTGATTCTATTGCGGTGACCATTTAAACTTTGAGGGACTCCATGTGAAAAAACATATTGTGCTCGCTTAAGGTAGAGAAAGACTTCCGTGGACACAAACTCAAAAATAATGTGTTAGACACATCAAATAAAAAACTGCCACCTCATGAAAAATATAATAAAATCATAAATAAAAATTCAATAGATTCAAAAACGTATTATGCAGAGCCATTCCCTTTTCTTTTCTCTTCCCATTTACGGAGCCATTTCCTTTTCTTTTCGCTTCCCAGTTCCCATTCCCTTTTCTTTTACTCTCGTTGATGTTCCCATCGCCTCATCTCAGGTCATCTTCTCCAATCATCAACATAATCATAATAATCCTTCCAATTTGATTTTGTAGGTTCCCAATCCAATACCCTCTAATATCGAAAATCTACCAAAAAAAAAGTCGAAGTTGGGGTTGCAGGTAATAGTGCAGTTTGTGTTTTTATTGGATGATTAGTTTGAAAATTATTGTTTTTATTGAGTGTTTAATCTTTTTTTTAAATATATTTTATCTTGTGTTTTAGGTAGTATTAGTGTTTCAGTTGAAGAATGGGTGTGAAATTTTCTTTGTGAACTCATTTGTTTATTTGCTTTGTTTTTTTATTACAGGATTTTTTTTGCCATTTTTGGGCAAATATAGTGGGTTGTGATTTAAAGTGGATAGGCTGCCAGACTTGAGAAGAAGTCATCAGGGGCATGATTGAAGTAGCTTTGGAAAGAAAAGATTGAGGAAAGCTAAAATAATATTTAACCCAATGAAATAGTAGTTGCACAACAAGACAATATCAGTACAAGCAGGGGCAAAATAATGTTGGAAAGAAAAAAGATGGATGGAGAGCTAAACCAGTATTTTTTTGTTGCAACAGTTGGCTCTCTAAGAGATCTATAAAGTATTTCATCATTGGACATTTAAACAGGGCAATGAAGTACATATGCTCCATCTGATTTAGCTTGCTTATATGCAATATCAGTACAAGCAGAACAACCACTTGCTCCATATTTTGTGATAACCAAACTCTCCACTTTAGCATGAAAAATATGAAAGGCAGGAGCAAGTCAATATAGGGTGACATGCAGGAGGGTCCTAGAAGTGGCAATTGATGTGGTTGAGACATTGTAGTGTTTATTAATGTAAGAGTTTCACATTTGAAAATTGGTTTACTGGTTGTAAAAGAGGTTTATGGGTTTGCTTGGCCAACATAATGTAAAAAGTTGACAATTAACATGAAATTAATGAAGTTATGTTGCTTCAGAATTGCTAATACTCTCTCTATACTGCATAATAGAATTAGTTTAATTTGTTGTAGCATACTGCATAATGCACTATATGCAGAAAAGCTGTCAAAAATTAAATTTGACATAAGCACTACATTGCATAATCTGCTATATAAAATTGACATAAAAAGTAAACAATATCAGTTTGTGCGGCCCCAAAAAGTTAGTGACCTAATACACTCCACTTCTCATCTTGACACAACAACTAATAAAAGTAAGCGATGTTGATGCACTCTACTTCTGAACTTGACTCAATTGTGTCATTTGGACTGTTTCCACCAGCTGACTTGCATTCATAAATTGGCTTCCATTACTTATTGGAGGTCTAATGGGTGGTGGCCTAACAGGTTGCATTCTGTGTAGTGACTGAGGAATTTGAGGCCAAACAAGTGGCATGACAGTTGAAGCCATTTGAGGCCTATACAATGCTGATTTTGCAATGCTTGCATTCAATGACATAGTGTTTGAAGGATGATCAACCTATAACAGAATGTAAAAATATAGTTAGTTAGAATATAATATTATGAGATGTTAAACAATTAAAATTATAACATATAGAAAACCTGTAAAGGTTCTTCCAAAGAAGCATAAGTAACATTAAAAGTTTCATCCATCCATGTTTGAACATTAGATTTGTCCTCCATTCTTTGTAAGTATCAGAAAACTTTCCTTCTTTTTGTTTCTCTGTATAAAAAACAAAAACAAGAGAATGTATCAGATATATCCTTATACAACTCCAAAATGTGCCATCAAGAAAAGTATCAAATCCCTCACCTTTATTTTTCTTCACCTTCGTGGCCGTTCGTTTCCTTTTCTCAAGATGTCCTTTCTTGCGTGTACTAGACATTCCCTTTGTCTTGGCAAGAGGAGGATTTTGGATTTGAGAATGGTGATTCTCCTCATTTTGATTAAAACATCTGTCATTGGTTGCTGCATTTGGATTTAAGTTGACCTTGCTAAGACATTGTTGCACACGCTCAACTCCAATCTCAAGTAAATTCCACATAATTTTTTGAGCTTCTTTGTGTTCTTGAGTTTCCAAAACTAGATTATAGAATGACTTCATAATAGCATTACGATAAAGAAGACTAGCATCATCATCACTGGTCATTGAATTCAAGTTAGAGGTAGAGACTTCTTCCAAGGCCCCATTCATGTGTTCATAAATCTTGGACCTTGCATTTGACCATCTTTTCAAAAAGTATTGGTTGGGTATTCTCAAAACACCTTTGATGTTGTAAATTCGCAAAGCATGACTACAAAGAATGCCCATGGAATCAAACTTGTGACAGCTACAATTGATCATGGTAGTGGAAGAGTCAAATGACACAATATGCTTCTTTTGAGGCATGTGATTTAAAATGACTTCATGATTTGACACATTATCATACCTATCAATCTCTATGGAAGTGCTTCCCCCTGTTCCCTCAAGATACTCTTTCAAAAAAGTTTGAAAATCTTATGAGTATAAATTGTAGATGCATGTCGTAAAGTCTCACTAATATTAATAATGCGAGGAGGCTCACTTTGGCTATTTTTGAATTCCTTCTCAACTTCTAGTTGCCGCCACTTTTTTACCATGTTCTCAAATGACAATAAGAATTGTGCGAGACTAGTTGTTTTACTTACAATTTCACCCAATGACTATTTGTACTTTCACTCCTTTGAGAGGACTTGATATCAGCAGAAAATACATCCTTGCTAAAAGTAGTGCTTCACTTGTGACGAATTTTGTACATATTGCTCAACCAAACATGATCATGAAGCTTGTACTCATTCATCATCTTTTGCCAAGTGCTTTCAAACTCTTCTTCTGAATTGCAACTTGTCATGCATCTTTGGAATAGGCTTTGAAACTTAGAATCATAATTGAGAGCACCAAAATAAGAAGGAGCATTTTTTGCTATATGCCATAAGCATAACCGATGACATGTATTTGGCATTACCTGTCCGATTGCTTTGGCCATGGCTGCATCTTGATCTGTAAAAATTGTTTTTGGATGTTGGTTTCCCATACTCTCCAAAAACACTTTAAACAACCAATTAAAAGAAACTGCAGTTTCATCAAACAACAGAGCACAACCAAACATGACATTTTGCCAATGATGATTTACACCAACAAAAGGGGCACAAATCAAGTTGTATTTATTAGTACGATAAGTGGTATAAAAACCACAACATCCCCAAAGCAATCATAATCAACTTTCGATTTGCCATCTCTCCAGAACACATTTGTGAGGCGTGACTCTTGGTCTAATTGTACACTGTAGTAGAACATTGGATCTTGTGCTTGTCTACTCCGCAAGAGATTCACTAATGATTGAGCATCCTCGGCTTCAATCAATTTCAACTTTTCAGTGTAGACATAATTTTGCATATCTTTCACCGTTAAACCAAGTTTATCGAAACCACCAACTTCCTCTCCTAAATAACTCCAAATCTTTGTAACTTTTATACCAGCATTCACCATGGACTTTATCACGCCCCCTTTGACAGTAGATACATTTCTCATAGAACGTAACAAGTGTCTTTGCTCTGGTGGCACAAACTCGTGATTGTGATTGAGTACCAACTGTGTAATTTTCCAAACTCCTTCCTTACTCACATTAAATCGCACCATTGCTTTACAACCCGTTCTTGAATTTGCTCTTTCATAAGCCACTTCACCTTCAGCTTCATTATTTTTAAACCCTTCTTTGGAACAAAATAATATTTGGAGCGTTTGAACTTTTTCTCACTATCATAATACAACTCCTTCCCCTTTCTTACACTAACCCCATTTTGAAGGCACGTGCTTGGTATAAGTTATAAGCTTCATCTTGGCTATGCACAACTTGACCAAGAAAAATGTCTTTAGGCTCATCAAATTCAAGTGATTGATTTTTATCATGCTCCATATTGTCCCTGCAAATAAATTTATTTATTATAATTTTTTTTTCAAAAATTATGAAAAAGTGGTGAGAATAGTTCCAAAACATTACTAAAACAGGATAATCATATTGTGTATGAGGCAATAACAATTAATGATTTGAAATGAAAGAATAATCTATACAAATGTGAAATAAAGAAAATATAACATATCAATAAAAGAAAGCCAGAACCAAAGGAATAGCAAGGGAAGTTATAACATACCCATATGCTTTTGTGGTAGGATGACTAATGGTTGAAGGGGTGGATTTAAATGAGTGAGAATAGCTTGCTGAGAGCATCAATGGCTTCCTCCAGTAACGACGTGAGCGGCAACAACGAGAAAGAGATTGGCGGGAATAACAAATCTCTACGTCTTCTCATCCAATTAAACAGGACATTCTCATTTTATTGTTTATAATTATTTTATTATATATTTAATGAGGTGGCAATTTTTTATTTGATGTGTCTAACACTCATTTTTGGGTTTGTGTCCACGGAAGTCTTTCTCGCTTAAGGTATTAATTATTAATCTTGTTAGTAAATATTTATTGAGAAATTCTAAATCCTATGAAAACAAAAAACTTCGAATTAATTAACATGCATTTGGTGTGTTGGATGGATTTATTATAGTATAGATAAGATATAATGAAAAATAAAATAATTATGACAGTTCAGAGGTGAATTTAATATATTCTATTAAATAGATTTATTTAAATATATCAAATATAATATAAGTTTTAAATTTAGTTATAATACTATAACATGTGTTCAAATTTAGTAAAAAAAAAAACTAATATTTTTAAATACAATTATTTTTCTTTAATAAAATTAAAATTATTTTGTATAATTAAAATTAAATGTAAAATAACTTTTAATTTACATATAACTATCATTCCTATGTTATAAGCTCACTCACAAAATTGTAATTCCCCTGCTACCATCACCCACCACCAATGCCTGACATATGTCACTACCATTGATATTGTTATTGTCACTTGACACCCTCCACCACTACACAAGATGCCTTCTACCATTGTTGTTGTCAGCCAACACCCTCCACATTTGCCATCGTTGACATGGTCACTTATAATTGCTACCGACTCTTAACACTCTCCATTATCACCACCACCATTCAACACCTTCCATAGTTGACGCTACTCAATACTTTCCACGGCTGTGTGTTGCCCTACACGCTCCATAATGGTTATCATTGCTAGTGCCATAATTATCTTCTGACACCTTTTATTATCACCTTTGCCAAACCCCTCTTACTCACTTATTAACGTCATCATTGCCACCCCCAACATCTTCATTACCACCCTTGTGTCTAACTCCTTTCATCATCAACAATACTACCACTCGGTACCCTTAACTATAGTAGACTCCTACACCTTCAATTGTCGCCACCGCCACCCAACACCTTCCACCACCACTAAACACCCTCTAGCGCTACCTCCACTTCTAAACACTCTCCATCGTCATTACCGCCTGACACACTTCATTACTGCTACTTGATACCCTTTATTCAATTTTTCAATACTCAATAATTATTAAACAAGATATATGTCTGTGTGTGCGCGCAATTGAACACGATATATTTTATTCTATTTAACAAATATCAAACACAAACATCATATATAATCCTATTTTGGTCTATAGTTACAAAACATAGAAGACATTATGATTATTTACCAAATGCTACATGAGAGTATTGAAAAAGTTTTCCCCACACACAAAGGTTATTTTATCACAATTTTTTTTACTTTTATCTAAGAACTTAAGTTGGAATCCAATCAATGAGTCCTAAGTCAAATTGAACCATTTAAATGGATAAAGCACTCCAAACATCTATTTGTTTTCCTTCACAAAACTCAAATCTAACACCTTTTTACTTAAAAGGAACCAACTTCTTGACATTTGAACCATTAGAACCGGTAGGCGTTTGTTAGTACGAGGGGTATGAAAGATTATTATCTACATATTTGATTGTCTTTTAGCTTAATTACAATTTTAATTCCTCTAATTTAAACTTTATGCAATTCTAATCCCCTAAGCTTTTTAGTCATTCAAGTCACTTTGTGCAATTCTAATCCCCTAAGTCTTTTTAGTCATTGAAGTCACTTTATTTTAAAATTAAATAAACTTGATCGTGCTTTCAGTTTTCTTCCCATAAAACTCCCAACTTCACATTTCTATATAAATATTTGGTGGTTTTTGATAGATTGTGGGTATAAAGTATTTTTAATGGTTTATAAGTCAAAAAATAAATAGAACTTCAAAAAATTGAAAGAATTTTATAAGATGTGAGACTAAGATTTGAAAATGTGAAAAATTTTGGATTTTCTTTATTTCGGTGAACTTTGACATTTTAGTTTGAGAGTTTTGAGTGGAAGAAGGATTAAAGTAAATTAATTGATTTAATTTGTGAAGATGTTGAATAAAAATGAGGCTGTAAGAGATTTAAGTAAAAAAAAAAAAAAAAAAGTGATTGAGTAACTTAATTATTGAGGGCCAAAATCATTTTATAGCACTTTCTATTTATTTCAGAACATTTTAATTATAATTTTTCTTACTAAATACAAATTTACCTAAGCAAATACTGGTTTAAAATGGACAATTTAAAGTTGGGAATTATTTAATTTTGTATAAAAACTAAATTTAAGAACCAGATCGAGGTTGTAACTCGTAATCTACTATTACATTTTGGAAGATTTTTATTCACTATTCATTCAACCTCTCAATTTTTTTGGTCAAGATGTGTGCCATTGGTTTTTTTTTTTGGCTCATTTGTTTTAATTATCTATACTATATCATTTATCTTTTTATTTTATTCACTAGTGTTTTCATTTTATATCACTCATCTTATATTTATCTATTTATTCTATATTAAAATTCCAATTTATCTCACTTTTAATTTTCTATTTTTTGTTATTATATTAATATTTTCTCTCATTATTTGATTCCATTAATCTTTTCATTACAAATGTGATTTTTTTTATAAATCAGGGTATCGTTCACGGGAGATCTTCCTAATCATATTATTTTTTTATTTTTTATCACATTTTAATTTTTTTGTTATTATATTAAAATAGTTTCTCTCATTATTTATTCATATCTATTCTCATTTAAGTAAAGTAATTTTTTTATAAACCAAGGAAGCAGTCTAGCTCCTGTCTTTTTTTCTTTTTCTTTTTTAATCACATTTTAATTTTAATTTTTTATAATTATTATATTAAAATAAGTTTTCTCAATATCCATTTATGTTTATCTATTTCATTACATAAAAACTCATAAAGAAATACGATATGAGTTTATTTTTATTCACTATTCATTCAACCTCTCAATTTTTTTGTTCAAGATGTGTGTCATTGGTTTTTTATTTTGGGCTCATTTGTTTTAATTATCTATACTATATCATTTATCTTTTTATTTATTCACTAGTGTTTTCATCTATTATATCACTCATCTATTATATTTATCTATTTAATCTATATTAAAATTCCAATTTATCTCACTTTTAATTTTCTATTTTTGTTATTATATTAATATATTTTCTCTCATTATTTGATTCCATTAATCTTTTCATTACAAATGTGATTTTTTTTTATAAATCACGGGTATCGTTCACGGGAGATATTCCTAATCATCCTATTTTTTTCTTTTTTATCACACTTTAATTTTTTTTGTATTATTATATAAAATAGTTTCTCTCATTATTTATTCATATCTATTCTCATTTAAAGTAAAGTAATTTTTTTATAAACCACAGGAAGCAGTCTAGCTCCTGTCTTTTTTCTTTTTCTTTTTAATCACAATTGTTAATTTTAATTTTTATAATTATTATATTAAAATAAGTTTTCTCAATATCCATTTATGTTTTATCTATTTCATTACATACAAAACTCATAAAGAAATACGATATGAGTTTATTTTATTCACTATTCATTCAACCTCTCAATTTTTTTGGTTAAGATGTGTGTCCTGGGTTTTTTATTTTGGGCTCATTTGTTTTAATTATCTATACTGTATCATTTATCTTTTATTTATTCACTAGTGTTTTCATTTATTATATCACTCATCTATTATATTATCTATTTAATCTATATTAAAATTCCAATTATCTCACTTTTAATTTTCTACTTTTTGTTATTATATTAATATATTTCTCTCATTATTTGATTCCATTAATCTTTTCATTACAAATGTGATTTTTTTTATAAATCACGGGTATCGTTCACGGGGAGATCTTCCTAATCGTACTATTGTTTTCTTTTTTATCACACTTTAATTTTTTTTGTTATTATTAAAATAGTTTTCTCTCATTATTTATTCATATCTATTCTCATTTAAGTAAAGTAATTTTTTTATAAACCACAGGAAGCAGTCCAGCTCCTGTCTTTTTCTTTTTCTTTTTTAATCACATTTTAATTTTAATTTTTTATAATTATTATATTAAAATAAGTTTTCTCAATATCAATTTATGTTTATCTATTTCATTACATAAAAACTCATAAAGAAATACGATATGAGTTTATTTACATCAATTTTAATCTATTTTTTCAATATATTATTTATTTCTCTCTTTTATTCATTAATATTTCATTTATTATCTCTCTTATCTATCTATACTATTACAATTTGAAGATTTTTATTCACTATTCATTCAATCTCTCAATTTTTTTTGTTTCAGTTTGGGCCTTTCACTGTTTCTTATGGGTCGTGTGAAAAGTTTATAATACTCATGGTTTATCAAAAGTTTTATCGGATACAATTTTTTATTGTTATTATATTAAAATATTTTCTCTCATTATCTGTTCATATTGATTTATTTCATTATAAAAGTGATATTTTGATAAACCATGAGTATCCACTATCCTCCATGTGAAACAGTTTTCTCATACATTTTTCCTTTTTTTATAACACTTTGATTTTCTTCATTATTATTATTATTATTATTATTATTATTATTATTATTAATATCATCTTAAAATAATTTCTCTCATTATTTATTCCTATTTATCCGTTTTGTCACATGAAAACTCACATTAAGCAATACAATAAATGTATTGATTTACATTAAATTTAACATGATATTTTAGTATATCATTTATGTCTTTATTTTATTCATTAATATTTTCATTTATTATCTCACTTATCTATTCTATTTATCTATTTATTCTATATTAAAATTGTCCATCCATAACACGTGTCATGTTTTCTCACTTGCGCTTATTTAATTTTTTATTTGCAATACAGTAAAATGATATTTTTACGAATCATACGACTATCTTCCATGTGAGGCAATCATTCTCCAGTCGTTTTCTTCTATTTTTCTTTTTAATTTTTTATCACCTTTTCTTTTTTTTATTATATTAAATTAATTATCTCTCTATTTTTATTCATTAATGTTTTCATTTATTATCTCTCTTATTATTATATCTACTTTATATTAATTTTTTTCGCTCAGTACATATGTCACATCTATACTATTACAATTGGCTAGATTTTTGTCACTATTCATTGGGGGGTTAATTTTTTTAATTCCTATAAGTATTAAAGTTAAGAGTTCTAATCTAAGCCTAAACTATAAGATACATAGATAGTAGGTAGATAAATATAGAAAGTTTAGGGAGGAGAAAAATAGAAAGAAAAAATAATAAAAAGAAAGAATGTTGCAAAAATGTGATATGAAATTAAGAGAAAATAAAAGAAAATAAGGTGTTAAAGGAAGTGTAAAACAAAAAAAATGTAAAAAAATATTATTCTTTTTTTAAAGTATTAAAACTTTAATAGTTAACTTTTGGGTGTTGAAAGTAGAAAAAATAAGAGATAAAAAGAAACAAATCAAGAGAGAGTGTGAAATAAATGACAATTGATGTGATAGGAAAGAAAGGAGAGATAAAAAGAAAAATTAGGCAATGAAAAATCTTATATATTTTTAAAATTAAACTATTAAATACATAAAATACATTACAGTGTTGCAATCGAAAATATACAAAAATAATAGGAATAAGGGCAACAACTAGAAAGTTAAACTATTTTTAAAACTCAAATAAAATAATTACTAGCTATAATTACTTTATTGGTCTTTGTGATTCAATATAGTGTGCCTTATAAAAAGGAACAGAGAGAGTATATTATATTTGTTTACATTTAAATGTATATAAACTAGGTTTTCATTTTTTCCAAAAAGAAAAAGAAATGCTGAACACATTTGGGGACACCTCGATTGAATTTAATTTTATTTGATCATTTCACTCCATTAAAGTTTCAACGAAGATAATTTTCATTTTTCTTTGTTTTGTTGTGACCATTAATAAGAGTCAAAGCTAGACAATGCCATACACTGGTGTTTATTTACCCAAAACCGTTTTCTCTCATAGTCAATTATATGTTGCTATATCTAGAGTGAAGTCTCGACAAGGACTTAGAATTCCTATATGTGATTATATTTTTAAAACATTATAATTTGACAAAAAATATAGTATATAAAAGGATATTTAAAAAAATATAAATAATAAGATATGGTATATTTTACATTTATAATTATTAATGTTTGAAATTTGTTGTTTCAAATAAACTTTCTATGTTTAATTTTTTTTTAATTCTTTCCATATAAATAAGTATAAATTTTAATATGAAAAAAATCACTAATCATTATCATTTTATATAGTTTACATATTTATATTAATTAAATTAAATATATTATAGTATTCAATATAAATAATCTATTTGAATAATAATACCCATGTATGGGTGGGACACTAGTACATACACATTTGTGCATACTAGATGACATCGTCTGTTTGGATACCTATCGAGGAAGGTCCCAACATACGTTCAAGTGAAAACAACAAATAATTGTTGTGAGAATAAACGAACACTTGGGGTCATTCTATCATTGTTCCAAACATACTAGTAGACATTAGTTTACATCAAATATCAAAATTGTCCGAACATATAACTTTTCAAATGAAGAGTTACGTCAATATACATTAGTTACAACGTATATTATATGTTCAAAACATCATTTGTTTACAAATATTTAAATTAGTAGTCTTAATTCTTAATTAAACTTTTATAAAAACTCAAAATTAAAATATAAATTAACATAAAATAGTTTTCTAATTTAACTACATGAAAAAAATAATAATTGACAAGCTTCTCAAATTAATCTTTTTTTTTTCAGGTACTAAGGCCGAATCCTCCCTCTAATAGGGGAAAAAATCTCTTTGGAGGGCAGCTTAAGTTCGCTTCCAATATAGTATACGATGATCGTTTAATTGAATTCTAGTCAACAAGGAATTTAGAAGACTAAAGTTTGATATACTCGGGGTATGTTTATGAATTGAATTTTGGAGGAGAATGGAGGAAGGGGGAGGGTTTATTGGAAGTCATTCCTCCTTTGTGTTTGTGAGTTTAAGTATTTTTGTAAAGTTTTTCCCTCTTTTTCTCTCCCTCCAATCCTTTCTTTTCCTCCCTCTCTAAACTCACAAAATATACCTGTAAAATGAAAACTTTGTACTGAAGTGCGTATTATTTTAGCTTCTTTTCCAGCTAACAAACGAAGACATGGACTTCATTTTTCTTTTATCAACTAACAATATTTAAGATGACGGTTGGACTTTGTGGATAGCATTGTCATGCTGCTGCCCAGATAAGGTTTGAAGTTTGAACAAGCACCAACAGGCCAGCCATGAACAACGTTTCCATTTCCAAGCTGAAAATAAAATGAAAATTTACTTAATCCTTCTATCCAAATTTGAAAATTCTTTTCAAGAATGAAACAGGCTAATTTTAAGCATTCTGATTGATATTATTATTACTTTCCACATAGAAACATCTCTCTAATTGAAAGTGATTCACAATATCACCAAGCAAGCACCAAAGAATAGACTACAGATCGCTATTACTATACGAAGCCATCTGATCAAACAAAATAGCCTTCATTTTTACCTCTCCCATTTGCCTCAAACAATTGAGTTGAAAAGTGACAAGCACACTAGTCATTAGTCAATAAGAAGATAACGCATAATCCTGCTCTTTTATGCCAAGTTAAAAAGTTCGAGGTCGCAGTTCAAACTTGAAATTAGAGAAAATTCAATAACAATACAATACACCCCAAGCAAGCGCCAGACTTACAGCTCAAAACTCACAAGCCAGCCTAAGTTAATTATGTCAATGACAATTGTAACATAACAAGGACAAAACAATTTATTTAGATCATCTCCAAATATGTAGAAAGCTCAAATGTGTACTACTACTTCCAAACGCCAATAAGAACGCATTCTTTACCAGTCTTCTTAATACACGAAAGCCAGATTTAGTTTTCATTGGTATGATAATGGAACTTTTTACTAAGTTGAATAGACAAATGAGCATAATAAAATATTGTAAATATATTAATATATTAATGACTACTAAATAGAAGACAGTTTTTTCATCATGTATTGTGTGGTTAGTCAAGTATCAAGCTTAGTGAAATTACATACTCTAGTTACAAGTTAGCAGCCAAAATTGATGATGCTTCTTGCTGTTTTAAGCTGTCAGCCACATGAGCAATTACTCCTATACCAGCATTGTGGAGCCATTCATTTTCACCTGAAATCAGATAAGTACACATGTTAAAAACTCTCTATCAACAATACCATCACAATCCGACAAATCAGGTGGATGCAGTACATGAATGTTGTTATGAGCAAAGAACGGCCAGAATGCTGAGTGAAAGCTGACATCGACTTTTTTCCATCCCAACTGCTGTAATCCCTGTATGATCTCTTCTGTTAAGAAGACACACAGACATGGTGGCTTTAGTGGAACAACAGTGGCTGAATAGATAATTGATACATCTTCAGTTACTCTGGGCAATAATAATCACCTTCGACAATTTCATGATATTCCACAGTTTTCTGGGTATCAGGTGCATTTTGTGCTGCTTCCTTTGCTTTCACTGCTTTTGGAGGAAATTGTGGGCCATCAGAAGGGATCGGGGGTAGTATTCCACATCAACCACATGCTGGTATCCATCTAAAGATTTGCGAGGAGGCTGCTAATACAACGGAAAATGTTAGAAAACACATGCATTTCTCAAGTCTTAACTTTCCATTTTAAGCATTTTCTTTCTTTCCTATGTTAAACCATTTTTCCCCCTAGTTTTCATACGAAATCTGTACTAAACAAGAAGGATGCCAGCTAGAATTTTCCCCTTTTCCCAACATTTAATAATTTCTCTTCCAAGTTTGCAACACAGAACCTGACACTGACCAACTAAGATGCCAGAATTAACACCATTCACAATTGATTTTAGTTGCGGTATCAATTGCTTTTATCCATCATTAATTTATTTATTTGAAAAGGATTTCTGTAGACATTCAAGAACACCAGAATTGCATGGATAAACTGATACAGAATACAGATACAAGTTACAACCCCTACCACATGCATTCTTGGACACAGGCTTTCATCGTATGCTGACAGACAGGCTGTGACTCTGCAGTGATAGGAATTTCCACTTGAAATTTCTAATTAAGTAATTGTGAAGGACAGTAGAGATTAGGCTACCAATGAACTGAGTTGACATAGTGCAAACTCTAAAACCATCCTGATAAATGAAAATGCTAATGTCCCAATATACTGTTAAACTGGTGAAATTCTTTAAGTGAAAGTAACTAAAGCAATTTTAGGAAGGGGAGCCTTGTCACAATGATTAAAGTTGTTTCCACGTGACTAAGAGGTCACAAGTTTGAGTCATGGAATCAGCATCTGACAAATGCAAGGTAAGACTTGCCTACAATAGATCCACGAATGGGTCCAACCATTCCTTGGACCCGGTTATGGTGGGAGCTTTATAGTACCAAGTTGCCCTTTTACATAAGCATTTTTCAGAATTAAACAATGAATTATATTCACATTTTGATGAGACACTTAATTCTTTCAGTTATGTCAAATATTATATTTTTTTCCCCACAATGTCCCACTTAAATTTTGTTGTGATAGCAACAAATTCATGTATTTTATCTCATTGTCCATGGTTTTGTTTATCTGATTGTACAAAGATCCTTGAGTGTCTGGATCTTTGATTGATTACTTTCTGTCTGTGCCGTGATCTTTGATTGGTTACATTCTATGCAGTAAGGACTTAATTAGTTGCATGCATTATGTGATTTCTTTTGGCTCTCACTTTTAAAGTCCTTTTTATTGAAATTGAAATATAATACAATTATACAAAGGCAATACCCTGAGAGTTTTGTTACTTATTTCTGGGGGGGGGGGGGGGGTGGGGGATTAATAATCTGTAACAATCTAGTATATATTGAATGTAAACACAAAGTAGTCCTATTAATTTCATTACTTGATTTTTTTTTTCTTATTGACAAACAAAATTGATGTTGAAACTCAATCCTAATTATATTTTCAAACTTATACAAGTAATCTTACTGGTAATTGTAGAATTTAAATTACAAATAGAATGTTTGCGATAAATTTAAGACAAGTAAATTACAAATGCAAGACAAAAATACAGTCAGGATGTTTGTGTATAATTCTAAGCATTAACTAAACTTGCATATGTTAGATTTTGGAGATCAATAACAAGAAGACGATCCAAAAGGGGAAATCATCATATTTACCTTACCAAGCTCTGTTTCCCTCCTTATAGAGGATGTTCGCCACCCAACCATATCTATATGAAGTTAAAGAAATTACAAACATTGAAGAAAAGAGAGCTAAGAGCTTATAATTGATATACCTAGTACTAGCAGGTTGTAAAACAAAGAAAACATACTGAGAGGATACGATCATACGAAACGTTAGCATAAACAATGCGACATCTAAATGCTCCAAGTGCAGATCTACAAAAACAGTAAATCTTGTAAGTAACAGATTACTTAATTGAAAAAGAGAAATATAAAGTAATCACATATAGGTTCCTTTACTTACAGAAACTTTCCATCTTCACAATCAGAAGCCATTCTCAAAAGAAGAGGTGGTTTGTTAGGTTTACCATCAGTAAGGAACAACTGACTACCAGTCCGACCAACAAAAAAAGGAGCTATTGGTGCAGCAAGCTTTTCTAAGATTGGGACACCCAAAAGAAATGGAAGCTGAAAAATATGCAAAGTAAAGAGTAAAACTCTTATGGCCTGTAGGTTTTCTGTATACATTGAGAAACATGAAGAGCATCAACAGGACATCTAAACAAAGGGTTGGCAGAAGGATGGTTCAGATATTCAATTCATAGTTTCATTCAACTCGAAGTGTCATTTATTACCATTATTTACTATTTACCATTTTCATGATTGTAATATAATGTTTCTCCAGTAAGATTTAAATTTTGTCAGGGTATGTTTGTGAATAATGTAAATCCTATTGTAATTTTCTCTCATTATCAGAACTTCTCTTAATGAAGAGATATTATCATTCTCTCCTATTTCCACTCTTCCCTCTTTCTATTTCAAAAATTCTTTGAAGGCTGTATGCCTGTATGAAATATTTAAAATATAAATACATGTATGTGTGCATGAAAGTAAGAAAAACTGATTTTCTGCAGATCCACTAATTAAGAAAGAGAATAGTTAGGTCAAACTCAAATCTCAGCTTGGACAATAAAAGGGAAAACAGAACGAAGAAAATTATTTTATATGGAAAAGGAATCAGCCATATCATTCAGAAAACAGTGGATCTGGTGGCTGTCTTGAATAGCAATACTTGAACTTGATCATGACTGTATGATAGAGAAGCTAAAGTAATATAAAAAAAGAAAGAAAACAATGAATAAAAACACAATAAGATATAGGGTATAAAGAGGAAAAACAGAAAGAAATACTAGAGTAATGTTTATAATATACTCATCAATGGAAAAACAGAAAATTATAGGGCTTTGATATTTAAAAACTCCCACAAAGAAGTATATCTGGATAAATTTCAACCATTTATATTTTAATAGAATATACTACAGTACCTAAATGAGCAGAAAAAGCTACTGCAGCAAAAAAAGGTGGCTTAACTTGATTCTGGCTACAAATTACAAATGAGAATATGCATGATTGATGATTCAATGGTACAAAAAATAGAATATCCCTATGAATATTTTGGAGGGAATAGACCCTGTAAAAGCACCAATTGCTACATTGCCCAAGGTGCTAGCAAGCTAAAAAGTACTGTCTTGAGTAGAGTGAGCCAAAACCAAGCTGGCAATACAGAAGCAGTAATTTATCATAAATAAAACACTAGTATTATGTAAGCTCCAAGGGTGAATAATCAATGTAGAGCGGCAAGACAATTTTGAGTTTTAAAAAAATGTAAGACAAGTAGACAACACAAACAGCACTGATATAGATGATTCAGATAGAAGTTTATATATAGCTGATAACATTGGCACAATAATTTATATAGTCTAGAACAGACCTGCCTTTTCCCCCTTACACCAAGATGTGGAGTTGCTAAAGTAATAAAATTGATTGGCTCCAACCCAGCAATCATCCCTCCTTTGGAAAAGCTTGACCTTTGGGAATTTTCCGCCATGTTGTTTTCTAGATCACCAGGTTGGTCCCTATTATAGGTATTGAGTGAATAAAGGACAGCAATTGCATATCTAGCGAACAAGCCTCCTAATGAATGGGCTAAAAAGGAGATTCTTTTAAGACTCTTTGTCTTTTTGACAACTTGCAAGACCTGTTTTGATGAAAGGAAGAAACATACAAGATGAAAAAATTCAGAACAAACTCATAGGTGATCAGAATTGACATTGGGTGTCCAAACTTTGGACACATAAATTTACATATCTTGGGACTCACCTCATCAGCCAATCGCTTCCCAGCTCCATCAATCCCAGTAAATGTCTTAGTGTAAGTATTCGATGAACTTACTGCAGAGATCAAAATCATTTTTAAGGGCTTCTGCTAGACAAATAATTTTAAGTTCATGAATGAGGCACTCAAGCAATACAAAAGAAAATTCTCACAACATTAAGACAAATATTGTTGTTATCTAAAGCAGCTTAGGCTTACTACTTTCCAAACAATACAAATAGACTTTCTCGTGCATTAATTCGGATTAAAAATAAAGTAAAAAGAGGAAGTTCCACACAAGAGTAAGAGTTTGATTTTCAAGTCAAATCATACCTGGCAGAGTCCAACTATAATAACGTAGATTGACTTTGAGTTGGCTAAGGTATCTCAGTCAGTTTCCCCAAGCAAAGCAGTCATTTAAAAATTTTCACAATTGTTCTCATGTTTATCCTTGACCATTTTTTGTGCATAATACACACATGCTATCTATTATATTTAAATAAAAACTGAGACACTTGTGTAATTTCTTAATCAAACATGTCACAGAAGAAACACATTTTATCTAAAGAAACTAAGAAAATTATGGTTCAGTGATCAAATGTTATATAACAGGAAAAAGCTTTTCTAAAGTAAGCTGGTCTATAAAGTGCACAAGGTGTATCTATCCATCCTTGAATTTTAGTGGGTTAAGAAAACAGTGTAATTTAAATTAAATCAACGATGGATACACCCTTATGGGTGCACTTTACAAACAAGCTATATCCAATATATGGTAGAGAACCACAAGTAAAAAAGATGCACTAACCATAAATTAAAAAGTTCTTTCCAAGGCGCCTTTTCAACTCTGCCTCTGCATAAGTCCAGTCCCCTGTGCTGTACCACTAAAAGCATCAGTATAACTTTGCATGAGACCAAACTACAGAACAGAACAACAACCAAATGACCAACAGAAAGATCTGGATATATGATACACATCCACTGCCCCTAATTTAACAGTGGAAAAAGCTGATAAAAATGTAAAATGAATGAAAGGCATTCATTACTTTTCTCACATCCATTTGCTAAATTGTGCGAATATAAATTGATTTTTACAAAATGAATCAGATTTCTGATTGATAAGAACTCTGGAAAGGATACCAACTAATCATAAACAAGATGAAAATCATAATCATTTTTGGTTAAACTTCAACATAATATCTAATTGCAAAAGCATTTCATGTGTTAATTTTGTTGTTCAGTTTCCATCCACATCTCATAATAAGCTTCATTCAAAATTTTAACAGAAAATAATTCAAGCAACATTTTATTCTCTCAATATAAATATACCTAGCCAAGATACCATGAACAAGAACAAGGAGATGATCAGGGTCGTTCTTCAAATTTCCTATGCTAGCAATAGACTTTCCATGAGTGATAGTACTCATATCTCGAGCTCTAAGGCCCTGGTGTTTCTGTCCACTGTTTGTACCTGCAAAAGTTCACCGACCAACCTTAATGAAAATTAAAAGTTATTTATATCGGTGTAAGTATTAATTAATAAGGTTGTTAGAATATTAAGGTTATTAGACTTATTGTTTGTAGGATTGGGCTAGAGCTAGTACTTGAATAATTATTAGTATAAATAAGAGTATTAGGTTATGGTACAGTATCACATCTACCAAACATATATTAAGTATACTGTTATTGATCACCATGTTTCACTCTTTTTTGCCTCTTCCCTAACTAAACCTTGTAACTCTTACAGTGATCTTTTACCTGTAAAATTAGAAAAAGAAAACAGAAAAAAGAGTGACAAATAGAGGGTGGACAAAGCAAGCCAAGGACGACATAACTGTAAAAAGTGTTGCCAATGCACAAGGTTCCCACCACTGTGGGGTCTGAGGAGCACCATATGTATGAAATCCTACCCTGGTGATTAGATAAGCTATTCCTGTGACTAGAATCCACCAGACTACCAACCCTTCTGTTGTGCCAAGGATCACTCTCAAGGACATATCTACTAATAGATAGAAAGACAGTTTTCGCATGCATGTGATCATTTTCAGTATTTGCAATGCATAAATGCATGCATGAGATCAAGTGAAACATGAATGAATGCCTTACATGGTGCTTAACTTTACAATCACTCCCATGGGACCATGAATGATTTCATACTGACTAATGTTAGGCAATCAAAACTGCAATTGACTAAATTTAGAGCAATGAGTTAGAGATATGTGATTGCCAATTGCATGTAAAATGAAACATCTAGACCCATTAAATTAAGTGATATATCAACAGACTCTTAAAATTAAGAGTGATACTTGATTCTGATCAACTGCCTTCTGTTGCATTTATCAAGTCTAGGGTGCATTACGTGGTGGATTTGACAACAATTCAACAAGTGAAACATTCATAGTATCTCAATTCAGCATAGTATAAATGGAAACCGTATTTCTCTTCTCCACTAAAGTATCATGTCATTAGAAAACAAATAAAGAATAGGATTCAGTTTCCCCTTAAACCCATTGCAATTACACACACACAAAAGGTCAAGAGCCCAAGAGTTATTTGATAGTTTTTATTGATAAGCTCCATCCCAGTGGGGTTTAAAGGTTTTGACAGGGTTGATTGCTAAGCACTATTGTAGTGGGGACCTGGCCCACTATCCTATTTCCTTGGGGACCTCACCGTTATTTAACCTTAAGTTAAGGTTTGATAGACAAGTTAAAACAAACAGCACAGAAAATATAACACATATGTTGCATTTATGTTTAGTGCATGTTAAAAATAGAACAAAATGGCACATTATTTGATTCATATGTTGTTAAATTTAATAAATGATATGGAATCACATCCAATGGTGATAACATATAAAAGTATAAAATTGACACCACATAGTTATTAAACTTATGTTTTAATCGATGTATGTCTACTTCTTTGCTCCTACACTTATCTTTATTCTGTTCTGTTAGTAACTAACTAACTAATTAGTGCATGACTGCATGGGAGTGTGCTTTACATATCCACACCCAATGGTGGACCGCATTGCTCTCCGACGTGATAAAAACAGAAGGCAGAGAATAATATGATTAAAAATATATAATCATAAGCGTTCAAGTGTAAGTTTAATTGGCCTATAACACAAAACGCTCATAATTATCAGAAACCACTATTCAATCACCTACAAAACCGCAATCAAATCCGCTAATACAGCTATAAAACAAAAATTAAGGTAGGGAATTAAGAAATAAGGGGTTTCGGATTAAAAGAGAAGGAAATAAAAAAAATTACCAGAAGGGAAACTCAAACCGGAGTTGGAGGAAGAAGAACAAGAAGGCGAAGAAGCATGAGAAGACGAGGGTAAATTGGTTTGTTGAGAGCCAGTCTTGTTGCGATTGGAAGAAATTCGGGGCGAGTAAGCACAGCGCGCGTGAATGAACGGAGCAGTTGCCATGTATATAAATAGAATAGAATAGATAGAGGCAAATCCTTATTTCACTCCTTTCAAGGCAAAGTGGCACTGCAAAGCGCCACAACAGTTGTTGTTATCTTCTTGACCAAATCATACCACCACTGCCCATACTATACCCTTCTTTCTCTTCGCACTCTGCAGTTTCAGAATTCCCAAAGATAAAAACAAAGCGATTTGTATTTCCCGTTCGTGGGGAAGAAGGCAATTGGGATATTATGATATAAACGACAGTGGTAGGCAGTAGACGACACGCAACGCAACACGACAAAGAGGAGAGTGACGTAGACATCGCACACCAGTAAAAATTGGTTTAGTTTGACAAGCTCTCTTCTCTTCGTTCGTGTCGAAACTTTTCTTTTCTTTTTTTTTTTTTTAAGTTTAGAAGTTAAATATTAGCTATTTATTTTTATTTTACAGAGCGGGGCATCTATATCAATTTAATTTTTTTTTACAAAATCACATTTATGTTTGTAAATTTGTGTTTGAGGGAAGTGAACGGTCCTCCAACTCCAAGCATACCACTGGTTGTTGAGAAAACAAAGGTTTGTCCAATACTTTATTAATGATAAGAGTAAGGGTAAGATGCAAGAAATATATTAAGGTGCTTGTGAATTAATTTATCGCTATTCCAGTCATTTCTCCAAATGAATGTGTCCATCTCCATAAAATTAGATAGGCTCAAAATCCCCTTCTACTCCTTCTTAATAGGCTTTTAGCTGAAGTTGCCACCAACCACTACTAATCACCACAAGAAATTAGATTGGAAAAAAGGCAAAATGATAACGGCACCAACCACCATCAAAAGGTTTGAGGCAAACTTACGAGTGGATGATGACCGTACGACCATATTTTAATGTGATTTTGTTTTTATTTTTATCTATATCATGTATTCCGATTAATTTGATTGTATTTAGTAAAACTGGTTGATAAAGTATTTTATATTACCTCATTCCTATTTAATTGTCCATTTTGAGAAAAATAAAAAAAATGTGTCATATAAAAGAGAACAAATGATCATATCAAGTTATCTCTCGACTGAATTGTTATTTTGAACATTGCTTCGTTGCTTTTGCTAATGACCACACAAAATATGCATGCTATCACTTGTTGGCAGCTTTCTCAATTTTGGAGGCTTTTAGCCACATTCTCTGACATTGCTAGCTATAGCGTGAAGTTGCTACAAGTAATGCTAGCTTGATTTATTTGTCTACAATAATGATTACATCTTTCTCCATTTTACCCTTATGTTAATAAATAATCATCTATTGAAAATTAATGAGACACAATATTATTAAGAAAGATAAATGGTAAAATAGAAAGTTTAAAATTTATTTGCATGAAAACAAGAGTAATAATTGCATTTCTTATTATGTGTTTTTGTTCAAATAGACAGTTAAATAAGAACATAGGTTATAAGCTAGTTTATTGAATTAAAAATATTTGGTAAAATTAGCTAATAAATTAGGTAATAAATGTAAAATGACATAAGAAAATGTAAAAAAAAAAAAAGACAAATAGAAAAGTGTATTAAGATATGAAGGATGAAAATGGAAGAAAAATAAATAAGTTACAAAATAGAAGCTATAGAGTGTGGTTGGTAATAAGCTAGTTTCTAGCTTATTTGACTACCCTATAAGCTAGTTTGACCAGCATAAAGTGTTTGGTAAGACACTTTCTAGCTTATTTTAGGAGCTTCTGGCTTGTAATTTATTTATTTTTCTTTCATTTTTATCCCACATATTTTAACACATTTTACTATTTGTCTTTTTCTACGCTTTTTATGTCATTTTATATTTATTATCTAATTTATCAACTAGTTTTACCAAACACTTTTAATTCGATAAACTAGCTTATAAGCTCGGAGCTTATTAACTAGTAGCTAGCTTATCAGCTAGTTTTACCAAACACTCATAAGCTAGCTAAAATAACTTATAGCTTATAAGCTAAAAGTTTATGTTTTACCAAACACTTTTATATTGGTCAAACTAACTTATAAGCTAGTCAAATAAACTAATAGCTAACTTATTTACCTTATAAAAAATGATATTTGTTGCCATTGCTACCTTGAAAAAAAATTGATCAGTTCTCAATTATCGCACCCATTAATCACCCTATTAATTCTTCAAACAAATAAAAATTTCTCTGGCACTCACACCAGGTCAATTCAATAAAAAATTTTCGTGCTTTCAAATACCTTTACTAATCATTTTGCCCAATTCTTGGGTCTTCCAAACTGTAATTCTGATATGAGATACAGGTGGGCCATCATTTGGTTGTTTGTTCTTTGGATCCTATGGTTGACCAGGAATGATATGGTCTTTAATAATCATTCCCTCTCTCCAGCTGAAGTATTGGACCTAGTTAAATTGAGGTATTGGAAGTGGTTAAATTGTAGAGATAAAAAATTCCTTTATGATTTCTATTCCTGGCATGCGAGTCCTGCACCATGTCTAAATTCTGGTTTTTAAGGTTGCTGGAGTGGCGGATTATTGATGTGGTGACACGTTGTATGTTCGCTGTTTTATTTTAATTTGAGCTCAGGTGGTGCGTTCCCGTTTCATTCCAAGATGCGGGTTCTTTAATTTGGTTTTGGCTTGGATGCTACCTATATATTACTTGGTTTTAGATTTAGCTTTTGGTCATGTATTCTGTATTTATTTTGGTTAGGGATGTTTGTATTGGTGACTGTATGGCTATACTATTCTAGCCTCCTCTTGTTTTTGTATCGAGTTAGAGTACCCCTTATACTCTCTTTTAATATATTTCATACTTTGCCTAGCAAAAAAAATTCAATAGAAGCTAACAAAAAGCAATTCTTTTACAGCTTCGTTTGAAATAGTGTGTAACTGTAACAAAAAGCAATTAAAAGAAAAAGTGGAATGTGGCTAGATCCGGATTACCTGCAGTCACAAAATCACGCATTCACCGCATTCATCAAATGGTAGTCGTCCAATGAAGATCAGACGACTCAAATGCCGAGATGAGTAAATTGGATTTAAAACTAATCTCAGCACATTTTTATATGGTTCGAACTGTTTTTATGCAAAGTTGGTGAGTTGACAAGCAATTCCTTTTCCTTTTCTATAAAGTTGGATTTCCTTTTGGTTTGAAAAGTTTCCTTTTGTTATCTCTTTCATGGCTTTAGGTTTACCTTGTGTCAAATTAGCTTTGACTCAAGTTATACAAGGTATCCTCTTCTTAAAATGTGCTCTAGAGACTTGCGCAAACTTTAGATCGTAGCTTCTTGAACTATGAGATGTTTAGATTCAACTTGCTTTTGTCTACATATTATTATTGGAAGTCTTTGTCTGACCCTTGAATGGTTCATGTTGAGTATAAAATCTTTAAGGGATCATTTAATTAAGACTTTAGATGATACTGCACATTTTAGATGCAATATTATTAATCCTAATAAATATTTGTCTAATTCAATTTTTAGGACTTTGTTATTATCAAAACTTGAGTCTAAAGGACATTAGATGTCCTAAGACTTATTATTTGAAAAAGTAATTAATTTTCCCTTAAAATCATAAAAGGGTGTTAAATTATGTTTCAGGTAAAAATAGTTGAAACTAAAATTAAATTAACCGATTAACACTAGGGGTGTTCGCGGTTCGGTTTGGATCGGTTTTGAGGCAAAAAACCATTCGATCCGATCATTGCGGTTTTATAACTTTATCATCCGATCGGTTTTGATATTTTTTCAAATCCGATCCAATTTAAATTGGATTTGATTGGATCAGTTTTCGGTTTTTTAAAGCAATAATAAATATTTGATATAATTGACAAAATAATGAAATAATAGTAAATATTTTCTTATTGGTATTTACATTTATTAAAATTAATATAAAATTATATAAAAAGAAGGACATGAGACATGAAAACTAAATTAAAACTACTTTTATATTAATATATTTATAGAAATATTAGCATAATATTAAATAATAAAATTATAAAAAATATATTAATAAAAATATTTTTATAAATATATATATATATGTATATAAGTATAATTATATGATTATTTTTTAAGTAATAATATATGTTGTATATATAAGTTCGGTTTAGATTGGGTTGGATTGGTTTTCAACATAGGATCCGAAAACCAATCCAATCTAATAAAAATATTTCGGTTTTTTGCGGTTTGCGATTTTTTGGATTTCGGTTTGATTCGGTTTTCGGTTTTTCGGTTCAGTTTTTGCGGTTTGCATTGGATTGGATTGGATATGAACACCCCTAATTAACACAGAAAAGAAGAGGAAATATGGTGTTGGAGAAGAAATTGTAAAAAGGGGTGAAAAAGAAATTTTTTAGTGTCACTAAAATGAAAGTTACACTCAAAGAAGAGATGTAAGAGAATATAAAAAGGAAAGTTTATATGTATATAAAACAGTGGTACAATAATTATACCACACTGTTTTTTAGTGGAAGAGCACACAGGAGAAAGAGAAAATAGTGAGAATAAACACAATTACACTATGTTATAAAAACAGTGGCTCACTTTTTGATATACCTGTATCATTACTCAATATAAAAAGTGAACTAACCGAGAGAGAGAGAGTTGAAATAGTGAAAGTCTCACAATATTCACTTTATATGTTCACAACCTGAAATGTGATATTCTACGTTTTCCAAACACCAACATTTACAAACAAAAGCCAAACAAGCTTATGTCTTAATCAATGTCATGCTTCACATTATAGAACAGGCGTGAGGGTTGTCATCATTGAACATGGACATGGCCTTCTCATTAATCATTGTTGCACCAATTGGTTTTCGGTAATAGCCAAAGTCTTCACCATTACTATATCCATGCTTGTAGTAATTGTAAGAAGATGAAGGCTTAGAAGATGCAAAGTAGGTATTGTTCTCATAATTATTACCATAGTGGCGTGTGAAGCCATGGTATTCTGGGTTGTATGGGTATGGCCATAGTTCTGCCCTCCTACCAGTCTTCCTTACTGTTTTCAATACCTTCTTTTGGTCTGCCCAACCCATCACAGTCACCTTTTGCATCCCCATGTCTATGTCAACATCATCAATTCCTGATGCAAAATTCATTTAATCAATTTCTAATTAAGGAACAATATATTGTGTTTGGTTTCGTTATAAACGGGAATCCAAATAATACTAGTGTCAACTTATATCCACGTTTATAACGTGATTTTGATAAAAATCAATATGCTATACAATATTTTAACTTGACATTGACTAAAAGGAAAAAATAAAGACATTATAAAATAATATAATAAAAATAAATGAAAAAGTAATGTAATTAAGAAGGAGTGGTGTGAGAATATCTAGTTCATCTAGTTCATACTTATAATGTTATATATACACTATCACTATATAAGTGTTGTATAGATGTTATAAATTCTAAATTTTACAAAATTTAATCAATAATAGGCATATGATCAAAGTATTCGATATTAGTTTCTTTAATTTTAATATAGTAGTTTCTTATTATTATAGTTATTTTCTTTACCAAAATTTTAATTTTAAGTTTTACAACAACGTCACATATTAGTCTTCCATAATGTGCTTAAATAAATTAAAAAATGGAATCAATATATGCAAGATTGAATATGGGGTTTGAATTTTTAATATTGTATATAAGCTTATATTGGATGTTTTTTCGTTTCTATAATATTAATATTAGGAGGGGGGTATATTGTTAATTAGGCGAAGCTTATATATACTAACATAATTTTAGTGCAAATTCAATCTATATAACTTTAACAAAACACATATATACACACAAAGTTAATTAAGATTGTATTTACCACGTAATTTTTTAAGAGCTTTCCTTATCTTGGTCTCGCAACCTTCACAGTCCATATGTACACACATCTCTACTATCTGGAAAACACACAGAATAAGCAGTTAAAAGAAAGACTTAAAGAAAAAAACAGACATTATATTATATATCAAAATGAGAACACCCGTAATTAAATATATATGCTATATACTATATAGTAATGCAGATTTTGTTTGAACTTTGCCATCATTATTACTATTGATCGATATTTATATCAAAATATTAAACATATATTTATATGCAAAAACATTTCAAAATTCAAACTTTTAATATCCTTTCAAGTTAAATTTGAATATAAATTTAATCAAGGATATAGAATTAATTTATATATATATATATATATATATGTTGACGATAAAAGAAGAAATTATATATGGTTATTTCGTGATGATGCAAAAGACATGCATGATATATAGGTAGGAACTTCAAAGAGGTAGAAAGACATAATTCGAAGAGCGGTGGAAAAAAATCAAAGTGTGTGTTTCTAACCGTCATTATTTGAAAGTTAAGAGAAACCTCTAGTGTTCTTTCCCAAATGCAATTAGCTTCTAGTTCTATAAGGATGGACAGCAAAATTATATATGTCCTATTTGTAGGTGGTAAAATTAGAGATGATGAACCTTTTATATTGTACCGGTGAGAACCAACAAGAGCATTAAGAAAGAATATTAATTATTTCACGCGTAGTTCTCAAGGGATTTTCTGTCCTTTTTCTTAACTTCCTTCCTCGTAATTAAACAAAAACTTGAAAGTGTAGACTAACTGGAAATTGCATAGCACATGCTTCGAAATTGGGAGGAATGAACCCTTTATATATAGTTTATACCGTAGACGGTTAGAAACATATATTTGTCACCAGTTACCAGAAATAAAAAACATATATATGTCACCCTCATCACCTAATTTTAATTTGTGCAACAATGCACGGATAATAAATTAAAGTGGATGATTATAATATGGCAGCAATTTGACGGGTCAATGGCTTCTTATTACGATATCTTATTGAAATTGACAACTTTGATTAACCTGCTACTTCAAAATGGCACGGCGTTTTTTTTTTTTTTTTTTTTTTTTTCCTTTTCTTTTGCAGGTTACGTATAGCTAGATGTATTGCAGAAGCTGCATACGAAGCTGTTGGCATGATATTAATTATTCTCAATTGCGAGCTCCAAAATTGAAGTTAAGAAGGTAACTGTTAATGAATATAAATCGAAGGGGTGTTGGCAACTTCCTTGTATCCTATTATGAAAAGAAATCTGCGATCATGACAATATGATTGGTTGAAAAATACGTGTGTGAAGTTACGAGTTGATATAGCTGACAAAGTCTCTCTTCTGCTAGAAAATAATATATATATATATATATATATATATATATATATATATATAATTTCTTTTGCCTCAAGGTACAACTTGAATGCGAGTATACCCGAGTATGCGGGTTTAGGTGAGCCTAAAACAATTTTTATAATGAAATTTTTTTATGTTTTAATATATTAATACATATTTTTTAGGATAATTTTGAAAAAAATAATTACTTTTTTAAAGAATATAATTATTTATTTAAATAAATAAATGTACTTACACTGACAGAATAGAATCTATATAAGTAAATTGACATGCCTTTTTTTATGATGGCATATGCTTTTTTTA
This sequence comes from Sesbania bispinosa, assembly GCA_026901365.1. NCBI lineage: Eukaryota > Viridiplantae > Streptophyta > Magnoliopsida > Fabales > Fabaceae > Sesbania > Sesbania bispinosa. The sequence goes on along the minus strand of QLOH01000077.1, from coordinate 862,147 downwards.
TATATATTTACTAAAATTTTATAGATATGATCTATATAATAATAACTTTCAATGTAACGGTGAATTTTTAAAAATAATTATTCATTAAATAATTATTCAATAGTGTAAGATTTTGTGTAAATTATATCGGTGCAAGTTGAACCCCTCTTTTACAAATACCATTTTTATTTAAAGTTAATGCACGTGTGTCTATATTAATTTATTTTATATTAAAAAAATTAGATTAGATTTGAAGTGCTAATTAATTTTGAGAGTGTGAAAACTTTCTCCAATATCTGTAAATTAAATAAAATATAATTTAATAAATATATATTATTGTCATTTTTATTAATAAATATTATAATTTAATAATATAATATATTTAGTGAACATAAGATCTCATATATTATTACACTCAATAAAATGGATATAGTAACATATTAGTGATTTTACAAGACATTTAAAAAATGAGAATAGAAAATCTAAATGAAAACAATGTTTTAAAAAAAAAAACCAGAACAAGTTTTAAATCTAAGTAAATATAAAAAATGTACTCAGGCAAGTTTTTTTTTTTAAAAAAAAATAGTTTTAAAAAATGTAATCAAACAGACGCATAAAAAAAAAATTCATTTTTTTATAAAACTAAAAATATTTTTCAGTTTTATATTTTTAAAACTAAAATTAATTTTAAAATTACAAATTTGTTTTTTTTTTTATTTTTGGTCGAATAAAAAATACAAATAAAAAGGCCCTTTTTGGGTCGAAAAAACAAGGCCTAAATGTTGCAAGTAATGTATATCGTTGTTTGGGCCCTAGGGCCTGCGTGGGTGGATAGTCAGCAGCGTTCGGCAACCCTTTCCCCTACCACTGATTCGAAGGCTTCCGTACCGTTTCGCTGAGTGAAACGTTCTTTCTTTCTCCACTGACTGACTCGTATCAAATCGACCATTCCAGATTTCAGTCTCTCATATAATTCACATTCAGATTCAAGAATATCTAAAGGATAGAACAAGCTGTTCGCCTGTTCGAGACTTTGTTGTCACGAACCCTAAACGCCTGCCGCCGCGTGCGACAGTGCTCGCCGGCTTGAGCGTGAGAGACTTGTCTTCTTGTGCGCCTGAGCTGCGTGACAGAGGTAAGTTAATATATATGATATAACCTAAATTATTCTGTAATCTTTTTGTTCTGTGATTTATAGAGTCTGGAAATGATATAACCCCGATCTTTTTGTTCTAGGTATGCTTGATTTGTACTGGTTTCCTCTAACAACCGTGAATCTCACAATTAAAACATTGTTTTCAATAGATTCTTCATCGTATCCGATATGAACTTGTCCTCATCAACTAATTGAAACAGTTCTGTACTATTACACCATCTGCATGTGCTTGCTCATGTTGCTTGGTCATTTTTTGAACAATTTATTAGTCATTTCATTGTTTAGATTTCTGATGTGCACTGCTGGCTTTTCAACACAATGCAGTATCTATTACCTTAACCTAAATTATTCTGCCACATCTTGCAGGCTTCTAACTAATAAACTAATCCGTTTCTAACTTCACTTTGGTATATATGAAGTTATTAGACTAATTATATGCTGTCCACCTCTCACAAAAGCCCATTTTGGTGCTAACCCACCAAGGGTAGATTTTTTTTCTTTTAATTATTATGCAGTAAGAACACAAAGTGAGCACTCTGTTCATGTTGTCATTGTTGGAACGGTGCATCAGAACCTGCTGCTAAGTTCAGCCTCACCAGAAAACCATATTTTTCTTTTTCTCTTTCAAAATTTGAATTGATGCTTGAAATTTTCAATCTCATATCTCTAGATTTCATGCCAATTTGAATTGATCCATACGTAAACATAGCTTCATGGTGATGCTGCTTCTCTTTATGAGTTATGGCCATATTCTTCTTTGTTGTTAATAATCAACTTTAAAATGGAGGTTGATGCTATTTTGAATCATGTTAGTGTTTTGTGGTTTATGGATTTTCTTTCTGATATTTGTAATTGAATGATCCCGTTTTTTCCTTCAATATCAGTGTGCTTTTGGACTCTTGGATATCATGAATTGAACAAACTTAATGCTCCTTTAATTAAGGAAGCGCAAACACTTTTGAATTACTAATTGTGTCCTGTCATACTCACGTCAGACATGTACTTCACTGACTTCTAATTGCATTTGACAATTTTTTACTTTTATTTTTTGAATTTTTATACTAATAAATACATGTGACAATACTATAGTAAATGGATAAATGATAGTATTGTACTGTGTTTACAATTACTTTTAGAATATTGATTATTTCTTTTAATTTAATTTGTGTTTTTCTATTAATTTTATATGTTGTATTACAGTCCTCATATCATATCCGTGATCCATTTTATATCCATGCTTTAATTGGTTTCCTGTGTCCATAATGCTGACTTGTTAATTATCTGACATTAATATATCACAGGTAGTGTCCTTAAAGAGTGATACTTTCATCTTCTGAGAATATAACTTTTCTTTCCAAATGGCACTGGTTGTGATTTGTGGGCAGCCATGCAGTGGGAAGTCCACAGTTGCACACTGTCTGGCTGAAGCTCTCAAAGAATCAGAATTGAAACAGCAAGTGAGGACCATAGATGAAGCTTGCTTTCATCTCGATCGAAATAAGAGTTATGCGAATATGCCTTCGGAGAAGAATTTAAGAGGGGTGCTTAGGTCGGAAGTAGATAGGTCTCTGTCGAAAGATAGCATTATTATATTAGATTCTTTGAATAACATCAAGGGTTACCGATATGAGCTATGGTGCTTGGCTCGTGCAGCAGGGATCAGATACTGTGTGGTTTACTGTGATGTTGAAGAGACACATTGTAGAAAATGGAATGAGGAGCGCAGGGAGAAAGGGGAAGCTAATTATGATAATTCAATATTTGAAGATTTGGTAAGAAGGTTTGAGAAACCAGATAGAAGAAACCGTTGGGATTCTCCTTTGTATGAGTTATGGCCACACAGAGATGGAACAGAGAAATCTTCTGCTGCCATTATAGATGCTGTCTCCTACTTGACCAAAAAGGTGGACTCCAAAACCCGGGATGTGAAGATATTACAACCAACTATTGCAACTCAAAATTCACGTTTTTCAGATGCAAATTCTCTCTATGAGTTGGACAAAGCAACACAGGAGATCACAAATGCAATAGTAGAAGCTCAATCCCGTGCTCTTGGTGGGCCACTTAATGGCATTTCTATAGGGAAAGACTTGCCTTCAATCAATATTTCAAGGTCAGTTGGGCTGCCAGAGCTTCGTAGGATGCGACGAACCTTCATAAAATTGACTGGGCAAACTAGTTTAAGTGGGCCACCACCTCCTTCTGATGCAGATAGTGCAAAAAGAATGTTCATTGACTACTTGAACAGGGAACTAGGAACTTATTGAAGAACAGTATGTCGCCTTCCAAGTGAGTTTATATATGTGCTATAAACTGCCATGTATTGTAGTTTAGATACTAAACTGTTTTATATTTACTAAGAGCATGATTGTTGATGAATGATTGTTGAATAAACTGCTTTCTTTATTCCATCCTACTTCAGTATACCATCATTTGATTTTCTTTCCCCAACGCAAGTTGTGAAGATGATAACTCTTAGTTCCTGATCATCAGAATATGTCCTTTATGATATCTCACTCATCAAACATCTGGTGGTTTGTCCTTAAGAAAGATGATTTTTTTTTTGGTCAAAAGAAAGATGAGTTGAACTGCAGGGTATTGTGCAGTGAGTTATGAGTAGTTGTATCGGAGCATATCTTTACACTTCTACTCATGATTGCAACGGGTATTCCCTGCAAGTATTGATTTGCAAGGAATTCTTTTAAATCCAACATATTCAAGGTGAAAGGATTTCAAGTCTAAGCCTTAAAAAGGATTACCAAAAGGGAAATGGTGAAGAGAATCTAGAACATAGCTTCCTTTGTTTATTTCATGCAGTTTGTTCTTCATGATTACCTTCATGCCATACAATTCGTTTCTTTTCTTTGGTCAATATGCCATACAATTCGGTTTAAAACTCAAAATTAAATCATGGAGAATGAACTACTCGTCTTTGGATACCACTTTTTGTAACCAATCGAAAACTCCATCACGCCCAACACCCTATCTTTCTCGAAGACCCCATCAAAGGTGGATACTGTGGCGTCAAACAACTTCAACGGCATTCTTCAATTCTGCAAAAGAAAAGCGACAATGGCAGATGCAATGCAATATGCCATACTGTGGCGGAGGAAGAGTGAGTTTTGATTGAGGGATTGATTTCATTTTGGCAATTAGTAAAACGGTGTGTTTTCATTTTGGCAATTAGTAAGCCGTTGATCAATATATTTTTGTCATCTACGGTTCACATATAATCAACTTAAAGCGAATTATACAAAGCAACCAGACAAGCTACAAGAACAAAGCGGAACTGGTATTTGCAGAATCAAATTAATAACCACAGTTAGTGTTCATGCCAAGGTGAGGTACCATCACTAGGAACAAAAACCAAAGAGGCTACACCAAGAACAAGAACAACAAAAGCTTTTTCCTAGGTTACCCAAAAAAAAGTGAAAGAAAAACTCCACACTGCACCAGTAAATACTGTGCTGTTATTTACATTAGAACTTAGGAGCCCTTTAAGGACAAGGCGAAACATTTTGACAACTTGTTTAAAATCAGTGAATGATGTACATGGCACATGAAACTCCGATTTAAAGACACATTAATACATTATATTCTGTTTTTGGTAATTATTGCTGATCACAACTTCACTCTATTTCTGAGATAACATCTAGCTCTAGGTTCAGACGTCCAGTACCAAATCTAGAACTTGCTCTACTTGCAGATGTAGAGGCAAAAGGATTAGGAGGCATCTCCAACTTCTCTCCATTTCCTTCAAGCATTTGAACCACAGCTTTCATGGTTGGACGATTTACTGGGTGCCACTGAATGCACCACAGTCCCACAATTGATAGCTTCTTTGCAACTCTAGTGTCTTCTTCTCCTTCTATATGGATTTGTATGTCTTCATTGTTCTCTAGAAGGTTATATATCCACTGTGGATAATAGACTTGGCTATTATTTTCTGCTGTGACATCAGTGATTTTCCTTCCTCCTACCATTTCAAGCAGCAGCATCCCAAAACTATAAACGTCTGACTTATAGGATACATTGCCAAAGTTCCTAGAAAATACTTCTGGCGCAATGTAGCCCAAAGTGCCCCTAGCTGTGGTCATTGACACAATACTTTGGTCCTTGGAACAAAGCTTGGCCAAACCAAAATCAGAGATTTTGGGTGTGAAATTGTCATCTAGCAATACATTATGAGGTTTGATATCAAAATGGAGAATTCTTTTATCACAACCTTGGTGAAGATACTCAATTCCCTTGGCTATACCGAGAGCAATATCTTGTAGCCTTTCCCAACCTAGAAAGACATCCTTAGTGTCTGCAGATGATATGAATTTCTGCAATGAACCATTTGGTAAGAATTCATACACCAAAGCTCTCCTGAGTCCATCTGCACAAAAGCCAACCAAGCGAACCACATTGACATGGTGAATTTGACACATTGCTTCCATTTCATTGATGAACTCTTGGCCATTCCCAGTTGTAGTGTTTAGGACCTTAACAGCGACCTGAATTTCATTTGATAGCTTTCCTTTGAAGACAGATCCATAAGCTCCCTGCCCCAGTTCTTCCTTAAATTGATTTGTGATTCTCTTTATATCAGCATAAGAGTATCTGGCAGGCTTAAGTGCTTTATAATCCTCCAGAAACTTTTTGATTCTTTTATAACTCTTCCTTTCAATGACAGCTACATAGATACAATATGCTAAGACTCCAACAAATATCAGCGAAAAAGGGCCTAGGATTCCACCTGCACATATCAAAATACATTATGGATCAAATGATTGTGAGTACATAGGCAATTTAATTCCTAGAATTATCATTCACTCACAGTTTAGTCATCCAATTTATTTAAGTATAAGAGTTTTTCCTTAATCCTTCTTAAGAATTAGGGTGAGATACAAAAAGGATTAACATGATACAACTTTTATAAGTTCAGAAACTAACTCTTACATATGAGTAAACTTAGGAACTAATTGTGAGTGAGAAATAATTTCAAGGATTTAAGTTGCCTATTTACTTCAGGAATTGTGGAACTTGTATCTCCATTATGCCAAATGAGACAGGGCTTTAGAAAGCTTACCAACAAGAACTTTTCATTTTGATGAACCTGCTAAAAAAAATTGAAGATATGAGCTTCTCACGCGTGAATATATAATAAAACATCTTTCTTTGTATCCTTGTTAAAGTATATCAACCACGAAATCATAACTACCAAGTGTACCTAACAAGATGTCTTTTATAACTTCAATTTTTTTTTTTTTTTATCGAAACAATGTTTTATAACTTAAATTTGACATAAAAGAAATCCTTGAAACATATTATGGAAGTATACAGAAGAAATCATACCTGTAGGGGGGATGCCTATACATTCGAATTGGTGTTTAGATTTGTTTTCTTTGGCCTTGCATTGCCCACCTTCTCTTTCGCAGCTTTTGCAGTCTGGTTGGAACCAGTTTAAACCAGCATCAACGTTATTAAACAAAGAACTAGGCAATAAAACAAGGCTTTGGATTCTAGTGCAAGACAATAAGGGTGTCCAGATTATTGATGATCTGGAATTTACTGCTATAACTTCAAAGCCTGGTTCATTGAGGCAAGAAAAGTTTCCAGATGTCATTATATCCCTGTTATCTGTGTTTCTGTGAGACATCCCTGACCCTGAACAATTGAATAATGCATATTCGTTGAGTTCAAAGTCATGGGTGAACATAAAAGGAGAGGTTGATATATCAAAATTTGCAATTTGTTTGTTAAGGCAAACTTCAGGATAAGATACAGTTATGAGCTGTGATGTGTAGTCTATGGTTTTGACTAAAGCCTTAACAGAGAATGGGAGTTCAAGCACTGTGTGGTTGGTATCGGTGCAGTATAGTTCAAACGAAGGATTATTATAGCCACACCATTGTGGTTGTCTTCCTCTTAGTCTGAAGGGGAATCTGATGGATGGTCCATGGATGCTATCACAGCTTGATTCTTTGCATTGGTCATGGGAAGTGATAGTTTCTGCAAACACAGTGAAGAAACAGAAGAAAGGGATGAGATTTTTCAGGCAGACAGCCATCAGAAATTAATGTGATCCATCATTCATCCATGTGAGGGTTGAAATATGTATCATCATTCATTATTGATAGCATTGACTCCAAGTCAGCGGAGACTGAGATATGTTTAGTCAAGCCGACAGTTATGCTATTTCACACGGAAATTAAATCAGTGATAGGATAGTAGAATAGATATTGGTGAAAATTATAGATCCATGAAATTGAAATGAAATGTATCTCATCTTCGCATACGGTATTTCGTTTTCGTTATCTGGTCCCTGTTAGGTTTTCTTTTCTGAAAAAATGTGTGTTTCGTGTGGGGGACTCATCGCTTTCGCTACTTTGTTTGTGTGCTCCTACTATGCTCTTGTTCGTAACGGTTTCTATTACGAATACGAATGTTTCGTCCCGTCGTGGCGACCTTGTGGAATCATATTCAACGAGACTTTTTCATCATCATCATCATATTATGAGGGAGGGAGATGCGTGAATCCCAGGTACGAAGTGATATGTGAAAACAATAAACCAGTGATCTACTTCAACTATGACACTAGTCATAACATAGACGCCATTATAGCAGCGGCTAATTCCTCCACGGCCTTCCGTTACATCACCACCGGAGTTAATCCCAATGATAATTGCTCTTTCATCAATTTGCACTCCATGCCTTATGAAAACATCTCCTTCTTCACCAGTTCTTATGACGAAAATTTAGCAGTTCTGAGATGTGAAAGACCAGTAAATGTTGATGGCTATCGGGACATCTCAAAGCACTGTGGCCATGCCGATGAGGAAAAGCATTATTATTCATATATGCTTTTGCCTGACGACAGCAGAAGTGACGTTGCATACATTGCAGAGTCTTGCAGCGTAGAGATGAAAGTAATTATGAGAACGGAAGAAGCGATTAGGTGTGGTAGAAACTGTTCATATCCAGAGATTCAGAGTGAGTATGTGAATGGGATTGAGCTTCGGTGGCAACCAATACGCTGGCAACCGGAAAAGGAAACATGGCAACCGCAACCCCACTGCATCCCGGACGGGAACCTATACGCCGTATTAAACAATTTCATTCAAATCGGTTACTTACGTAAGTCAGTCTATTTCTTTTTCTTTTTTATGTAATTGAGTTTAATATATATACGCAACACCGATATCAAACTAATAAAATGTTTAAAATTATGAATAAAACATTTACACGTAATTCCGGTAAAGTTTAAAAATTTTATTAAAATTATCGACAAAAAATAAGTATGTGTCATTGAAAAGACTTTTAATAAAATTTAAAAATAATAATTACAAAAAAATTATATTATTTTTGAAAGGGTTAAATATGTTTTTTATTCCTAAACTTTCACCCGAATTTGGTTTTGGTCCCTAATTTTTTTTTTCATTGTTTTTGGTCTCTATCGTCTTCAAATCTTTTTTAACAGAGTTGACAGCAGGGACTAATTCCAATAATTTGAAAACGTTAGGGACCAAAAACAACGAAAAACAAAGTTTAGGAACAAGATCCAGATTAGGGTTTGGTCCCTGAACTTTCACCCGAATTTGGTTTTGGTCCCTTAATATATTTTTTCATTGTTTTTGGTCCCTAACATTTTCAAATCATTGAAATTAATCCCTGTCACATCACCCCTATATTTAACAAAGTTGACGGCAGAGACTAATTTCAATGATTTGAAAACGTTATGGACCAAAAACAACGAAAAAAATATTAGGGACCAAAACCAAATTCGGGTGAAAGTTTAGGAACCAAAAACATATTTTACCCTTTTTAAGAATAAACTAAGAATTTAGGAGTCTATGTTTGTCCTACTTTTAAAGAAAAGTAATTTTAATTAAAATGTATTTTAAAAAGGAAAAAGCTAACAAGTGTCCCAGACACTTGTTAAAAAATCAAAAATAAAGTTTTTGTTAGAGTGTATAACATTTAATGTTACAAATACCATTAATATCGTGATTTCCAATAAAAACATTATATATATACACTTTTAACCAGTGTCACGGGGCACTCGTTAGCAAAATCGTTTTAAAAGTAATAATTATATAAATATTTTTTTTAAAAAAAGCTAGGATTTAGTACTTTTCTTATATACTAAAAATATGGAAATGTCTTTTAGTGTATTGATTAAGCGATTTAAACTAAAAAAGTTTATCTAAATAAGTATACTTAATGTTATAAAGACATAAAATGTCGTGATTTATAATAAAAATAAATTATTTATTAATTTCTTAACCAATCTCATTAACATTAAAAATATTATTAAAAATAATAATGTCATAAAAAAAATATCAAAACAAACTATTTTATAGAATCACTTTGTAACCTAACTCTTAAAATATTCTCTGAGGTTTATTTTTATATTTAGGGTTAAATATATTTTTGGTTTTTGGTTCCTAAACTTTCACCCGAATTTGTTTTGGTCCTTAATATTTTTTTCGTTGTTTTTGGTCCCTAATGTTTTCAAATCATTGAAATTAGTCAATGTCGTCACCCTTATATTTAACAGAGTTGATGGCAGGGACTAATTTCAATCATTTGAAAACATTAATGACAAAAAACAACGAAAAATAAAGATTAGGGACCAAATCCGGATTCGAGTTTGATCCCTAAATTTTCACCCGATTTTAGTTTTGGTCCATAATATATTTTTTTTGTTGTTTTTAGTCCCCTTTAGTCCCCGCAACATCACTCTTATATTTAACAAAGTTGATAGTAGAGACTAATTTCAATAATTTGAAAACATTAGGTATAAAAACAATGAAAAAAAAATAGAAACTAAAACCAAATTCGGATAAAAGTTCAGAGACCAAAAACATATTTAACCCTTCTATTCATTTAAAAATATCAAGTTGTATGTCACTAGAATCAACGTAGTGGTGAGGGAATTTGAATAATGTACATAAAATCCTAGATTTCAATTCAATTGCCTTCATTGTATACAGGAAAAAAAAACATATTCTAAAAAATTAAATCTAATAAGTGAGCTCGATTATGCTGGTTCTAACAAATTATATGTCCATGTTTAATTAAAATCTTCCTCTTTTTATCATGTGTATTAATTTATGTAATTTTGTACGACAAATTTCTCTACTTTGTTTAAAACATGTTTGTTTATTTAGCATATACATATCTATTTCGATCCCCAAAAAAAGCATATACATATCTATGTCTGTTGAATGCAACTCCGTTATAAATTTCTATAGGTGATCAAAACACTTGAATTGTATCATGGATTAAAAACATATCTTTACTATTAATTTTATTTATTTCCACAGTGTTTCTATTGGTGATTGGAAAATTTGTTCTCGGGTCACCCTTTGTGGTTATCTTCTTGATATATAAATGGAGAAAAAGGCATTTGTCCGGAAATGACCCGGTAGAAGATTTTATCCAGAGTCACAATAATTTCATGCCCATCAGGTACTCTTACTCTCAAATAAAAAGGATGACCAAATCTTTCAAGCATAAGTTAGGTGAGGGAGGCTATGGTTCTGTCTATAAAGGGGAGCTTCAAAGCAAACGCATAGTAGCTGTTAAGGTATTGACCAAGTCCCAAACCAATGGACAGGAATTCATCAGTGAAGTTGCAACCATTGGAAGAATTCGTCATGTCAATGTGGTGCAGCTCATTGGATTTTGTGCTGAGAGAACAAAACAAGCTCTGGTGTATGAGTTCATGCCTAATGGGTCTCTTGATAAACACACATTTTCACAAGAGCAAGGAAGCTCATCATTAAGCTATGAGAAAATCTATGACATTGCTCTTGGAATAGCTCTTGGAATTCAATACCTACACCAAGGCTGTGACATGCAAATCATACACTTTGATATAAAACCTCATAACATCCTTCTTGATGAGAATTTCAACCCAAAGATATCTGACTTTGGACTGGCAAAATTGTACCGAACAGATCAAAGCACTTTATCTCTAACAGCAGCAAGAGGAACAATGGGATACATGGCTCCTGAGTTGTTGTACAAAAATATTGGAAGCATCACATACAAAGCTGATGTTTATAGTTTTGGGATGATGCTGATGGAAATGGCAGGCAGAAAAAAGAACTCAAATGTTGTGGAGAATTCTTGGCAAGACTACTTTGCTAAATGGGTTTATGACCAATTTGAGGAAACAATACATCTAAACAATGTGACAGAAGAGGAGAAGAATATAGCAATGAAGATGATTGTGATAGCCTTAAAATGCATACAAATGAAGCCAGGTGATCGTCCCTCAATGAATGAAGTGATAGAGATGCTTGAAGGAGATGATGTGCCCCAAGATGTTCTTCCTCCTGATCCTGAACCTCTCCTGACTTGGCAAAGGATGTCAGCACATGAAAATGTAATTGATGACAACTGACACTCATCATGAGGTATGTGAAGGGATTCAATCAGAGTGAGAATGAAACTGATGCAGTTATTACCAGCTATCATGCAGAATAAATAAGTACAGGCTTTCATACCTTTACATTTCTTTTTCTATGCATCTGTCAAATTAGAAGCTTTCGCATGTATTATTCTCACTCACCAAATTAACCTGCTTACAAACTATTAGAAGCTGCATCATGAACAATCGTATTATCTTAATGATTTGAGATTTCTTTATGTCTGGCCATCTCATCATTGAATCTTTTCTTTATCATTAAATCCACCTTTAAATCATCTAGCAGTGTCGACAGTTTGATAATGTGCATATCTCTGTATACAAGTTGCTAAGACGCTTCTCATAGTCTTTTGTGAAGTACTCTGCTATGATCCTCGCTCTTCATCTTGCCTCTCCCATAGGATACTTCGGGTATGCTTAGTTTAGTGTGAGTTAGAATCACGTTCCCAATCCAACGATATAAATAATTGTATTAAAAAATATAAATTTGATTTTTAACATTAAATCAAACATACATTTCGTTAAAATATTTCAACTTTTTAAACAGTTATTGTCCTATTTCAACTTTTTAAACAGTTATTGTCAATTTATAGGGATCTGTTTGGTTTTCGATTTCATTTCCTGTATTCATCTCCTGATTTTTTATTCCAGCATTTCCAGTTTTTCCTTTGTAAAATTTCAGAAAACAAGAAATAGAAATGTAAACCAAACATGGCCTAAATTATCCGGCTCATCCCAAAATCACTATAAAGGCAATGCTACTCTCATTAGCATTGACTTGGATCATGTTTTGGGATAAACCAAAAATGTTATGAACTAAGATTTGCCAAAACATTCTAGTGTACAAAACAAAACATATAGATCAATTAAATCAAATTTATATAACATTTTTCTTGTTCATATTGTGATTATATGCTAAATACAACTTTCGGTTAAAAGCTGCCAAATAACAAGTTTAAAAAGAAATTAAGAAAAATGCATCCAACAAATAAGATGTGTTTGAATCCTCAACTGCAAGAAATACTTCCAGATATTGAAAAAAAAAATTACAAAACTTGATGTCGACATGCTGTCTACGAGAAAGTACTTATTCTAGTTTAGGATATCTCCACAAGTTTCTCAATCACATCCATTCAAAAATGGAATTATACTATTCTGCCCCAGCCGCATCCAATTCTATATATTACTAATACAACGTATGGTATGTTAAATTCCTGCTTCAGTCGCATGATGAATTAAATTTTAAAAAATGATCAGCTCCATTGCCAAAAAGGGCTTACAACACAGCCAACAAATTATTCAATCCTTAAAGCTTGAATTCAACAGAAAATGCCCATCACTGCAGAGAACTACAACCCATAGGATTTCTGCAATTTCTGAATCTGGTTGAGGAAGATCCATGTCATCTGCATAAGCCATATAAACTTGAGAAACCCCTCAAATGTAATAAAATAATTAAAAAAACAAAAAGCAAATGAATCAATGTAGACAGGACATGTGACAAAAGGGAATACCATGACATGAGGAGCAATCCTAACACAATAGACAGGGAATCCAGTGTAAAATTTCAACGGTCCTCCTGCTTTGAGGGTCTTGGCAGCACAGTCAAGAGAGCCAGTGTAGGGATACTTTCCATCAGCATCAGGTTGCATCTTCTGAATCTGGGTTTTCACATAGTCAAATGGCAAACTGCATGCTGCTGCAAAAAATCCAGACACCGAACTTGCACCTAAAGAAGAAATGTTTGTAGCAAACGGTGAGATAAAATCTTTGGCAGTATAAATAGGGAATTTCACATATGTAGCTTATGGTAGACATTCCACATGGAATATTACATATTTCTATTTAGAAGGAAATTACAGTTCAATAAAGGAGAATTCCCTTATAGAACCTTAATCCAAACTAAGAATCATGAGATATGAGTGTAATATTATATAAGCTTCCATAATATCAGACAACTGCAAAAACCAAGCCTCCCAATTTGAACAAGAATTGCAGCTTGGAATACAAATAATTGAAATAAAAAGCATTAGATCTGATTAGACAATGTGCAAGAGAAGAGACAAATTGCAAGAGCACCCTGGAAATGGAAATGGAAACGGAAGAGGTGGTTTGCATTTTCATTTCCTATTTCCATTTTTTGTTTCCTGTTTACTGAAATTTAATAAAGGAAAAACTGAAAATGCTGGAAAACAGGCCTTTCCAGTTTTTCCAGCATATTCAATTTCTGTTTCCAGCATTTCCAGTTTTTCCTTTGTAAAATTTCAGAAAACAGGAAACAAAATGAAAACAGAAAATGAAAATGCAAACCAAACAGACCTTTATTAATTGAATATACAGTGTCCCTAGGGTATATACATAAGAGTTCATGAAGACAAAGCATCATAGATATTCCCGAGATAAAGAACTAGATTAAACATTACAAAGAACAAAAGAGTCGTAGTTTAATTGAAGATAACCTTTAATTACATGCAATGTGAATAAACAGGATTGGTTAATGTCATAAACATTACAATAGTGCCCTTTTCTTGACAGATGAAAATCTTAACAATCACTTGCATTTGAATTTTGAAAAAAAAGCAACTCCAAGCTAAGGAGTAAAAAATGGTAACATGCTATTTTAACTTATTTGTATTTGAGGTAAGTTAACAAACTTTGAATTCATTTTACCTTCTTGATTTATCTTATTTTCTTCTCCTATAAGTGTTTGTAAAGAAGTTTATTCAAACTAGCTCTTTGAATTTTGTTCCAAAATAAAATACACCTTCAGCATTCAATTTCAATTCACCTGTTGTATAAGTGTAACCCCTGACTTTCTATTATTAGCTTCCAAAATCTCAAGGTTCTTTACAGCCACCCAATTCTCTTTAGCAACAAAGCAGAGATTAAAATCTAATCTTCAATTCATCTAAGCTGTTCTAATTCATATCTTTACACCATCTCTATTCTGTTCCAAAATTCCAATTCACCATATTATAGAATGTTTTGAATTTATTTGGATTACATATGCAACAAGATCATTCTTAGAAGGATAAAAACCAACTTATATTATACTAAAAAGCTAACTTGTATGCAATACGTTTTTCAGTGGTCCGCATGTACAATCATGAGCACATGGCAGAGAAGGTAACATAGAAAGGTATCACAAGACATCACAGAGAATGACTAGAAAGTATCCCCCATTGGACTTTGGCAACTTAAAAATTCATCATCAAAGTCAACAGTCTCATCAATTTTAGACTTTGAAACTGTGGCAAGTAATTTGAAACTTACAGTTACAGTATTTTGTAGATGAACATTGTTAAACTGATCATGGTTGTATTATAACATACAGATTGAGATGTATGTATGTAGATTATAACACAGATACAGGTGCATGTCTAGAACTTACCATTGTGGGACTGTTTTAATCTAGACGTAACCAATTTACGGATGAGAATAACATGTTAAACAATGCTCTCAGCACTTCATAAAGGAAATCAGTACTCTACCTCCCATTTAGGGTCAATTTTTAATATTTGGGTAAAATTACAGTCATCTCCTTAAAGATTTAGCCCAAATCAATATTAGTACATTAACTTAAAAATCCTAGTAGTACTTACACTTGTTAGTTTCAAAAGGATTAAAATACATTCCCAATGATATTGAGAAATGCTGCAGTGATCTCTTTCTTATTTTGCCTAAATAGCAAAATAAGTGATAGTATGATATTTGTCTTCTAAATCATACTATAAGTGATAGTATGAATTGGGAGTCAATTGTTGAAAAAAAGAGGAGTTATCACAAAACAACAAATTCAGGTCCTAAACAGTAAAACACAGAACAGGGGGGAAAATATGCATCTGTTGGCAAATTTTGGCAAATAAAATGATAGTAGATGAAGCAGATGGACCTTCTATTGCATGAGAGTAACATGTATACTATTGAAACGTCAGGGGGATAAAATGCATGGTTTTAAACATGGTAACATGGTGCACCGAAATTAGTTTGGACAAAATCTTCAGGCATGTAAAGTGTAATTTAACCTCAATATTCTTTTTTATTAAGTTGAGTTCAGTTCTCTCATTAATGCTGTATTAGTGTAAAAAAAGTTAAAGCCAACAAGTTCAAGACATAGCAAAACGGTTACTTACCTAGCACAGTAGCAGCTTCACCTAGACCAAGGGAATCCTTGAAGAACTCAACACTTTGATCATAAGATGCAAGCATCCCCATGTTCAATGCCATGGCTCTTACTACAGTAGGCCCAGCACCTTTCCAAAGCGCCAAGACCCCTTCATCTGCAACAATACGATAAAGTGCATGGAAGGCATTTGTGTAATTTCGGCGCTGAGCAGCAGGTAAAGTTGCATCAGCCTGCATACGAATGAGTGCCAAATCGGCTGGACTGCCAACAGTCGCTCCAATAGCACCAGCAGTCAACCCACATAAAGCTTTTTGGTAGAGTGGCAGGGGCTTGCCATCATTAGCCTCAATTGCTTTGCTTGTCAACATTCTAAAAAGCATTAAAACCATTAAGTAAGACAAAGCCCTTAAGACCATAAAAGATGATGTGGCTTCTAGTGATAAAAGCTATTATTGTACAAACAATGCAAAGGAATCATACAAAGCCTTAGAAAGAAGAAATGAAACTTATCCAAATGGATTAAAAGGTAACATACTAACAGCTCATCTGTTTATGTTTTAATTAAAAAAAAAATCCCCAAAAGAACTGTTTTAATGCTTTTCTCAGGAGCTACAATAGTAGCTTCTTAAAAAAAGCTTTTATAAGAAATTGTATCACAAAATCACTTTTTTAAAGCTTAAAGATAGGGAATCAAGAGTGATGAACGTAATCATATTCACAACAACTCACTTAAATGATCCAAGTCGAGCAGTGGTATATGTAGCCTGCCTGAGTAGTCCAGCAGATAGACCCTGCATAAAGTGATTCCAGTTTAGACACCAGTAGATGTATACCTCGGGTAAAGGACAAATAATTAAACTAACACCGAAGTACAAACAAAAAGGCCGGACAAAACAGTGACTCATCAGTAAGAAACCACTTCATAACCCATAAGCCAAAGCAACAATGTATATAATCCACTCCCACTTGCAGATCTATAGGCAGGTTAGTAAAACAAGTGAAGGGAACACAACACAGGACATTAGGGCATATATTGGTATCAGTAACACCAACATTCCACAGTGGATTCATCAACATAAATCTTCCACAAACATAGACAGTGCAACCCATTCCAGCAAGAACAAGCAAGGATCCATCATTAGAGAGAAAATAAAGCAACGACTAAAAAATAGAAAAACCAAAAACATGGGAATAAATGCAAAACCTTATAGAAGGCAGCAACACCCTCGTTCTTAAGCATGTTGGATGTGACTTGGGCAGCCGATCCTTGACCCAATTGAATCCTCACCTACACCACAACACCAAAACCATCAAAACAATACAAAAACCATAACTGCAAAAGGGATCGTACACAAAAAACCACAGATCTGAGTCTCATGAGAAAAATCAGAGAGACCCAGTAATCCATTTGAGGGAATCAAGACAGAAATGGCGCAAAGGTGAAAACTTTTTGAGACCTTGATCATATCAATGGGTTGAATGACACAGGTGGCAAGCATGCCGGAAGCTCCGCCATTGACGAAAGGCTTGACGGTGGGCCACACGCCGGTAGGAGCAGACTTGGCCTTCTTCTCGTCCCCCATTGATGTTGTGAGATAGAAAGGGGCTTAACGAAGAAAACGAGGGAAAACGAGAAAGAAGAGTGGTAGAGTAGAGTCTCGGGAGCTG
This sequence comes from Sesbania bispinosa, assembly GCA_026901365.1. Taxonomy (NCBI): domain Eukaryota; kingdom Viridiplantae; phylum Streptophyta; class Magnoliopsida; order Fabales; family Fabaceae; genus Sesbania; species Sesbania bispinosa. The sequence goes on along the minus strand of QLOH01000077.1, from coordinate 844,795 downwards.
CTGAATGAAGCAAGGGATTACAAGGCAATATATATTATAAACCTCGTTGCGTTGTTTTGCTTTGCACCTACTACAATGTACACATTCCCAAACCCTCTCTCTCTTCCTCACCCAACAAACAAGGAAAGGGAATAACATTTTTGTTGGAATTATTAACCTTAGCTTTTTCATAATTTACAAAACTAGTTTTTAGCCAATGAAATACATATTCGTTATTTATTTATCTTTTTAGTCTATATTGTTTATATTTAGAGTTTGATATATATACACCACCAATATAAAAAAATTTTACACAGACATTCAATGATGTGCTGCCACATCATTTATTGAATGTAATAACACACGAGGTATATCACATTCATTAAATGATATGGCAACACATCATTGGACGTTCGTGTAATTAAATCCTTATAGTTATGTGATTAATCATGTTATAATCATTTTTATTCTATTTTTATTTATACTACTAGTATTTTAAGCATTGTGTAATGCACCAGATAATATTCTTATGTTGTTATACTTTTAACATCATTAAAAAGATTATAAATTTTAAAATTTAACTAAAAACATCCAAAATATAAGGGTATAATTATAGATAAATTATTAATGTGTTTCTTAATTAATATATTTTTTATTTAATTAAAAAATTAAATAAGAGGAGATTACTGTACAAGAGAAATTCAAAGTCTCTCCAAAAATTTATAATTCTTAAAATAAAATAAAATAAAAAACCATGTAAGTTGATGTGGGATATCTGCTGCCTTGTAAGTTAACACATGAGTTCGTTTAGGACTTAAATTTAGTAGGTAAAAAAAAAAGCTAATACCTTAATCACTTGTACAGAGTGTAATAAGAGATTTAAGCGACATGTGGATAATAATTTTGATAATAGAAAATTTAAACATTTTTTAAATTGTACAATTTTTAAGAGAAAATAAAAAAACTACATGGAATGATTATCTAAGATAATTTTAAAAACAATATTGAAATGATTATTCATATTGACGTGGTGGAAGACCAACCTTATACAAAGCCTCGCCATTCTTCAACCTTTTAAGGAAAAATGAAAAATTGTATGGTCTTCTAAATAAGAGGAAGCTTTTAAGTGTTTGAAGGACTTTTTATCATCCCTTCCAATTTTAACTCGGCTGACATTAGGTAAAATCTGCTCCTTTGTTTATAAGATACAAATAGTACATCGAGTTCCACTCTAATATAGGGAGAGGACAGATAATATCGCCCAATTTATTTTGTTAGGGTATGTTTGTGAGATTTTTTTAGGGAAATAGAGGGAAAGGGAGGGCTTATTGGAAGTCAATCCCCCTTTGTGTTTGGCAGTTTAATTCTTTAAAGTATACATCTCCTCCCCTTCTAACTCTTCCCGTCCCTTCCTCTCTAAACTCACAGACACACATTTATGATACGTTTGGTTGAGGGAAGATAGCAGAGAAATAGAATGGGGAGCAGAGAAATGAAGAGAAATGTGGATGTGATTTTGTTTGGTGGATAGGTGAAATAGTAGAGAAACGAGTAAAGTATATGGGGCCCACACTAAACCCATTTCTTTCCTATTTTGATGAGAAGTAGCGAGAAATGAGAGGCAGCAAGGAGCCTTCCATCTTGTGTTGTTGCTTACCAAAATTTTATGCACTAGAATTCTATTTGTCTTTATCTCTTTAATCAAACCAAACAACTCAACTTCACATCTCTCTTCCATTTCTATTCTATTTCTTTCACACCAACCAATTTTTAAATCACTCCTATCTCTTCCCTATTTCTCTCTTTTCTATTTCTCTTCTTCTCATTTCTCTTCTCTCTGTTTCCATAATCACACCAAACAAAGCATTAGGGTATGTTTGGGAGTTGATTTTTGGAGGGAAATGAATGGAAGGGAATGGCTTATGGGAAGTATTTCCCCTTTGTGTTGGAAGTTTGGGTATCTTATAAAGTATTCCTTTCCTCTCCTTTTCTCCCCCTCCTTTTCCCCTCTAACCTTTCCACTCTCACAAACACACCCTTAGTAGAGACTTTCAAGGGTCGAAGGTCAGGTATCAGAAGCTTGAGAAAATTGACTTTCGTGTTGATAGTTATTACTATGAGGTCAAGGCTACATTTTAAAAGACACAAAATTATAAACTAACCAACCTATCATGATTAGTGTGCTCTTTTCTCTTCCATAATGAAAGAGTTTTTAAAAAGGATCATCTTTACATATGTCACAACTAACAACTTAGTTGTCAACTCGAAGTTGGTGTACATCAATGAAGACTTTGAATTCAAGATAAATCGTCAACTCAAAGTTGGTGTGGATTAAAGAAGACTCTTAGTTGATTATCACTATGGGGTTAAGGTCATATTTTCAAAATTACCAAATTGTAGACTAACCAACCAATCATGACTAGTGTACTATTTTCTTTTCCACAATAAAAGAGTTTTTAACAAGGTCCATGCTTTCTAAAATATTGTCATCTTTATAGAGGTTACAACTTTGTCACCAACTCAAAGTTGGTGTAGATTAATGAAGACTCTGAGTTCAAACTCAATTGTCAACTCGAAGTTGGTGTGGATTAAAGAAGGCTTCAAGTTTAAATTTGTCTGTCAACTTGAAGTTGTCATGGACTAAATAAAAGTAAGTTCAAACTCGCTCGTCAACTTAAATTAAGTTGGTGTGGATTATTGAAGACTCTGAGTTCAAACTCGGCTGCCAACTTGATGTTGGTGTGGATTAATGCAAACTCTTGGTTCAATCCCACCTGCCAACTCAAAGTTGGTATGTATTAATAAAAACTTTGAGTTCAAACTCGACTCCAACTTGAAGTTGGTGTGGATTAATGAAGACTTTAAGTTTGAACTCGATCGTCAACCTGAATTGTACGCTAAGGCGTTGCAAGGTAAAAACATATCATAACTTAACGAAGTAGAAGCTTATCATCTCATTATCTGGCCTACCATGTTTGGGGATTATGTACCTTCTAGGAAAGCCCATTAGGTTGATCGATCATGGCCCAAAATATTCAAGTGGAAACCTAGTATTTTGGCTTATATAAAAGTGGAAACCTAATGACCTATTAACTAGCCTGCCAATGCTTAGGGGTTGTGTACCTTAAAGGTAGGCCATTGGGGCGGTTGACCACATATCACGTGGGCAAGGTCCAAGCCCTAAACGACCTAGTATAAAAAGCTAGCCAAGACATAAACCCTAGCCACATTCACTTTACCATTCTCCTAGGGAAAGCTTTGGTCTTAAAACTCAGGGTCTAAGTCAGCTGTGGGGGGACATTTGTGGACATAATTAATAAACATGGCAAAATAAGTCATTTTTCATTCATCTCATGATCCTAAAATTTAAGAGAAAGAAAATATGGGATATTGGATGAAATAAAATGAAGCGCACTTTTATTTTAAATAATCAAAACAATGGACTCCATTGAAAGTATAAGCATAACATAAGGCTGATGGGAAAAAAAATGTAACATAAAAACACTATAAACTCCAGTGTGATTGCGTAGAAGATAAAACAACAAAAATGTATGTTATTCTTTTCACTAAGCTCCTAAATTTGTTGTGCTTGACATGATTATTTTGTACTATTCTAGTTTTATTTATAAGACCCAATTTGACTCAAACACGCGTATTAAACGCATGTTTAGTTTCATTTCTCATTCTCTCAAAATCAATTAACTTATAAGCAACAAAATGTTGCTTCTGCATGGAACACATGAACCACTGATTTTCAACGTGTAACCAAACATTATGGATGTCAATGGGGCGGGTAGTACACTACTCGCATCCATACTTGCTAAAATTAACGAGTACCCATGTGGGTAGCGAGTATTCACGGTTATCCATTAATATTTAAAATTTCAAAATTTATATAGAGAGAGAATGATAGAAATGTCATATAATATATTATAATATCATATTATATTAATAAATATGAGGAGGGTTCAAATTACACTAATGTAAGTTACACCAAGTCTTACACAGTTGATAACTTTAGATTTAATATAATTTTTTAATAATCCAACCGTTGAATTATATTTATTCATCATTTTGATTATTTGTGTCAAATCAACTATGTGTATTACATTTTTGAGACATCGCCTTGGAGAGTGAGGCATTCACTCACCCTACTCTTGGGGGACCATGCAGTTTCGTCCCTGACTTTTCCAAAATAGCACTTTAGTCCCTGACTTTATTAAAAACATGCACTTTGGTCTCTGACTTTCCTAAAAACATGCATTTTAGTCCTTCACTTTATTGACTAAACTTGCACATTGGTCCCTGATTCTTGGGTGACCATGCAGTTTCGTCCCTGACTTTTTAAAATAGCACTTTAGTTCTTGACTTTATTAAAAACGCGCACTTTAGTTCATAAAGTGCATGTTTTTTAATAAAGTGAATGATTAAAATGCATGTTTTTTAATAAAATCAGAGACTTAAGTGCTATTTTAGAAAAGTCAATAAAGAAATTGCATGGTCCCCCAAGAGTCAAGGACCGATGTGCTAGTCTAGTCATGAAAAAACATGCACTTTTGGGACTAAATTAGTGCATGTTTTTAATAAAGTTAAGGACTAAAGTGCTATTTAGGAAAAGTCAGGGACGAAACTACATGGTCCCCCCAAGAGTCGGGCACCGATGTGCGAGTTTACTCAAAATATATTTTAATGATTGTGCGGGTATTCGTTGGGCATTTAGTATAACATCTATTCTCATTCATTTAATAAATATGCGTGTATCCATTGTAAGTATATTCACGGGTATCAACGAATACAAATTTTTTTATCATCCTACCAAATATGCTATAAGAAAACATGTTTTAATATAATGAATTTTAAAATTTTTCTTACTTCTAGATTTACCCTTATTTAAAATCAAAATTTATTATAACACATTTACCCTTATTTAAAATCAAAATTTATTATAACACCAGGGATATTGACATGTGTGGTTCTCTCACTATTGACGTATACAAATGTATTAAAAGAAAAAGAAAGAAAGTATGGCCTCTAGCTGAGGATCAAGTCTCAACTCAGCTAGGGTTGGTTGCTTTCCTATCTTGGAAGGAATGAGCTTTAGCTAAAGAGTGTACATCAAAAAGTAAGCAAATTAAAGTCCGTCATGCTGATACATAGTGGGGTATGGTCCATACCACATACATGCTCCATGGAAATGCGAATTTCCTTATCTTTCGCTCGAGAAAGGCCAGCACAGCAATATATAATTTTAATATACTCTTTTTAATATATTATTTATTATCGGATAAATTTTATATTAATTTTACTGAAAAGGAATAAATCCTATTAAATAGAAAATTTTTCATATAGGGCCAATTTAAATTTTAAAAAAATAGATGATATAAAAAATGATCTATTTATTTTTTAGAGATTTTTATAAAAAATCAAAAGTTAATTTGTGTTTAGTTACAATCACACTAAAACGTCTTTTCATATTAATTATGTGTGTTTGATTTTCATCAAAATTACGTGATAAGCGATTTGAATCAATGTTACTCTCAATAGCGTTGATATGAATCTACGTTTGTGACGTGATTTTGATGGGATAGTAGAGAGATAGTTTATCTCTTTACTATCCCATTTAATTATCTTAAGAAACATGTAAGAATAACTTCTGATTAATTATAGTTATAATTTTACTTTTTAGATTTTGCTTATTTCTAGAATTTGAAATGAATATATTTAAAAGTTTTAAAAGTGATTATTTCTAAAAATATTCACAAAACAAACGCACTCATATTCTAATTAATTCTATAAACATTTTATCTAATATTAAAAATTGTGTTGATGGTGTTCCTCTCTTTTACTTTACCACCAAGCACATTGAGACAACACATCTTGTTTGAAATAATGTTGTAACGATGAATAGTGAATACATGTTTTTTTTTAATTGAAATAAATCACTTTTATTAAATGTGCATCTTGTGTACAATTCATTTTTAATTGTATTTTAAAATAGCTTAAATATGGTTTTGATCTCTTTAAAATACACTTGTTTTCATTTTAGTCCCCTAATTTTTTTTAACTTTTTATCCCCTAAAATTATTCTTTTTTTCAAAATAGTCATTATCGTGAAGCTTAGTTAATATAGTGTTGATGTGACTATTAACACGTTTTCAGACCTGACTTTCTCATACTTATGTGACATCAACTGTGTCAATGAATTATTTTTTAATTTATTTTATTACATAATAAATAGAAAATAATAATTGGAAAATTATTTTTTCCAAACCAAGAAATAAAAAAAAAACTTTCTCTAAAACACGCCTATTGTATTGCTTATATATCATCACTCTGCCGAAGCAAGGTTCCCCCTGCTTAATTATGCTAAAACGCTGTTGATTCTGCTTCCCTTATACTTGTTGAGCTTGCGGCGGTGTTGAAGGGGAGTCATGTTTTGTTTCGTGAAGACAATATGAAAGCGTGGTATTTTTGCATAAGAATCTATAATGCTTCAATTACATAAGTTAACTAAAACCCCACACACTACCCATGTCATCATTTTCCTCCAAAACCTTTCCTCTTTAAGCTTGCATCATAGTTCACCACCTTATTCCTTAATTTTGCCACTTCTTCTTTCAATTCATCCACTTCTTGCCTTGCACAACCTTCACCAGGTACATTTCCATTCTCACACCGACGAAAATAATTATAGGTTCTAGGTGTCTGTAACAAATTGCAGAACAAAATAAATAAGTTCTTTAGGAGTAATCACCAAAACAGGGGGACTAAAATGAAAATGAGTATATATTAGAGGGACTAAAAAAGTTAGGGTTTGAAGTTCTTACATCCCAGAGTCTGCATCTCCAAAATTGTTTTCCAGAATTAGATATTGTATTAGATGTTAACAAAATCAATTTCTCCCCCACATTTATACACAAATCGTTGGGAGAAATATGATGATGGGGAATATTTCATTCTGCAAAAAAATTATGCAAACATCTTAAGCTATTTCATATATGAAACATTAGAGTATACAAGTTGAAGAACAATTACCTGCTACCAAGTGCGATTTTGATTGAGGTTAGGAGTGGCTGCCTCAGATGTGTGAGAATGAAACATTGAAATTGTTGACTGTTGAAAGAATTAAGATTAATTAATTAATTAATTAATTAAATATTGAAACATATTATTTTTGGTCTTTAAGCCAACCAATGGTTGATTCAATGTATATATTTCCCTTAAATAAAGTTTTAATTTAAGTTTTATGTATGAAAAAAATATGATGCAAAAATTTATGGTATTGTGAATATGTTTAACTAAATTCACTCTTCTATAAACGTACTTGTGATTTATTGGAGAAAAAAAAAGTTGTTTCGGTCTTCGAAACATGCATTTGCATTTATAATGATTAATGAGTTAAATATGTTTTTAGTCCCTCAATTATAGTTAAGATTTGATTTTAGTCTCTGCAATTTAAAACCAGTGATTTGGTTCCTTTAAAAATTGAAAATGCACCAACTTAGTCATTATTGTATAGTTTTGCTACAGATTTTGCTACCGATTAGCTACGAATTTTCATCGATAAGGACTAAATTACTATATTTTTCAATTTTTGAAGGACCAAAATCATTGATTTTAAATTACAGGGACTAAACCCAAATCTCAACTATATTTGAGGAATAAAAACATATTTAAACCATGATTGATTATGAATTAAGGCGTATGAGTTCCAAGAGTAAAATAAGCAAGGCATGAAGGGCATTTTAGAGCATTGGCAATTGAGAGATTTGGCGTGTTTAATGTTGGTGCTCCATACAAGGACGTGTGATTCCATGTGAGGCGCATGCCAACTTGTGGTGGTGGTTGGTTGTTGCATGTGATATAATATTATAATACTCCCCCGTCCCTTATTACAAGACCCTCTCAATCGTTTCACACAGTTTAAGAAAAGTTGGTTATTGTATTGGTCTTTTAAAAAACAAATAGCTCTCAATCGTTTCACACAGTTTAAAAAAAGTTAGTTATTGTATTGGTCTTTTAAAAAACATAATAGCATTCCAAATATACTCCTATTTAAAAGTCACTATATTTTAGTAACATTAATGGTGGGTGACATAGTGGAAGACTCCAAAATTCACTATGGGTAAAACTCTATTAATTATTCACACTCATCAATATATGAGGAATAAAAAGAGTTGAATATTAATGAAGGGTAAATATGGAAAAAATAATTAATTTACCTAAAAATCTGCAAAGGGTCTTATATTAAGGGACATCCAATTCTTCTAGAAGGGGTCTTATAAATAGGACGGAGGGATTACATGGTTATATATAAAACTTGTGGAAGCATAGCACTGTCCCTCAATCCCAATGCTCAAATACCAAACTCTCCCTTCGGATTCGACGCTGAATGACGATTATCACATCAAACTCCTGTCCCCTCGGATGCTTTTGGCACTCGTATCGTTTTGTATTAATGTGAAATATCGCTTAGCTTGCCTTATTTAATTTGATTTTTAAACAGGTTTGTATGTTAGTATGATTTTTTTGTTTCATTTTTTTTTTCTAAAAAGGTCTAAAGACAGAATAAAAGCGATCATATTTTAAAGCCGAATAAGTCTCAAGGAAGCGTTTTAGATTCTATTTTTATATTCAAGTTGTATTTTTTTTATTTCTCTTAAATAAGATATTGGTGTATGGAAAATTTTCACTCTGGACTCATCATTTTCGGCTCAATCTCCAAATTTTGATCCAGACAGGCATTGCAACTTGCATATCAATATCACACTCAATATTTAGATCTGTTGGTGAGGGAGGCAACTCAAGTACTACTGATCAAGCTTTTCTAGGTTTGAATAATTTTATATATTTTGAATGACTAATGGCAAAAATATTTTTAATTATTTAAAAAGAAAGTATATTAACTAATTTTTAAGTTTTTAAGATACTCCTATTTTGGTAAAATTTGTATTAATAACTAAAAAGATGTAAACAAAATATTAAAGAGTATTAACGTCGCGTTCCTTAGAGTCCTAGGGCTCTGGAGGCAGATCCAAGAGTCACCCTGGTAATTTAGTGTTGAGTGAAGTTGTTTTTCCTTGTCAATAGAGGGTCTATTTATCATGTTTGATATCCTTATCTTATTTTTTTTTAAATTCCCCCCTCTCCTTAGTTAGTTACTTATTTGTTACACCTTATCCCTAAAGATGTTGAGCAAAATTATCTTAAACTTGAATATGGATTAGATCAATCTGATCTTTATTTATTATCGAAAGGCCTATTAGGTATTTAGGCCCATTAAGCATACATGCCCTTTTAGGACCAATACGGTACAACCTCTCAAGCATGATAACTTAAAAAGTTAAGTTATCTAATGCTTGTAAAGGGTTGGTCATCTAATTTTATTCTTTGGGGACCAACACGGTACAGCCCCCAAGCATGATAACTTAAAAAGTTATCTAAGGCTTATGATGGACCGGCCGATCACCCGATCCAGGATTCATGGGTCTCTAAAGGAGCACAAATTTCTAAGTATCGAGGCCATTTGGAAACTTAAAAAGTTATCATGGTGCTCAGGTCGGTCCCACAATTCACCTCTAGGCCCCAGATTTTCAGATATATTGTGCATCTTTCCCAAAAAATAATTTTGGGCATTAACTATGTTAATACTTTATAATTGATCAGCCCATACTTTATTGCTCACATGTAAGTTTCGGCTGTCCACGTACCTTTTTTCAAATTTCCCTCAAACATCCTTTACTCTTCATATTCCTCCTTCTAAAATCTTTTCATTTTCGAGCCGCCTAGAGATTTTGAAAGCCAAGCATCAAAAGGTCTTCGAGGAGAAAGATTAAATACCATCCTTATTAACACATGTTCAATCAGAGAAAGAAAAGCTTAGTTATGACTTTGACAAAGCTCGGAAAGAATGGCAAAACGAAGAAAAAGAATTAAAGACTGACATGGCCCTTTATCATGGGTCTGGTTTCGAAAAGGCTTTGTCTCAAGTTCAACTTCTATATCCTGACTTGGATTTATCTCGTACTGGGATGTTTAAGGAAATTGTGGATGGGCAACTAGTGGACCCATCAGATGATTAAAAACTTATAGCAACGAACTTTATCTTTTAGTTTTTGGGAACGCGTACCTACTTTAGGTGTTTTGAGAACCCTTTTGTTTGTTTAGAAGTATTTGTTTTTTACTAGTTTCGTATGACTGAGATGCTTTCCTTTTAGCAAGTCGTTTTTTGTTGATTTAAATAAGTTGATTTCTCAACTTGTTCTTGACGACTTAATAAGTCGGATTTAGGATCTCGAATTTTTAACTTGAATATTTTCTCGTAATTTTAACAAAGTCAGATTTGTCGGCTTTAGTAAGTCGAATTTTTAACTTAAAATCTTTCGTAATCCGACTTACGAAGTCGATCTCAACAAGTCGAACTTAACAAGTCAGTCTTATCGACTTAGACGAATTCTTGAACATTTCTTTCGTAATTATACGTACTGTACCGGACCTAACAAGAGTCGAATTTTTAACTTAAATCTTTCGTAATCCGACTTACGGAGTCGATCTAAACAGTCGAAACTTAACAAATCGGTCTTATCGGCTTAGACGAATTCTTGAACATTTCTTTCATAATTCGACTTACTGAATCAAACCTAACAAGAGTCGATTTTTTAACTTAAATATTTCGTAATCTGACTTATGAGTTGATTTAAACAGTCGAAACTTAACAAATCGGTCTTATCAGCTTAGACGAATTCTTGAATACTTCTTTCGTAATTCAACTTACTGAGTCGGACCTAACAAGTTAGACTTCCATCTTGAATCTTTCGTAATTCATCTTATCGAGTCGGGCCTCACAAATCGGTTTTAGTGAGTCGAATTTTTTACTAGAACATTTCTTTCATAATTCAACTTTCCAAGGAGTCATCCTTATAAATTTTTCACCAACTGGTTCGTTGCGATATTTCCTCCAACTGGTTCGTTGGGATTTCCGACTTCAAGGAGTCATTTTTGTAAAATTTTCTCCAACTAGTTCGTCAGGATTTTTTCTCCAACTAAATCGTTGGGATATCCGACTTCAAGGAGTCGTCTTTATAAAATTTCTCCAACTGGTTCGTTGGGAATTTTCTCCAACTGGATCGTTGGGATATCCGCCTTCAAGGAGTCGTCTTTACAAAATTTTCTCCAACTAGTTCATTGGGATATTTTCTCCAACTGGTTCGTTGGGATATCCGACTTCAAGGAGTCGTCTTTATAAAATTTTCTCCAACTAGTTCGTTGGGAATTTTCTCCAGCTGGTTCGTTGGGAATTTTCTCCAACTGGATCGTTGGGATATCCGCCTTCAAGGAATCGTCTTTATAAAATTTTCTCCAACCGGTTCGTTGGGAATTTTCTCCAACTAGATCGTTGGGATATCCGCCTTCAAGGAATCGTCTTTACAAAATTTTCTCCAACCGGTTCGTTGGGAATTTTCTCCAACTAGATCGATGGGATATCCGACTTTAAGTCATTTATAAGCTTTAAGTTTTTTGCAAAGATTTTACTAATAGGTCGTGAGTTGGTCTACAAGCTTGCCGACTACGTGAGTCGACCATATCATATTTTTTCAACTTTGTGAGTCGGTTATCGACGGCTTCACATTCTTTCATATTCCATTTTTCCATAGAAACTTAACGAAAGTCAAGACTTTATACTTCATCAATCCTCCACCATGTCACAACATATTGGTTGTGAGAGAGAATAATTTGCAAACAAAAATAATCTATATTAGTAATTAAGATACCAATAATAATTAATGTCATCATAATAATATTCATGCTTACTAATATGGTAATTAAAGAAATCATATAGAATAACATTATCAATTATCAATAATGATAAAATATAGGAAACTTATTTAATTTGATTGAAATTTATTGCGTATTAAATTTGACAAACATCTTGAATTTGATAGTACTAAGACAAAATATTTCTTGCATATATAAAATATATATTATTTAATTATCGATGAGTTGAATTTATAGATATGATTTATTTAAATTGGTTATAATGATTGGGCTTATTAAGGCTAAACAAGTGTGTAGGAATTAAATACATTTTATTTAAGCTAATTAATTTAGATAATTAAAGTTATTATTTTGGTTTTTTTAGTGTTAACCATAGGTATCCCCTATTACCAGGGGCAATCCTGTTCGGGGCTTGGTCACAGTTAAGGCTCCTCACCCTTCCCGAAGAGTGTGTTTAGTGGGGATCGATCCCATACTATCAGGATTTATAGGAGGAAAATTTCGCTTTAATGTACACATTAAATAAATAATAAAAAACATTATTATCATACAATAAATAAAGAAAGAATTAAAGTAATCAAAGGACAATCATGCTATTTATAAGAACAAAAATAAATTACCAAACATGTAGAAATATAAATTAAAAAAAAAATTGAACATCGTACTTAAATAAAATAGAACCTCTAAAATTTTCTTAACATAGATTTTTCTAATCTCTTTATTTGGTGTCAACTAGTCATTTTTAAATTATAAATATATTTGTGTCACCAAAAAATTATAAATATATTTGTGTGTGTATATATATATATATATATATATATATTGACAGTAAAGCACAAACAATTTTAAGCTTCTCTTTGTTAAGAAAAAGGTCAGTCACTTCGGATCTGTTTGGTTTTCTAATTGAAACAATTTATATTACGATAATGCGCTCCATCTATTATAGTATATTTATTTATGAAATTTATCTATGAATTTTAAGCGAACAATGTAAGAATTAAGGCACTAACAAAATAAAAAGATTGGTACAATACTTAACGAATTGCATATCTCAAATTATGGCATAATATTTTATTGTTAATCATATTCATTTAATTTCATATATCTTAACTTATATGATTTTGTTTCTTTCCTGTTTTTTTTTTTTTTTGAGAAAAAAGATTCAAATCTTATGCCTATTTTATGAAAGGAACTTACCTTGTCTGAGAGAGCTGAATGCCAAAAGCGGAATAGCCCATGGAGGTGGAGAGGTTAATGCTGAGAGCTGCTTGCATATGGAGCCTCATTCCAGGGTCTTGAGTGTCTTGACTTGGAGCGAGTTCGATTCCATCGAGTTACTGTTGCAAAGTAGCGAGTTGCTGTTGGTTCTGGTTCAACAGGAAATTGTTGCAAAGTTGCAAGTTTTTGTTGGTTTTGGTTCCATAACCCGAAGCTCTCGTAGGAGGAAAAAACGTCATATTTCTTGTGATCGGGGAGACGTTTTACCGTCGCCCCACAGTGGGCGCCAATGTTCACGTTGCGTTCCTTGGAGTCCCAAGGCTCTCGAGGCAGATCCAAGGGTCACCCTAGGAATTTAGTGTTTAGTGAAGTTGTTTTTCCTTATCAACAGAGGGTCTATTTATAGTGTTTGATATCCTTATCTTTTTTTTTTTTTTGAATTCCCCCTCTCCTTAGTTAGTTACTTATTTGTTACACAATATCCCTAAGTATGTTGAGTAAAATTATCTTAATTTTAAATATAGATTAGATCAATCTGATCTTTATTTGTTATCGAGAGGTCTATTAGGTATTTACGCCCATTAAGCATATTGGCCCTTTTAGGACCTATACGGTACAAAGAGATAATTATATAGTCTCCAAATTTATAACTTAATGTTTTGAATTCATTTTAATACAAGTTGACGTAAAAGAAAGTGAATAAAATATTTGTTCCATCACAGGCTACTTACTTAGAATAAAATATAAAACAAACTAGCGATTACTTTTTTTTAGTGATGTCCAAAACTTGAAAGCCCCGAAAGGACCATTTCACCAAGGAATATGAATGACAATGACTAATTAGTGGGCCTAGGGTTGAATATTCCTTTTGAATTGAGATACAGAACATGTAATTATGTAATTTTTAAAAAATATGAACCTAATTATGTAATTATGTAATTTCATCAAGGAATATCACAACTCATGTATCATTAAATTTATAAAATTATCAAACTAATTCCTGTGAAGTGTTTGAACAAAAATATGTAAGACAAGGCTGATGGAAAAAAAAATGTAACATAAAATACTTTGAACTCCATTGCACTCCATTGCGAATGCGTGGAAGATAAAACAATGAAAATGTATGTAATTCTTTCTACCAAGCTTTTAAATTTGTAGTGCCTGAGGGGATTGTTTTATACTTCATCATTATTATAATTTTAAAAAATAAAAATTTTGCTGCGAATTTTGATTGTTTCATTACAAATACACCACGACCTTCAAGTTGACGAGGGCTATATGACATTCTTGAAAATTAATTAATAACGTAAATTCAAGGCGTTATCATCTATCCATGCAGGTTTCTTTGCATTGTAATAGAAAAATGCAATCATCTGAACCAGCTCATCCGCAGTTCTGAGTTCTGCAAAGTTAGAAGTAACAGTGCATTATTATGAGAGAAGAACATAGACAAAATGAACGTGCATGCCTTGGTACCAACCAAACATAAACTAAGTTTCTGGTGAAAATGAAGAGAATGATCAACAGTCTCACTCACCTTTCTCCCTGTACACGATTCTGTTCCCCCGTAAAAATAAAATTTGAGGACATTCTCGTACTTTCAGGGCATAAGCCAAGTCTTTCTCGATATTAATGTCTACCTTAACTGCCTATAAATAGGAAACTCAACACATTATATGATAGTGAAAAACATACATGAGACTCCAGATTCTAAAATGCTGAGGTTATCATTTGAAACATTTGTACACAGTAACAGTACACTACTAGTAATTATTTTATAACAGAAAATATAAATCTAATTAGTGATAGTGAGTGACTAAAAGGAAGGATTGTATTGATGAAAAGGAACATCAGTTTTCAATTTCAAGTATGTAATAAATGCAAGTGAATTCTAGCACATGAATAAAAATTGACCATACCCTGGGAGGCAACCGATCTTTGGCTCTCCAGTACACCTTTATTGCTTTCTCCAGCTCTTTCAAAATTTTCCAGTTATCAGTGGCCCTATGGAATAACACAGATAAAACACCAAAGGCAGCATTTAGCTATAAATAATTAACAGATTATTTAAAATCGCTATCAAGCATCAGCATGTCATTATAGTAACATGGCATTTTCATATATTCAAATTTTAAAATACAAAAAATATATACTTAAATAATTGTTACAGAAATTCTTATCTAATGAATTGTTCTATGCATTCCTACACTCAACTAAGTGTTTCTTCGCCTTATCAAGTGCAAATGAGACAATTGTCTTTTGGGAACAACTGACATCTTAAAAGAAATAGGTGTACTAAGTGCCCGTTTGTTTTAGATTTTGGAACAGTCAGAATCAATTCTGCAGAATTGATTTTAAATCACTTCCGTCCAACGTATTTCGTAAAACATGCATCATCCATCTCAACCATTCATTTCTAGAATCAATTCTACTCAACTGTAAACCAAACGGACCCTAAATCATTCCCAGCACAAAATCTTTCAAAAATTGAATTTTTTATAGAGAAGAAATTTCATTATACACAAGAAGAGAACCAAAATTTAAAATGGATATATCCATTTTCTCACTTCTATGAAAGGAAGTTCATTTTTACTCTCAGTTCACACACATAAATCTTTGAACCACCCCCCCCCCCCCCCCCCCCCCCCAAAAAAAAAAAATCAAGATCACAATGTCAAAACTGTTTTCAGTTGTCACCTAATGCACATGGAAAAACTTAATCATTTTTAACTACCCAGAAATTTGTCCCATACTCCCATAAATGGAAAGCAGAGATGTAAAGGTATATTATATATATCTTACCAATCCTTCTTTACTACATCAAATCCCAAGCAGAACACGCCCTTTTACTTTTCCAATTTAATGAAAGAAACCATATAACGAACAGAAGCAATTACCTGTTATAGCGTTCAAAGACAAGGACAATCAAAGGGCTGGGATGGAAAGCAAAACTCTCCCACTCCAAACAATTGATCTCCTGCACCCAATTATCATCAATCTCCCCTTCCCAGTCAATTTCAACACCATCTTCTCCTACAACATTCTTAATTGGATGCTTCTCAAAATACTCAGAAGCTCTTATCCCCCACCCAACATCCGCATCCAATGGCCAACTTTTACTTTCTTCCTCAATCACCATCTTCTTTCCACTCTCTTCTTCCTCCTCATCATCATCATCATCATTGCTGCTTTCAGATTTAGAATCATCACGAGCACTGTCCTTCATTATATTCTTATGACCCTCAAAAGCATCCGCATTTTGTTGCCGAATGGTATCAAATGTGCGCTCAAGTGTGTCACGTACAAAATC
This sequence comes from Sesbania bispinosa, assembly GCA_026901365.1. Lineage (NCBI taxonomy): Eukaryota > Viridiplantae > Streptophyta > Magnoliopsida > Fabales > Fabaceae > Sesbania > Sesbania bispinosa. The sequence goes on along the minus strand of QLOH01000077.1, from coordinate 828,513 downwards.
TTCCACTTTCATGGGTTCACTTTTGCGACCACGCCTCGGCTTCCTTGGAATCGTTGTTGGGTAGTTATCTGCATAACTTTTGTCATCGTTGCTGGATGTTACATCTTTAGCAGGTTGGTCTTTGCGACTTCTTCCATTAATTCTTGCTCTTTGTTTGGAGCTAGGTTTAGGTTCGGGTTCAGGTTTTGAATGAGAATTTGTTGAAACAGAGCATGAAATAGACTTTACAATGTGATGGCCACTAGATACAGGGGAATAAGACAAGGATCCTGAATGAGAAAAACCTTCAAAACCAGCATCGAGTTTTGTTGTATGAAAAGGTGAGAAGCGTCTGGGCACGACAGCTGTTTGGAGAATTAGCATTTTCGTGACTTGAAACAGTTGACAACGTTGTCAGAGGAAATACATGAGATTATGTATTGGATGAACAACGATGGAGCAGGCTTTCTGCTAAGCCTGGTTACACAAAATAACGTGAAATGTTAAAGAAAAGGAGAAAAATGTTTAAAACAGAGAAGTTAGAAAATGGTAAAATTCAAAGAAACTGATTGGATTATTTTAACAAACAGCTGGTGCTCAAAACACGCAGGATTAGAAATTCTCCCTTTCCTTAACCAACACTTACTTGCTGTGTAATTTTGGGGTTTCGAACGTTTAAATGAGTCAAGTGAAGCTCCTGACTGAGTAGGGACCGATAGACACTGAAACGAGAATAAATAGTTGCGTATTGTTCTCCTTCTCGTCACTAGCCACCTCTGGTAACTATGCTACTCTTCTTCATGTGTGTAGTGTAGTGTAGCCACTTCATGTTATCAATTTGGGCCGATCTCACTTGAGCTGGCTGGCTCCTATATAAAAGGGGAATTTCTTTTTGCACCCCCTTTTGCTCTTAACAAATTCCAAAATCTTCTTTCTCCTCCCTCTGTCTCATTCTGTGTCGCACCAATTATTTTTTGACACATCATTTAAAAATATACACGCCAGCTTCTATTTTGTTAATGTCGTTAGGCACTTTTGTCCTTGCTCTTTCTTTGTGACTTATGAGCCTCTCCTTATCCTTCCCACAAGCTCTGTTTTCGTTTGCTCAATTGTTCACATCGTTCTCTCCTTATTTTTGTTCGCCTTTCATTCGTTGATCACCACATCAACGATCACAATTCTCCCTTCTTTATTCAATATGAACTGGGATTTTGGCCCTTGCCACCATGACCTCATTTCCTTTTTGCGTGTGATACTGGTTTTAGGCTTCTAGTAATTTTGAAAAAGCGCGCTTATGATATTAGTTTTTAACATGGTTACGTTGATCTTTTCCTCTTTTTTATTCATGTAAATGCCACATTAAGTTTGATACCTGATTTTTTTTTTTTGTTTTACTTCCTGAAATCATAGGTAAAATTAATAGACAATTTGACCAACAAGGAATGACTAGGCAGACTAGCCACTACTATAGGTTGCAATTTTTAACTAGGATCCAAATTCGATTGCATATAGGTTTATGGAATACTCTCTTACTGATGATGAAATTAATTATCAGCAAGTATTAAATATAATTAGAAATATCAATGCAATTATAATTAGTCTTGTCACGTAATTTGTTTAATTATTTTGAAGATAGATAGTTTGTTATTAATATACCTATGGCCTGAAAACAGTGAACTCAGGAGTTCTATACACATAAATATGAAAGTATGAAGAAGTTCACTTTCAATTGAAAATGTTTCTTAAAACTGAAATTCAAGAAAAAATTCTCGATAAAAGCATCATTATTGCAATCTTAAGAAGGGAAAAACTGAATAGAATTGCATATGAAGGTTGATGGCGCTTGATGAGTTTGATTTCAACACGAAAAATTTTGACTAGCATAAAAGGAGAGAGACGAGAGACGAGGGAGTTGGGGGAAATAAGGATTTGGAAATTAACAGGGAAGGAGGGACGAGAAACACATGGAGTGAAGGAAAGAAATGACGTCGTTAAACTTGATGGATGGGTGATGTGTAATTTTTTTATCGAGTTGTCGATTTTTTAGTGGAGGGACACGAAGGGGATGGGAAATGGGGATAGGAGATTTTCATCCTTCCCAAAATACTCCATTTCTCCAACCTAACTCATCCCTCTCCCCCACTCTCTCCACCATCAACCACCACCATCAAACAAGTCTTGCATCTTTGGTGGCTCACCAGGGAAGTACAAGGGCAACACCATTCATGAGATGGGTAAAAGGGGATGGGAGGGAATTTTAGAAGTTTCAAAAAATATTGAGGGTGTGAAAAGTAAAAAAGGTATGCGTAAAACAATTCCCTTTTAAGATCTTTTCTTGGGCCATTTCTTTGAAAAGTAACTATGAAAATTGCTATTCACACCATCCATTTTTCCTAACCACATTACCCTTCTTTTTTAAAAAAGATAATACCAAAAATTTCCCAAAACACCTTATCACCTCTCACCCTTGGTTCACACTAAAAAAATTTAAAGGGTATAATTATAATAAGAAACGTGAACACCAAAAATATCTACCCTCCCCTCTATTATTACCTTTATTAATAATATAGATTTATTTTCAAGAAAAGCAATTAATGTTTATGATTATTATTTCATACTTTTCATCGAGTACATTGTACATTGAAGGTCTCTTCGTGTAAGAATATAAAAAGGTTTTCCTTTGCAATTAATTTATCCATAATTAATCTATTTAATTTTTTATATTTGAAAACTGAAAGTTCAGGATGACAAAAATATCGGTAACTGTGAATGCCGACAGATATACCTGTAACAGATACTCATATATTTATAAAATAAGTGGAAACATATACTATATTACATTATTACCCATCTCGCAACCTGCGGATACACACATACTCATTAAAATATATTTTTCTATTAAATATATTAAAAATTAGACACTTTTTTTATTATTTTATGGTGAAATAAATTTCATTTTATATTATTTTATAGTGATGTTTTTAATATACTAACCCATAATGATATTATATAATGATAATTTATATTTCATAATATTATTATAATATGATATTATAATATATTATATGACATTTTTTTCTTTTTATTTTATAATATATGACTAAGTAGTGTTAATAATAATCATTTTTCTACACATCTAGGAGAATGTTAACACATGACATCCAACTGTCTAAGTTTATAAAATAATGTGATGTGAAAATATATTATAATATTTAATAAAAAAATTTGAACATTAGATTAAGTGTTTTGTGTTTTAGAACATTAAACATATAGTGTTTTGATTTAATCAAATTGATATGTTTTAACAATTATGTTCAGATTATTTAGAGTAATTTTTCAATTGAGTTATGATTTTCTTAAATTAATATTTTTTATTGAGTTATTAATTTTTCATTTAACTAAAGTGCGGGTATCGATTAACCAAAATAAAAGATGAGATTTACCAAAAGAGTGTGGGTAACAGACTCGAGTAAGAGCATACATACATACATACATACATACATAGGGTGGGGAAACTTACTCCAGGAGTAACTCTGGATAAAGTTACTCCGCTTAATAACTTCTTATAAAATGTGAATTTCATCGATCAAACTATCATATTAACAGTTTTCATTAAGTAGATCAAGCCTACAAAATTTCATAAAATTTAAAAATAATTTGATGTTTCATCGAATCACTTCAATTTAACGTGTAATATACTTTTTAAAATATAAGTAAATGTTTACTCTAAAATTACATACCTATGAATGTCCAATTAATCTAAAATTTGGTGTACATAATCATCATATTAATATCAAATTAACCAACGGTTAGATTTATTAAATTTACAATTTATAAGAAGTTATTAAGCGAAATAACTTTACCAGAGTACTTATAGAGTAAATTGATCCCCACCACTCAATATATATATAGCTACAGTTTTTCTAACCTGTGCAATATTACACAGGTATTGCACAGGATAATAAAACAAAAGTGAAAAGCTTTTATTGGGAATTACAACCATCACAACACTCAATACATTGGTAATGTTACTGGTTGCAATTTCCTATATTCTACTTTTATTTTATTATCCTGTGCAATTTCACTGGTTAAAAAAACTGATATAACTATGTAAGAACGAACATTAAAGTACGCGAGTAAGAACGCAAATGGATACTATAGAACCATTGTCATCCATAATCTTTATGGCATTCTTCTAAACTGACTTCACTCTTTCCGTTTGAATTTGGATGTTGATTCGGTGGAAAATGGTGGGTCAGGTTTTCAGAGGCCTGAGAAATATTTACAAATCATTCTTAATTTATTTAAAATTTCTATCATTGTAATTAGTAAATAAGAAATAAACTGTCCTCATCAAAAAAAAAAAAAACAGGAAAAGAAATATACTTGCCAGTTTGTATTGCTCGGATAATATTACCAGCAAGTCAGCAACTTGTCTTCAAATTTAATTTTTAGATAAATTTATACGCACCATATATTATTCACATAAATCCACAGTATCAGTCATTCCTTGGTACAATCAGTTGGCTTAAAGGACACAGTACCAGCATTGAGGTCAAATCCTACTAAGAAGTTCATCTGAGCTAAGTTCCCATAAATAGCAAGATCAGTGTTGGGAACCATTGTCAAACACACCACATCATTATTCACCCATAAAAACGTGTTCACTGGCTTCAGCTTCACATCACCTCCTTTGAAATGCATTGTAATAATTGGGAGTTTGATATTGATTTTGTCACCAACACTTTTGTAACATGCATCAAGCTGACCATCAGGGTCATCCACCTTCTCAAGTCCTATTACTCTGTCCAAAACTTTAACCATAGCATTGAACATAGAATCTGGAAGAATAGTCAATGTTGTCCCTGAATCAACAATTATATTTCCCTCAACAACACCATTCTTTGTCTCACCCTTGTATGCAATTCTCTCTATTCCCACACTTACTGCCTCCAATGATAGGTAGTAAAATGTTTCATCACCTTTTGTTACAATAGGAGTTGTAACAAATCCAGGACCAGAAACAACAGAGTTGTTACCAAAACTTATCTTGCTAGTTGAGTTAATAGATGAGGGTACTAAACAATAAGAGAATTTTTTGCCAAAAGACTGAGAAGTTTGAGAAATCAGGGAAAGTTTGCCACTACCAAGACCTATTATGCCAGATCCTGACTTATCAAATAAACCATCAGTGTCATCTGAACACCCAAATGCGATATTTTGAACAGAAAGTGAACTACTACTAGTGCCTAATGTTAAAGTTTCAGAGGAAAGGTTTCCAGAAGAGAAAGAACCATCCCCATAAGCAATTCTATAGCCACAAGTGTTATTCTTGTTACAATATTGATTTGGAATTGCTTGGCAGAAGCTAGATTGACATGGTATGGTTTTGTAGGATGAGGAATGGCTAGTATCAAAGAGAGGAATAGTTTGGTTGTAACATATTATGCATGGGAGACATTGTGTCCATATGAGATCACTACCTGTGTCAACTATTCCAATTATTTCAATTGGTGGAGTTCCAAGGGACATTTTCATGAGATACTCTCCACCACCTGGCTTCATAGGGGATTGTATGGATGATCTGAAATGGTTGGCACGCTCAAATGAGCGTTTGAAAGCATCATGCAAGCGATCAAAGTGGGTGTTTTTAGGATTGTGAAATGGGGATAGAGGGGAATCATAGGGAATGAGATGAGTAGTGTATCCAATAACAGTGCCTGAAGAGGGGTAGAAAAATAAGGGGGAAAGGATGCTTAGAAGATATAAGGAAGAGCAAAGAGTTTGGAATATGGTGGTGAAGGCCATCTTTGACAATGAAGGTGAATGGGTGTGGTATAATGGGATTGCACATGCTGAATTTATAGAGACAAAGAGGGCTATATATGTAACAGATAATTATGATTGGAATACCAAAGGTGTAATTAATGTTGCATAGACATTGAGTGATTTTAATTTCGTAACTTATGATCTTGCTGCCATGCGCATTTTTAATTGATGTACATATTCAAATTATTTATTTCTCATCTCTCATATTTGTATATCTATAATATAACAATAAAATGTCAACATTCATTTATTACTGTACATAGTAAAAAATAATATTTTAATATGTTGAAATCATTTAGAATAATATTTTAATGTGATAGAAAATGAATCTAATATAATAATTAAAAAGTCAACATTTATTTGTTATTGTACATGGTAAAAAAAATAATATTTTAATATGCTAAGTTCATTTAGAATAATATTTTAATGTGATAGAAAATGAACAAAGAACCATCATTCACTTTTTACTGTTTATTGTAAAAAATAACATTTTAATATGTTTGGTTCATTTAAAATAATATTTTAATATGACATGAAAACGAGCAAAGAGTCACTATTCACTTTTTATTGTTCATTATAAAAAATAATATTTTATTATATTAAGTTCATTTAAAATAATATTTTGATATGTAATAGGAAAGGAAAAGAGAAAAAAAAACAATTGAGTTGTAAAAGAAAAGGTGAAATAAAAATGTGAAAAAATTATCACTATTTTTAAGAATATTAAAACTTTTGTGACAAAAAAAAATTAAAACTTTGACACCTCAATTTTAAAGAGAATTTAATAGGGGTGTTCATATCCAATCCAATCCAATGCAAACCGCAAAAACCGAACCGAAAAACCGAAAACCGAATCGAACCGAAATCTAAAAAACCGCAAACCGCAAACCGCAAAAACCGAAATATTTTTATTGGATTGGATTGGTTTTCGGATCCTATGTTGAAAACCAATCCAATCCAATCTAAACCGAACTTATATATACAACATATATTATTACTTAAAAAATAATCATATATTTATACTTATATACATATATATTTATAAAAATACTTTTATTAATATATTTTTTATAATTTTATTATTTAATATTATGCTAATATTTCTATAAATATATTAATATAAAAGTAGTTTTAATTTAGTTTTCATGTCTCATGTCCTTCTTTTTATATAATTTTATATTAATTTTAATAAATGTAAATACCAATAAGAAAATGTTTACTATTATTTCATTATTTTGTCAATTATATCAAATATTTATTATTGCTTTAAAAAACCGAAAACTGATCCAATCCAATCCAATCCAATCCAATTTAAATTGGATCGGATTGGATTGGATTTGAAAAAATATCAAATCGGATGATGAAGTTATAAAACCGCAATGATCGGATCGAATGATTTTTTGCCTCAAAATCGATCCAAACCGAACCGCGAACACGGCTAGAATTTAACATGTTATCCATCTATGTGTGTAATGAGGAAATTAGGAAAGCCCTCTTTGAAATGGCTGGATTTAAAGCACCTGGATGTAACGGTCTCCAAACCATCTTCTACCAAAGGAAATGGGATGTGATTGGCTCCTTAATTTGTTTGCAAGATGATCAAGGAAATGTGGTTAAACCTTGACAAGATTAAAGTCATTAACAAAACCCTTATTACACTAATTCCAAGGTGGAAAGGCCCTTAAACCTTTCTCAATTCAGACCTTTCTAATGTGTCATATAAGATTATTGTTAAGGTGATTATCAAAGATCGAAATCTATCATGATCAGGTAGTTAGTCCTTACTAGACGAGCGTTTTGCCAAGTCTCTATAGTAGTGATAATATTATTATTATAGAGGAAGTTAGACACAAATTGAAAGAAGGGGAAGAGAACATTTATGGCATCAAGATCAATCTTGAAAAAGCCTATGAAAGATTTAATTTTAGATTTAATTCAGAGACCCTCTAGGACATTGGCCTTCTTGAGAAACTAAGCCAAATTATATATGGTAGGGTATCTATCTGTATAAGATTTTGTTTTTACTTTTTGTAAGTTCTTCTCATTTACTTATTAATATACAAACACCTCTCACTGCTGCCATTTATTTTCATAGATTTGATTACATGTCTAGGACTTCATCCGGCAAAAAATATATTCTATGATGTATATATTGCAGTGAAAAATTGAAAATCTGCATGCTTCCAATTCAAAGGACTGATTGTCTTGTTCATCCCTTACTCCATTAATTTATCCCCATGAAGAGGTCTGAACTTTGGTGTCTGCTGAGAATTAATGGTGTCACTAAAGTCTGCTTTGAACTGATAGCTCACGCTTCATTTGATCCCTCATTAGTCTCCTTAGTATTTTGTTGGAAGATGTTCGAGGAAACTCAGGCACAATTTTAACAAGGCTTACCTGTAATGTAATGAAAAGAGTTGTGAGTGTTAAATCAGTTAGCTGAATCATCCTGAACTGAATGAGGTCAGTTATCACAAACTAATAAACTGGCAATCAATTCATAATTGTTCAAAACCAACAAAGGGCCAGAGTAAGACCTTAAACAAAGGATTAAGGTTGCTTTGAATGGCTTTAGAGAATTTCATCTTTAGAGTTTCTGCATTTGAATTGTATCCTTTCTTTAAAACTACAAATATAACCAGTTCTTCAGGGCCCCTATTTGCAATTACAACACTGATTGCAGCTGTCTCCAAAATACATTCGTCAGCCCTGTCACAGACACGCTCAATTTCTATGGAACTTGTCTGCATATCAGAAACAGAAAATTCCAATAACAACCAGTCCAACATTGTCAAAGTAAGAGCAATGATCATGTAAGTATAAGAATTTCTGTTGAATCCAACATGATCGGTCACAGTGTATCTTCATTCATTATCAGTTTATGCAGACCATATATAAAACCAGCAGACCTATCCTTCAAAAGCTTCATCCCCAGTCAGTGTAGAACTGGGAGAAGGAGCATAAAACAAATATAGTGGGTGATGTGATTGTTACAGTGTGGCTAATTACTATGACTGGTGACAGTATCTTACAGAAAGTTATTACAGTTGTTTTAAGTGTTTCCAATTATAGTTGCTGAGCTGGAATGAAGTGTTAAGCTGGAAGGACTGTAGTACGTACTCAAGCATAACAGAATTGGTTATGGTTTATCTTTTTGTATGTTTTATTTTCTTGTAATTTCTGTTACACCCTTTATAAATGGGAAGTGGATCAGATATCATGAATCAAATAATTAAATAAACAGAAGTTCTCCTCTCTTTTTTCTCTAGTCTCCACTCTTCCATTTTTCTCTTTACTCATCCAAAGTATATTCTCTTGTTATCTCCCTGGTTGGTAGCTTTGATTACTATCAGATTCATTGAAATTCCTGAGTATTTTTCTTATTTTGCATTGTTCCCGTAAGTCTGTTAGAAACCACCCATGAAGAATGTTTACAGTTGCGATAGGAAGTGTGGTAACAGAATATTAAAGCCACATGGAGTTATTAATAATTAGTAATTGGCTAGTGGTCAATTAATTGTGATAGTGGGGGCAGGAATTAATAGGGAAGACTGGAAGGGAGAGGTTGTAACTGTCCAGTGGACAGTAAATTGTAACAGTCTCAAATACCTGGAGGGATATTTTCTGTTTTTCCTGTATTTAGCATCTCCATCTCAGTTCATATATCAATCTGATATTGAGCTAGATCAAAGGTCTGTTTTGAATAAATTTTCCAGTTTTCCTATTTATTCAGAACCAGTTCTATTAGAGTCATACCTTTATTCCCCCAAGATTCATGGTGTCATCGGCCCTTCCTTGTACAATGATATAGCCACCGACCGTTCTCTTGATTATATCTCCATGTCTCCTAAGAACCTGCTGATGCAAATATCAAGATAGACATGACAGGTTATTACAATAATAATAGAATGAGAGTAGTTAAAATTACAAATTCAGTCTATACTATTATCATGTAATTTCCAAGTAAGGGATTGTTGGAAAATCCTTAATGTAGATCTTTCAGATCTACAATACTTTTGGACAGCGATTGCTTGCACAGGAATTAATGACATTTGATAACCAACAACCAAAACACCTGAAGTTCAGAATCAAAGATATTCCTATCTTTTCCCTCTAATGCGCTAACTACGAATTTTTGATGTGTCATTTGGTAGGTGTGCATGGAAACATGTGCTTGTAAAGCAGGACCTCAAAAAAGCCTTTAAGATATAATTAACCACAAAATACTTCCAGATCAGCAGAGAATATGTTGTCCTTCATGCAAGAAAAAACTGATATTTCAAGAGCTGTATCTGTATGTGAAAATCATTTTAAGCATATTGATTGGAGTAGATACCTTTCCTTTATAAATGGGCATTCCCTTAAAGTAAACCTTCTCGTGATCAGCATTCAGCAATCTATCAGATGCTCCCAAAGAGAGAGGGAATAAGCCCACCTCACCAACACAAGGAACATCTTCTGGCTGTCATATTGGTCAAAGAAATCAAATAAATTAGAAAACCTAAAATATAATTTGTCTAAACCCGGAGATAGTCTGCTATTATGAAGAACAGATGATGATTTATTGAACATATTTTGAAGATGATGCAAACACCTAATTCGGAAGAGCATGAAATTTCAAAAGAATTGAAGATTGCAACATGGACTAGAAGTTGCAGGAAAAAATTGGTGACCGAAGGGTTAACATAGAAACTACATCTATAAAGAAACAAATGTTGAAAGAGATCCATGTGGAGAATTTAAATTGATAACAATTAGATATTCAGGTGGGTAATATTAGATTTTGAGACTAGGGCATCTGGTTAGCCATTATTGCACCAACATATCCTTTCTGTTTTCTAGTCCAGAAGATGTAATAAGTAATAGTAACTAATAAGCACATGGTGTCCATTACCATTGCAACCAAAAAAACTATACCAAAGTATTGTCATGATGTAATGTACAAGTGGCAGCGTAAGTAAATAAGATCACATAACCAAAAAATAAAAACAATATAGAAAAATTTCTTACATAAGGAACTCCATTTTCATCAAGAATGACAAAGCCAGTAGTCATTGATGCTGTGCTGAATGCTCCAAAAGCTTGAGGCTGCAGGGGACTTCCTGCAATGTAGCTAGATGCAAGCTCAGTGCCTCCACATAATTCAATGATTGGATTGTAATAAGCTCTTGAAGAAAGCCACAGATCATCATCAACATTTGATGTTTCTCCGGTGGAGCAAAATGATCTACATATAATGGTAGTTTAGTCCATTTTTCGTAGTAGTCACTTGATTTTTTATACTTATGAGAGATGAGAGATATTACTTTATCTTTGTCCAATCCAAGCCCTCCATACATCGTGCGCTCTTCCAAGATTTTACTAAGCTTGGAACTGTTCCCAAAATGGTAACCCCTGCATCCTGAACAATTGTAGTTTAATGAATAAGGTTGTTCTTTGGTGTGATGTGTCAGATTGTATTGATGCAGAATACAACATCTATAGCAATTATGATGACAATTCCGTTTCATTGCTGTATTACTGTTTGATCTACGCCCCATTCAGACCTTATCCAATCCCTTTTGTTGCTAAGCCAAGTGCTAATGGAGAGAAATTTTCTTCTAAAAAGTCCTTTTATTTTTTTTCCCCTTACTTTATTAGAATATATTTGACCAAGACTCATTCAGATCACATGTAAGCCATTCATTAGTTGATTCAAGGGAACATGTTCTAGTAAGACATATTCCTGCCTTTCCCTCTTCCACCTTGACACATAGGGTGGGACCATGAAGAAGGGTGACAACTTCATCAGTGTACCCTGACCTCTAGGTGAAATTAATTTCTGAGGCAATACCCCAACTGTGCTTTAAACAAACAAGTTACAATGGGAATTACTTTTGGGTTGGTGACATGAATAAAACTTAAATGTAAGACCTCAGTTTCCTCAGTTGTATATACTGCACCATGGCATAACCATTGGATGTTTGGACCAATATTTACAAGCTAATGTCAAGGTGTGTATGTTGAAACATTTCTATGTATAGAAAACACACAACATTTTAACAACATAGCATACATATGTAAAGATATAAGCATATTCCATACTAGATTCTAGACACACTTCGTGAATGGCAAAGAATGTTATATGTAGTAGTTTCATGGACAGCTTGAGTTCTGAATTGAAAGTTGGAAAACAAATAGTAGGTTGGCTAGCATGTGAGTCTTTTAACCACTTAACCAAATGCAGGTTAAATATCTTCAAAGTCCCTGTTTTGTTAAAAAATAGATTGCATAAGGTAACATGCGAACTTCAGATAAATAGCTTACCGATCAAACCTATTCTGGCTGACTTTTTAAAACTTCAGCTTAGTAAATTTTTTTAGGCAAATCATTTTGGAAGAATCAGAAATACATTTTTCCTTGTTTTCATATCAGTGGCACTCAGTTGCAATTTGTTGTGACAAAGGATTGGGAAAGTTCCCGTGTTATATCATTGGAGATAATGCCAACTTACAAGCATTTCCCACTACATCCCTTGGAATCACAAAGGATATAGGACTTGTCTTAGCTAATTAGTTCATTTCATCCATAAATTGAAAAACAACTACCAGTTCATTTCCCACTTGGTTCTCATTACTAATCAGTAATCAGCATCAACATTTTGTTTTGCCATCCCAACTTTTTAGGTGATTAAAATAATAATTACCATTTTATAGAAGAAAATATTAAATAAAATAAGTTCTGTTTATATTTGTCAAAAAAATATAAGGAATGAAAATAGTTGAGTTGGAGGACTCACCTGAACAAATTTTCCAAAACCATGGCCTTGAGGAGATCCATGGTACAGAGCAAGAGTTGCACCTGTCAAAAAGCAATGATATAATACAGTTGGTCCCATCACCCATCCTAAATTTGTAGGCCAGCAGTAGACATCTCCAACTTGAACATCAATGGCAGCCCATCCATCAGCAGCACTTCGTATTGGTGCAAGTTGAGTCCAAGGGATAGCTTTTGGATCTCCTAATGAAACCCAAAATATAACCAGAAAATCATTATAATGGTATTCTCAACTTGATACGATATATGGGAGAAATCTTTACCTGTGGTTCCAGATGAGAATAGTATATTCGTGACAGAATCAACTGATTGATAAATTGGAGAGTAATGATCTGGTCTGCAAAAAGTTAAATGTTAAGGTGAGACAAAACACAAGAGTGTGAAACTTCTCTATTTTTTCTAGAGGTGTCAATTTGGATTGAGCTCGGTGAGCCAACCGGATCACCGGTGGGTTGAGTTGGTAAAATATAGGCTCACATTTTCGCGGGTCAAAAGTGGGTCGATTCACTTAACTCGCGAGCCAAAGTGGGTTCGAGCTGGGTTGAGGTGGGTTGACTCACTTTTTAATTTTTAATTAATTTATATACTTTATAAGTCATTTTTTTATATTTTTTTCTATTTTTTTGACCTTTTTTATTATAATTTTTTAAGTTAGATGAGCCAGCCCACCTAACCCACCAACCCGCGGTGGGTCGAGCCGGGTTGATATTTTTTCAGCTCACCAGAAAAGTAAGCCAACCTGGCTCGACTCACTTTTGGCCTAACCCGTGGTGAACCAACCCAGGTGAGCCGGGTTGGCTCACTTTGACACCTCTAATTTTTTCCACTGATTTTGGGATCTTTTGTATCGAGTACATTAGTAGGCAAAAATGACCATTTATTTAGATCAAGGTACTGGATTTGATTCCTTTAAAGTGAGGAGTGCACTTTAAGGATAAAGTGCAAGGATAACTACTGATTTGAAAATCAATGGTGAAGATTGTGATAAAATACATAGACATATATAACAAAGTATTTAATACTTGCACTTAATCCTCCAAAGTTCACCCCCTCACTCTAGAGGAGGCAAATCTTAAGATATTGTCTGATGAACAGATTGCAATATGCATTACCTGGGCTTCTGACTGGCTGAAGACAGAAAACCTTTCCATGATAAGTCTTGTTCTCTTAATTGTACTCCAACATCATCACCTATCACAGGGACCACAATAACTTTGCATGCAGTTGCCTCAACGACTCGACTGCAAGGAGAAATTTGCAGAATGAAGCTTCCAGTGGTCTATGTGCTTAAAGGACAGTCATAAATCTATCTAACTCTAACAAACATTTAATTAGAGGATACATCAACAGATGATTATTAAATAACCTAACTATAACAAATGTTGAATACCCAATAGTACCAATTACCAAAAGTTAAGGATAATAAGAAATATACTTGATTTGCATTTACATGCCAACTATAATCTAAACAGATAAACTAGACACAGGAATCATAACAGTGTCCCAGGACCATATAAAATATATTTAAATATTCAAAAGTCGAAGTGCTGAAAAACATAGCAATTAGTATAGTATCAACAATTTTTTTACCTGTACAAAGGGAATTTCCTGCCACCTCTTGATATGAAATCCTGAAAACAACAATCTAAGTGAAATACAACAATCTTAATTTGTTAAAAAACTTAAAATTGATAGAAACCCATTCTAATATTGAAGAAAACAGAAAATTAACTCAGAGATTATGGAAACTGAAATAAGAAAGAAACAGAAATGGAGCATTACAGTAACTAGGCTAGCTACTTGAGGGGCCAACTTCCTCCCAAGTTCCACTCTTCCCACTAATTCTTGTTTGCCTTTCCCCTCTCTCTCTGCTTTTAACAGTTCTAACAGACTTCACACCTTTTTCACCCTTCCTCTCCACGGCTGCCATTTTTCTAGGCAGTTACAAGAAAATCCCCTATGCACATTTCCTTTTTCCTCACTTCTCTTCCTCTTCACCTTATTATGCTCATGTTGGGACTTTACAAGCAAAAGCAAATATTCAAGATCATAAAGCATTGCTAGACTTATGGCTGTTCAATTAACTTTTCTTTTTAAGCTTGAGAGGCACATTCTTTTTTTTTTTTAATATTAATAAGAAGAAATTTTATTAAAGACTAGAGAAAAAAAATTGAAGATAAAATATACCCCTAAGGAAGAGCATAAAAAAAAGCATCTTGCTTTAATTACCTTTATTTTGATTTGAAGGATAGGTTTCATAAAATTTAGTTCATTTTCATATTCCATGGACATGCACTGTATTCACTATTCAGGGTTTGGATTTTTATAATGTTTTGATCTTTTTGTTCAAAAGAAAACATATTTTGTTTCAGTTTCACTTATTGGTTAATTAGTAAAACCTTAAATCTTAAAGACCAATTTTTATAGGACGAGTGTCCAATCCTTACAAGACTAGTTTCACATAGATTATTAAGATGTAATAATTTCTTTCATGTATTGACAAGTTTACAATTCAGCATAGTTGATACTTTCTTGATTGTGTGAGTGTGAACTAAGGTTTCCTAGAGACCTAGACATGAAACATTAAGCCTAGGATAATCATCGTCCTGTTTTAGAAATCATGTTTTCTTTAAGTTAATGAAATGTTCGGCTTTGTCCTCCTAGCTAGACATCACAAAGATTTCATTCATTTAAATTCACAGGTACTGTTTTGAGCACTAAAACTGCTACCATTATGGTTGTTAAATTCTGCATTTTTGTTTGCAAGCCATCCTTACTATAGCATACATGCAGTAATCTTTCCATCCAACTACTTTTCAACCTTATTACCATTTCTTAAAACCCTTACCCTTGCCCAGGATTTTGAAGTCTTAATTGCTATGCACCATTTACAAAAGCCTAATCAGCCTAAACAAGATCCAGCAGTTTGCTGAAATTGAGACTCAAAGCTGGATGAGATAGTTTTCTCATCAAACAGGCATTGAGCCTATAAGTTTAATAAGAGTAAGGTATAATAAATGAGTATTCTCAAAAAGCTATCCAAGAATGAGAGATCCATGCTTATAGACTATGTGTCTGTGGAATCTTATCAAACAGGAAAAAAAAGTCAGACATATAGAGATGAATGAAAATGAAACTTTCTAGCCTCAATATTGATTTGGTAATTTTAGCATTGCTTCACAGTTCACACATACTGAATACTATTATACATATAAATTGGTAACTGAAATAGAACAAAGACAATTCCAAACATTTGTTAGTTTCACGCTGATGAACAGTAGCTTTACAATTAAAGTCATACACATAGTACTGAATTTAAAAGATCACCTGTGTGAAAATACCCTTTGCTTTAGAAATCCGCAAGCGAGTTGCAATTTCTTTTGGTGCAAAGCTATCAGCTATTGATACTACAATGCATCCTGCTAAAATAATGGCTAAGTATATAATCACGGCATTAGCTGTCATTTGCATGTCAATTGCAATTGTATCTCCCTTTGAGAATGTGGCATCTATTGCATTTGCCACCAACCTGGAAATAATACAGGAAAAACATGAAGAGAAGAAACAATTTCATACAGGAAGTATATAAAGGAGATGGAGGATGAATAGATTGAAAACTACTTTCATGCGTAAATTCTAAAAGGAGAAGGACCAAAGACGGACAAAAAAAAAAGTGAGATACAAGTAGGAAAAGAGTGGAAATAAAGAATAGCTAACTGATTAATGGATTACCCTGATTCAAAAGTACAAAATTCAATGCAATGATGCAATTGAAAAACAGCTCTTCAAATTTGGTCATAAACCAAAAGGGTCAGGTGAGAGCTTACATTACTTGCTGTCGAAGTTGTTTGAGTGTGATACGATTAACCTCAGAATCATCAAAACCTTCATCCCTCCAAACAATGGCTAAACTGTCATCTGGTTTGTTGGGGTGTGAACTTGGTTGCAAACAGCAGTCTGCAATATTCAAGACAGAACCGGGAAGCCAAGTTCCTCCATGTTTTGAAGGGTCAGAAGTATCTAAAATGCACTTTGGAGATTCAACAAATGAAACAGAAAGTTCCTTGAGAACGAGGGACCAATACACCTACATTGAAAACAACAGAAACAATACACATTGATATTATGGAATGCAATAGGAAGAAATGAAATAATAGAAAGAAGAGGGGCTTGCCTGAGGGTGTTGAACAGAAAAGTTTTGGAATAGATGAAAACTAGAAATGGGGTCTTTGTAGGAATCTCCTAAAAGCTTAGAAGCATGAGTTTCCATGAGACGACCGAGGTTGGTGCGTCTGGACTGCTCCCTAGAAATCAAAATGTGGAAATGAAGAATAAATACATTCACATGCAGATAGAATAGAGTTAGACAGAGACTAACAGTGAATAGATAGAAATAAGACAGAGAAGAGTGATGACTAGTATTGGACTTACAGAGAAGGGAACCAATAAAGAGGGGGGCGAGCAGTATGAGAGTGATAGAGAGAGTAGAAGAGAAGCTGATGCAGGGAATGAGGGTATGAAGGCTTGAGGAGCCTGCGAGTGACGAGGTGGCGCCATATGTCAGCAGGAGAGAGGGAGAGAACATCCTTGAGAACAAAATTCAATTGATTGGCTTCAACAAGTGATAAGCCAGCATTCACAAAGTCTTGCACTCCCAATTCCAATATGCTCTTCTTTCCCATCTCTTCCTTCAATGCTGTTTATGGCAAAGGAAATGTTGGTGCAGGGGTAGTTGAGGAGTTAGAGAGGTTGAGTTGAGTTGAGGCCACAAAGTCGTGCACTCCCATCTCTCTTATGCTCTTTCTCTGAGTGTGAGAGTGAGAGAGATTGTTCTTCAACTTCCAAATTGCAAGCTTTCAATGAATGTTATTTTGTTCTCACAAGGAAGCGTTTCTTTGTTAGTGCTCGCTGAGTTCAAAATAAAATACAGATTGGATTTTGCAGCCCCACGTGATCGGTTTTCAACACCTAACACCGTTCTTTTTTATTTTTTATTGCTGTAAAGCTAAAAACAAAATCTTAGATAAATCTGTTTTTTTTTTTCCTTAAAAGATTTTTTACTATATTTCCATGTTATAGAAATATTAATACTATTTTTTTAATTATTAAGTAACATCACATGCTAATATTAATTCAATGACAAAGAGTTGTTCTAACTTGTTTATTGTAACAGAGCCAATATGAAAATTTGCTTAATAATAAAAAAAATAAAATATTGAAAAAAATTATCTAACATTCTACAAAATATGTCTTTCGAGTAACAAAGATATATTTTGTCAAAAGAGTCATATAAACATTTTATATGATATTTTTGTTTCTTTGATTTGAAATCTTTATTGATCGAAATCAACTCATATAGTGATTAGGTAAGGTTATATATATATATATATATATATATATATATATATATATATAAATGAGTCAGAATCCGTTGACACCAGGTGTCAAACTTTAAGAGTTACACCTCTTAGTAACTTTTTGTAAAATGAGAATTTGACCAATCCAACCGTTAAATTACATTACATTACTTCATGATCATGTATATCAAATTTTAGATAATTTGAACATTTATAGGTATGTTATCAAATAGTGAACTTTTACTTATATTTTAAAAACATATTATACATTAAAATAAATTAATTTGATGAAGTAACAATTAGTTTTCGATTTTTATGAAATTTTATAAGTTTGATCTACTTTATAAGAACTTTCAATTCAACGGTTGGATTGGCCAAATTCTCATTTTACAAAAAGTTACTAAGAGGTGTATAAACGATTTTGACATCCTGACTACTGTATATATAAACGATTTTTCTAATGTGTACCCTGGGACACACTTTAACAATCATTAGAATCCACTATCCAATGTCTCTTTTAGTACATTTATTATGTGAGAGAGTAAATAATAATTAGATAACATTAACTCTTATTTTTAAAACTAATTTAATGTCATTTTTAACCTTTTCCTTTAATTTACCCTTTTCACTCCCAATCAAAACAATAATAAAACAGATTTTAACCATAAAAGCAACCCTCAGACTCCTCCACCTTCCTCCTCCCGCCCTCTACCACCCCCTCTCCTGCCCACCACGCCTCCTCCACCTCCCCTCCGCATGAACAGTCTGCCGCCAAATTCTGCACCCACGTCCATATCCCACATACTACCTTTGTTATCACCATCTTCATCGGTCTCTACTCTTCAAGCCATTTTCAGCTCACTTCAATAACAGCTATGCAGTCTTATACCCCTTAAGAAAAATAAACATGAAGTGTTGACAACAAAATTTTCAGGCTTTATATTAGAAATCACTGGAAATTCATGCCTATTCCAACCGGGATCAAAACTGCCCAATAAAATCCGGAAAGCAAAGAAAAATTGAAGATTTCACTGAGGGGTCCATGTCATCTATGGAAAAAGAAAAAGATCATTGACCAACCCAGTTTCAAAACTCAACATAAAATCAATACCCTTCAATGATCCATTCTTAGGCCATTGAAAATTTCAGCAGAGCTATAACAAAAAGGTTCAAAATTCGCCCAGTTTATATTGATAAGAATAACATAATCTAAATTGAGATTGAGAACTAGCTTGAACTTCCAAATACCCATATAAAAAATCTAAATTTTTGAAACCCAAAAATGCAAATTTTAACTAGACCCTATTGAACAATAAAAAGAAAAACGTAGGTGCAAACCGAAGCAAGCCTAACCTGTTGTTGTAACAATCTGCTACTTGCCACTGAGAATACCAAACTTGGTTCGGCTAAAAAAAGTGTTTTTTTTTGTTCTGAAGTTAGAGAATCAAAAAGAAGAAAAACGTTTCCAGTTTTCATGAGATTTTGACCAGCCTATGGATGAAGAGGCAGGAAGGCGTGGTGGGCGGGAGAGGAGGTGGGAGAGGGCGGGAGGAGGGTGGTGAAGGAGTCACAAGGTTGCTTTTCTAGTTTAAATCTGTTTCATTATTGTTTTGATGGGGAGTGAAAAGGGCAAATGAAAGAGTATGGTTAAAAATGGCATCAAATTTAGTTTTAAAAATCAGAATTAATGCTATCTAATTATTATTTACTCTCTCACATAATAAATGAACTAAGAGGCATTGGATAGTGGATTCTAATGATTGTTAAAGTGTGCCCCAGGACACACATTAGAAAAATCGATATAAAAAAACTCATGAATTTGAACCCTTAATATTTAAATTTTATGATAAAGAGATGTCTAAAACAAGAATAGAGAAAGTCTCCAAATTTAAAGAATGCATATAGGGAACTTATATTTACTATGCTCCAAATAAGTGAATGAGGTTTGAACCTATCACTTGTAATATATACCTAACCTCAAATAAGTAAATGAGTTTAAACATATGACGTGTAGTAGGTAGTGTAATTTTAATGTGATCAACCACATTTGGATATATGATGTGACATTACATAACATTTTTGTGTGTAGGTAATATTTTAATGTTATGTAACATTATATAACATTCCTATTCATTTGTTTCATTATATAAAAATACAAATTTAAAAATATAATAAATTTATGAAATAGTCGCTACTAGAAGTTCTTTGTCCTTTAAGCAAGTCTCCGAGTATTCCACGTCCCAATGGGCTCTATCTCACCACCTCCTCCCTCCCTACTGTCAGTCACGTAGAAGTTGTCTGGGAACCTTCAAAACCTTCCCTGATTGTCCGTCCTACCATGACTTATTTCCCTAAAATGTTCAGATTCCACCTTTGTCACTACATACATTTCCAATTTATTGGCACTGGCCTACTATATTCGCTTCCTTTAGTCTTCACCTTTAGATAACAAAAAGTCTCCATTTATTTAGGCATCTTAACTATTCAAAAGCTTTCTTCTCCTTGCTATGGTGACTACCTTCTTAGGGGCGGTGTATATCCACATGTATGTCTAACGCTATTTGCAGCTCCAAATAGGGGGCAAAGCAGGTCCGACTGTTAATGGCTTAGAGGGATTCTTCTTTTCATAATTGGGCTTCATAAACTTTCACAAACTTTCAAATCTGTTACGCGATTGTTGTTCAGTCGGGCTTGAAGAAGAGGGTCGACTTTCTTCTCGCTCCTCTCCAGTTTATTCATTAGGGCGAGTGACTCCTCTTTTGGCTTAAGGGTCTGCTAGTGTGATTAATAATTCATTTAGTAGATCGATTCTTATTCAGAGAAAGAAGAGATTAGATAAGATTGTCTTGTTCGAGAAAAGTTATGCGACGAGCTGCATATCATACAGGAAAAGAAAAAAGAAAGACAAGAAATGGAGGACCACGAGCAAAGCAAACCAATAAATAAATATATGCGAATTTTTTTTACATTAAGAGTGTATTTGGTATGTCATTTCAGCTAGCTGAAAGTTGAAATGAGTAGTTGAAACAATTTTAACTGTGTTTGGTAAGGTAGCTTTTTTTGGGTAGCTACTAGCTTTTCTTGGAAAGGTACTTGAGGTAACTTTTTTAAAAAATCTCCAATTTTCAGCTACTAGCTAAAAATTAATTACAAGTTTATCCCTCAACCACCCCCACTTATCATTATTTAATAATTAATGATGTATTTATATGTCATTTTACCATTTTCAGTTAGTTTTATCAAACGTATTCAATCAAATCAGCTAGCTTTTCAACTTTCAGTTAACTTTAAGCTTTAAGCTAGCTTTTCAGCTAGTTTTACCAAACACGCTCTAAATTTAAAATATTTTTTTAATATATAATTTATCTCTCTATTTAATTCATTAAAATTTTTCACTTATTATCTCTCATATCTATTCAATTTATCTATTTACTTTTTATTTTAAAATTATTTCTCCAATAAATTATCTCCAATAAAGGGTAAATGTGTTTTTGAAAAACAAATATGTTCATCAATGTAAAGCGGCTTTTTGACCGTACTAGCGTGAAAACAAAAAATAATTATCAAAATAATGTGAGGAAAAATAAATTTACCAAAGTGGGGTGATTTTTGACACCGTGGAGGGCAGATACGCTAATTGGGTTGGCGCTTCTAGAGGCACCAACCCAGTTAGCGCCTCTTGTTTATGGGAGACATATAAAGGATGCGCTAACTCAGTTAGCGCCTTTTGAAGCACTAACTGAGTTAGCGCATCCCTTATATGCTCCCATAACAAGAGGCGCTAACTGGGTTGGTGCCTCTAGAAGCGCCAACCCAGTTAGCGCATAACGTATATGTGTCCTTTTTTTTAAATTTTTAAAACTATGTCATTTCTTTGCAGAGAATATATGCTCGAATATATTCTCGCAACAGAATATATTCGAGAATATATTCCTCTGTGAATGCGTGATGTAATCGATTAGATAGCCATTATATTTTTAATGGTGATGGTATGTGTCCGAAAAGAAGGAGTATGTTAGTATAAATGAGAGCATATACAATTCGACACAAGTCTAAGAAGTTGTGGTATTTTTGTGGTCTGGTTTATTTGCAAACAAGTTGCATTTATTTTTTGTGTGTTAGTTTGCTTATCTGTTAGTAATTATATAAAATGAGTCAAATTATTACTTTTATTTATTGGAATGGTAGAAAGTATGAAGGTTTATTTATTGGAATGGTAGAAAGTATGAAGGTGTGCAAGGTATGATGTTTGAAGGTGATAAGAAGGCTATTCATATAAAAAGGGGAATTAGTTTGAATTTTTTGAAGAGGAAGATTCACAAAAAATTTAATTTTTCATCCAATCAAATGGTGTCTAGTCTAACATGTAGGTTTTTAATATCACAAAACCCCACCACATATACAGGTCTTCAAATATGTGATGATGAAGATGTGGAGTGCATGATCCACGCTTTCGAGCAACAGTCATTGATGACTGTGCTTGAATTATATGCAGAGATTGACAGTGTTGGTAGTTCATCTACACCCGTCCAACCCGTTCAATTAGATACGCAATTGTCAATGGGGATTGAAGATCATGAAGTATATGAATCAGTTGCTGTAACAATTGAGGACACCAACATTCTTGATCGTGAAGCTTATGAGAATGTGGACAGAGAATGTGACGATAGTGAGGATGAGGATGATGAAGGCCAAGTCCCAGACGGAGATTCATCCGATACAGATGTGGGGGGTGACTTTGATGCGGTTGTTGATCATGTAAACCCCCCCACGTTTATGGTGAATTCACCTGATACTGCCTCAGATCAAGATCAACCTGAACCACATGAAGGTAATTAGTAATATTTATATGTTCCTATTCTTTTGTACATTAGTAATCCTATGATTTGGTCCATGTTTGTAGGTGGAACAGAAGCTCCTTATTGGAATTTAACTCCTCTCTATAAGGCAATAAATTGGGACCACCCTGATCAGGAGATAGAATTTCCTGGGTTAGATGTCCCGGGATCATGGAAAATTGGAGATGAGTTGTATGTTGGATTACGTTTTGATAGCAAACAGTCTGTCCAGATGGCCGTTAAGCATTACTCCATGAAGATACACCAGACCTATTATGTAGTCGAATCAAAGCCTACTTATTTGACCTTAAAGTGTCCAAATTTTTCAGAAGGTTGTCCGTGGCGGATGAGAGCAATGTTAGGTAAGAAATCAAATAAATGGGTCATCTCTAAATGGGGCGGTCGACATACTTGCATGAATGCGATGCTATCTCAAGATCACCAAAAATTGGATTCAGAATTTGTATCCACCTGCATCTTCGGTATGATATTTTTCATTTGCTTATAAATGTTTATATTATTTTATTTCATGACACTTTATAATGAAAAGTTGTTATTTTGATGTAGGCATGGTTGCCATAGATCCATCAGTTCCCATTTCGTTGATTCAAGAAAGGATCAAAGGACAATTTGGTTACTCCATCTCGTATAGAAAGGCTTGGAAAGCCAAACAGAAAGCGATAGTGAGGGTGTACGGCGATTGGGATGAGTCGTATCAACTACTGCCTAGATGGTTGGAAAAAATGGTGTTATACTCCCCTGGATCTACTTATAAAATTGAGACGAGGGACTTTGTATTTGATAATGCAGTTGACCCTCGTTTCCGTACCTTTCATAGAGTTTTCTGGACTTTTAAACAATGTGTAGATGCCTTCAAATTTTGCAAGCCAGTGTTACAAATTGATGGAACATTTTTGTATGGGAAATATCGGGGGACCCTTTTAATCGCCACCACTCAAGATGGAAACACTTGTGTGTTGCCAATTGCATTTGCTATTGTCGAAGGAGAGACATTGGAGGCTTGGTCGTGGTTCCTGTGTAATATACGTGCACATGTGACTCAAAAGCAAGGAATATGTCTTATATCTGATCGACATGTTAGCATAAAATCAGCTGTAGCAAGATCCCCTGCGTGGCAGCCTCCTAATGCGTATCATGTTTATTGCATTAGGCATATTGCGAGCAATTTCAACCACAAATTCAAAAATGCAAAACTAAAAGCAGACCTTCTAAAATTGGGTAATTGTATTGATAAATTTTATTATATAAGTTTCGAAATTTATTTACATGTCTAACTATTTTCCCATTTTTGATTGTAAAGTATATGCCATGTATCCATCAGTTTGAAAGGAATTTGAGCAACTTTCGTGAAACAAGTCCAGAAATTCAAAGATAGATTGACGACATCTCTAAAGAAAAATGGAGTCTCGCACACGACTACGAAGGTCGTAGGTATGGACACATGACGACTAACCTGTCAGAGGCTGTGAATAAGATATTGAAAGGGGCTAGAAATTTACCAATAACAGCACTAGTCAAGTGTACATATGCACGACTAGTAGAGTATTTTGTGAGGCGTGGGGCTGAAGCTCAATCAGAAATATCTTCTGGACGGAGATACTGCAGAAAGTTCACACAGTTGTTCATAAAAAATCAAGAAGATGCATGTTCTCACAGAGTGCAGAGATATGACATCCAGTCGACCAAGTTTGAGGTTGAGGAACCTTATAATCCGGTAACCCAAAAAGGGGGTCATACATGGGCTGTCATCTTAAATAAACAATATTGTGAGTGTGGGGTTTTTCAAGCTTATAGGTTCCCGTGCTCACATGCTATAGCAGCGTGTGCCGCTGTGAGTATTGACTTCTATCAATATGTTAATCCTGTGTACTCCACTCATAGTATTGTTGAAGCCTATTCTGGACAGTGGTGGCCCATTGGAAATGAAGACAACATGCCGCCATATAATGGTCCCCGTGTTATTCCGGATGAGTCGACCATGCGTGGTAAAGGTCGACCCAAGTCAACACGCATAAGAAATGAAATGGATTGGACAGAGTCGCAAAGGTCGCAAACATGTACTCATTGCTGAGAATTGGCGTGTCAAACATGCCATATATGTAGAGCAATGGGATCAGCGGATGAATTACAGCTGGACAAATGAGGAATGTCAGGGCAAATTCGATCTCCTAGCCAATTCTGAGTACATGGTGTGGTACAACAAGCACACTAGACGATGGATTAGTCAATCAAATGCAAAGACTGGCAACATGGTATCTATGTTTTATTATTTTTTTAACTTCATTCTAATAATATCATGACACATATACAGGCTGATGTTAAAATATTTGTTCTGATTCTTGCCACAGATTGATACTTTGGAGCGCATGTATTTTACGGTGACATCAGAAGGGGAGAGTACATTTTCATTTGCAAACATGCGCACAGAAATTAGTCATTGCCTGCAGATCTGTCGTTCAGTAGACATAATAACATCACCCGCAGTATCTGCTCCAGAACCATCTCAGCCTGCACAAGAATCACAAGTTACCACTGACAACCCTGCAGGACGGGTGGAAGGAAAATGACTCCATCGTCGTCGTAGACGAGTTCCACATGAACAACTCACAATCCCACCGGCACCACAACCCGAGCCAGGGATGTATTATGCGCATCCTGTAGATCCTTTTCAGCCGGTTTCTTCATATTATTTTCCGTCTCAGCCTTCGCCTCCACATATGCCTTCTCCAAATTATAATAATCCCCCTCCATTTGCAATAGGGGATTGTTATATGCCCACACCTCCGACAAATGTTACTCCACCAGTGTATACCGAACCAGGTGCATCACACTCAACACCCAATCGTTGGATTGATCAGTGGCAACATGGTTCAATTATGTCACCAACATCAGGTGGGTTCACATACCAAGGCAGCTCTTCCGGACAACATGTACCGTCAGGCCTTGGTTTTAACTTAAATGAAGCATTTGCCCAAGAAGCTACTGCATCTGAAAACATAGTGGAAGGTGAAGAAGATGACCCAGAACCAAGAAGAAACCCACCTCGGGATGCTAGGAACCGACGACGACATTGTATTCTCTCCCCATTCCCCCCAATAATTAACTTGTATTATTTACCATAATTTATATATATATAATATTATTTAAAATTATTATTTAATTTTACGTTATCAAATTTTAAATATATAATTATGTTAAGAGAGACACTAACTGGGTTGGCGTTTCTAGAGGCACCAACCCAGTTAGCGCCTCGTGTGTATGGGAGGCATATAAGGGATGCGTTAACTCAGTTAGTGCTTCAAAAGGCGCTAACTGAGTTAGCGCATCCTTTATATGCCTCCATACACAAGAGGCGCTAACTGGGTTGGTGCCTCTAGAAGCGCCAACCCAGATATCGTATCTGCCCTCCACCGTGTCAAAAATCACCCCACTGTGGTAAATTTATTTTTCCTCACATTATTTTGATAATTATTTTTTATTTTCACGCTAGTACGGTCAAAAAGCCATGTAAAGCATCTTGCTGAACACTGCACTACACTTTCTAATTTCCATGCAAAAATATCTGAGTTTTTTTTTCCTCACGGAATAAAGTGCATGTAGATGCACCTGATCAACTCCTTTGATAACTGTGTAAACTGTCAACTATCTGATTCTGTCATTCTGAATCCCACCAAACTTTGAACCCTAAATGGTTAAATCCCTAATATTGGTCTGACTTTGACGAACCCTAATTCCTAAATCCCACCATTTCAATTTTCAATTGCAGTTTCCTCCGACTTCTCTCTCATTCTGGCTTCGCGTTCTCTTTCGATTCCTTGCCATCAGTTTATTTTGCACAGCCCATGTTCGTTGTCGTTCGCGATTGATTACGTAACACATTGGAGTTCATTCCTGTGGAAATCACAGTCTACGACGTGCTTTTTTGCCATGTCCGTAGACTCACACCCCACACTGCCTACCCGCACGGCCATGCCTGCTGCCGCTGCTGCTTCTATGTGTCGCAAGCTGCTCCTGTTTGGCTTTTCCTTCTTAGCTGCTTCTGTTCTCTTTGCCCCAAACCGCACTAGTTCGAGCATATTGCTGCATTGATTCGCACGCGATAGCATCCTCATTATCTGCAAAAGGTATCATTAAAATCCGTGTGTGTTTAATTGTTTACGCAATCCATTTTCTCAAATATTAGATGCTGCTGTTAAAGACCCTAGTAGAGGTTTGATTGGGTGAATAAGTACTGGAAAGAAACTTGATCACCTTTCTGAGATCAGATCACAGCACAAGAAAGATTTGAATGAGCATTATAGTAGAATCTGTTCCTGCTTCGCATTGACATTGAATGTACTCAGTGCTGTAAACAAAATCATCGTCTGTTCTTCAAGGGGGAAAAAGATCAAAGTTGGTGGTGACTGTTTTTTGTACCCATTGACTTGCTCTCGTTGCAGCACCCTATGGTACAATTGCACCAATTGTTTTGTTTAAAGGCAATTAAGCATTTAAGCTAATTTTAATATCAGTATGTATATTTAAACTAAGTGTTTAGTTTTATTTGAATTACTTTTGTTACTTTTGTCTGTATGCTTATGAGTAACTTCAGATTTGGTTTGTACTGAATCCCCTGTATAATATTTGAAACATTTCACGGAGATCAGTAGAATTTAAATGAATACTGTAATTCTTATGAAGAATTTGGGTCTTATAATTTACTTGATGATTGCATAGGTAATAGTAAATGTATAAAATTGCTCATGTTTGTAGCTTGTGAGTTGGGAAAACAAATGGCATGGACCTTTTCAGGTGCAATCTGCTGTTTTATTTTTTTTATTTTTTCCTTTTATTGCAAGAAATTTCATGTCTTCTGTCATAACCGCTTTGATTGAGCTTTGCCAAATCAACATGGACTTAGAATTGACACACATGTTTACTCATTTTGTAAGGCCAAATGGCGCCAAGATGGAAAGGAAAAGATGCCAAAGCTAAAAAGGATGCAGAAGCTGAAGCACTTAAAGAACCTATGTCGAAGATTATATCTCAACTTCAGTCTTCTCTTGTTCAATCAGATACTTGTGGGTTTCTCTCTGATAACAGTGTACACTTAGCAGTGGGATCGGAACTACTTGATCTTTTTGATAAAGCTTGCTTTGGTCGACCTGTGAGAACAGTTGAAAAGGACACACACTGGTTTCAATTAAGCTTGGAGGAGGCATTCTATTTATGCTATTGCTTGAAATGCCTCAAGATTAATGGTGGTGATACTGGTCCCCAAAATGATGAAGAGCTATGGCATTACATGAAGTCCAAGAAAGAAACATTCCCTTGTTTCTACAAGGCTTATTCTCACCTTCGAATGAAAAATTGGGTAGTGAGGTCAGGGGCTCAGTATGGTGTAGACTTCATTATCTATCGTCATCATCCAGCCCGGGTCCATTCTGAGTATGGTGTACTTGTTCTATCGGATGAGGATGAGAAATATCTAAATGGAAGATTGAGAGTATGGTCTGATGTTCATTGCACAACTAGACTTCTTGGAAGTGTGGCAAAAATATTATTGGTTCTGTACGTCAATAAAAATGGTAACAGTGATGAGTCTGCATTATGTTTGGCAAACTATACTGTTGAAGAGCGCACAATCACCAGATGGAGTCCAGAACAATGCCGTGAAAGATGTAATTCATCCTAACAATGATAACAGGGCGAACCAAGTATAAGTGCTCTATGGTATATGTACATTGTAATTATATCAGATATCATATGGAAGTAGCAAATTATATCAAACGTGAAAAAAATATAGCCTTTGTCCAGAGGATATTATTCTTATTCAAACATATCATATCCATTTAGGCATTTATCATATTCTTAAGATTGTCATTCCCGATTCATTTTTATATTTCTAGGTTGGGTTCTGTAGTGGCTACAGAACAGAAAATACTCACTCACCCATGATGCAATTTGAAGATTAGGCTTAGAAATTGTACCTAGTGTTGTGTTTTAGTTTCTCTTTTGGTTTAAAACTAATGTTCTATCGTTGGTGGAACCCCTTCATTTTATTGTAATTTAAATTCTGCATACATTGTTTGTGGTCTTCAACTTTTCATCCATTTTCACAGTGGAACCCAATTAAAGAATCAAGTTTAATAAGCATATTGAAATCACTTTAAAATAACATTAACTCCACTTTTGAAATAACGTCTTCAAGAGTAATAGCATGTTTGGATTATATCTAATAGTGATTTGGGTAGCAGTTGCAAACTTACGTTTGCAAATCCCAATGTAAGATTTATCATTTCAAAGTACATTTTAACAAGCAACAATGGGTTGTTTTTTTACAGACGGAACTTATCCTAATGTACAATTTAGGGTAAAATATGTTTTTGATTCCTGTAAAATAAACGAGTTTTGTTTTTAGTCCCTCTAAAATTTTTTTTTATTAAAGCGTCCTCCCAATTTTTTTTGCAATTAGTCCCTCCCCTCAATTGGCACATGTTAGGTACTGATGTGGCACATTTTCTCTCTCCTATTTGTCCATCATTAACCGCCAGAAATTTACTTAAATGACCGCTATAAAAATTCACCCTTTCCCCTCCCCTGAAAGCACCCACCCACCCCGTTTCCCCCACCCACCATTGTTTTCCTCCACGGAAGTGGAATCTTGCATTTCCACAGTCTTATTTGCTGCTTCCAATTGCATTTGAGTTTTGCCAACTATTTCCAAAGCCCGAGACTCAGATTCTTTGTAATGGCTTACCTCATTCTTTAGCTTTTCCACTAAAGAGAGAGTTTCATCAAGCTCCATCCTCAAGTCCTGAATCTCAACATTTGTTGACTCTGTATTGTCAATAAGGGTAGCTTCATATTCACGTGCTCTTTCAAGTTGCAATTTCAATTTTTGGATTTCGTTCATGGCAGACATCAAAGCAGCTGAATCCATTGACTGCTGCTTCTGGACAGCCTCTAGTTCAGCCTGCCATGCTCGATCTCGGTCCTGAGAAATTTTACGGAGCTCTTGTAATTTCAATTTTACGGAGTTCTTGCAATTTCAATTTTATGAATGGCTTTTATAATTTTATTTAGTTTCCATCCATGAGATTACCAAATACCAATAGCCACAATGGTTACCAATTCTGCGGACAGATAGTCAACCATATGTTAATCGACATGCATATTGAGAAGGAGTTAATTGAGAAGGATTTCATTTTAAAGAGTCTACTTTTATATAAATGTAGATTGCGGATCAAAAAGTATCTTGAAATATCACAGTAAGGTGTGAGAAGGAGTTCATTTTAAAGAGTACCCTTTCAAATTTTCAGAAAGAAATTGTATGTACACGAGATGAGTTAATTTTGAATAAAGAAACAGGGTAATCTTTTCAAATGATGAAGTAGCGCTCCGAATGATGAATCCACTTCCATGGAAGAAAACAATGGTGGGTTGGGGAAACAATGGGTGAGTGGTTTCTGGGAGGGGAGAAGGTGAATTTTGTGGCAGTAATTTAAGTAAATTTCTGGCGGTGTAAGACCGCCAGAAATTCAGTAATGAACACCTAGGAGAGAGAAAAATATGTCACATCAGCATTTGACACACGCCAATTGAGGGGAGGGACTAATTGCAAAAAAAAATATTTTGAGAGGGCGCTTTAATAAAAAAATTTTAGAGGGACTAAAAACAAAACTCGCTTATTTTATAGGGACCAAAAACATATTTTACCCTAAAATTTATCATATCAAAGCACATTTTAACAAAGCAACAATGGGTTGCTTTTTAAAAATAGAACTTTAAACATAAGTTTGGTTGGAAGAAATGGATATCCAAACATACACTAAACCAAATTGTAAACACGAATTCAGTCCAACGTTACTAATTGGCTGAGGGTCTATTTGGTTTACAGTTTGGCAAAATTAATTTTGATAGATTTACAGAATCAATGGCAAAAAATAATGATGCACGATTTATATGAATCACGTTGGATAGAAATGATTTAAAATCACTTCATAATCATAGCTCTTAGTTAAGAAGAATGCCATTTTTTGAGAAAGGTTTTGGTTTGGTGATGCTCCATGAAAATGAAAATAAATTACACACAAACACACAATAAAGTAGGCCTGATCTACTCCTTTGACTTTGATGACCGTGTACCAGAAGCTGTTACTTAACTTCCAGATCAACAAACTCAGCTTCGAGCGTTGAGGAATGGACGATGAATGGGGTGTGATGTGAAGTGAAGAGGTGAAGCAGATTAACAATGGTTGGACAAAGGGTTTTGGAGTGGCAAATAGTTCGTGTTCTAGACACTTGCTCCACTCTCAACCACGCCAAACAAGTCCACGCTCACATCTATCGCCACAACCTCCACCAATGTTCCTACGTCATCACCAAACTCCTTCGTCTTCTCACCACTCTCCCCCACCTTCCCCTCCACTCCTACCCTCACCTTCTCTTCTCACAGGTCCATTCCCCTAACCCCTTCCTCTACTCCGCTCTCATTCGCGCTTACGCTCTTCGAGGTCCCTTTCTCGAAGCCCTTCGTTTATACACTTCCATGAGGAACAACCACCGCATTTCTCCCATCTCCTTCACCTTCTCCGCCCTCTTTCCCGCCATTCGAAACCCCACCCTCGGCGCCCAGCTTCACGCCCACGCGCTCTTGTTTGGCTTTGCCTCTGATTTGTTCGTCAACAACACCATCATCGATATGTATGTGAAATGTGGGCTTTTGCACTCTGCTCGTAAGGTGTTCGACGAAATGCCTCAACGGGATGTTGTTTCTTGGACTGAATTAATTGTTGCGTATGCCAGGAGTGGTGATATGAATTCTGCTCAGGACTTGTTTGATGAGTTGCCTGTAAAGGATAAGGTTGCTTGGACTGCCATGGTTACTGGGTATGCCCAGAATGCCATGCCCAAGAAAGCATTGGAGTTTTTCCGGCGGTTAAGAGATGCGGGTGTAGAGACTGATGAGGTTGCTTTGGTTGGTGTAATTTCTGCTTGTGCTCAATTGGGTGCATCTAAGTATGCTAATTGGATAAGGGACATTGCTGAGAGTTCTGGATTCGGGCCTGTGAGTAATGTTCTTGTGGGATCAGCACTGATAGATATGTACTCGAAATGTGGTAATGTGGAGGAAGCATATAAGGTTTTTAAAGGAATGAAGGAAAGGAATGTTTTTTCTTACAGTTCCATGATTGTGGGGTTCGCAATTCATGGCTGTGCTCGAGCTGCAATTAAACTATTTTATGAGATGTTAGAAACTGAGATAAAACCGAATCATGTTACTTTTGTAGGGGTACTCACGGCCTGCAGGCATGCAGGCATGGTAGACCAAGGTCAGCAGCTCTTTGCTACTATGGAAGAGTGTTATGGTGTTACTCCAACTTTAGATCATTATGCTTGCATGGCAGATCTTCTTGGCCGGGCTGGACACTTGGAAAAAGCGCTTCGGCTTGTTGAGACAATGCCTATGGAGCCCAATGGAGGTGTGTGGGGATCACTTCTTGGAGCATCACACATCCATGGGAACCCTGATATTGCTGAAATTGCTTCTAGTCATTTGTTTGAGCTGGAACCTGATAACATAGGGAATTATTTATTGCTTTCTAACACTTATGCATCAGCTGGAAGATGGGATGATGTTTCAAGGGTCAGGAAATTGATGAGGGAGAAAAATTTGAGAAAAAATCCAGGGTGTAGCTGGGTTGAAGCAAAAAATGGTATGGTTCATGAGTTCTTTGCTGGTGATGTGAAACATCCAGAAATTAATGAGATAAAGAAGGCATTAGATGATCTTTTGGAACGATTTAAAGCTATTGGATATCAACCAAACCTAAGCTCGGTGCCATATGATATTGATGATAAAGAAAAGAGGCTTTTGCTAATGGCTCATAGTGAAAAGCTAGCTTTGGCATATGGATTGCTAAGTACTGATGATGGTTCCACTATTAAGATTATGAAGAACCTTAGGATATGTGAGGATTGTCATATTGTAATGTGTGGCGCATCAAAAGTTACAGGTAGAAAAATTGTTGTAAGGGATAACATGAGATTCCACCACTTCCTTAATGGGGCTTGCTCTTGTAGTAATTTTTGGTGACCGAGGCTATGTCCATATTCAGGTTAAAAACTGACATAACGGTGTTGGAAGAATAACTTTGAAGTGGGTGTGACCGAGTGGCTATTTGTAGTTTTTGATAAATGTAAAGAATTGTTTTGTGGCAGCCTAGAGATCAACTATCAGAGAAGGATATTTGAATTTTTCAATCAAATGCATACCTGTTCACTTTACAGGGTTGTTCACTTTATCATCAAGGAGAGAGTTATAGATGGAGAGGAAAGGCAATTAGGGACATACTTTTGCCCTTGGCAAAGCAAGTATTTTTATAGATACATGATCAGTGTTATGAAGTAGTAACATCAACGATACTACATAGAGAACAAAGGCTGTAATGGGGAATGAGAGGAACCATACTGCATTGATTCTGGACTCTGGTGGAATCCTGAAAATTCATATTGGCGGTGCCCGTGACAAATAAAACAATGGTCAGTAACAAAAAGGAGGGAATGAAGAAGTACTGAAGAAACCAGCTAGAGGAAGCCCTTATTTTTTTTGGTCTTCAATTTGAACTGGTCTCTTGGAGAGCCAGCTCCGAAAAGTCTGGAAGAGATATAGCAGTCTGCTAGAGAATACCTTGGAAAAATGGTTCTTTACATCATGATCTATGATCATGGGTAGCTCTTGTGAAAATAGATTTCTATTTTCTTTATGGATTACTTTATTTCTTAAAAGAAGGTGCCCTTTTTAGTGTTACACTAATGTTACAATTCTTAAGATATATCACTTGATGGACTCAAAAGATCTTGTTGCTTCAGAATTTATAGCTTGCTTGATCTTTTGGTGTGAGAATACATATGGGCTTTCAATCACGCTACTAATTCATCAAACATCAGAAGAACTTAAATATATGTGGTTTTGTTCTCGACTCCTGCTTCTTAGCACCCTGTTCTGCTGCACCCAAAAAAGGCTTTGTGTATTGATTATTTACAATATTGATTTTGAGTTAGAGCAAGGACAAAGTAGAAATTATGGATGAGTTCCGGGATCATATATGCAACTATATTCTTTTGCTTTAATGTCATATTGCCTTCCATCCCCAAACTTAGCTTTAAGGAGAGTCCACATTGAATCTCATGATATTTCTTTAATTCTTTGTTGATTATTAAGATGAAATTGGGTTAGTATTTTGTATGACAGGGTTACATTCCAGGTAGAAAATTTTGATCCAAAATGAATAACCCATGTATATGACCAACCCATAAATAAAATTGGGTTAGCAGACAAATCAATTCTTACTTAGGTTATTGTTAAAAAATTGGAAAGACACATGATCTGGTACGATCCTTCGGATGGTGGTTTCCGGTGAGAAATCGGTTGTCCACGGCGGTTGACGGCAGACTCCGGTGGTGGTGTACCTACAGACACTCCGACGCTCAAGTCAGCATGTGTAGCAGATAGAGTTTGTGTAATAGTTAGAATAATGCACCTGATTTCGGCTTACTCAGCCTTATTTATATGCAGGTAAAGGCGGGAAATTCCGTTAGACAGTTGTAACGGTAATTTAGTAGGAGCACAATGCGTCTGAATTAAGGTGGACTCACGCGCCCCGAGACACACATGTCCGGATGCCGTTCCATGCCAGTTAGAGTCCATATTCGCTTATTGTACGTAGCCAAGTAAATCCGTAAGGCGGATGTCGGCACTTACAAGCCGGATGCCGGTCCAAAGTAGTACCCTCAAAGGTAGCATGTCGGTATGCCCCCTATGCCGGTAGGCACCTATATCGTAAGCCAGCTTCGGTTAACCCGTAACGGAAACAACATGAGGCGTACGTATGTCGGATGCCGGATGCCAGTCCAGAACATGACTAAGCCAAGATAGAGGTCGGTCCTAACATGTCTGATCAAGGGACTTAGCCCGAAACAAAGTCAGCGCAAGCAGGCCAGAAGTTGGTCCAAAACAGTTGCCCCCCAAGTCGTGTATTCATCGTAAGTTGAATATGCGACTTGCCAGGTATAAGGCGGCACAGGCCAGCAACTTTTAGTATTCTTCGAGTAACTGTTGTACCTCAAAGCGACGCATGTCTTGATGTCGCCAAACCAAGGAGGGTCGGAATGCCGGTTAATTATGTAACGCTCCTTTGGCAATACTCTTGACATTTCGTGTCGATTTATCTTGGTTTCTTTACTGTTGAGTGGCACGCGATAGTACCCGTGATTGTTTGTTTTTACAAAGTTGCGCACGTCGGGAACTCGGAGATTGCCGGTGTCGGGTTCCCTTCAAATCCCAACATCCGGTATTAACCGCGATTAGGGGCGCATGCAGGATATTTCCTTGTTATAGGATATTTCCTTGTTATTCTGGTGGCAAGCCGTCATAAAAGGAAATCCTCGATTACTCCGTACCTTGTCTAGGAACTAAGTCCGAACATCATGTCTAAATAATCAAGGAACTTAGTCCGACTACCGAGATTGAGAAGAAATCTGAGGTATCAGGGAACTAAGTCCGGCTACCGAGATTGAGAAGAAATCTGAGGTATCAAGGAACTAAGTCCGGTTACCGAGATTGAGAAGAAATCTGAGGTATCAAGGAAATAAGTCCGGCTATCAAGGAACGAGGTCCCATAGGTAATTCCTGCAAAGACACAAAAAAACGATGTATTTCACAAGAAAATATGTGTACAACATGTACAAGAAAATATGTATTTTCCAATATCAAATTTCAGTAGTCGACATCGGATGTCGGCAACTTGCCCCCCGCTTCATAGAGAATGTTCTCATCCCGGCTGATCCCGGCCTGTGCAGTGGTATCCTCCAGCTTCAATGCCAATTCCTCATCCTCGAGGCTGATGTACTCCTCGGCCCTTCTAAAAAAATCTTCCATAGTAGGAGGTTTCTTTATGGATAAATCAATCCAAAATGGCGAATGCAGGATGAGGCCGTCCTTGGCCAGCATGAGTTGCACCCCGGGCTGAATCCCTTGCACTAAGAGGGCTTCCTTGGTAAATCTATTGATATAATCTCGGAGGGTTTCTGTCGGCCCCTGGCAGATCTATTTTAAGGTTGCTTCTGTCCTGGGTTGGACCTTGCTTGTAGTGAAGCTAGTAATGAATTTGCCGTGCAACTCGGCCCAGGTGTTGACGGATCTGGGCGGCAAGGATTGAAACCAACGCAAAGCAGTCTTCTTAAGTGATAATGGAAATACCCGGTACATTATAGGTCCAGTGGCTCCCCTAATTGACATGGCAGACTCATACACATCCAGGTGTTCTAAAGGGTCCCCGGTACCGTCATACTGCTCGGATAACGGCAGTTTTTCGAACCTGCGATCAACAGGAAAAAGCATTATTCTATCAGAAAATGGCACAATGGCCTGGATAACCTCATTATCAGTGCAATAATCGTGTTGATGGTCTTCATAGCGGCCCCGGTTGGCGGCGAATGGCGGATGCCTATGGAGGGATTGCGCGGGAGATACTGAGTGAACGGATGCAGGAGGCGATGGACGCCGCTCCCGGTATGGTCTCGGATGTGCCTGCGACGGTCGGGGTTCCCCATGCAAAGAATCTCTTCTAGGGGAATTTCTTGGCTCTGCGGAATGGTGGGAGGAAGCTGGCAAGACGAGCAGATGACAAGGTTGTGGTTGAGGGCGCGGTTGCGGTGTTTCTTGCGTGACAATCTGCGCTGAGAGGCGGAGATGCTCCTCCTCGAGCTTGGATAAACGTCGGGCATAATCTTGCAACAAAGAATCATGTTTGTTGATAAAAGACAACAGTTCTTGAAGCGAAGGTTGGCTTAGTGGCGTGGAGCCTGAGGGTTGCTTGCTTGCATGCGGCGAAGGAGTGAGAGGTGGCCGATTGTTAGTGATGGCATTTTCGCGCTTGGGAGGCGATTTACGGTGCACAACAATAGCTTGTGTGGCGGCTGTAGCGACGGTGGCAGAGGCGTCAAGGGGACGACCGCGGCCAGTGCCAGCGGCAAAGCTAGCGCGGGTATCAACCATATTAGCAGGTAGCAGAGGTGGCAGAAAACGATAGTCGTTCCCCACAGACGGCGCCAATGATCTGGTACCATCCGAAGGTTTCCGGTGAGAAGTTGGTTGTCCATGGCGGTTGACGGCAGACTCCGGTGGTGGTGTACCTGCAGACACTCCGACGCTCAAGTCAGCACGTGTAGCAGATAGAGTTTGTGTAATAGTCAGAATAATGTACCTGATTTCGGCTTACTCAGCCTTATTTATATGCAGGTAAAGGCGGGAAATTTCGTTAGGCAGTTGTAACAGTAATTTAGTAGGAGCACAATGCGCCTGAATTAAGGTAGACTCACGCGCCCTGAGACACACATGTCCGGATGTCGTTCCATGCCGGTTAGAGTCCATATTCGCTTATTGTACGTAGTCAAGTAAATCCGTAAGGCGGATGTCGGCACTTACAAGCCGGATGCCGGTCCAGAATAGTAGCCTCAAAGGTAGCATGTCGGTATGCCCCCTATGCCGGTAGGCGCCTATATCGTAAGCCAGCTTCGGTTAACCCGTAACGGAAATAACATGGGGCGTACGTATGCCGGATGCCAGTCCATAACATGACTAAGCCAAGATAGAGGTCGGTCCTAACATGTCTGATCAAGGGACTTAGCCCAAAACAAAGTCAGCGCAAGCAGGCAAGAAGTTGGTCCAGAACAGATATAGGTGCATATTCTATTCCCCCATATTTACTTGCAATGTGTATTATAGTGGAGGATTAAACTTTAGATATTATCATCACATACTAATCTTAAAAGCTGTCACAGATAGCAATTGAGTTCCAATCTCGTTTATTTTAAATTTAACTTCTACCCTTCTAAGAATCAAGTCATATTTTATCCATCTCCTCCTGTAGATATACCCCTTCACCTCTTCCAAACCATATATTTAGAAGAACTTAAATATATGGTTTAGTTCTCGACTCCTGCTTCTTAGCACCATGTTCTGCTGCACCCAAAAGAGGCATTGTATATTATTATTTACAATATTGATTTTGAGTTAGAGCAGGGACAAAGTAGAAATTATGGATGAGTTCGGGATCATATATGCAACTATATTCTTTTGCTCTTGTTAGAGTACTACATTACCTAGAGATAAGGCCAAATAAAAGTATATAAGCCTTGGGCAGTCCTCACCCTACAAGCTAGCTTTTGGGGTTGAATTAGGCCCGGGTCCAAAATCTAATATGGTATGAGAGCCTATCCTAGATGATCTGTTGTTATTTGGCCACCACCCGTATAGTTGTCCATGCTCCAGATGTCCAGCCACCCTACAAGCTAGCTTTTGGGGTTGAGTTAGGCCCATGTCCAAAAATCTAAGATGGTATCAGAGCCTATCCTAGATGATTCGTTGTTATAGGGCCGCATTGGGACGCTACCCGTATAGTTGTCCACGCTCCAGATGTCCAGTCCTGGGCGTGAGGGGGTGTGTTAGAGTCCCACATTGCCTAGAGATAAGGCCAAACTGTGGTATATAAGCCTTGGGCCGTCCTCACCTTACAAGCTAGCTTTTGGGGTTGAGTTAGGTCCGGGTCCAAAATCTAAGAGCTTTAATGTCATATTGCCTTCCACTCCCAAACTTAGCTTTAAGGAACTCATCTCATGATATTTCTTTAATTCTTTCTTGATTATTAAGATGAAATTGGGTTAGTATTTTGTATGACAGGGTTTCATTCGAGGTAGGAAATTTAGGTAGGAAATTTTGATCCAAAATGAATAACCCATGTATATGACCAGCCCATAAATAAAATTGGGTTAGCAGACAAATTAATTCTTACTTAGGTTATTGTTAAAAACTAGTGTGTAGTCCGTGCATACACGGGGCTCACAAAAAAAGTTATGCACAAGTCAAACAATGGCAAAGATCAAACAAAAATTGTTAACATATTTCATACACAACCATTGCTATTGAAATGATGGTTATTGTTTAGCCTCATTGGTCAAAGGGATAACAAAGTTTCGGTCATATAAGTTGTAGCTGGGGATAATGATATGATGGAATTGGATGGATACAAACACGAATTTTTTTTTTGACTTGTTGCAAATGAGTGCTAAACTATGAAAGCTATAAAGTCTGACAATTTAATAGCATAAAAAGTTGAACATCAATGAGGGAAACATTAAGTATCAATTTATGAAAACAGGGTAAGTACTCTGGTGTGAATCTTATCCATACACTCTAATCCTAAAACATGCAGAGTTTACATATGAGCATGTGATAAATAAACTGGTATGAATGGAGTAGTAATGTTTGAGCATATCCAGCCCTTGATAGAAGCTTTTTTTTTGTATATACATTTAAGGTTTTGGAAATGGTTATGCACTGCATCTTCAAGTATCTCTGGATTTTCCCAAACAATCTCTCATCTCGCAAATGATGTAGACATGTAGAGTGAAGAACATGTATTGAACCTGTCAACATTGACAATTCAAAGGGTGAGTTGTTCACAACTTACCAGCAAACATAAAAATAGTGGCGATGAATTTTATATTATGGGGAAAAGAAGAAATCTACCTAAATAACCCAATTTAAGAATTGATGGTCGACGTGTAGGTTAACATAATAATTGACATAAATTAATGAGGCAGAAAATGTGAAAGTTAATGAAGCATAGAAGGGGAATATAGTTCCCTCTATTACCCTGTGCATATGTAGTTAGGCAAAAAACAAAGAAGAATTGGAGTAGATCAATTGGCATAATTGATATAGCAGTCATATTAGCACAGCCTATTACTTGTCATAAATAAACATAGCAGGGATATTGGCATAATTGGTAAAGAAGAATTGGAGTAGACCATGGATACAACAAATAACATACCACTACCTAACCACACTCCCTTTTGTCCTTTTCATTATACTTCCAGCTCCTTCCTCCTTTCTCTCTCTTTTCCTTACTTTCCAACTTATTTTTGTCCTTCTTATCTTTTTTTTTCTCTCTACTTTTCCTGCAAATCATGTGGTGTAGATATTCAACCAGTAATATGAAATAAGGGGAAATAAAATAAGATAAATATATTAATAGATTAACTACAAAGTGATCAAAGTGAAATAGATTCTTGGTTTCTTTAAACAATTTTGTTTGTTTTGCTCACATGTATAACTTATACTCGTTTCAATTATACCTTTATAGTCAACAAAGACAAAAAGTGAATATTCAGACTTTCAGTACTTTTACATGTTCAATATTATATTCACTTGGCAACACATGTGATAGAATGGTAACATGAAAGTCAAAATATAGAGAATCCCTTTGACAAGTTCAATACTCATTCTTGTCATATGCAGTGTCCGAAGGTAAGTTTTTGAAACTCTTGAGATCCCTCATAAGACCCTTGGTTACAAAAGTAGAAATATCAGTTCAATTATGATTTATTCTTTCTTTCAAGTTTCAACATAACAATTCATGTGCACGCCCATTCAATAAGGAATTTAAAATATATTAAGAACTATGCTTAAACCATCTAAAAAATACGCAATCAAAAGGGTAAACAAAAATTTGAAAGTAGTCTACAAAAACATAGTGTGAGAATTATGGGCAACCAACACAAAATGTAAGAGCTTAAGATACCTAGGAGTTAGAAATGCATGTTCAACTTGAATAGACTTCAAGAATGAAGGTCATAGTCACATAATGGATTTACCATGTTTGAAATAAAAGAAAAATCCGAGAAAAACAGAACTTTAAAAGTATAATGACAAAACAGATGTGAATAATAGCACTAAGGCAAGGTGACATGTACCAAGACCTAGAGTAATTGTTGAATTTCTCCCCAAGTTTAATAGCAAGGCCCCCATGCTTTTTTCTTCTCTCCATCTGCACCTTCTTCAACTCATGGTCCCAAGATTCAAAGGAAGTAAAAGATTTATAATTTAAAAAAAAAGAAAAAGAGAGATAAGTGGGTTAACGAAGCCCTCTTCTACTTTGCAAGGTTTTCTCTATGCCAATCTTAACAAATTGTTGCATCTAAATCCTAGGTTGATAGGAACCCTAGGTTTGTGCCTGATCTAAGATTGAGTCGAGACAAGTCATTGTGCTCCAACATCTATAGAATCAGAATCAACGCGAAATAACAGTGTTTGATTTATGGCGAATCTGCTTCGTTGTGCTCAAACACGTTTTTTGTTCACTGGTTTAGGCAATCTTTAAAAGTTGGTTTTTTTATTCGACCGCTCGACAAGGACCGCCATCGACCTTGGTACCATTCACCAAAAACAGCCATAATTTGTTACCTAAAAATATCATTTGATTCAGATCCAACACAATAAAAGCCATTTCCCATAAACCTATCCTTCTCTTCTTACACAAAAGTGTTCCGTAACATGATTATCATGTTTATCGAAACATAAATTTGTGCTCCATCATCGTCCACCATTCCTTCAAATAATGTACATCTATGTCTAAATTTAATCTAGTTTTTTTAATCTCACTGTGCATCTATCATCCATCATTCTCCCACGTTTATCGGAACTCAAATGGTCAATTTAATCTCCTACTAATAACTCGCACCTGCTACTCTTTCCCATTTTCATATAAACACCAACTGTGGAAAAGAGATAATGACTACATCTGCAATTGCAAAAGTCAATTCTGCAATTTCAAAAAATAATTGGATCTTCAATTCAAAATATATTAATTTTGATAAAGGATCATGGTAATCAGTTAATAAAAAAATAGATTAGCATCGTCTAAATAATAAATACATAAATCAACGGATTAAATTATCCTTGTGTATGTCACCCATACACAAGTTTCATGATTGTGTACAATAAAATTATCTTTTGTAAATATCCTTGATAAATTTTAAAGATATTTTATTGGAGTTATAAATTTGTAAACATTCTAGAGGTTGGGTAAGAAAATCATCTCTCCACCAAACACTTGGTTATATCCATGTTTTTTACTACAAGTTAGAACAACTATATAAATAGGTAAAACCCAAATAGATGAAACATAGAAATTAAATCACCTTATACTTGAATTGTCATGTCATAATCATTTTAAAATTTTCCTCAAAATAAAATTAAGGTTGTTTATATTCATTTTAAATGGATTAAAGTTTTCATTCATTTATATTAAACAAGTGAGAGAGAAGAGAAATTATAAAAAAAATAATCATATATCATAAATTAAGAAAAGATACTCCAATTCTTAATGCTAATATTTTCTTATTTTCTATTTGAAATTTTAAATATTAATAAATGTTAGTTCATAATTTTGAAATTTATTAAATGAAGAACGTTTGTCTCTTGCTACGATCATGTATCGTGATTGTGTATCCATACACAAGTTCCATATGATTGTGTACCATAAAATTATCCTTTGTAAATATCTTTGATAAATTTTAAAGATATTTTATAGGAGTTATAAATTTGTAAACATTTTAGAGGTTGAGTAAGAAAATCATCTCCACCAAACACTTGGTTACATCCAACTATAAATAGGTAAAACCCAAATAGATGAAACATAGACATTAAATCACCTTATACTTGAATTTTCATGATTAATATTATAATCATTTTACAATTTTCCTTAAAATAAAAAGAAGGTTGTTTATATTCATTTTAAATGATTGAAGTTGTTATTCATTTATATTAAACAAGTGAGAGAGAAGAGAAATGATAAACAAAATAATCCTACATCATAGGTTAAGAAAAGATACTCCAATTCTTAATGCTAACATTTTCTTATTTTCTGGGGTATCGCAAAGGAATAAAGTTGTCTGATGAAGAAGGTTGACCTCCACTCCTTCCTCCAAGTCTGTAACAACAACTAAATATTTCCCATTCCAGCTTAAGCTTTTGTAATTTATCATCTTCCTCATCTATAAAATGGTTGTATAAATACAACATCAATATGAATTTTCTTTATGACTATTCTCTGCTCTAGAAGTACTAATGGAAGTAGCTGTAGGACTTTTGCAAATGTCAAGTCATCTGTATAACTTAATAAGATATAATTACTAACAATAAAAACCTCTTTTTTATTGACAAAAAATCATATAAAGCAAATTTATGCCATGTGTGAACAGAACATTTACATGTAACCATGTAAACCAAACCAATTGAGGCTGAATCATATAAAGCATGTCTTGATGGTAGATGACATGCCTCTGGTTTATCATCAACTTGTATATTATTATTTACAATATTGATTTTGAGTTAGAGCAGGGACAAATATTCTTTTGCTTTAATGTCATATTGCCTTCCATCCCCAAACTTAGCTTTAAGGAGAGTCCACATTGAATCTCATGATATTTCTTTAATTCTTTGTTGATTATTAAGATGAAATTAGGTTAGTATTTTGTATGACAGGGTTTCATTCCAGGTAGGAAATTTTTATCCAAAATGAATAAGACCAACCCATAAATAAAATTGGGTTAGCAGACAAATCAATTCTTAATTAGGTTATTGTTAAAATTGGAAAGACACAGATAAAGGTGCATATTCTGTCCCCTTTATCTGATATTTACTTGCAATGTGTATTATTGT
This sequence comes from Sesbania bispinosa, assembly GCA_026901365.1. NCBI lineage: Eukaryota > Viridiplantae > Streptophyta > Magnoliopsida > Fabales > Fabaceae > Sesbania > Sesbania bispinosa. The sequence goes on along the minus strand of QLOH01000077.1, from coordinate 785,125 downwards.
GGAGGATTAAACTTTAGATATTATCATCACACATGCTAATCTTAAAAGCTGTCACAGATAGCAATTGAGTTCCAATCTCGTTTATTTTAAATTTAACTTCTACCCTTCTAAGAATCAAGTCATATTTTATCCATCTCCTGTAGATATACCCCTTCACCTCTTCCAAAGGATCTATCCCTTCCCCTGCCCCAAAAGGAACATTGGGATCTTGGGAGAATTTTATTTAAGGATGGATAAAGTGAATTATTTTTATTTTCAAACCAATGACTAATTTGGAGTATTGTTCATGTCAAAAAACAAATTAAAGCATAGCTATTGAAACAAAAAACTATTATAACAAACAAAATTTAAACGGGCCTTTTTATTTTATTTTATTTTTTTTAAACTGATAACTAACTCGACCCTTCTATGTATAAAAGTAGTTTTTCAATCCTTAAACACATTCTTCTTGTCAACTTCTTTTCTCGTTGAAACATTTGTTCTGAAAGTGCTTATGTCATTGAAACAATGAAACATGATAACTTGTCTGAGATTAGTGTATCATAGTTTGTCCAAACTGCTTAAATCGACTTCAAATTTTCATTTCTTTAAAGGATTATGAGCTAACTAATTAACTCTCACTTTGAATATTATATATTTTTTCCCACTTATTCTGTTCAACAATGAAGGCATGCATAACCAATCATGCGAATATTATATGCACAACTTTTTTTTTTTTTTTTATGTATTTTTAGGAAATGGTCCAAATCTATCATTATATTATATGTAATAATTGTCATTTTTTATAAAAAGATTGAAGTATCCACCAGATATTTAATTAGTTTCCCCCTTTTCTATTCCTCTTTAGATGTTTGCGTATTAGCTGGTTATCATTGGTATTAATTTCTTTGTTAATGTGACAAACGTCATTCTTTCGTCCACATAGTGACAATGTTTGTGTAGATATATAACCCTCACAACCAGACATTTATTCATAAATATTCACAGGTATTTAAGAATTTTTTTTTTTAATTTCACAAAAGAAAATAAAAACAAACCTTAACATCATATTTTATAATTTTGTTCAATAATATAAAGTTCTCACGATATTAAAAGAACATTTCATATAATATGCTAAAGATGACAATACATTTTGTAATAATCAATCCATATAAATAATTTTTAGAAGAATAATATATACGTGTATTTAAAACTTTTATCATTTTATATTTATTCATTAAAAAACTATTGAAAAATAATAAGAATATTAATTTTATTGACAATATTTTTTTTACTATTGTTTAATACTCTCTCTTGTCCTTTTTATAAGGCACTATTAACCGAATTATACATACCAATAAAAATTGTTAAAGTTGGTTAATTTTATTAGAATTTTAAAAAATAGTTTAACTTTCTAGTTTTACGCTTATTTAATATCATTAATTAACTCCACTACCATTTGATGGTTGGAAAGATAATAAGGGTAAATATGGAAAATGTTAATAAATGTTACCTTGAAATTGTAAAGTGCCTTATAAAAAAAGACCACAAAAACTTGTAAGAAGTGTCTTATAAAAAGGACTTGAGGGAGTAATGTGTTGCACGTCATTTATGTTATGTTTGTTTTATATAAAGAAATAGAGAAGAGAGAAATGGGGAAGACTGAGATAGTGAAGAGATAAATAATGGAGAAATAAAGTAGAAATAGATGTTGTTTGGTATTAGAGAAATAAGAGAGATAGAAGAGAAATTAATTTTGATAGTTGTTTGATTGTAGAGAAATGAGAGAGATATGTAAAAAGTTAAAAAGACTAAACTACCCTTCAAATATAAATACATTGATAATTATTTTTTGTCAATAGGGGTAAAACAGTCTTTTTGTAATTCTACCCCCTTCTCTCCCCAATTTCTTGGCAAGAGGGAGGAGCTTAATTTTGTTGTGGGGCCCACTCCTTATCTCTCCTCAATCTGTCTCTCCCATGCTATACCAAACAAGATGGTTGGTGACTCTCTCTCCAATCTCACTCTCTTCCATTTCTCTCTTTGCAAAATCATTTCAAACAAAAAGAGGGTTAATGAGTATAATATTTCATGTGTTATTAAACTCAATAAATAATATGATAACATATTATTAAATAATAATGTATTTTTTTATACTATCAATGTATATCCATTAAATCCAAATATCTAACATAATGATTCGACATTCAGTACTATTTTTCATTTTCTTGGAAAATAACATCCCTCCATCTTAAATGACAAGATATTAACATTCTTCTTAATTTAATTAAATGTTGCTTGTGTACTATAACCTTCAACAATGACATTTTCTCTACAAATATCATCTTAATTCTTAGTTGTCCAAATTGACATTACTTCACATTGATTGATTTGATTTATATATATAGTTTATAATTGTGTCATGTTTAATTGTGAATGTATTCATGTTGGAAGGAGATATCAGGCAAATAAGGCTTTCAATCAAATAGGTGTTTTTTTTTTTTTTTTTTGCGTATTTAACTTTTTTTACCGTGTATAACAAGTGATAAAACTTATGCATAGATAACAACTAAGGCTGGATGAATATACAAATTTTAAAAGGTATTAATAATAGGGGCCGTTTAATATGCACAGAGAGGATTTTTGTGTATCAGTGCACAAATCATTCATGACCATTGATATAAGGAGATTAAAAGCTTAATTTCTCAGTTCTTGAAAAAAAAAACAAAAGAAAAAAATCCCCCTCTTAAAATATACACAGCCCTTTAATATAACATAAATGAAAGTAATTGACATTACAAGAAGATAAAAAACCAAACAAACACTAGAGACAAAGAGGGGGTGTTACAATCAATTAACTAGCATTTAGCACAAACAAAGAAGCAACCATGATTCCATCAAAATTCATCAATCAATCAATACATCAACATATCAGCAGAGGCCATAATTGATTGATTGATAGAGAGAGGAGAGTTCCATGTGTCCTCCATGAAGCCACAATCATTGAAGTAATGAATCTCCTGAAACAGGTTGTGGTTGTTGTTGGTTGAGTTTATGTAATTTATGATTTCATTAAGTGATTGCAACCTGTTGCTAAGTTCAGCCATTTGAACCCTTAGAATTTCATTCTCAGACTCCACTTTGAGATACATCTGAGTAGTGATCCCAATGTTTGTGGTGATTTGGTTGTTCTCCTTCTTGAGTTGATCCACTTGAGCACTAAGACCCTCAAGGTGTTGCTGCTTCCTCATCCTAGATCTACGTGCCGATTCCCTATTGGATTGCATTCTCTTTCTCTTCCTCAGCTCCATAACATGATCTCCCTCAGAACCTGAGGCAGAGTTTTGAAGAGAACTGGAACCAGATGAGTATGCTCCACCAGGACCAGGAGAAGCCATGCTATTGCTAAAGTAATGCTCTTTCTATATGCAGTAACACTAATTCCTAGCTAGCTAGTTTTATTGGATGGTAAATAAATGTATATTGAAATTTGAAAGGAAAGGACACAAATTATGATGTGTTTTGTGGGAAGAAAATTAAAGGGGGTTTAGTTCATGAGAAAACATAGAACCAATAGAGGAAAACAACTGAGAAAGATTGCACCAAATGGGTCCTGCGCCTCAGAGTAGAGTTTATCATAAAACCAGAGAGAAGGATCTCACAGATTACTGGAGACATTTGTGTTGTCTCTCAATCATTCATCACTGCATATATATAAATATGAACAAAGAAAGAAATTTCAAAGTTCTTTGCTTTGTGAAGATAAGAGTGACAAATCAAACTATAAAAGGGAGAGGATTTATGTCAGAGGGATATGATATGGTTATTATGGTGTTGGTATCTGTATAATAGGAGATTATATGTAGAAGAAAATTCTAGAGATTGGAAAAAGAAAAGGGGTGTGTCAAAGACTATGGGCAGGAACAGGAAGGATAGATAAACACTGATTCTAGAGGCAGGGGAGGGGAAGATGATAAGAAGGAATGTGCAAAAATAAGAGGAGTGATAGATTTTGACCAATTTTCAGGAGGAGGATAAGATGAGAGAGGAAAGAGGTTTTGAAGGGATTCAGTGGTGGAATTTATAGACAAAATGCAATGCCCATTGTAATAATGGAATCAAATAAAATAAACCAGAAATATTGGGCACTGGGTTTGGTGGTCATTGCTTATTTGTTTTTTTGGTGTGTACTGCAAAAAAATATATAATACAGATGGAAAAGACAGAAAGTGGGAGAAAAAGGATCATCATCCAATGTTCCTATTTAATTTTATAGGATTATATTCGGTGTAAACTTATACTATTACATTTTTCTTTCAATCTATTAAAGTCTATAAAATGGGTTAACCCAAAAAATCGGCTCATAAAAATACAGAGTTTCAACATTTATTTTAAAAATTTGAATACCATTAGATTTTTCAACCCAACCCATTAAAACCCATAACCCACGAATGTCTGGATAAAAAAAGCCCTGAAAAATATTGGATAGAGTAACATGAATTTTCAACTCTATTTCTTATTTTAAAATTATCATTCTACTTTTAATGTAAAAAAATTTGTAAGAATAATTTATGATAATTTCATGATTATATTTTTTTGGATTTTTAACCAGGAATTTCCACAAGCATAATTATAGATTTAACTCAAGAATTGAGATGGTAAATTAGTGATTAGATAATGTTTTTTTTAAGAGTGGTGATTTCAAAACTCAAACTTTCGAGTAAAGTCCGGCTAAGTGTGAATCCATTTTATGATTATATTTTAGTGTAACGTAATCTTATATTTTTATAATAAATTGTGGTAATTTTTATGATTGTGATAAATGACCGCACCGCAGACAACATAAATCTGTGAGCGGGAAAGCAATGAAAGGACTTGGAAGGGATGAGACAAGAGGAGGAGGAGGGTGACTGCTCCTGTTCATATGCACGCGTAGTTATATTTTATATATATTTAGATTAGTTTTATTTGTATAATATTGCCATTTACCAAATGGTAACGCAATGTGATGGTGATCTACTACTTTAATGTTGGACCACCAACTTGTAATTTTTATTTCTTCATAGAATATGCTCGTGGAATCTTAGGTGATGAATGGTAGTTGCGGTTTCCTTTTTCAATTTTTTTTTTTTTAAAATACTTGTTACTCTTCTAGGCGTCTGATTTTTTTCTTTTCTTTATTATAATATTTATATATACATGGCCAATCAGTATCACCAATGATATTTGAGTGAGCTACAAAAGCTTTTGACCTCTCACTATAAATTCAAATTATTATACATTAATTTCAACTTGTGATATTGTTTTTTGCATTGTATGTTATTTATTGTCATTAAAATAAGTTACTTTTGACAAAGAATATGTGCTAACTACCAAGCTGTTTTAATGAAATTAACAACAGGAGCTTTTCAAGTCTTTTTCTATAAAAAATAATTCAAATGTTGAAATATAAAATACTGATTCCTTATTGGATTGAAAAAAAATAGATTTAACTTTGAAAAGCCATCCATTATAATATTCAATTCAAATAAAATTTAATAAATATAACCGCAATTCACTATGTTAAATTTTTTTATTGATATGAGTCTAAAATTGAAACATAAATAAAATTATAGAATTGTAAATATTTTTTTTTAATAGTATGAATAAAATTACCAATATCAGTATTATTATATGATTTATGAATGAGAAATTTGATATTTAATTTCAACTAATTTTATTATATTTATTATATATTTTAAAATTTAATTATTACCTCTTTGAAAAATAAAGCTAAGACTATATACAATAAAAAATTGGGTTATGACTACGGTGAATCATCTCATAGGTGATTCACAAGGTAAATCACCACTAATCACTATTAGATTTAAATGGATGGTTGAGATTGTTTACAGGAAACCGGTAGAAACCTAGGTACACAATTTTATCCTTATAATCCCCCGTGCTCTCAAATTTCAAGCATGGTCCTACTTTCGTGTTTGGAGTCACAAATCAGTTATCTCACTTCCAACACTTTATTTTACTACTTCCTCCTCGTCCATTTCCTTCCCTTTCACATCAATGAAGTCACTCTCGATCGATGTTGCTCTTCTTCATTCCACCTTCAGGTTTAGGCTCAGTTTGCTTCTCGGCGACTCTGTGAAGATCGAGAGTGACGTCAACAATGAGAGATATTTACGCATATGAATAACAGGGATCCAATTTGGGCAATGACGAAGGCGGTGAGGATTTTCAGGTCATTTTTCTTGCTTCCCCTTGTAGATTGAAATTATCTCCATGATCCTATTTGGATTTCAACCTAAAGCAATCACTTTTTATGGGGTTGTTGAAATGGGTCATATTGGCCTCCTCACCGCCGCCATAATAGGAGTTGAAGTCGTTATAGGAGCTGCTGCAGCGCCACCACAACAGCACCATCGAGCTGGAGGAGGTGGTGGTATTGTTCAGGAACTGGCAGCACCCAACGACTCTGTTCTACTATGATCCGCTTCCGATGGTGTGACCCCCCGTGTAGATAGCAACTCCAAATAAGAAGAAGAAAATGAGAAGGGAAGAACGAGGGAGTTATTTGGTATTATTGGACTTGCCGGCGGAAGCATGTTGGCCGAGGGGACGATATCGATCCCATCTTCTTCTGTAAACCATTCCAAAATGGCCCCCGATGATGCTGATTGCTGATGAAGAAGTTGTGCTCTACATTCTCAAATCTTTGGGTTGTTATGGTGATGACATTGCTTGAGTCTTGACTCGGTGACTCATGCTTACGTTTTCTTTTTGTTGGTAAAGGTTTATCCTATTTTCCACAAGGGAATACAATACATGAACATAGATCTGTTGTGCTTTTTTTTTTTGGCCTTTTTCTCATTTTTTTCCTTATTATTTTGGGGCTTGAATTATATTACTTAATAGGAATATATGAGTTATTTTAAAATAATAAGTTATTGCACAACCTGTTTCTTTCTCAGAGTGCATATACAATTTCAAGCATATATTTATTACTTTGTTATTAATCTCTTTGATCGTGATGGTAATTGCCAATCTCTTTGATTGTGATGGTAATTGCCAATGTTGAATGATGATTAATAGTTAGGGTCGCAATTTGGTACCCTCCCGTTAGAGAGGGTTTTGGTACCTTCTTGTCATTTTTTTTGTTGAATAGGCCAAAATTACGTAGGAACAAGTCGTGTATTCCATCCTAAATTATTTCAAAGACATAAAATAGATTTTAAATGAGACACATGTGTATTGCAAATGAGAATGTGAAAAAATAGGGGAATACAATAAAAAATACATGATAATAGTTATTGGGGGTCAAAAAGTCTTTTCAAAAATTAAAAATACAAATTCTAATAGTTAAATATTGTCCTATAAGTATAAAAATACTAAGATCATTTAAGAAAGCTGAGAGAAATTGATTCAATGATCAAAGAAGGTACCAAAACCCTCTCTCGCGATAGGGTACCATAGAATTTCCCTAATAGGTATTGTGGTTGTGACAGTAATTGTTGAGTTGTGATGATTGGCATAGGGCTTCGCGAGGTTGTAATGCATTTTGGTGGAGCCTTCCCCTTAAATGGCTAGTTTATAACAAATAAATTTTAAGAACTTGCTTGCAATTTTTGAAATTTGGAGGACACGTCATTAAATTTTAATTTATTTATTTTACTGGTAACATAACCTGCAATAGCAACTAATTACTATGATTCAAGGTGTGAATCACTCATTGCGGTGATTCACCCTAGTCTTCACCAAAAAATTGATTTAATTCAAACTTTTTTAAAATTAAATTGGACTAGATTGATTTTAAATTTAAAATCAAACTAATTGAGCAATGAATAAAAATTCTAATGGGATTGGAAAGGATGATATTCTTTTTTTAAAAAAAAACAATATTCATCTGATCCAAATTGCACCTATTTTTCATATGTGCTGTTTATAATACATATAACTAAAAGCCCAGAGTCACGAGAAAAAAAAGACTATATAAAAGTATAAAAGTATAAAACTTGAGCTCTGGATTTTATGAAATATGCATATAACCTAATCAAAAATAAAAATTATTAGCCCTAGAAACCAATTCACTCAGATATTTGTATACATATATTTGCACATGTTTAGGGTCAAACAAGCCGCCATACATCGACATACAATAGGCTTAGGTTTATAGTGATTTGTTAGAGATTCAAATTACACAAGTGTAAGTTACACTAAGTATTACATCGTTGATAACTTTAGATTTAATGTATTTTTTAATAATCCAACAGTTGAATTATATTTATTCATCATCTTGATTATTTGTGTCAAATTTCATAAATTTGAACACCAATAAATTGATAATCAAATGGTTGCTTTTTTCATATATTTCAAATATATATACAATGTTAATCTTGAGACATCTCAATGACATATCAAATAATTTTGGATTAATATAAAATTTTACATATTTGATCTATATGATAGTAACTTTCAATCCAACGGTAGATTACTTAATATAATGATCTATTTTAGAGTTATTCAACAATGTAATACTTAGTGTAATTTACACTGATATAATTTGAATGATCCTCATAATATATATATATATATATATATATATCATCCAAAAAAAATTGAAGTCACACACCGTATTCACCTTTTAATTACTAAAATATATATTTTCGTTAGGAAAAATGTTACACGTGGACTAAATTTAAGTAGACCGGAGGGATTAATTTTGTTGACCTTTCTTCTGGGGTCTATTACACAATAGTTTCCATAGCAATTTAGTCTATGATCTATACCTAGTATTTACAGAAGGTGAATGCTTTTTCAACAACAATACAGCCGGCATTTGACCACCAAAATATTCATTCATTATAGTATAGGATGAAAGAATAGGGGATTAAGTTAAGGTACATGCACATGGTTCCAGTTGTGGGTTGCTGAAAAGGAGAAAAAGGGTTGCCCGACCAAAATCCAGTGGGGTGGCCATGCCAGCCCAACCATTTGTTGCAGAAATTTTAATTTTAATACTATTAATTATGTGCGACAAAAAAGTACAAGCCATCTCTGCAAATAACCTTTTAAAACAAATTTATGAGTTGGGTCTCACTTTATGTTGTTTCCCTGAAGCTTCGAATTCGGAATAGATACATTCATTCATGTTATACAGCTATATATACGTATAAAACAAAACTTATCGCTTAAGTCATTGCCATTGGCACCGCCAATTAACGCCAGCCAAATCTTATTTGTTAAAAGATTAATGACTCCTTCTTCTGCTTCTGGGAAATAAACTACCAATGCTTTTCACGTGGTAGAATAAGTTAGAATTTTATACTAGCTAGCTAGGTAGGCAAATTAAACTAGATGGCTGCTTCAGTTCATCTTTAATTGACTCAATCTCCAATTAATTATCCGTTCTGTGAATTATCCACAAACTTATTTTATAGTCCAATTTAATTAGTTACATAGAGACTGCTCTTATATATGACAATTTTTTATAGCATCATATATACCACCAATTAATATTAGATGGCAGTTTCTGAATTGTTATGATGACTGAAAAAATCTTTAGATAAAACTTTAGCCATATATGTATGACTTCAAATTAAGCTCTAGAACAAGTTTAATTATATATATGTTAATTAACTTAACGGTGAGGTAAGTTGTTCTAACCAGTTAAAAATATGATTAAAACTATCCTCAAATAACTTTTAAGCTCTTCTAATCTTTTGACTCTATATTTTGGAGGCCGTTTCTGACTTTCTGTCATTATCTCTTAATTAGTTTATTTTTTTTAAAAAAATAACTAGATACAAATTTGATTGACAAGGAGAAATAATTAGCCAAGCATAACCAAGCCTAACCTAATACAGACAACAATATACTATGAAAAGGAACAAATTAAATGGGACAGGTCGAATCGTCTACATGAACTAATGCATGTAAGAGTGTGTTTGATGTCATTTCAATTAACTAAATACTGAAATTAATTAATAACTAAAGTGCTTGTTAAAGCATATACACTAGCTATTTAGTAAAATAGCTTTTTTTAATAATTATTAATGTTCTTATTGAAATGTTATTCTAAGTAATATTTCCAAATTTTAGCTTATAACTGAAAATATTTTTTTACATTTTTATCCTTCACTTTTTTTCATAATTATCAAATTTCAAACTTCAATCTAGTAATTAATGATATATAGTCTTATCTAGCATTTTGCAGTTATCATATACTATATTATACTCCTTCCGTTTCTTTTTAAGTGTCATTTTCACGTACCAAGACAATAATAAATGTTAATTATTTTTGGGTTGTGATACCCGAAATACAAGGAAAATCGGTTGAATTCTAGATAGAGAAAGTCTGCTAGGGCATCCTTTGCTTTAGCCAGATAATGGTTGAGACTAAGGAGCCTTCCACTGAAGAGATGGATCTCTTAGCAAGAAGCACGAAAAAAGCAAAGGTGAGGGAGAATGTAAGCTCAGAGGAAGGAGGAAGGTACGGTGGTCATGGAGACCTGTTTATCTGTCTCGGAACAGGGGAGTCAAGCTACTACTGTTATAGGCTGTGATCGAAAGTCCATTTCTTACAGAGATATTTGCTTGGGTAAAGAAGACCAAAACACAGAAGATGAGGATTCTGATTCCAGTGACTCAGAAGACTCAGACTATGAGGGAAAAAATGGAGACTCTGCGTCGGATGAGGAGGTCGGTGATTCAGGTGATGAGTTTATGTCTGAGGAGGAAGAGAATGAGGATAATCAAATGTCAAGGTGCCCAGTGGTCAAGATTTCAAAGGAGGAAAGGAAAAGGGTTTGTCGACCATGGAAACACTGGGTCATTGTGAAGCTCTTAGGGAAAAAGGTGGGTCTGAAATTTATGCTTCTAAGGCTGGAGAAGCTCTGGTGTCCCTTAGGAGAAATGGAGGTCATAGACCTTGAGAATGACTATTTTCTGATTAGGTTCCCTAATTTTAATGATTTCAATCATGTCTTTGAAGGTGGCCCTTGGATTATTCTTGGTCATTATCTGGTGATTCAAAAATGGCATCCGGAGTTCTTACCTTTTGAGAATGAGTTACGTAAAGTTGTTGTCTGGATAAGGATTCCATCTCTCCTCATAGAATATTATGACAGACAAATCCTGGCTCGTATTGGTGACTCCATTGGCAGAACTGTGAAGGTGGACTCAAACACCATGAAACCTAAAAATGGGACTTGGGATGATACAACAACTAAGAGGGGGAAGTTTGCAAGATTGTGTATAGAAGTGGATCTGAAAAAACCTCTAATCTGTCAATTTGAGCTTCTGGGTCGCACTTACTTAATAGAATATGAGGGTCTTCACCTCATTTGTTTCTCTTGTGGCCGGTATGGTCATAGAAAAGAAGGGTGCCCAAAAAAGGGTCCTCCACTGGGGAATATTGTTGAAGATGGTGCTACCAGGCAGGGACAAGATTCAGCAATGAATGGAGCGGAGAATATTGGTGCGAATCAAGCTGCACCAATGGACTAATCAGGAGGAGGGGACGTGTATGGGCCTTGGATGATTGTCCAAAAAGGTGGTAGGCGCAAACAGACAAATGCAGCAGCTAATGCCAAAAAGGATGTCAGGAATTTGGTGCAAAAAGAGAAGAATGTGGCAGAAAATCCCAATACAACAGGTTCTCGCTTTTCTGCGCTGGCAGAGAATCCCCAGGTAGTGGAGGAGTTGGAATCAGCTGAGGGTAATCCTATTAAAACTCCCGTGCAACCTCATGTCCCAAGTCCTTTTGTAATTGAGTATCAGGATGCCATGGCCCAGTCTTCAGAGCCCAAAGGGACTAATACCAAAGTCCATCAGCCTAATCCTAATGAATCCGCTTTGGACCCAAGACAGGCTTCTTGTCCTCAGAATATTCCTAATCCCTCATCTTTGACTAATATCAAGAAACCTGCTAGGGGGGCTTCTAAATTGGGCCAAGAAAATCCTCAGAATAATACTCTCATGACTTCTTCTACTCCACAACAGCATATTCCAATTGTCCATCCTATCACCATCCCACATGCTAACTTTATCAAAACTGGTTTGAGGGTGGATGATGGGGTTTACAATCGTCGTCCCCCTGACCCCAACAATGGAAAGGTGGATCCCAAAAAGGTTGAAGAATCCTCTGCGATGTCTATTGGTAAGGAAGTGGAGGATGTTCCTCCCCAAATGGAAATTGATCCTGCAATGGAGAACGTCAATTCTCCTCAGAAACCTCAGGAGAACTAGAGCAGAACTTGTCTCTGCTCCTCTTCTTTCTTCTTGTTTTTATGAACTTTTTAATTTGGAATGTTTGTGGTGCAGGTTCTAAAGGGTTCCCTGCCCTTTTGAGAGACTTAATTTCCCGTTACAAGGTCCATTTCTGTGCGATCCTTGAACCTCGAATAAGTGGTGACAAAGCTAATAAAGTTCTAGCTAAATTAGCTCTTCCCGATATGGTTAAAGTGGATTCTAGAAGATTTTCTGGAGGCATTTGGATTTACTGGGACAGCAAGCATGTTACATTTGAGCCTCTCATTTTGGATGACCAATTCATTCATGGCTGGATTTCCAAACCAAATTGTCCGCAACGATGGTTTATTACTGTGGTTTATGGTAGCCCCAGGGTGTTTGATAGATTGACTCTTTGGCAAAAATTGGAGAATATCAGTATTTCTATGTTTGAGCCTTGGACTGTTCTGGGGGATTTCAATGCTTATATGTGGGCTTCTGAGAAGATGGGTGGAGCAGATCCTCATTGGAAATCAATGGAAGATTTTCGTAATTGTGCTGAAGTGTGTGGTTTGGAAGACTTGGGTTTCCTTGGTCCTCATTTCACTTGGGAGTGGCATGGGGTGTGTGAGAGGCTTGACAGAGGCTTATCTAATTTACAATGGAGGATGCAATTTCCTGAAGCTTCAGTTTCTCATCTTCCATCATTTAAATCTGACCATAAACCTTTGCTTTTGAGAACTGATAACCATAGTCCACCCTTTCATGGTGACAAACCATTTCGTTTTCAGGCAGCTTGGCTCACGGATGATTCTTTCCCTTCTTTAGTTTATTCCTCTTGGAAGGGTGACACTGAATGGGCTTCTTCGGTGAATAAGTTTCAGGAGGCAGCTAAGGATTGGAATAACAATGTTTTTGGTAATATCTTCAGAAGGAAGAACATATTGTTGGCAAGGTTGGAAGGGGTGAATAGAAAGTTATCTATGATAACAAACAGGGGGTTGGATAATTTGCAAAAGAAGTTATGGAAGGAGTATAATTCCATCTTGGTTTAGGAAGAGCTTATTTGGATGCAAAAATCAAGGTGCGATTGGTTAAAATTTGGAGATAGAAACACTAAATTTTACCATGCTTCTACTGTTGCCCGTAGAAGGAGGAACAAAATTGAGTTGCTTTATGATGACAATGGGGAGCAAATCACTGACCCAGAAGCTTTATCCAAGCTAATAGTTGATTATTTTACTAGCCTTTTTACTGCCACTGAGTCTCTGACTTCCTGGAGGCTAAAGAGATGTTTTCCAGGTTTGCCCTGTGATAGTATGATCCAAATTCAATCTATGTTTACCTCTCAAGAGATCAAGGATGCTATTTTTTCTATGGGGCCTTATAAGGCTCCGGGCTCTGATGGGCTCCACCCCATCTTTTTTCAACTTTTTGGGATCGTATTGGCACCTCAATTTGCAATACTATCAAGGATGTTTTTATAAATCCCGCTGGGCTAGAGATACTGAATGATACTCTGCTAGTTCTGATCCCCAAAGTTGACCAAGCCTCATCAGTTTCGCAATTCCGGCCTATAAGCCTTTGTAATGTCATTTACAAGGCTATTACCAAGGTTATTGCAAATAGATTAAAGCCTCGCATGGAATATTTGGTGCACCCCAACCAGTCTAGCTTCGTCCCGGGCAGGCATACTACTGATAATATTATTGTCGCTCAAGAGGTCTTTCATACCATGAGAATTTGTCGTGGTAAGAAGGGTTTTATGGGAATAAAAATTGATCTCCAAAAGGCTTACGATCGCCTTATGTGGGAATTCATTGAAGACACTTTAAAAGACATTGGTTTTCAAGACCAGTTCTGTAGCATTCTAATGAATTGCATTACCTCTCCTAGCATGAAAGTCCTCATTAATGGAGTTCAATCTAACAGCTTCAGACCGTCTCAGGGAATCCGCCAAGGCGATCCTATTTCCCCTTACATTTTCGTTCTTTGCCTAGAACGGTTAGTTCATTTGATTAATCTTAAAGTTCAGAGTCAAGCCTGGAAGCCTATCATGCTCAATAAGGGAGGTCCCCCCATTTCCCACTTGTTCTTTGTCGATGATCTTATCTTATTTACAAAGGCCTCATCGGATCAAATAGTTGTTGTTATGGATTGCTTGAATGAATTCTGCCAAGCTTATGGACAGAAAGTTAATACTGAGAAAACCGGAATCATGTTTTCAAAGAACGTTTCTTCTGCTAGATCCAGTCAGTTGGCTGCTATAACTGGTTTCTCTGTTTCTTCGGATCTCGGAAAATATCTTGGTGTGCCCCTTATCCATAAAAAAGTTACAAAGATGACCTATGATTATCTTATTGAAAGAACTCAGAAGAGATTGAGCAGATGGAGAAGCTCTTCCTTTTCTATGGCTAGTAGGATAACTCTAACCCAAGCTGTTATTTCTGCTTTACCCTCCTATACTATGCAAACTGCTCTCCTCCCTAAATCTGTCTGTCATAATTTAGAGAGAATGGCTCGTAATTTTGTTTGGGGTCACTCCTCAGATGAAAAGAAAATTCACACTGTTTCTTGGGATAAATTTTGTCTTCATAAGACTGATGGAGGTATGGGGCTGCGAAATCTCCACTCTTTTAATAAGGCTTTAATAATGAAGTTGGGTTGGAATCTTGTTAACAACAGAGATGCTTTGTGGGTCCAAGTGCTCAGACATAAGTATGCAGCTGGTAATGATATTATGCCTTCTGTTAGGAGGAGGAAGAATCAATCCCTGATCTGGAAGGGTATTGTGGAGACTTGGTGGGATGTTCTTAAAGGGACTAGATGGATTATTGGGGATGGGACCAAAACCAGGTTTTGGTTGGATCCTTGGTTGAAATCTGGAGAAATTCTTCATGAAATGGCAAATCAAGATATCCCCCCTCATATCTTAAATGCTCCAGTTTCATTCTTTTCAGATGGATTGGGGGGCTGGAATTTTTCTTCTTTCCAGCAGTATATTCCCCAGAATTTTATACCTAAGATTATGGCTTCTATGGGGGCACACCAGGATTTTGGTCCAGACTTCCCCATTTGGGCCAAAACATCAGATGGAGAATTTACAACTAAATCAGCCTATTCTCTTCTGCATCATGATCTCTCAGCCTATATTTCTTATCCTATTCCTTGGGATTTGGTTTGGAAATGGAATGGGCCCCAAAGGATCTGTTGTTTTTTGTGAATGTTTCTGCATAAAGGTTTCAAAACTAGATCTTTTCTTGCCAAGAGAGGGTGTAATATTACTATTATTTTCTCTTTGTGCAATCTCCATGAGGAATCCCTTCTGCATTGCCTAAGAGATTGTCCTCTGGTTTTGGATATTTGGAAGTCTTTTGGGAATGGCATTCTGGGTCATGATTTCTGTTCTAGCAGCCTTCATGATTGGATTACTATTAATCTTTCCAGCAAGCATAAGTCTTGGAAAGGCTATAAATGGAGCTTAGTTTTTCGCTTTGCAGTTTGGTCCATTTGGAACTCTAGAAATGATGAAATTTTTAACAGCAGGAAGCATACTG
Organism: Sesbania bispinosa; assembly: GCA_026901365.1. Classification (NCBI taxonomy): domain Eukaryota; kingdom Viridiplantae; phylum Streptophyta; class Magnoliopsida; order Fabales; family Fabaceae; genus Sesbania; species Sesbania bispinosa. The sequence goes on along the minus strand of QLOH01000077.1, from coordinate 769,367 downwards.
TGCCCGACTTCCTCTTTAAGCTGCATTATCAGCTTCATGAGCACAATCTTTCTGAATCTTCGCAGTTGCTTCTCCCTAAAAGAGGAAATCAGTATGACACTATCCTTGTTGGTTGGAATTATCCTTCCAATGATTGGATAAAGTGCAATGCTGATGGGGTTGTGAAATCCAATGGGAGCATGGCAGCTTGTGGTGGGGTTATAAGGGATGCTTCGGGTCAATGGTTGCTTGGCTTTTCTCGGTTACTGGGGAATACAACTATTACTCTTGCTGAGCTCTGGGGGATTTATACTGCCCTGTCTTTGGCCAAGGAGAAGGGGTGGATGAAGGTTTGGGTGGAATCTGATTCAAAAATTGTTGTCAATCTCATTAACCGGGGATGTTCTCGGTCTCACCCTTGCAGCAATATGGTGTTGGCTATAAAGCAATTGTGTGTCCCTCCTATCAGAGTGCATATTTCTCATATTTTCAGAGAAGGAAACAGGCTGGCTAACTTTATGGCTTCTTTAACTTTTGATTTATCCTTAGGCAATCATGTTTTCTACTCCCCTCCCTTGGATTGTAGGTCCATTCTATTCCAGGACCAAATAGGAGCCTCCCTGCCAAGGAGAGTGCCTCTGTAGTTTTTCCTGTTCTGTTGGGGTCTTCCCCCTCTCCACTTACAAAAAAAAATGTTAATTTTTCAATTTTACCCTCTTCCAAATTTATTAAATAGTGGAGTATTTATTACATATTACTAGAAATGATTGCGAGTTTTAAATGCTTTAACGAGAGAGAGAAAGGGTATATTTGTAAACAATGAAACTAAAAATACACACTTATGCATTCCTTAATCTATGTGCAAAAACCTTAAACGACACTTAAAAAGAAACGGATGGGGTAATAATTTTACTAAATACTACCTCTGGTCTTATATATAAGAAACAAATTAAAATGAAATTTTTTTTGTTCTATATATAAGAAACATAATACTCCCTACGTCCATATTTATAAGACCTCTTCTAGTTGAATTGGATGTCCCTTAATATAAGACCCTTTGCAGATTTTTAGGTAAATTAATTATTATTTTTTCATATTTACCCTTCATTAATATTCAACTCTTTTTATTTCCCATATATTGATGAGTGTGAGTAATTAAAGAAGTTTTACCCACAAGCTCAACTACCCCGTTGGAAAGTGACTTTTGGAGTCTTCCACCATGTCACCATTAATGTCTCTAAAATATAGTGACTTTTAAATAGGGGTATATTTGCAGTGCTATTATTTTTTTTAAAAGACCAATACATTAACCAACTTTTCTTAAAGTGTGTGAAACGGTTGAGATTGTCTTATAATAAGGGACAGAGAGAGTACTATTTTTAGTTGCATTAATTGCTAAATACCTTATATGGCCTTAATTTATTGTGAGTAGTTAAAGAGGTGCCCACTCATTTACTCATTTAATACTAAGGGAATTTTTGAAAAAAAAATAAATCCATGGCGCTATTAATTATCACTAACAAATTCCATTGCATTTCCTCGGTCTTGGTGATTTTGGTTCAATGTTTCTTATACTCCCTTCGGTCCTTTTTATAAGGCACCTCTAACCGAATTACACAGACCAAGGAAAGTGGTTTAAGTGGTTAATTTTATTGATTTAATAAAAAATAATACAACATTCCATTTTTACCCCTATTTAATATTATTAGTATATTCTCTCACTAAATAATTGAGATTAAATTATGCACTAAATATAGTACTAATTCTCACTATCAATTGTATTGGAACACACAAATGTATATGGAAAAGTGCAAATGTTTAACTCTCTCTCTTAGTCACCTATGTAACAATATTTATAATACTTCATTAATGAACAATTGGCAAAATACATGATGGAAGAATTTAATAAGGGTAAATCAGGAAAAAAATTAAATGCTTTATAGAGATTATCAAGTGTCTTATAAAAAGGACCGTCAATATCTTATAAATGGTGCCTTATAAAAAGGACCAGAGGGAGTATTTTCAATCCACAAATTTATCATTTTTCATCTTTTATGGCTAACTTATATGATACTTTTGTCAAACACACTATGAGCCAGTTTAGATGAAACTTCTGCAGAAGTACTTCTAGGTGAAAAATAGAATGAATCAAAGAGATAAAATGCATTTAACTTCTCCATAAGTTAAAATTAGTCTATGTAGCCCACCTACAAGCTCTCCCATTTAAATTCTCCATAAGTAACTAATTTAACTTATGAAGAAGTTAAATTCATTTGACCTCTTTGATTCATTCTATTTTTATCTTCTAAAAATTTTTCTGCAAAAATGTATCCAAACTGGGCTATATCTATGGATTTAACTTCTCTAAAATGATAGAGTCACACTTCATAAGATAAATTAGGCAAACCATTGATTTGGTTGAGATTTAAAAAAAAAACTTTATAATTTATCATACATATGCATATATATCATCATAATCTTAATTATTAATTTACTTTCAGATCAATGATCATAATTACTTTACCCCTATTACCCACTTGAGAGGAGCCAAATATCCTATATATGCTAGCAATGGAAAAATACATATAGGTTTTCAATTCACATATCTCTCTCCCTCACACACTCAAGCACACATACACACAAAAATAACTTTTTAACAAATGATTGTATTTTAAAATTAACCGTTCGATTAAAAACTATTATCATCTAAATTATATCTAGAAAATTTTTCATTGATCTAATTAATTACAACTTTTTAACACATTATAGAGATATTTAAGTTTTGTGTGTGTGAGAGTGTGAAAATAATGATTATTCGATTATCAATCTATTAGTGTTAAAATTGTATAAAATTTGACACAAATAATCAAGATTATGTGTAATTATAAAGGTTGGATAAAGAAAAATCATATAATATACATCTAAAGTTATTAATGATATAAGGTGAACTCTCTTGATGTGTGTGTATTTATATGGAAACATGTGTATTTTTTAAGAGTTAGCATGTGTGTCGGGGTGGGGGACTATCCAGTCCCCTTAGTCTGGATCGTGTGCTATTTGGTTTCTCAACTTTTTTTATTTAATCAAGTCCCTTTAATTTTAAAATTAGGTAAATTTGGTTCTCTAATCAATTTTGTATTTTCTATGCAAAATTTTGGGAGTTTATAATATATTTGGGGTGTAAAATAATTTGAAAGATTTAGAAGTAAAAAATTTATTAAAAAGTTATTTTAAATGTGTTGTATAAATGTAAAAATAATTTTTGGTGAAACATTATATTCTACTTATTGAAATTAATTTTACAATGTCCTTTAATTATAATTTACTTATATTTTAACAGCATCTAATAATCAATTTTCTTTACCAAGTTAATCATGAGTTACTTACATTAAAATTACTTATATTATTCTATAAAAAGTCATTCTTATAATAAAATTAGTTTTGCATTTTACACATCACACTTTAGGAGTATTCACACATTGGTTTGGATCGATTTAATCAATCAAATTCTTTTTATTTTATGTTATCATTTAATCTGATTATTTTTAAATTTAAATCCAATCCATTTCACAATTATGATTGAATCAGTTTTTTTAATTTAGTCTTGATGTATTTTCTTCTTTAAAAATATATTAATTAAATTTTAAAATATCTAATAAATATAATTAAAAAATAATTCAAAGTATCAACAATCAAGTAAGTCATTGATAAGTCATAAAATAACTAATACTAGTAAAACTCTTTAAATCCATATATTCCTATACACCTGCCTCGGTTAAGGAAAGAAACCTCCTAAGCTAGTGACAAATATCTGTGAAATTGTTATCTTCCCCTGTATACCCATACCCATATATATTGGCATTAATCTAAGCCACTCCCACACAATAGACCTTAATTCCTTATCTTTCCATTGTTTAATAAAATTTCTCCACAATTGCATAGTACAGAATGTCAGAACCCGTGATCAACACCAGGAATCACTTTCTGCATAACCAGTATCAAGTCCTGTGCAGGGGCGGATCTTTTTGTGAGAGGGGAGCCATGCCTCCCCCAAACTTTTTAATACATATATATATATATATAAATATTTAAAAATATTAATATTTTTAATAGATTTAATGGATATTATTAGTATAAAAAATTATATTCATTAAATGATGTGACAATACATTATTAAATAATTGTGTAAAGCTTTTTTACACTATCAATGTATATTAATTAAACTCATTTTCAATTACTTGTAGTTGAATTTTTCATAAAATTTTAATTAGTATATAATGTTAGTGTAAAAAAAAGTTTTACACTGTTGGTTGTCACATCATTTAATTATTGAGTTTAATAACATATGATGTGTCATATTCTTTAAGGATATGTTCAGTAAATTTATTCAATTGAAAATAATTTTATTTGTTTAAATATTACCATCTTTAGTCCTTTTTATTGGAGCTTTTAAGTACTTTGTTTTGGTCCATTTTATAAGATCTCATCCAAATTGTCTACTACATTAATTAATTTTTTTACAACTTTTCTTACAAAAATAACTTATTTATTCAACGTTTTTTGTAGTCATAAAAAAATAGTTTTTTGTAGTCAACAAATAATAAATACCCCTTATGGACCTATTCATGGGACAATGTTTGAAATTTCTATGGTTCTATTTATAAGATAAAACACACAAATTTAGAAGCATTAAATATTTTTCTCATCTTTACTCTTGTTAACCATTAAAGGTTTTAAATTGACTCAATTACGATGGTAGTGAAGTTTAATTTTAAATATGGGTAAATTTGGAATGTTGTAGAGTTCTTTTAAAAATCAATGCATTAATTACTTGTAATATGTTTTCTTAATATGTGTGATCGGGTCTAGATTGTCCTATAAATAGGACATGAGTGGGTAATAAATTTGGTAGAAAGACAAAAAAATGAATCTCAATAATTATAAGAGTAATTATCAAAAAATAATACTAATTTATGAACTATATTAATTAAATTTCTTATTTCACAAACTTTTTCAAGAATATATATATAAAAGATCGAAGGTAGTATTTTTTATAATTTATGATCTATATTTGTGTTAACATTATACTTTAAATTTTAGATATATAATACTACATATTTAATTTATATACATACTGAAATATTATTTTGGCTCCCCCAAATTTTTAGTTGAAGATCCGCCACGGCCTGTGAGCTATAAAAACTCATTCAAATTAGTTTCAGTAACTTGTCAGTTGTCATTTAATGTCATAATAGTCCCTTGTAACCATTATTTCAGGTACGTCCCTGAGACCCTAACCACCTGCAATGTTGTTTAAATGAATGCAGAACAGTTATTATGCACATGCATGTAAATTTACCTTTTGCATGTGTGAAATAAAGTTTCACCTATGTTGCTTGTAATTTCCCAAATCCTAATGCAGTAAAGTCAAGAACTATTTCCAGTTCTCTTTATTCTCTACATCCAAAATGGAATTTGCATTAGAAAAGGTTAATACACCTGAAACACAACTAAGTTTGATTTATATTTTCTAAACGATCATCTGCTTTAATTTGTAGTATCTAATATGATTTCGTGATATTGTGATTAAATAGAGATTATATCATTTTCAATAATAAATACTAAAAATAAAATTTATTGTACAGGGGAAATTTCTTACAATGACTTCACATTGTCAGGCACTCACTGTCACTGGTCCCGTTGATTTCTCATCTTGCGTGGATCTCATATCACAGCTACTACACTTTCTCTTAACAATTGACGTCTAATGGGATAAACAACATCACATCACAGATCACAGATCACAGTATCTTGCAATGCGGAGCTTCCCTGGCATATTCTTCTTGGACAGTTTGCTCACTCTTTTAAGCAATTGAATTAGAGATTGAACAGGGGAGATTTTCATGAGATGTTGAATTGATTCAATTGCTTAAATTCATCATTTATGGTTAAATCGTGATACAATCAATTAATGTTTGAAACGAAGATATATCTGATTCATAGTTTGAATGTATCAACTAGTAGGTCTATTCTAAATTTTAAGACATTAATTAAGCATTAAATTACAATTTGCCATGGTAACCCAAAACTTTACACTTTGAAATTTAGTTTTATTAACTTAAATTAACTTTAAAGGCTTAAGGTCTGATTGGTTGACGGGAAATAAATGATGCACGATTTATGAAACACGTTGGACAGAAGTGATTTAAAATCAATTCCATAGAATTGATTCTGACCGTTCCCAACTAGGAACCAATCAGGCACTAAAGTTAATATTTCTTGGAATGCGATTGGCATATATTAGCATCTTTTTGAGAAAAAAAGAGTTAATTTCATTCCTATCTGGATTTATGCTAAATTGCAAATGCTGAGTATGGATTTATTTTTTGGAATAAAATGAAGAAAACAGAAGGCCGAAACCTACTGAACTTTTGACACTGGCCAGCAAGATAGATACGGCTTCCTGAGGTGGAAATAGAGGAACATTTTCCTAATTTCATCCCTTCTAAAGGTACATTTTCCTAATTTTGATACTACAAGACAAGTAGAGGAAATATACATGCACTTCTTCAAGCCTGTGGCAATTGGAAAACAATGTGCCACCTATACATGTCCATTGGAAAAGTAAGAGATAACAATGTGGACATTGGAAAACAGTCAAAAGCATTCAGGTTCCATTGAATGTTCACATTCACACGATTGAGAACCAGGTAATAAACCACTTTAATGTTACAGAGAATAGCTATGTTGTTTAAGGAGAGCATCATCTCATGATCATATTGAAAGCACTAATTAAGTATCTTACTCTTTCCTGTTAAATTTAAAGAAACAACTGATGAACAATAAATAGTTCAAATGGGAATTTAGCCAAAGACAAAAACAGTAGCAGGCATGGCTATATACAAGTTGCAAGATGCCATTATCCTTATAGGAACGGCACAATAAACAAGTATGTGTTAAAACAATCTCATGCAAGTACAAAATTCGATAGCTAAGTCCTTAACATTACAGTTTCTCTTAGAGAAAACCAGAACTACTCCTAGGGACACAACTAGAAAGCCCTGAAGGAATCACACATATGCATTGGCAGAAGCAGTTTCAGGGTGATAATGAAGCATCTCATTCCACATCATTTCCCTAATCATCTGTTCTCCCCAATGTTCATCTATGTCAAGATTGATGGGAACCTGAGCAGGAGGGTTACGCATTGGATCGTACAGACCAGCCATATATGGGTGTTGGAGTGCTTCTAAGACAGTAATTCTCTTAGTTGGATCAAATACAAGCATTCTTTGCAACAAATCTATGGCTAATGGATCTGCTTGTGGGTATAGCTGAGAGAAGGGCCTGCCCCTTGTATAAGGCAGTGATTTGATAAACCTCCTGGCTTTTGTATTATCAATAAACTCAAGATCAGATTCATGCTGGCTTCCAAGAACACTTATAATTAGTTTCAGCTGGTTTAGGCACTCAGTTCCAGGGAAGATTGGCTTTCTACCAAGAATCTCAGCAAAAATGCATCCTACAGACCAGACATCAATAGAGGTTCCATAATTGTCACAACATAACAGAAGCTCTGGAGCACGATACCAGCGAGTGACAACATATTCTGTCATGAACTGGCCATCAACTCCATTGGTTCGTGCAAGCCCAAAGTCACATATCTTCAAATCACAATTGGCATTGATGAGCAGATTCCCAGGCTTCAGGTCCCGGTGAAGAATATTTGCAGAATGAAGATATTTAAGACCGCGAAGGAGCTAAAGTAATAGTGTATGATTAGTATCAATTAGACAAATAGTTAAAATAAGCATAGATTAGAAACTCATAAAGAAATCATTAACTGTTTTGTACTGGTAGATTACTGCTATCAATGCTGATCAACATTCTACTGAAAACTCATAAAAATGTAGACAACATGTATGACAATTACAGTGCATAATAGGTTCTTTAGATAAGAAGCTTGATCATTTAATCAAACAATGTTAAACTCACATCAATTTCCCAACTTGGGCCAATGGTTTTCATTGTCTAGTCCATGCATGCTACAAGGAGTCCAATGAAAGGTGAAAATAGGAAAAAGATAATTAGAATGTGATATGAAATTTAGGTGATGAAGCTTTTTTTGGGAGATTTATAGGTTATTCAACATGTTTAAAAAGCTGCACTACATACAAATATTTTTACATTTTTATGCTTTCTTTATTTTTAATATGATATGATATCCAGCCAATAGTCCTGTTAAGGGTTTCTTTCTAAGTTATTGAACAAGGTTAAAGATCTTTAATACATTCAACAACATCTATAATATCTGTATTCTAGTTTCATAACCCAAAGCAGGACTATACAAACAATAGGACATTATACAAAATGGTGGACAGAAAAAGAAAAGGAAGTAAAGGAAGCAGTAATCATGGTTCATGATCACCAATAATCACAAGCACAAAGAAAGGAAAGGGTAAACCTCAAAACACCAATGATCTAATCCTCTAGCTCAACAAAATTAGGAGGATCTCTAAGTAAAATGCTATGCTTTGATCTAGCCTGATTCATACAAATATCCCTTCCCTAAATTTACCTGAAAAATCATGGAACTGAAACACTAAATTCTTTGACTCAAGCATCATGCATTCAAACTACAGAGCGTAAAGCTACAACTCAAATTTTCCAACTCCTTCAAACCCACCTACTGCTATTGTATATGAATGCATGAAAGTGGACATTCAATGATTAATACTTAATTCACTTTAGATATATGTTAATAATTGAATATGGTGAATTCACTTCAAAAACCATGGCAATGTCAATTAAACACTGTAAGAGTGCTTTGTAATTATACTTCAAAACCCTACCAAAGCACCTTAAAACAAATATTTTATGCATTTATGCAATACAAATCTAAAAAAATCTACAACCATAAAGGTTTAGAAAGAAGAGCTAAAGGAATTGAAAATAACATAACAGACTGGTTAGTACCTGAAACAAGAAATATTTGCAATGATCATTGGACAGTTGCTGAGAGGACTTAATAATCTGATGAAGATCTGTATCCATGAGTTCATACACCAAGTAGACGTCCTTAAAACTTGTTCTATGTATTGGCATCATGACATCTTTCAAAGCAATGACATTCTCATGCCGAATATGTCTAAGCAGCTTCAGCTCCCTTAAAGTTCTCAATGCATCAATACAATTCTCAAATATATTACCAATCTTCTTAATTGCAACTTTCTCATTGGTCTCCCTATTGATGGAAGAGCACACCACGCCATATGCTCCTCGGCCAATAGGCTTGATTGGAACATACTTCGTATCAATCTCAAACAATGTTTGCCATATTGTATAATAATGCTTCCCTTTTGGCTTAATTCTGTTGGGGGGCTCCACTAAAGTTGCCATATTCCTGTAAATTAGCAGCACCACAATATATTCTCAATGAGTATATAAATACACATAGGACACAAGTAATTAACTCATAATAGTAAATTTATCATTATAATAAGCATGAAAATAATGTATTACTCTAAACTGTAACAACTAACAAGCAATCAACTGTCTGTAAACGAATATCAGAAAACTGAATGCTTATATATCTTCTTCACTTGACAACACTGGCATGGGGGTTTTGCAGGACAAAGGGTGAATCAATAGATACTTTATATGTCATGTAAGAGAAGGCTCGAATCAATTCTTACTTGTTATTTCTACATCTGAGTTATGATCTTTTGATGTCACCTTGTCTCTTTTTCTGAACATATTCTCTCCAATCCCATCTTTTTGGGCAATCTTTTTTTCATTAAATATGACAAAAATTCAATTTTTATCTTTTCCCTTCCCCTGATCTCAGCCTTCAACCCACCCCAGGAACAAAGAAACCAAATCAGATTGATTCCAAAAGAGTCAGAAAAGCGTTCATACCACAAAATTCAGCTTTCATAACAGCATCTCCCTGTTGCCCTGAAACACCAAAAGCAAAGGCAAAGACCAAGAATCCCTCAGCAGCTTCAAGTAAACGCTCTGCAAAAAATTCCAATTTTGCACAGTTCAGTCAATTATCTACAAAATGAAGTGGATGATTGATGGGTTGGGTTGGATTCATGAAGTGGGTTTCGTATCATTTCAAATCTTATCATATAAATAATAATAAAATGTCTCAATTCTATCAAGATCAGGATTCAGAAAGTAAAAGAAGGCCATATCCATAGTCACCCTCATATATCATATTCATAAACAAATCATAACATAACATAACCTTACCATTATGCTTACCTAGGCATAAAGGCATAGAATAAAATAGAATAAAAATAAAAGGAGGGTTTATGGTGTTAAGGGAGAAGAGAAATTATAAAGTGAAATGGTGCTATTAACATTCTAACATACCGCATGACTCACATGAATCACGACGACGACCCCAACGCACACGGCATTGGTATTTGGTATTATTGATTGGGTTTACTTTACTTTCCTTTGCTTTACCCGCAAGAGAATGCCAAAGAAAAAACGACATCTTAATGTGTGTTTGGCCTTTCGGAACTAAAGATCTAAAATGTGACTGTCTTTTTCTTTTCCACGTTACCGTTAAACCATCGCAATTTGGTTCCGGCATTTTCGTTATTATTTTTTGGTAACCAAAAAAAAATTAGGACGAGGGGCGATTATCAGTCTAAGGGCTGAAAAAGGCTCTCGATTCAAAAAGCGCTTATGGAGGTACTTTTGTCATATCATGTGTGAGATTATGTCTTATTCCATTCGATCAACTTTTTAAATTTTTTCTTTATCATTTTCAATTAAAGACATTAACACGAACAAACAATTCGTAAAGATTTTTATCTAACCACCATTCCTACCTGAGGGTTAAACCACAATTATACCTAATTTAGCAAATACTAATAATTTAATTGTAATGGAAATAGATTATGACATCACTTTATTCAAATCTTACAATGATTATTCTTAAGAAAATTTTACTTAATCACCACTCTAACATATTGTTTGGTAGAATTGATTTACTGAAGAAAGAAACTCGACAGAGAAAGTCAAAAGCATGCTCATTTGGTTTAGAAGAGGGAAGGGAGAGGGAGAGAAACATGCGAGTCCCACACTTTTAACAATCTCTACAAATATGTGGAGAAAGTGAAGAGAAAGAGTTGAACGTTTTTATTACCTTGTATGCCCCTATAATTGATTGCACAATTTTATTGAAACAAATATATGTTTAAGGAGTATTGTGGTCTATTTGTAAAAAAATTTATTTTCTTTCTTCTTACTTTCTCTTACAATTTTTCCATACCAAACAACCTATAAATCTACTCTATTTCTCAATTTTTTTTCTCTTTCATATTTCTCTCTTTTTTATTTGCTTCATTCTTATTTCATCAAACCAAACATATCATAAAGGATTAAACACACATACAATTCCCGGTCAATGATGAATAAAAAATTGACAATTTTCTTCTCAATTCTTCTCTAACAAATTTGGCAGGCACTAATGCATAGAATAAGAATAGAACTAACTTTCTAACCATATAAGCTATTTAATATATTTACTTTGGTAGAGAAAATTATTCATCTCCCATTGACCATTGTCGGCTGCTACGCTACGTAGCGCTATTTCTATCCATATATATATCACTTCCTCTCACCAAAATTTCCCTATTTTTTTCTTGAATAAAATCTCACTCTCGGCTTTCACCAAATCTCCCCTAATTTTGTTTATATAAATCAACTTTATTTTTTTCAGCACTTTCAAACCTATTTTTTGGTTGGCCATTCAATTTATGACCTGGAAGACAAGCATGACAAAATAGTACTCACAATTTCAATGAAATTTGGAAGAGTAAGTAAGATTAGGTACACATAATGTATTATCACAATTTTACCTCTGCTTAACTTCAAATTGTACACAGTATACTTTACCTCTAGAATCGAAACTCTTGTGATTTTTTTATTAGTGGCTTAAAAGGGGCACGTCCTATAGAAATCTCCGCAAAAGATTTTGCATTGTCCTAAACAAAGAAGCAGGTGGACATGTCATCACTCATGGAGATGGAGGTACCCATGCTCGATCGCATAGCCCGTATTTAAGGTATTGAATTTCTATCTTTGGCTGTCACACACGCAATCAAACCCTAATTCATGGTATTGAGCGAGATGAAGCCAGGGTTTTATTATTGGGCCGATCTAAAATAAAATACTTCATTTAATTCTTTATTATAAGACTTTATTGAGAATTTTATTTTTAAGGTTTTTTATAAAAATTTTAGAAGTGTTTATTATTTCTCTTATATTTACTTTTCATAATTATTAAATATTTATAGTTTCAAGATTCACTTAATATTAAGTAGAATTTAACTTAAAATATGAGAAAATTTGAAAGTTGTAGGAATTTTTTAAAAATTAATACATTAAAACATCTTTTTCTAATTTTTTAGGATCAAATGGAATGGAGTATTGAAAATTATGATGAAAATATTAGATAATTTTAAATGAAAAAAATAAATTTTATTTAAATAAAACTCTTCTTTCTTTCTTAGTATTGGATTTTTCTATTGATATATCAATACTTAATTCTTTTAATAATTTCCTTTTGAATGACTAATACTATTCTTCAATCTGTTAAACCAATAGTATCAAATATTTGTATCACTTGAAAAGAGAATATTATATTGTAATAATTTAGATAAAATCAAGTTAAGAAATATATTTTATTCTTTATCACCTGATCGTGAAAAAATAAATTTTTTAGATCCTTTTTTCTTATCACATAATCCTTAAAATAAAATTGGAATCAAGCTAAAGAAATTTTTTATTTTTAAATTTTTCACCTGATTTTAAAAGTCAAATTCAAATCAAATTAAAAAAAAATTATCATGCAGTTCTAAAAATTAAATACAAATAAAAATAATATATTTTTATTTTGAATATGTCACCTATTGTCGAGATTGGATTTACCGGAGATGAAGCTTTAGCACTCTGGATGATGGGTGAGCGCCCTGCATTCACCACATAAATCTTGAGATCAATTTTTGATGAACGAAACAGAGAAAAAACAATCTCATCACTCACCTTATGGAGCGCTACAACTGAGAACAGATTTGGTAACTTTTCGTTGGAGATGGGGGCGAGTACAAAAGGGAAAGAAGGGCAACAATGGTCAAAAAATATTGTGACCCATTCTTTCTTCGTTGTCTTCACTATTTCTCCGTTATTTTGTGGAGAAAAATTAGCACATGAGACCCACAATCTACACTTTTCTCTCTTTACATATTTCTATTATACCAACCGCAATCAGCATTTCCATTTCCTCTATTTCTCTTTTTTTTCTCTCTCTCCTAATTTATGCTTGACCAAACAGGGCGTAAAAAAGATTTTTAGTTGTAGTTGTAGAAACTGAAAGAGTAATAGTAGCCTATCAATCAAGTAGTGAACTTTTGATTTTTGTGTTGCTTCAAATATGTGCACAATTCTTAGGGAGTTGATAGATTTTTCAAATTTGATTCTTGACTAGTATCAATAATGCCATGTTGAATATGAATTTGAAATTACAAATTAATCTTCCTCGGCCCATTGAAATCCATGGGATAATATTCGTCTACAAGAGTACAAATTTTATCAACGCTAAAAGCTTTATAATCATCCTTGGGAACCAAGGTATGGCTTAGAGTTAACAACATTTTTTGGGCATTAAAACTACAATTCAACTCTTATAATTGCTTATCAATCGTAATAAAAAAAAATATTTCTACTCTCAAATAATGTTTTATTGTGATGTGATCTTTTTTGTAATGAGAGCATTCTAACTTTGCTACGTAAGAAGCATTGATCAATTGAGGAATCTCAATATCATGTTTTTTACAAAAATATGCCACACTTTTCAATAACTTATTTCAACCATATTTCTCAAGTTTGGAATAAGTGCTTTTGTGGAACAGACTAAGTGTGTGTTTGGAGTGGCTTTATTTTGGGCATTACTTCTCTTTAATTATAAGGAGAATATGGGCTAAACCAAATTTTTTTAAAAGCTCTAAAAAAAAGTAGCTTTTCTATATAAGAAAAAAAAGTTTTTTTTAAGGTTGGGATTATTGTTGGCAAGCCTCATCTATTGTTGATGATGCTTCAGCTATTGTTCCCTAAATTGAATTTTATAATTAAATACTCTTTTTATTTTAAAGAAAATAAAATATTTCTTATGAAATTTTTTATACAAATTTTATTTAAAAATAGTTTTTAAATTAAAAAAATGAAATCGCCAAATGAACCCTAAATGCATAACATTAACTACATCTTGAGATTGTTGTTGTAGAGTTTGACAGATGATATATGTTGTCCCTAAAATCTCTCTTGCCAAATGAAATATCAATATGAACTCAAATGAGGTCAAAATTTTGTAAGCATTATAAGCATCCCTACATTAAGATTAAGTTGATCCATTGGCAATAATTTTTCTAGAACAAAGTAAGTTGCATTATATATATTTATGAAGCTAAAAATAGAGGAGAAATGTGAGCTTCAACACGTATCCCCAGCTTATTTCAAAGAACCAATTTGATTTGTCCATATACTAGCTTCAAGTTCAACAATCTTTAACAAATATGCAATTTCATCTAACTTGTAGCTTATAACTCATTACCGTGCTTACTAGAAGAATAAATAATATTGACAATAAAAGTCTACACACAACTTTTATAACACTATCGAAATGTCTAAATATTGTTTCATCTTGACGCTGAGTCTTTCCTCTAGATTATAAATATAATCTAATCAACCCAACATGTATAAAAATAAAACAACATACTCATGAATTCCCACATTTTTATAAGTTGACTTTTGAGTTGTACTTAATTTACAATATATTAAAATATGGAGGAACACACATTTCTTCATTTTAAACATTTGATTACAGCGAATTACATGACCATTTATAATTTTGGAAACCTAAAGATGACCAATGAGACTTGAATCTCCGTGCAAACTATTGACAACATAACTCATGAAGTAATTAACAACACGAACTACAAGCAACACCAAATATATGTTTCTTTTTTTGTATCCTAGTCATTACCCTCTAGTAATTGTAAATAGTCATTTATTGTTATAAATCAATAAAAATATACATCCTATGAAAATTCAATGTTAAAATTAAGCTACATAACATAATAATAAAATTGAAATAGGAAATTAGAATATGTCCATGTAGGATTTCATATCTAAAAGTTATTTAATCAATTTAATTTATATTATTGAATTTGCACAAAATTAAAATTATTTGAAGATATGGATATTATCTTTCAATTGGACTTGCTTCCAGCCCAAATAAACTTCTACAGTTATGGTCCAATAACTATGCAAAAGTCATGTTGTGCAAGCATAATCGCAACTACAACTTGAGCCTCATTTTTCATTTAGAATATGATCAATTTATGTCTTAAAGATATGAGACATAGTTGTAGACAACTTTTGAAGGACATAAAATATGACTCATTTGAATAAATATAACTGCATATATGACCTGCACAAGAGAGAAATGTCATAAAGGCCCAAAATCTGAAATTTAGCATAAAATCACAATTAAGCCCAAATTAACCATAATTTCAAAATATAATCATGGCCATTTAATTAAACATATAATTATGATCCAATCTAAATGTAAATCTAGGGTCAATTAACAAGACTTAACCTTCTAATTGAAATATAAGGAAAGGCCCTAATGAAATATTATAATCACGGACTAAAGGTTGGTGTATGAGTAAACTCATTCCATTTAAGTTGGTATATAGGGGTGGGAATAGGCCAGCCGACCTGTCAGGGGCCTGCGGCCTGACCTGTTTATGGCCTGACTCGTTTATTAAAAAGGTCATGCTAAGGTTTCTTAAAAGGCCTGTTTAGTTAAATAGGTCAGGCTTCAGGCCTATGAAAAAGCCTATTAGGCTTAACAGGCCGGCCTGTTTAATATAATAATATATAATATATTAAATTAATTATATAAATAACTATAAATATAATTAAAAAAATTATAATATAGTAAAAATTAGAATATATTAAATTAATTATATAAAAAAGCCTACTTAAAAGGGCTGCTGACCTGCATAGGCTTATAGGTCTCTTGGCCTGTTGGTAGGCCTTGTTATAAAACAGGCTTCTAAACAGGCTTACAGGTCAGGCCAGGCTTTTTCGCAGGCCAGGCCAGGCCTTACAAAAAGGCCTGTAACAGATAACAGGCCAGGCTCAGGCTTAAGAATTATGAGTCAGACCAGGCTCAGGCCTGCCAAAGCCTGACCTGTTTCCACCCCTATTGGTATGCATTGGCTTAGAACTAAGCAAGTTAGACTAGATTGGGTCGCAAAGTTAACTAGCCTATGTTTTCAGTTGTTTGAGTCTGACTTGTTTAGCACGTGGTTCTTGGGTTAGTCTATGAGTTTAATAATAAAAATCCTAAAAAAGTATTTAAGAAAATATAAAAATAATAAAGTTAATTAAATATAATAAATACATATTAATTATTCAAATAATAAAATAAGGAAATAAAACTTCATTTACATTATCTAAAATATTTTCATTTATACTATTTAAATAACATTAACTTAATTTAAAATAAAATAAAATAAATTAGGGCCCAACATGTTAACCCATTTGTTATATGGATTAGGTCAAAAGGTCCATGATTAAACAGACATATATTTTTACATATTCTAACTCGTATGGACCATTAATTGGTTGTACATACTAATCGATAGGCCTAATGGGCTTAAGACTAAGTACCCAACTCTATGACTTATCATAGAATAAACTGCTCATTTTTCATATAGAACAAGAAATAGAATAATACATCCTCACACGATTTTGGGGCCATATATGGAGTATCATTGTTTCACATTTCACTTGTGTTTTGGTTTATTACAAAGAGTATGTTAGGGATGAGAATGGGTACCATTTGGATTATCATTTTTTTTAAAGATCATACTCACGCTTATATCCGTATGGGTAGAAATTTTAATGCTCGTCTCCATATCTGATGGGTACCTGTATGCCCAAACATGTATCTGTTACCCACAATTTAGTTAATTGAAAAAATAATAACTCGGTAAAAAAATATTAATTAAATAAATTCATATATCAATTAAAAAATTACTCCAAAACCTCTAAACATAATTATTAAATATCATTGACATAACTATTTAATTAAATCGAAATACAACATGTTAAGATTCTAAAACACAACAAATGATCTAATGATCAAATTTTTATTAAATATTATAACATACTTTCACATCACACTATTTTATAAATTTTGATATCATGTGCTAGCATTCTCCAAGTTCTACAAAAAAATATTATTAACACTAATTAGTCATATATTATAAAGTGAAAAAACACAAATAGGTAGTTTTAAATATATTTTTAATATATGAAGTGATAAAATAAATAGGTAATTTTTAAAAAAATATTCTTATCTATGAAGTGTAAACAAATAGATAATTTTAAAAATATATCATATATATATCAATTTTTTTAAAATATATAAATATATTAGACATTTCAATAAAATTAATTAATATATAGAATTATATATGATATTATATATTAAATTAATTAATTAATTAATTAATTAATTAATTAATATATGTGTGTATTTAAGTATGGACAGGTATCCTCACCCATCTCATAAAAAACACGAGCTATTATTGTACTCACGTCTATACTCGTTTAGGTAATTTTTATGGGAGGATTTGGGTTTAATTACCACTACTGGAAATTATTTTTAATTTGGATATAAAGGGATTTGAGAATTGAGAGTTGTAATAGCGGGATAAATTTTACTCCCTCCGTCTCTATTTATAAGACCCTTATATAAGAATTGGATGTCCCTTAATATAAGACCCTTTGCAGATTTTTAGGTAAATTAATTATTTTTTTCATATTTGTCTTTCATTAATATTCAACTATTTTTATTCCCCATATATTGATGAGTGTGAATAATTAATGAAGTTTTAAACATATGCTCAACTACCCCATTGGAAAGTGAACTTTTGAGTCTTCCGTCATGTCACCATCTGTGAAACGGTTAAGAGGGTCTTATAATAAGGGACGGAGGGAGTATAATTAATCTATGTTTTTCATCAATTTTCCCTGATTTTATAGTAGAAGACTAGTCCACTCTGGCCATGATTCATATATCTCTTTCACCCATATCCTCTTCTAATGTATCTATTTGAGAGCTACAATTAATTTAGTGATCCTAGGTCTATCCTAAATCGAAAACATATTACTAACAAGCCAACAAAATAGGCACTTATAATAACAGGTTTTACATGAATCAATAAAAACTAGGCTTCTTACATATCTGATGTCAAAGTGCTTTGAAACAGTTGCTCCAATTAGTTAGACAAAATCATGCGTCATCATGTTCACAACCTATGTTCAAGGCTTCAAGCAAATCCAATTAATGAAAGGTACAAACTCAGCGCCGAAGGTTCGGTCAGCATTAGCTACAGAGTATCCAATTGGCATTTACTAGTAAATTTTTAATTAAAACCAACCATAGGCTGCACTTTTGTCTTGAGAGTCAAGAAATTTGAACTGCCTAATGATATCATTGACCATATTGGCAAAAAAAAAAAAAGTTTCTTTTTCTAATAATACTGGTAATGGACTGTTCCGAGTATTAGATTACCCCGCCCGGCATCATGGGAATTCGGTCAGCACCAGCCGACATACTACATACTCATCAGATACAAATCCGACACACTAAGGATATATCCATGATGACACCATCCGACACACTAAAGATCTGACATACTGCATAGTCTTGCGCTGTATCTATCTTCAACAAATCACTGAAGTACCCCCGACGTGGACGTTTCGTCATGGTGAGCGACGATCTGATGCACGAGACCGATGTTCATTGTGGCGCATGATGCCACTTTCTTGTGGACGCGTCATGCCAAAAATCACGGGAGCCGTTACAACCTCCTAATGGACTTTCCTGCCCAAAAGTATCTCCGCCGTGGATTAGCCGCTTGCACCGCCATTCTCCATCGTCGTTCTTTACTCAATTCAACCTAAGAATTGCTGGAAGATCATAGATAAATTAATATAGTTTTAAGAAGACTTATACTACAAAAGCAAAATATAAAAGAGATATATATACATGATAAAGTTATATGGATTTGTTTCTTCTAAAGTGAGTTCCAATGGAAAAAGTAAGATATCTTTAAGTCTTGATGAAAAAAATAATAATTGATATTTTAATACATTCATGATTTATTATGTATTTACATATAATATGGATTGTTGATTTTTTTTCTTTGGTTAAAGTGTCTTATTTTTGCTGACTCTAAAGTGATATATAATCCCTCTCTGTCCCTATTTATAAGATTCCTTCTAGAAGAATTGGATGTCCCTTAATATAAGACACTTTGCAAATTTTTAGGTAAATTAATTATTTTTTTCATATTTGTCCTTCATTAATATTCAACTCTTTTTATTCCCCATATATTGATAAGTGTGAATAATTAATGAAGTTTTACCCATATGCTCAACTACCCCATTGGAAAGTGAATTTTTGAGTCTTCCACCATGTCACCATTAATGTTTCTAAAATATAGTGACTTTTAAATAGGGGTATATTTGGAATGCTATTATTTTTTTAAAAGACCAATACATCAACCAATTTTTCTTAAACTGTGTGAAATGGTTGAGAGGGTTTTATAATAAGTTACGGAGGGAGTACTTAATTAACAAAAAGGATTCATGTTTTTAATACGTGGTCTTAGAATTCAATCAAGAAATTCATACATATAACAAAAATATCATTAAAAGATATCTAATAATCCATCTTTAATGACTACCTGTATTTTAAGAGAATAATTTCTCATTTATTATGTGCTAATACTCTTGACCGAAAAAATTCATATGGTGAGTGAATTTTTGGTGATCATCATTAATGGCGAAGTCTACACAATCTGTACTGGGGTATAAGAATGTGGTCATGTGGATGCCAACTGTAAACGAAGAATTTGGATTTTAATATGCTTATGTAACTAATCACTCATAAATATGTGTTTGTACGCAGGGCCAACCCACATGGGACGTCTCAAACAAATTTTTATATTGGGCTTTTTAAAAACTAGCATGAGTCCCGTGTGCTCCATGGGTTGAATTGTGATAAATCAAGCATTTAAATTACCTACATATATAATCAATAATTTATATATAAATATTCCATATATGTATAACAAAAATTGACAATAATTATAAAATAATGTCATATATATATAATATAGAATAATAAAAGAATTGATATGTTTATATAATGCATCCAGGGTCAGTCCAACCCCAAAGCCAGTAAGGTCGTCGCTTTAGGCCCCCAAAAATATTCTTTATTTTAGGCCCCAAAAAAATTATTTACTATATATTTTAAAAAATAAAAAAATATTTAGTAAACAATATTAAATTATTAATAGTAAAAAAATAATTTTTTGAAAAAAAGGCCTCATTTTATTAGGTCTCTCTCTTCTTATAAATAATAATTAATAATAGATTCTAAATATTATTCTCATTATCTACTTTATGTCTTTTTTTGTTTGCGACTTTCTTCTTCCCCATGTGTTATATTGTTATTGATTCTAAATTATTTTTATTCATTTAAAAAGGCTCCATGATAAAATTCGTTTTAGGTCCAAAGAAACGTTGGGCCGGCCCTGAATGCATCACATGAAATAAATATATAAAAATTATATAATTAATTTATTTAATATATAAATATGTATTTATTTTAATATTCTTTACGGAAATATTGATCTAATACTTTAATATTAAAGTCAAATATTTTAATACTCACTTTACGGAAATATTAGTCAATATATACGTTGCTTTTATATTTATAAAATTAATGGAAATATTCATCTATCGTTTATTTATTTTAGAGTGATGATATGTGTATATAAAACAGTGGGACCACTGTTTTTACCACAGTGGCCCCCTGTGCCTAAACCCCTCATTTTTTCTCTCTCATGTGTGTCTATCACCCGCTAATAGCAGTGTGGTACAATTGTTGTACCAAACTATTTTATGTACACTTAGATTTTCCTTTGATTTTATTAGCTTCACTCATGGTTTAGTCTTATATTTCATATTAATGTCTTTACTCTTTATGTGACAATATAAACTCCTCAATATATACAAAATACTTATTGGAATCTATTTGTCTCTCAAAGACCTTGAAATAATATAGCAGATATAGTCCAAACATTAACTCTAATGTTGATGAGACGAAAAATATACTGACTTAATTGAAGGCGAAACTATCCAAAAATATCCTGCCAAAATGAGAAGATGGCTCAAGATTATATATAAAATCTTTATTAAAAAAAAGACTATATAAAAGATGGCATAAATTAAGTATTCAATTTAATTAAAGACTCATTACCCTTAGTTTTAATAAGTAGCAAATTTGGTCATTGTATAATTTCATTAAGAAGCAGATTCTACTCAGGCTGTTGATCTTGCTGTTGCAGTAATCTACTGATTTGTTGAACCTGCTGAAATGAAGCAACCTGCTGAAGAAAGCAACCTGCTAAAGAAATGCAACCTACTGAAGAAAGAACTTGCTGAAAGCATCTTTCTATTGAAAAGCTAAAGACTTGATGAAGGATGTCAACTTTCTGAAGGAGTTTGGAAAGATCAGAATTTGCTGAAGCAAATAGAACCTTCTGAAGTCTGAGACGTTGTGCTGCTTTCTGAAGACTTAGTGAGTCAACCTGATAAATGTATTGAAAGACTCAAGTCTCTGCAAAGCTTTGTAGTTAGCTGAACTGGTTGCAAGACGAAACAAAAGCTTTCTGGTACAGTTTCATTTCCTGACACAAAAGAGGAAACCTGCTGCAGAAAAGCAAACAGAGGGCAGCGTTAGAGTCAGCGCTGCTGCACACCTATCCATACCCTGTCTCTGTGGTACGATATCAGAAGTGTGTACCTCAACGGAAATAAAGCTATTAAACAACGAGACTCTGAAGATCTCTAACCGGTCTACAAATTCCGTCTCTATATATTAATGAGACTCATAAAAGGAAGTGAGAGAAAAAGAACATCAACTTGCTGAAATGCTAGAAAATCTCTCAAGCAAATTCAAGAGCCAAACTACTGTGTGTCAGAACTGAATCATTACTACACACATACACCACTCAAGCCGGAAGCTATCAGAAGATTATCTCAAAACGGCTACAATGTTATTTTCTCAACGGTAACCAAGCAATCTTCAACGATCAAATTTCAAGTCTCTATAAATAGCTTCGTGAAAGACTTTGAAGTGGGGAACCCTGGGGTAACAACTGGTGAACCCATGACGAAGCCCAAGAGAGTGGTCATGTTCTTGAAAGAAAAATTTATCAAGCCAACACTCTGCTGAAATTATCACTGATTTCCTTGTACTTAGAATTTCTCATTTGTATCCCGAGTCTTACTCAGTTATCTTTTGTACAAGTTCATTTGAGTTTAAGTTTCTCATAAGTTTAAACTAATCTTCATTGTAAACACTGTTAAGTGTCTGAGAGCCTGGAGAGGCTTGGAGGAACAAAGAATACTTGGTTTAGCTTGGAGAGGCTGTGTACAAAGAATACTTGGTTTAGCCTGGAGAGGCCGTGTCCAAAGAATACTTGTGTTGAGCCTGGAGAGGCTAGGTGTGCAAATAATACTTGTAATCTTACGGGATTAGTGGAAATCCAGTGGTGGTTTGTCGTGGGACTGGACGTAGCTCACTGAGTTGGTGGGTGAATCAGGATAAATTTTCTATGGCTAAGTTCTCTCTACCCTTAACTCTTTACATTCAGTTTTTATCTAACCAAGGAGGGTTCTGAAAAGTACATTTATAAATCCACGCAGAAAACGATCTTATCTTCACGCTAAAATACTTCAAAATTGTTTTTATCCAACCTTCTGAGTTGCATCAGCAAGTTGTCGAACTTCCAGATTCGGAAGGTTGCTTAAATATTTTCAAACTCAATTTGTTTGTTAAAAGGTTTTTAGAAAAATCTGTAAGAAATTATAAAACACTATTTAACCCCCCTTCTAGTGTCTCATGTGGTTCTAACAGATATGACAAAGTTTGATTAAGCAATCATGCTGAATTGATGTTGAAATGTATACCAATCCTATAACACCAGGCAATTTAAAATAAATTGAAATCATTAACTATAACAAATGAAAAATAGACCCAAAGGATAAAATCAAAATTTCAAAACCAAATGTCTGACCTAATTTATTCCCACCGCTCATGAATGACACAAACAAAATATGATTTCTACCAAGCAATCCCTTGAAAGGAAACCCTTCCACTGCAGTCTAACACATGACTTAACTCCCTTTTTTCTAAGGCTAAGTGAAGGTGTAAATTGTTGTTTTTTATTAAAAGATGTAAATTGTTGTTCACATTGCAGACATTCACATCTACACTAAAAGCAAGAAAACATACAGTAAGTGGATTAATAATGAAAATGATGGTGAGTTTTTCATAAATTGAGTTCTTTATGATTTTAACCTTATTGTAACTTTAGAGAGAATTATATTTTATACATTATATATGATATTATTTTATAATTATCACCAATTTCCTTTCAAAAATACATGGAAAATAATGAATATATGTATATAGATAGTTTGGATGCAGAATTTTCACCAACAATGTTGATTGAGTATTGGCTTCACCATATATGTAATAGTAGTTCAACCCCGATGTGGGTGTTCATGTAAGGGACTTTGGGAACAGCTGCGTCCATTCGACTGGTCTGGCAAGATGCAGGCTTGTGACTAAGAGCTACCATGTGCATTCAGTGATACTCATTAAAGCCCAAGAACTTTGCTTAAAAAAAACAAAATTTGGGAGGAGAAAGCAAGATTCTTGATGGGAATAGCAATAGACTCCATATTGAGAAACTTACATGGAGAGATATGGTTAAATAGAAGTGAGGAGTAGTTATGATTTTGGGTGTGCAACTGCAAAGGGGACCGTTTTTTAAAATTGAAAAACGAAGAAAAGTTTGGAAATAACTGAAATAGTAACAATTAAGTGAGAAATGGGAGACGAAAATTGTGAGTGAGATGGCAATTGGTTGCTAAAATGTTGACACGTGGCAACCCAATATACAGATTTAATATATATTTAGATTATATTAGATAAGAGGTAAAAAGAAGGGGACCTTAAAAGTTAAAATTCAATTAGTAAGGATTGAACCCTCAACCTTGAGGTGGAAAAAGAATTTCTAAACCAATGTACTAAGCTTAGTAATAATAATATATGCTTATAATGTTTTATAAAGATGTCACTGACAATTGGGGGCCTAAAGTAAATGTTTGAGCCATCTTACCCTGCAAATCAAACATTTAGGAAATTGTTAATTCAATATCTAATAACCAAAACAAAAATATTTGTAAAAGCATTTTAATTCAAGGTTTAATCATTACTTATCATCAACCAACTCAAGGACTATAAATCTTGTAGTAGTTCCCTATTTTTTAATATTTTTTCCTCAAAGACAGTCGTAAGTATTCCCATTATATCTGAAAATTGAACAATAACAATGGTTAGCATAAGCAAAAAAGAAAATTTTAAAAAATAAAAATAAATTATGACACACTATTTTAAAAAAATCATTATCCTCACCAAATAAATAATGTGATTCGCCCTTGGTGCTAATGATGACATTTGAAGAAACCAAAGACAATCTAAATTCTGGAATCAATTTATTTTCAGTAGGAAAAACTTTTGTCTTACTATTAAAGATCAGCTTAAATCGATGTCTTGTTGCCCAATATATACCTTCATTCTTCACAATAGAAAAAGAGGTCATCTTATAGACCTCACCCTCAGCAATAATGTTCATAAACTTCCTCATCATTGGCTTGGCTTCTTAATGCTAGCCTGTATCCTTTCTCCCTGGAAAATGTTTAAAATTAAGTGTTCAGAATCAAGAATAATTTTGATTGCCAACTTGTACATAATTCAATAAAGCAGTAAATGATAACTATATAAAAAATATACCTCAGCATCCACCAAGACCAATTCGATGGCAAAAGGCTTATCGGGTTCATTCTTGGAACAACTCTTCCACATACGTACCACTCGAACCTTCAATCTCAAAAAATCCTTTCCTTAAAAAATGTCTTTGACCATATTGAATTGCCCAAACACAACATCCATGGTTACAATAAAGGAAAATGTGAGAAATTTGAAATTACTATTTCATAATGAGATCCAATGGAGATGTGCAGAAAACAACAGATCATTGCAACATATTTATAGGAAAAATCCAATTAACGAACAGGTTCAAAATCATCCCCAACTTTGCCTCCAAAATTTTTATTCAAATTCAAAAATCTGACACAGAGAACGAATTACGCCGAAAGAAGCCTAATCCTAATTCTATATAGCAAAGGTGATTGAAATTGTTTGCAACAATAATAAAAAATAACAATTCTGGTGAAATTATATGGAAACATAATCATCACTGGTACGGGTGCAAAATCTACGTTTGATATTTGATGAATAAATCAATCAAATCCTATGAATAAAAAGAAACGTAAAACCTGAGGCTTTATAGATGAATTGAAGCTTCACAATACATCTGCAAAAGGCACACGTGTTCACCGCCTGGAATTGATTCACTAAGCAAGCTCCACTGTTGCGCCACCTTTCTCATTGGGAAGCAACAACCGAATGCAAAAGTGCAGCAGGAAATCTGTGCATCCCATACCCATTAAAAAATATAGGTAATTATCCACACCCCGACCCAGACTTATTTGATGGATAATTATCCTATCCATTATGAGTATTTTTTACGGGCATCTTTTGATTCTGAGTATGTTCGATTTCCATCTCTAATTGGGATTAATAACACGTTGATAGTTGGCATCACAGATTTTTTTTTTTTTACAAGAAAATTTAAGGTGAGAGGATGGTGCCTCACTCGAAGGCATGGAAAATCACATATTGTTTACACGGCAGTTTTTGGAAACAATTAATGAAGATATTTTGGAAGCAAAAGAGGAGGATAAGTGAGGGTCGGGGTCGGGCAATGTAGAAAACTGAAAACAGAAAAACTACACTGTGGTGTTATTTTGTCTCGTTGTCTACTAATAATTGTCCGTCGCAGCAATGGATGCTGGCCTCGGTGGCACCACATGCCCTGGCCGCCCGGCTCCACCAATCACTCTTCCCTTCCCATCCCTTTCTTGATTCATAAAATAAAAACGATGGATTGGATTCAAGGACAATTTCGGAACATTCCAATTTATTAAAAATACCACTCTAATAGTAGTATAATATATGAACACTATAATTATACATTACGAACAAGGATATTTCGAAGTTAAAAAATATATACATTAAAATTTAAAATTTAGTCAGAAATATAATTTAAAAGTCTAAACAACTTTAATTATAAAAATACAATTCATTTTAAAAAATCTTGCATCATTTTTTATAAAAAGTAGATAGGGAAGCTAGTTTATTATAAATAATATCTTATTTAATATATAAGAATGATTTTTTTTTAAAAAAATATCTATATTAAGTTAGAGTTTATTCCTTTGGGGGGCACTTAAATGTTTTTAGTTTATTTTCCTTTGAAAATGACATATTGAGAATGGATTCTTTCATGTAGGATTTTATATGACAAAATCATCTGAAATATTTACGTATATTTTTATTTTTATAAATATTTATAATTTTTTAGAAAGAAAAAGATGGAAACAAAATAATATTTTTTAAAATTTTCAAAATGTGAGATCTACCGTTACTTTTTTAAATTATTCTCTCTTATAACGAATTCTTAGTCATAAACAATCACTTTTCATCCTTTTGTTCCTATAATTACATGTTTTAATCATTTTTTAAAATATTTCATGAGACTTGATGTAAAACCAAGTCAGTATTTTTTTAAATAAATTATTTACTTAAACATTTTTTATTTTTCTTAATGTTTTCAATTAATACTCAAAACAAATTTAATTAGTATCAAGCTTTAGACTTTCAAACAATTGCTTATAAAATTTTTTTTTGTGTAAATCATAAATATCCCCATTATCAAGACAATCATATTCGGGACTTAATCACAGTTAAACAATTGCTTACAAAATTAACTTATTTTTAAAATTAACTTTTTAAAATTTACAAATTTTTTTATTATTAAAAGGTGGAATAGTATGCGAAGTGCATATGGTGGGGCTTAAAGCTAGGCTGGCGCCAAAGGGATCGGATTCTAAACGTTTATCAAATTCCCCTTTTGATAAGGACACACCCACCCTACACACTACACTCTCCCACACCCACACTAACTCACTACATCTACATTCACGCTTCTCTCTCATTCTCTTCCATTTCCAAATCGAAATTTGAAATCGGTCAAAGATGAGAGAGATCATCAGCATTCACATTGGTCAAGCCGGTATTCAAGTCGGTAACTCCTGCTGGGAGCTTTACTGTCTCGAACATGGCATTCAGCCCGATGGCATGATGCCAAGGTAACTTCCATTTTCCTCCTATTTCTTCTTCTTCTTCTTCTTCTTCTCTCGCTTTTTCTTCAATCGATTCTAATATCAATTCGATGGATCTATGAATTGAATCAACAGTGACTCCTCATTCGGAGTGGCACACGATGCATTCAACACTTTCTTCAGCGAAACCGGTTCAGGAAAGCACGTTCCTCGTGCTGTCTTCGTCGATCTGGAACCCACCGTCATCGACGAGGTCAGAGCCGGCACTTACCGCCAACTCTTCCACCCTGAACAACTCATATCCGGCAAGGAAGACGCCGCCAACAATTTCGCCAGAGGACACTACACAGGTCACTCTCACACTCACTAACCCTAACCCTAACTACTCTGTCTCTATTTCTATTTTTACTCAACCTTCTGTTTTTTTTTTTTTGTTTCTTCTTGCTCCAGTTGGCAAGGAAATTGTAGATCTGTGCCTCGATCGTGTCAGAAAGTTAGCAGATAACTGCACCGGTCTCCAAGGGTTTTTGGTCTTCAACGCTGTCGGTGGCGGCACTGGTTCTGGCTTGGGTTCACTCCTTTTGGAACGGTTATCTGTCGATTACGGGAAGAAATCTAAGCTTGGATTCACCATCTACCCTTCTCCTCAGGTGATTTATTCACAACAATTCTAAATCACTGCAAATTCATGCTTTAAACCTGTTTTCTAATTGCACTTTTTGCGATTCAGGTTTCAACAGCGGTTGTGGAGCCATACAACAGTGTTCTCTCCACTCATTCTCTCCTTGAGCACACAGATGTGGCTGTGCTTTTGGACAATGAAGCCATCTATGATATTTGCAGGAGATCCCTTGATATTGAGAGGCCAACTTATACCAACTTGAACAGGCTTATATCTCAGATCATATCCTCTTTGACGACCTCCTTGAGGTTTGATGGGGCTATAAATGTAGATATTACTGAGTTCCAAACCAACCTCGTGCCTTATCCTCGTATTCACTTCATGCTTTCATCCTATGCCCCTGTTATCTCTGCTGCCAAGGCCTACCATGAGCAGTTGTCGGTGCCCGAGATCACGAATGCAGTGTTTGAGCCTGCTAGCATGATGGCCAAGTGTGATCCTAGGCATGGAAAATACATGGCTTGCTGCTTGATGTACCGTGGAGATGTTGTTCCAAAGGATGTCAATGCTGCCGTTGCCACCATCAAAACAAAGAGGACTGTTCAGTTTGTTGACTGGTAAAGATCATCTTATAATTGATTGTAGAATGATAGTTGTAGAATTTTGCTGTGTGGTTTGAACATGTGTAGAGAAGATCTATGATAAGGAGTGGAGATTAGATGGAAGATAGTGTAATAGTTAGAGATAGAAAGGAGACTAAGGAAAACAATAGCCAAATTATGAAGAAGGATTTGGATTTAAATGGGTTTTTATTAGACATGATTCATGATAGGAAATTATAACTTTGCTTGATCAATGTAGCTATCTCCACCTAGGGGAAAAGACTTTTGAGTTTGTTGTAACAAGTGCTCTGATCATGATAACATCTATAATGTTGTCTTTGTTATGTGTGATAGGTGCCCAACTGGCTTCAAATGTGGTATCAACTATCAGCCTCCTTCAGTTGTGCCTGGTGGTGACCTTGCTAAGGTGCAGAGGGCTGTTTGCATGATTAGTAACAACACCGCAGTTGCTGAGGTATTCTCTCGCATTGACCACAAGTTTGATCTCATGTATGCCAAGAGGGCCTTTGTCCACTGGTACGTTGGTGAGGGCATGGAAGAAGGAGAGTTCTCTGAAGCCCGTGAAGATCTTGCTGCTCTTGAGAAAGATTATGAGGAAGTTGGTGCCGAGGGAGCAGAAGATGATGAAGAACCAGAGGATTATTGATGTTAAAATGTTAGCAAGGTGTTTTCTTTATAATTAATTGTTTCAACTCAAGTAAGGAGGGGTATGCTTTGTTACATGCCCTGCACCCGTATTGTTCTTTTTGATTCCTGTGTGATATAGTTCCATTATTATTCAAACTGTGAAATGGTCAACATTATGCTTCTACATGTCGATTTAGGATCTGCTGTTTGCGTTATGTATTCAGAATTGTTCATGTCAAAAGTTGATTTTCTTTTGTTCACGATTGCAATTTCTACTTGATTTCCGTTTTGATTATCTCAAATATGAACCATGCAGAACGTGCATCATTCTGGAAATCCAGGTGGCTAAATGCAATTTTTATGCAACTTTTTGTGATTGTTGTTCACCTGTTCGAGTTTTGTTGTATATTAAACGGTGGATAGTTGGATATCCATCGAGGAAGTAGATTGTAAGTCATACTCATAATATCGGTATGAGAGTAAGAACATGTTTAGTTTAATGTTGAAACATGGTAAATTTATGTTTTTAACGCTAAAAGTAATTGTATTAGGAAAATTTTGAGTTTAGTCTTTTTTAACGTTAAATCAAACACACTTAATTTCACATTTTACTTTTCTAACATAAAAAGAAGTTTTGGTTTATTAGCATTGTATTTGGTTAGATGAAGTTTAATGGAAGTGCGAAAAACACACTTAATTTCACATTTTACTTGTCAAACAAAAAAAGAAGTTTTGGTTTATTAGCATTGTACTCCCTCCGTACCTATTTATAAGATTCCTTATAGAAGAATTGGATGTCCCCTTATATAAGGCCTTTTGCAGATCTTTAAGTAAATTAATTTTTTTTTCCATATTTGCCCTTCATTAATATTCAACTTTTTTTATTCCCCATATATTGATGAGTGAATAATTAATGAAGTTTTACCAATATACTCAACTACCCTATTGGAAAGTGAATTTTGGAGTCTTCCACCATGTCACCATTCCACCATGTCACCATTAATGTTTCTAAAATATAATGAATTTTAAATAGGGGTATATTTGGAATAGTATTATTTTTTTAAAAAAAACCAATACATTAACCAACTTTTCTTAAACTGTGTGAAACGGTTGAGAGGGTCTTATAATAAGGGACGGAGGGAGTATTTGGTTAGATGAAGTTTAATGGAAGTGCGAAAACTCATGAATTATTATATTCATATAATAAATTTATCAAATAATCTATAAATATTTTTTTTTCTGTCTCTCTAGTTTGATAGAGACTCTATCAAAGTATCAAATCACATTCCTATTGATTTTACAAATTATTGAATAAAATAATTGTACATAATTCATTTTTCAAGACTTATCATCCACGCGTGAATCAAATTACAACTATTGCAAGTCTAGCTGGAAAAAATGATAAAAAAAAAAATTAAAAGTATGAGTGTGGAATTCCCCAAAGCAGATGAAAATGCGTTACTGAATCAAGCTTATTTTAGGGAGGCCTGAACTGGAAAGTACGAAAGATAACTGCGTTTATTTTACCTAAATGTGAAAATGAATTACCAAATCAAGCTTTCGACATCAGCGGTTTCTGGAATACCTCATATGGGCAAGGGAATTTGAACAGATTTGGTAATAAGCCATATAAGCTTACTATTTGAAACCTTTTGAGACACTTTATTTGGTATAGTGAAACACTTTTGACTTTTGAGAGTTGAGACAACATTATTAAATCACTCTTGAGAACAGGAGCCCCGGTCAAAACTTGAGCTAGCCTTTCAAAATGCTACATATCTACACGCTTAGCAGATATAAATAATTAAAGTTAAGAGAATATTCTCAATTAAATTGGTTTGCTCAAAGTCAAAATTCTAGCCGTTATCATATTGGCATTTTAAAATTTCAATCACCAATTTAATTCCAAAAAAAAAAAAAATAAATGTCATCTTCCAAAAATTGTCACCGAATTAGTTTGTTAAAAATATAAAATATAAAATACCATTACTTTTATCCTTATAGAAGATTAAATTGATCATTTAAAAAATAATATTTGGTAACAAATTTTCAAAACAAATACCGTGATACTTTAGATTGTCAAACTAATTTGGTAACTAAAGTTATTGATTAACTAATGCAGTTATGTTAAATATTATGAGGGAAAGTTTTGTCATCCATAGAAATCCTATCCGGTTTGAACATGGTTGTCTCTAGTGGAGAATATTTGTGGTATTGCACCAAAAATATAAAAGAGAAATTAATTGAGAGATTGTTTATTAGCTAAACTTTAAATGATGTACAGAAAAGCAATGCGACATATAAATTTTAAAGCCTTGCAAATGATGAGTTAATATGTTGATGATCATTCAATTACTTAATCAAAGTTATAATGGTGTGGTGGAATGGTCATTGAAATTAGTCTTTAGAAATTAAAAAATCAAGAAATAAATTTCAATCATTTGAAGTTGACATAACACAAAATGAGAATGGAAAGAAATTGATGTGGTAGCTTTATGTTACATGCTTCCAGTCATGAATAGAAATAGATGTGTGAATGAGGTCAATAGGATGAGCATTCGATCAGAGACAAAATGTTGATTTTTTTTACCCCTAGGAAAAAATTGAGTTGGTCAAGTCAACAACAACTTTGAATAGTTATTTGATCTTTCAACATAATTTCTATGGTAAACAGGGTCATAGGAAAAATGCTTAGCCTGAGCCAGCTAGGCCCCATTCCAGAAGAAAGCAGGGATGCGTTAACTCCACCCAAGACTCATTCTCAAACCTATCCACCATATGGTCAATACCCCATTAACTCGGTGTAGACTATGTACACTTCAATCAATTACAAACCTAGGTGTGTTTAATCCGTTAGATACATGTTGAAAAGTAATTGAGTCGCAATAGAACTTGGTGTTTTGTCTAGTGTATGGTGGTGGATGTGCAGTACAAACACTTTTTGAGTTGGAGGTGAAGCAAGGGCTTGTTGCATTAGGTATGAATCTGATTTGCCCTTTTGGTCGTTTTCCATTGTCATTAATAAGGTTTGGTCAAATTGATGTGTATTTTTTACTTTTTGTAGTGTTGTGCCTAAAATAAGTTGTCCACTGGTCTATTAAGTAGAAGTATATTTTGAGTTTTTTGTCTTATCCTTCCTCTTTTGTTTTGTTATATATCACGGATATTTTTAAAAACAAACATCAAATAAGTATTTTTGTGTTATCAATGCTTTTATTTTTTTAAGAAATCAAACTCACCTTAAATGGTTGGACTTAATTAGTCAAGGTAGGGAATGCAACTCCATAACTACAGGTCAATCCTTGGATTGTGAACACTTATGTATATCTATTTTAAGGAACATTATTTTTCACAGTATTCACTACACAAATCATGGTTGGTCACAGTAAAAGTAGACTGTGACACTAGACAGACTTTACCTGCAAGGAAGGGTTCCAATCCTGTAGTCACCACTTTTGGAAGGACTTTACCTAACCATCACCCAACCCGAGGGTTAAATCCACAGCTATGCCTGTGGGGGATTCCCGATCAAAGACTAAAAAAAGAAATACAGTTCACACAATAAGATGATCCTGTATAAGGGAGTCATGAAAATGGACCAATCTGTGCACATAAAAATTATGTAAAGGTGATACATAACACAAAAAGTGAGGTACATCTGAACATTTGTGGTTCATCTAGTTATTACCCAACCGTAATGAGTTGGATGGAACAATGCTTAACCCCTCAGAGTACATTTGTAAAAAAAATCAAATTGAAAGATTATTTACACATTTCATCCTACACATTAGTCTTCCTTAAAAATAAATTATCACCATATGTTCTTGTCTTCTTGATTGCATTATATGATATCCAATGTGTTAACTAACTTTGAGGAGCTGAACACAATTATGTGCAATGGAAGGCTACAACTTGGACCATGATACCAAAAATCTGCACAAAGATTCCTAGTAACACCTGGTGAATCTAAAAATTCTGTGCTCATGATTTATCCTTACAGGGAAAATGACATTGAAACAAGTTTATACAAACTATAGAGTATACTAAGCACAACCAAGTATTACTCTCATGTGTTGAGAAGATAGACATCAAGTGAAGCAGAACAAGTGGGAGAAAGGATAATTGGCATCATATTCATACTTAGACCCATATGTATCCTCCATATAGCACTCATTCATGGCATATACTGAGGCAGAAAATTGCCTTTCTTCATTGAAACCATCTTTTGGTAATGGTAACCCATTAATCATTTGTTGGGGTAATGGCAATGGCCAAGAATAATCAAACTGTGATGAATTTGGTGTCACACCCATTGAGCAGCTTATCATATTCATATCTGCCTCATAAGGATTATCAGGGACTTGATTCTGAGCAACACTAAACAAAGACTTACCTTCAGCAGAGTAATTGTAATTGTCTTCCATGACCATGATGGCACTAACATTTGGAGTAGCAGGGGAATTTTGGAAAGTGGGAGTTATGATAGTGGATTGGTTTTGAATTTGGATTTGATTTGAGATGGCTTTACGATGAAGGAGGTTTCTGAGTTTGAGAGATATAGGAGAATTGGGAGTAGCAATGGCATGAGTAGAGAAGTTGGTGCGAGTGTTTGAGCCTCGAAGGAGGAAAGCAGCTTCATCATAAGCTCTAGCAGCTTCTTCAGCAGTTTGATAGGTACCAAGCCACATCCTAATCTTCTTTGATGTGTCTTTGATCTCTGCAGCCCATTTCCCTGAAGCCCTTTGTCTCACCCCAACAAATTTGGGTTTGCTCTTTATCATCACTTTTTCTCTGTGTCTGTCCTCTTTGGCCATTTGGCTTTGATATCCCATAGTCATTACTACAAGTTTGCCAAAACACAAATATATATGTGTGTGTGTGTGTGTGTGAAAAAATATCAGAGGTTTTTTAGTTGGTTAAGAGTAGTGGAAAGCTCGTTTTCAGTTGCTTGTGTCTTTTTTTGTAGAATGAATCTAAAGTAATGTGGGGTTAGTAACTGT
This sequence comes from Sesbania bispinosa, assembly GCA_026901365.1. Lineage (NCBI taxonomy): Eukaryota > Viridiplantae > Streptophyta > Magnoliopsida > Fabales > Fabaceae > Sesbania > Sesbania bispinosa. Next base: position 735,030 of record QLOH01000077.1, on the reverse strand, counting down.
AGTGGTTGTCCTCACCTCATGCCTCAATTCTCATAACCATGGCTTGGTTTGGTCAACCAAATTGATTCGTGATGACCACTTACATGGAATGTTGTCTTTCGCGTCTAAATTTTAATACGCTTTCAGATATCCTATAGAATTTGCACAACGCACCTGTGCTATTTAATAAACTATAGGAAAAAAAAATGATTCTACATTACTTTCTCCTTAAAATCACGCCACTTATATTTTATATATGTAGAATGTGACATAGGATGTATTATTTGAAAGCCTAACATGGTTTGCCTCAGTCAGTATGTGTTCGTACTCATAAAATAGCATTCTCCTTAATTGTTTGTTTTCTTCAAGGTTCGAGCATGAAAATATTAATATCTCGTTATGAACCGGGAAAAGAAAAAAAAATTAAGGACTTAAATAAAAAATATCACATTTTTTCACAACTAATTAAGAAAGAGGTTAATGTCTATGCTATGCACCATAAATGTAAAAGAAAAATTCACTTACATAAAAGAATTTTTATATAACAGTGTGAAATTTCTTTGTTCATAGTGCATATCCATTAATCCCATTTTAAAAACCAAAACAAAGCCAACAAATGAGAAAAATTCTTCAGGGCTGCCAACTTCTGTGTGGGAGGGATCATTCGTGCCATTGATAATTTATGAAAAAGGAAAAATCGAAATAAAAAGGACAAATTATTTAATATGGATCCTATCAATTATCAAACAACTTAGACATTTTACCAAAGAGTTAGTGGCTCAGTTGGCAACGCAAGTTGAGATTGTGGGAAGAGCTCCCAGGTTCGATCCCCACTAAACACATTCTTTGGGAGGGGTACGGAGCCTTAACTGTGACTAAACCCCGAACATGTTTATAAAAAAAAACCAACTTAGACATTTTATCAATTTAAAAAAAAAATGAATAAGGCATTAAATTGATGGAGACACTAATTTAAAATTTGTTTTAAATTTTAATAGAAATAATTTTGAAAGAATTAATTTTTAAACAGATTATTTGTATCTTTTATGACCCATAATCACCGAGATCTTTCACAACAGAAAAATCATGCCTAAACTCAAGACTATAGATTAAGCTACATCAACTCTCTCTCAATTGATCCACGTAGTTGGTAATAAATTAATTTGTGTTTGAGAATATTTTAGAAAAGATTTTAGAAGGATTAAATATATTTGAATAGTAAAGTAAAATTATTGTGTTTTGCAATTATGTGTGCTTTTAAAAGTTAAGTAAATCTCATGGTTAGAATCAATTTTAATCAACAAAAATATTAAAAAATTCCACTCTTTTGAAAATTAATTTATCACAAAATTGATTTTGAAATGATAAATTTTTTACTGGTCATTAAATTTATTCGGATTCAATTCTATCGAACACAATTGGAAATTTGATGTAAAACAAACAACAACTTACTACTTATTACTCTCTCCAGTCCTATTTATAAGAACATTTTTTAAGGTAGGTTATAGTCCTTTTTATAAGAACCTTTTAGATTGTTTCATACATTAATTATTTTTTGACAAAAATACCGTATTAGTGAAAGTAGATGAGTAATTAATTAGTAGAGAGAGTATGACACAATTGAGTGGTTAATTAGAAAGAAAAAGATATTAAGTCTCAATAAATTCAAGGGTATTTTAGGAAATACAATACACATTCATGACAAATTTATTGTGATAAAATAAATTAACCAACTTTCTTAATTTGTGTTAAATAGTTAAAATGTTCCTATAATTAGGAATGACAATGGGTATGGTACTATAGTACCCGTCCCCATACCTGCGTTTTAAAAAAATACCCATATCCGCGTGGGTAGTGATTTTAATACTTGTACCCTTACCCGCTGGGTACTTGAGTACTCCTACCCGTACCCATTACCCGCTGGTAGGGGTGGGAATAGGCCGGCCGACCTGTCAGGGGCCTGCGGCCTGACCTGTTTATGGCCTGATCTGGCCTGGCTTGTTTATTAAAAAGGTCAGGCTAAGGCTTCTTAAAATGCCTGTTTAGTTAAATAGGTCAGGCTTCAGGCCTATGAAAAAGCCTATTAGGCTTAACAGGCCAGCCTGTTTAATATAATAATATATAATATATTAAATTAATTATATAAATAACTATAAATATAATTAAAAATTTATAATATAGTAAAAAATTAGAATATATTAAATTAGTTATATAAAAAAACCTGCTTAAAATGCCTGCTGGCCTGCATAAGCTTATAGGCCTGTTGGTAGCTCTTGCTATAAAATAGGCTTTTAAACAGGCTTACGGGCCAGGCCAGGTCAGGCTTTTTCACAGACCAGGCCAAGCCTTACAAAAAGGCCTGTAACAGGTAACAGGCCAGGCTCAGACCTGCCAAAGCCTGGCCTGGCCTGGCCTGTTTCCACCCCTACCCGTACCCATTACCCGCACTTTTGTTAACTATAAAAATAAAAAATTAATTACAAAATGAAAAATAATTAAAAATAAATGATAAATAATCTCTAGATCATCCAAGTTTAACCTATTAAACAACTATGGTATGTGAAAGTGGATAAGGGATTAAAATAATGGAAGGGAAAATGGAAATTAGTTCATGTTTTGCTATTTTATTGTTTAGGACAAAATTATAACATTTAAATTAATTAAATTAGTAATATATATTAATGTTTTTTTTTTGTGACTATAATATATATTAACATTAAATTTTTTTTGGGAAAAATAGTAATTAATAATATAAACACACACATATATATATATATATTAAATTAATCATATGTATATAAATTACATTAATTATATATACTAGCGGATAGACAGGCACTGTCGTGCTTGTCTATCCGCATTTTTTTTGGAAAAGACGTAAAATTTGTTTATTTACATTTTCAAATACTTTAAAGAAGGATTTGAATTTGAATTATTAATCTATACTTTTCAAAATTACTTTAAAAATTCACGACTTAAATTATAAGGATAATATTTTAAATTTAATTAAGAAATAGGGATTAAAATTAGAATAGAAAAAAATAGAATCAATCACGATTTGAATTTAAATTATAAAAATAAGGATTAGTGTTAAAAAAATTATCATTAAAAAAACCAGAATTCAGTATGTCCTCCAAATTTAAAGAATGATTTGAATTTAAATTATTAATCTACACTTTTCAAAATTACTTTAAAAATTAATTAAATTATAAGAATAATATTTTAAATTTAAATTAAGAATCAGATATTAAAATTAGAATAGGAAAAAATATAATCAATCAAGATTTGAATTTGAATTAAAAAAATTAAGATTAGTGTTAAAAAAGTTATCATTTAAAAAATCAGAATTTATTATATCGGAATGGGGCCTGAATTAGGGGTATTATTATCTGGAAAAAGTGGAAACCAAAAAAAGGGGAATTCCCTTTATATATAGATATAGATTATATAAGTGCGGGTATAGATAGGGTATCATCGTACCAGTACCTGCACCCGTACCCATTAAAAATTGCGGGTAATTACCTAGACCCGAACCCAGACCCATTTAGTGGGTAATTACCCTACCCATTGTGGGTCTGGAAGGAGTAGTTTAATTGTAGTTGAAGAAAATCAAACAAGAAATAATTAAATATACATTTTTAACATTTTTAACATGAATACAAATTAACTTAGGTATGTGTAAGAGTTAAAAAATAAAGAGAAAAAAAGGAAAAATTTTCAATGAAACACTTGTCTCCACTTTGTTTATGAGGATAGTTCTTTCCTTCTCTAAGTCAACATTCTCCATCATTCCTCCCCTTTCTTCTCCTCCTAATCCTTCACTTTTTTTTTGCTCCAAACTCTCTTACATACCCTTTATTCAAGAAGTTTTATTAAACTTAAACCATTAAAAAAATATATGTAAAATACAAATCCTACTATTAAATTGTGTAATATTAATAGACATCAAATTTTAAATAAATTAGAGATTCTTAGATGTACAATTGATTGACTTATTTTGAAAAGCACGTTATACATAAAAAATGTTCAACAAAATATGATTTAACACAAATTGTCTAAATTTTACGTGATAAAAAACTCACGTTTGAACTAAAAATCAGTACTCTATGCAAATTAAGTTTTATACTATTACTTATACAACTAAATGATAATTTGATATAAAAATATCAAGAAAACTACGTTTAGCCAGGCAGAACGCCTCGATACTTTCTCAGTTTCCAGTTAAACCAACCTGTCCAATACTCCAATTTGATTTTTTCAACTGTTTCTTATTAAATGGCCGCATGATACCAATGCCCATGCATGTCCCCACTCAAAGAAGCGTGAACTTTTCCTCGCACTAAAAATATCCAAGACACTGCGTACACCAGACTCAAGTACATTCCATACAACGACCATTCCAAAAATAAGTACATCCATGCCACATTAACTACCCAAGTCACAACTTCATGAAAGCAAACAGGCATGCTTTTCCCTCCCCTTATTGTCCACACATTGATTGTATAACAAATGTCTGCAACCTTAATGAATAAATAGCATCAGTATTTCATATGATACATTTCATACTATCTGATATTTAAATTAAAAAAAATACAATTGGCCAAAACTGCACGAATTGCCCCACAGACAACCCTATATTCTCACGCAATATGGCAAGAATAACAGAAAGAGGAATAGAACGAGAAGCTCCCACGCCACACCTGCCTATCCTCTTCTGAACTCAATCGCACCATTAACACTCATAATATACACATTCTACAGAAAGTTCCCTTTCCAATCACAATTGACTCTGCATTCTCAAAACTGAAGCCTTGCTATAAAACACCATGCAAGAATGAATGATGGAAACCATCTTATGGCAAAAAGAATGGATAACAAATATAGAGACCACCAAACTGCAAAAAGCTTAATCCCAAAAAAGATACACCAACTGCCAACCCAGATGCTATGAAGAAATGATGGATTATAATGCAGCAAAGCTATGAAGTCTATGAAGAAAGGATGGATTGCAATGCAATCTGTTGTTGTGGCTGCAAAGATGACCAAGTAGAAGCCAGAGTAGAGGGTGGTAAAGTTTGCTGGAGCTGCCTGAGTAAATTAACCATTCGGCCAGCTGTTTGTTCTGATGCAAGGTCTTTACCCGCACATAAAACCTATTTTACATAAAAAGGATTCCTTTAAATAGAGAAACAATTTCAAGCAAATCCAATGAATTACCCGAAAATCCTGCACTAATTGTGTCCCTTGTTTACCAGAAAACAAGACTGCTCATTATATATATATACTCACTATGGTATTCATGGGACTAAAAGTGTATATATGCATGACAGGTCAAATTGCCAATTAATTACATCTATATGAACATTGTCAGTAGAACAAATAAAAATGAGTGACAATGACTAAGAATCAATCCAAAATTGTGGAATGCATTTATGGATGATCAACTGCAATGACGAGTTGTTAATCAGACATTTCTTTAATAAATTCCCAGACAATAATTGATGCAATCAACACTTTTCCTAGGAACATTTTGTTTGCATTAATAGTTTAATACAATGGATTGCATTTGATTAAATTTCAAAGGGATGTCAAAAAAACCCGCACCCGCGGATACCCGTGGATATACCCGTAATGGGTACCCGCATATTTATTAAATGGGTGGGGACGGATATTATACTACCCGCCCCGCGGGTACCCGCATATTCATTAAAACATATTTTTCTATTAAATATATTTGAATATTAGGATTTTTTATTATTTTATGATGAGATATAATTTATTTTATATTATTTTTTGATGATATTCTTAATATATTAACATGTAATGGTATTATATAATGATTGTTAATATATATAGTATGATATTATAATATATTATATAACATCTCTCTTTTTTTTTTAATAAAATTTAAATTCTTAAACATTAATGGATACCCGTAAATATCCGCGGATACCCATTACTCGCATGGGTACCCGTTAATTTTAGCGGATATGTATAAGGGTAGGCACTAACCGCCCCCGCCTCACTGACATCCCTACCATCACCACCAACAGCTAGCCAGGACAAAGGGTTGCTTAGTTTATGCATCTATCTTGAGGAATAAATAGAACTAGTTTCTCAAATAGGCTCAAAATGATTGCATGACATGAACTATAATTATGAAAGTCAATATTAGATGAATCTGACATGTTTTATGAGTTAACATTTTACAAAGAAACAAATTGATTCAGAAAACCTTTTAGGTTATTTTGACTTAATTTCCTAAGCTCCTAGACATTTCCCAATTATTCTTGTTTACCATGGCATTGTGCTACTATTTATAACTTTTTTATTTTTATAGTCTCAATAACTTAAAAACATCACTTGAACTTTTGATGGAAAATTTTGAACATTGGACATGCTATGGAACAAGAAAATTTTATTGCCTGTGATGTTCCAGACATGATTTACTCTAGGGAATTGGGCAGGATGACAAGTAGCGATTGGGCAGTTCTACACTTGTTTTTCATGTTTTTTTAGGGAAGCAATCTTACTCTCCACTTAATATAGCTTTCTTTCTATTAAAAACTTCAATCGAAAACAAAAATCCTGCTCATGTTTACGACTCAATCCCCACCCCCCACACCAAAAGAACAAAAAGCCTAATTTTAGTAAAAGCAGACACAGATTACATAATGGAAAATTCATGACAAAAAACTAACCTCAGCAAACACTGAAACTATTTTTGGAAGGTATTGATTGTTTGGGCCTAACAGCTCCCTGTCAGACCTGCAGATAAACAAGGAGGACAATTGGAATTAGAACAATGGGAACATAATGCAGCTCATCAGAAACTGAAGAAGAGTTGAGCCCCTAACCTCTCGGCCATTGAACAAAGTTGATCATGAACAACTTTGGCCTCAATCAAATCACCTTTTATTGGCAAACAGTTCAACCATGCAGGAACCACCTACAAATATAACGGGAGATTCATTAAATGTATTTTATTTCAACAAAAAAAAAAATAACTCAGCATCCACAAAGAATCGTACATAGCATTGCTAGACATGTACGAATGCGATCCGGACAGAGATACAATAAATTTTAAAAATCATAGGTCACAACACAGCTATAATACAACACAATTAGTAAAATTAATATAGAAGCACAAAAATTAAAGCAAGAGAGAATAAATATTTTAAATTTTAGCATGAATTTAGACATAGTAAAATGCTATAATTTATTTAATTATGGTGTTATAAAGAATGACAAAGAATGACACGAACACAGCGACAATTTTGAAGTATCCATGCTTCCTAGACATGATTGAGAAGCAAGCAAAACCATAAAAGCAACAAGGAAAATATGTAAAGACCTGGGCGGAATCAATACTGTCACGATGAAATTGGCAAATTTTTCCCAGAGCAGAAACTGCATTGTCATATGCCATTACGTTATCTGATTGAAGTGCATTAGGATGTTGGATCACAGCATTTAACCTCGACAGAGCCTCTGCAATAAAGCCACTAATGTGTTACTCAATATGATACAGGTACAGCTTTTTCCAAGTTTATTACTTTATCAAGCAGTACCTCCAACCAGAGGCTTAAACACAGAACCACCAAACTCTGCACAAACTCCGAGGCCATACACGGCCGCCTACAGAAAGACGTAGAAATACCCATATTAACAATCAAACAGCTTAAACAAAAAAAAAAGTATTCAAAATATTAACCAACAGTGCATGACGAATACTAACCTGTCTGACATCAGGAGTCTCGTCATTACAAGCCTCCAACAGGAATGGGAGATATGTATCATAATATCTGCTCAATTGCATTGTAATAGAATGAAGTTACCAACATGTCTCGATAAGTACCACTGCACACTGACATGGGAATCTAACCAAAAAAGTACTTACTTTAAAGCTGCTTCACGACACTGCTCTGCAACATCATCAAAAATGCAAATTGCAATCCTCCTCTCTTCAGGAGTCTTGTCCCTCCCCTATATCCAAAACATTAAACTAAAAGTCAAAACAATGAAATAAATGTTTTAGTTCTTGAAGAAAAATAAGATTTAAAATTAGTCCACAGGCATGTATCCTGTAAGAAATCTGCTTGTTCTAAGCGATTAGACCATTCAAATTGCAAAATGAAACACAACAAAAGTCACACTCCCAGCATAATCACAGAATCACAGTTAAATGGAAGATTACAAATTTAACAGTTGATAAAAAAGTAACTTTTTCAGGCTTAAGTGAACTGGAGAATGAAGTAATGCAGGACTCAAAGGTGATAGGAACAAAGACTAGAACTAGAAGTAAAACATAGATCCATGCAAACATGTGCTTCAGATGTTTATCTCTAAATCTCTACATAGTATTACACATAATCACTACTCAATTTACAATCTCAAAGCAGGATTGAAGATTCATCATTTAATTGACCCAAAAATTTCATCCTCATGACTTGGACAAGCTAATCTTCAGAACCTCAAAAAGCCCCCATGTTCAGAGATTAGCAATATCACTCAGATTCTACATTTAATAACTCTTTTGATTTAGCAGCTACAACTGAGAAAAAACAGTATAATACAGACATATTTGCATCAAAATAAAGTACAAAAGATAAGGGTGAAAGGCCAGCCAAATGAACAGAAAGAAATATTAATAGAAAAATGAATTAAATAGATTATGTAGCTTCCCAGAAGAAAGAACCTACCCACATAGGTGTCAAATAAGATGAAAGTTCATCAAAGAAAGGCAAGAAGGAGGCTTTGAAGGTTTTGATCATGGTTCCCAATATCTCACCAACCTGATACAATGTACAAATATTTTAAAAGGATGATCAAGAAGTTGATCTGCATAAACTTCAAAACACAGAGATAGCAGCCCATCACTTATGATCGTATAAATTATTTTAGACAAGATTAAACAACTGACTTGGTCAAAAACTTCTTCCTCTTGTTCATTTTCCTCTTTAATCAGCTCCCCCTCTTCAGCATCAAAATCTTCAGCTTGGGCCCTCTCTGCTCTCTCTCTTTTTCTACTTGAACTAGCCGTAATCACCTGTTTTATCTCATCAACAATGGATCTGACCTGGCTTTCATCCAAAAGCATCCCAGAGATCTAAAAGAGCAAACAAAAAGATCAGAACACACTGAAAATAGATTTATATTAAATGAACAAAAGGCAAGGAGTGAAAGAAGGAAGAGACAGAAAAATTAATTCATTGTTACCAAGCATTTCAGAAAACAATTACTTAAACACTCATGCACAATAATCGACAAAAGTGCATAGTGCACTTGAAATTGAAGAAAATGAAAGAAATAAATTTAGTGAGCAAACAGAGATAGAGACTACGAGCTTGTTTGAATTGGCGTTTGCCAATCCCAAACTCACGTTCTTACGAGTAAACTCACGTTTCATATTTTTCATGTTGTTTGGCTTCACTGATCAAAACGCACGTTTGAGTTCTGAAACTTGAGTTTGCAAAATGCAGGTTTTTGTAGCTTCTGCGTGTGAAACTTGAGTTTCCTCAATATTTACTTTCTTAAACTCACGTTTGCAGCAAAATATCCAAACATGAAATCATATTTACTTATACTCAAGTTTATCATAAATCACGTTTACTAAATCCACATTCATTCAAACTCAAGTTTGCAAACGCTAATCCAAACACACACGTATACATAGAAACTACCACACCTCATAAAAATAAGTGGCTGAATATGAACATGAATAAAGTGATGACCAAAAGGATGTGCAGGACAAAGTAAAGAATAAGCAGCCACCATGATGTGTCAAATTCTTGCATGCCATATTCTTATAAAACAAGACTACAAAGATCCGCAATAAATGCAAATTTAATTGCACCTAATATGAAGCATTAATGAGACAGGCAGTTGTTCAGTGCAGTTGACAAAGTTTGAAACTAATTCAACTACATAACATTGTAATCTTCTAACAAAGCAATCATAAAACAGGAAGTAACCAAACTGTTAGCTTGTTTTTATGGCCAACTGACAATGAAATCTCACACGCACAGTATCAGTTATAACATAAACTAATAGCAGTGTCAGGCTCTTCATTAAGTTCATTTTCAACTAATAATGATAAGCATCAAACTTCAAGTTATATTATCAAGTTATCAACTGTGCCAAGGTATATTCAACAGTCCTAATTGTGTAAAATACAGAATGGAAATTCATTAAAGAAAGGCAAGAGGACAAAGATATATATGACTAAGTTATCTCAAGATCCGAACCTGTAAGCATTCATTTAATGAGTCCAACATACTTGCACATATCTCTGTGTCAGGTTCCTGCAAGCAAGCAGAAGTGGGAGAACATTAGAAAGAAATAACAAATACCAATGTGGGATACAGCCAAGTCAGGCAAAGTGCACCCCAAATATCACCTAGACTAATCATCATCCTCAAATGCATGTGTCGACTAGGTCTACTAAACTAACAAAAAGGTACATGCAAAACTCAAAAGACTGTTTTGGGTATATATGAATATCTAGAACTAAAAGAATTTCAAGACAACTTCAAATAAAAAGACAATTATACACTTGTAAAAACCAAAATATTGAAATTCCATGGTAACAAAACTAAGAATGTATAATCTTGAATAACAATTACCTTGTGCAATGCTTCAACCAGAGCTGGGATGATACTGTCGGTCAAAAACTTCAGATAGGCTACATCCCGACCCTGAGATTGCCCTTTCTCTATAGCCAACTTTGCAGATCGCAATAGCTCGGGCATTGCTATAGAGATATTGGAAATGATAAGCATTAAAACAGTTAGGGTATTACATAGAGGCTAGAGCACGTTAACTGTGCAAGGTAAAATCACTGACCAAAAGAAGATACACAGGAAGAATCATTTCTTATACCTGAAACAGCTGCTTTTCTAACCTCCTCATGGAAATAAAATTTAAGGAGCGGAACTAAAGTTCCTGCAACCTGCATCACACAATTTTTTTATGAGAAAAAAATTGTAAAGTAACAATTAAACAAAAAATATGTAAAGGTGTCCAATAGTGGCCTAAGTCTGACCTGATCAATCCAAGGAAAGAACCCTTCCTTCAGCTCATCAGCATAACAACAAAGCATGTTACAAGCTGTAGCTTTTTCCTCTAGAACACTAGTCTTGATTCCAATTCTTTTGTCCCCCAGAGTGATAGTCTCCATACTATAATGAATAAAACAAACTTGGTTGGATTTGTATTTCCTAACCAAAAATGTAGTAATGCATACTTCTGATTCTCCAGTTAAATGAAATCATCAGTAGCATTTGATGTGAAGCAAGAGGAAATAATTATGTGCATTGGGACTTTGTGAATTGGCTTTTAAAAAAAAAGGAAGAGGGAAAAAGGAACCTTAATAAAGAAATTAGTAAAACTACAAAATGTAAGTCCTAATACATAAGGGTCTACTCCATTTGCAAACATTCAAGACCAAAATGAAAAGAGAATGTCCTGTAAGACGGATACATTCAGAACTAAAAAATTGTAAATTGCTTAAACTTTTATCAAGAGAAGGATTGAAATGAGACCTTTCATCATCAGAATCCTCAATATCATTGTCTGAATCTGCTGATGTAATGGTTACATCGGGCTTAAGTGAAGCAGACTGAAGCAATGGTGGCATGACAAACTCCATGTAAGGAAGAAAATCTTGTCCCAGACACTTGCAGAGTCTAGCCCATGCCTGTAATAAATCAAAATTGCTGTGACTGAACATAGTCCAATTGGCACTTTATGTATTGTATATGCTATAAATAATATAAAAAGCATACCTGTAGCATGTAACTTGTTGTCGGATCATCTGTCTCCAATTGAGATACTTGCAGGGACATGAGAACTTCCATGACCTAGCAAAGAACCAGAATGTGTAGGGTATTGAAAACATAAGAGATCTAACTAACATGAGAGAGAGAACTGCTTTACCCAAAAAAAAAGATGCAGTGTTCACACATCATTAGCAGTTATCCTATTTTCTCATTTTGGACCTTCTATTTTTCCAAATGATATGATCATAGTAAAGAGGTTTAAGAAGTGAATACATAAGACAGCCTGAGACCATCCATTCTTGACCCACAAAGTTGCAATAAATCAATCTCAAAGGGGTTCAGCATAAATATATAAAGAAACAACTACCTACCTGCTTAGCATCAGCCCTAAACTTCTCCTTCCCAACAGCCATGCCAACTAAACTTATACACTCCATAGACTTGGCACGAAGCATCCGGTTAGACTTATCAGTTGCATTAACCAATATAGCCTTCAGGTATGGCATGACAGCATCATAGTATTTTTGGAAGTGTTCCTGCGGAATACCATAGTATTAAATTAGTCTAAAGAAAAGAAATTATGAATGTCGAAAAATGCAGTTTATTTAAAATACCTGAGATGAATCAGCAACTGACGCCAAAGCAGTTAAGGCACCCTCTTGCACCATTTGCTTACCGTTCTGAAACACCCATAGAATATCCAAAATTAAGTAAAAGAAGATGACATTCGCATAATGATTCAGCAAAATGACCATAATGGCATTACTCTTCAGAATAATATTTTATACATACCTGAAGGAGCACAAGCAGTTTACTAACTATTCCATCTAGGTATGGTGTTAAGATATCAGGTGTGCAATTCTCACTGAAGTTGAGCACTGCTGAGGCAGCATGTGCCTGTGTAGAGAAAATTATACTTAAAAAACTCATTCAATTAAAACAAGACGACTGCAGAAATGGAACACTTAAATGTCAGATATAAAGAATAAAAGTAACAAAAGAGACCAAAAAATAACTCAATTCATAGGTTGCCAATGTTCAACTTTGGACTTTGTAGTTCCTCTTCCAGCAATTACAACATATACAGACTAATTACCTAATATCATTATTTATGGTTAATAGAATTTAATTTGCAGAGAAACAGACTGTATAACCCAATAGTCCATAGTTGGGTAAAGTTCTATAGCAATCACTACTTGCATTTTATTTAAATAATAATTAGTTTAATAGGAAGTTAAGAACCAAGCTCATTTAGAAAAATCACAATATTTTATCCCAAAATCCATTTAATCATTATGAGAAAATCAATACTCGACTAGATAAAATTAGTAATTACTACACTGAAGGACAACTAACCTGTACACGAGGATTCTGAAAATCATCCATAGCTGCAGCTAGTGCTGGCAACACTCCCTGATGATATTGTACTTGCAAATCTGGCCCCAAATCAGTAGATAGTTGCCCTATTGCATTGATAGCTGCCCATCTTACACGGGGGGTGTTGATCAGGAAAGGAATTCAATACCATAGCCACCACTTGCTCCAAATTTTTTATCATGACCTATCGCAGCATGGAGGAAAATCAAATTCACAATTCACAGAATGAAGAAAAATCATTGCAATCAGTTACAAGAAACTATAATTGCCATGAATGATTGAAAAAGTAGTAATAACAGAACTGACAATAGCAACTGCAGTAAATTCTAATTGTCTTTTTCTTCAAAACAAAACAAAACAACCATAATATAAGTTAGCTTCTTACCAATAATTACAAGTAAAACTATGATCAACCTCAATAATTATAAATGTAACAAAAGAAATGACAATAGCAACCACACTCTTTTTCTTATGAAAGAAAACACCACATGAGAAAAGTTAACATGTTAACAATAATTACAATTAAAGTTAATAGTAACTACAAATAACCAAAGGTAACAAAATAAATGACAATAATAATGGCAGTAAATTTTAAATGTCTAAGACAGTCTATGAAAATAAATTAGGGTGTTAACAATACCTTTGAGCAACCCTCTGCTATCTGAGCAAGTGCAATTAATGCAGCATGCCGTTTTTGCCACTCTGGAGCGGCCAAATATGCAGGCAACTGTTCAGACGCAACGGGAACAATTGTATTTCCTCCCAACGATATAGAGAGTCTATCTAAACACTCCTGTCCAACGCTGTAATTGCTGGTTTCACCAGCATCCTCATCCTCGGTCTCTGCAGTGTGCCACGCAGGATCATCCTCAATATCAAGAAGCATCTTCATCAGAATAGCAAACAACCTGCTAATAAACTGTGGCAGTTTCCTCATCATCCCCGGTGCACGTTCCCTTGCCTCAGCGAGTGTAATCACAAATTCAATAGCCAAATGTCTTGTCCCTTCCTCCAAGGACTCTGCCTCTGCAATCTGAAGCATGGCCCCAACCACGTCAACAATTTGACGACGCAAAAACCTCGGCTCGGTTCCAGCAAGCTCAATAAGCAACTCAAGTGCCTCCTGAGCAGTAGCTTCCTGGCCGGAATTCAGCGCCTCCGTTAACGTCCTCATCATCGCCGGCAGCAGGTCCTGGAACCTATCCCGATCGGAAGAACCGGAGAGACACTGGATGAAATTGATGACGGCGTTAAGCGCGGCAATACGAACATCAGGATTGACAGAAGGAGACGTAAGGCACTGCAAGAAGATGTCATGGAGGTGTTTGATGTGAGGCGTAAGAGACTCGCCGATGTACTGCGACAATTGCGCGAAAATCAAGAAAGCCGATTCTTGAAGCTTAGGAGAATCAGAGGAAACACATTGAAACATGAAAGGAAGCAATTCCGGCCAGCCGTTATCAGGTAGAATTCCCGAAGCAAGCTCGGAGATAGTGTCACAAAGCTTCTTAGAGATGGATTTAGTGTTTTCCGTTTGGATTGATGATAGAAGAAGGGATTTGAGGGAGGACTGTGTCTGAGGGGAGAGACGCGGCCACAAATAGGAGTCATCACGAGTGAGTTGCTTGCGGAGGAGGATGGCGGACATGGCGCGAGCCTCCTGGTGCGGCGAAGAGTGAAGGAGATGGCCAAGCTTCAGAGAAAGACTATCTGGATCGGTTTGCTTGCAAAGATTGAAGAGAGCTTCGGCTTGGGAACGCTCCTCATTCGATGAGGTCATCAGCTGTGAGATCAGCCTCTCGAACGGTGATGGATCGGCGCCGAGGATTGCCGCCAGCTGTGATTGCTGCAACTGAGTTGACTCGGGATCCATGGCGGCGAGGGGAGCGAACTCTGTTGTGCTAGGGTTTCCCTATTGGTGAGATCACACACACTCCCTACTCTCTCCTTCTACTATCTATCGCACTCTTTTTATACGGTTGCGGGTTATGGTAATTGGTGCGAGCGAGAGCGAGAACGTGGTCCTATGTGTTGTGGTTTTTTGGTCAGGGAAATTGGGAAAAAGGTTGAGGGTTACGGTGAGTGGGGCTAATTAGCGCAAAGCAACTTGCGTGATGGATGATTTTTATTAGCTGTGTGTCGTTTTGTAGGTCATGTATCATGATTAAGGTTACACTTTCTTTCTTCTTCTTCTTCTTTTTTTGCCTGATTTTGTTTTTTTGAAACCCTAGAATTAAAATTTACTACCTGTTAGTAAATCATGTGCCTCGTTGGAATCAAATTAAAATCCTAATTCACCGTTTTGGGATTTAATATCCCAAATCCCAAATCAAAACAACATAAGAGACAGATTCATTGTCAGCTTATTGGATCATATTGACAGTGTAATGAATGAAATCATAGATTGCACTCACTAACATGACTTCATCTAAATTTAACTTGAGAAGAGGGAGGGAAAAAAGAGACACGTGACATGATAATCGTGGTGTTGTGGAAGAAAGAGGAATAACAAAACATTCGTCTCCCAATATATCAATGGGCCGAAACATAATAAAATTAGAAAGTGAAACACACTTGAAACATTTCCAATTGAAAGGATAGCCAAGAGAGAAATGCGACCATAAAAAGAAAGTTAGGGGAATTCTATGGAAGTCACGTGTACCCTTTGATTTAGGGGCATGTAAGTAAAATAAAAAATTTAGAATTTATAATAATGTCATTCTGAAAGACCATATTACAAATTTTAAAAATAATAAGAGGACCATATTACAAATTCTAAAAATATTATTTTTATTTACATGGCACCTATTAAGGTATCTCACCCTAGAATTCACCATAAAGTTATTTTGTTTTTACATCCACTTAAAGCTTATCAATTGCCACTTTTTTTCCCGAAAAAAAAAATGACACTTTTTCTATCTTTTATAGTTACAAATATTTTTATTTATCATTTTCTTGAAGATTTCTATTTATCATTTTAAAACTTTAAGACATCATTAATTATTTTTTCTAATTACATTTTTGTATTTGTTTTGAAATAAATGAGAATAATAATAAGAAAGAAATTAATTGAAAAATAAATAAAGGATATAATAAAAATTAGATAATAATTTTCATAAATATGACAATATTAATTTCATTTCTTAATGAGATATCAAATTCGTAAAAAAAATATAATAAATTATACAACACATTTTTTCTCTATATCGCTTTCTATTACATCTTCCATCACATCTCACATTTCTCTCTCTTTTTTCTTTTATCTTTTCATTCCCCTATATTGTGTTTTGTATTGTTGTATAAACAACAAATTTCTTTCTTAATTATTGTGTTTAAGAAAATTTCTAACAACTAAAAAAATGGAGGGGATATGTAATAACTTAAGGGAAGAACAAATAATGTTAAGAGAAATGTTGTTTGTACAATAACAACATTTACAACAAAGAGAGATATAAAAATAAAAGAGGGAAAAAAGAGAAATGTGAGATGTGATGGAGAAATGTAGAGAGAGAAAATGTGTTATATAAATTGTTGTATATTTTTTGTTGTATGATAAGTTAAATGTGATTTTTTTCTTAAAATACTTGAACAATTATTATGTTAATGCTTTAAGAGAATTTATCATTTCTAGAAAAAAATAATGAATTATGCCACAAGTCCTTATAATTTAATTGAATTTTCACATAGTCTCTACGTGGTTTTAAAATTTTCAATTGGAGTTTATATATTTCTAATTTTTTAAATAAGTCATTGTTTGCTGATAGTCATTGATTTTTATTAAATTATATGAACTTATTTTGAAATTCAAGATTAATACTGCCTCTGGTCTTTTTTATGAGATATTTTTTACAAGTGTTGTAGTATTTTTTACTAGGCACTTTACACTCTCAATGAAATATTTATTACCATTTTCCTTATTTATCCTTATTAATTTTAACCTCTTTCCAATTATTAAATGGTAGTAGAGTTAATTAATAATATTAAATAAGGGTAAAATTTAAAAGTTAAACTATTTTTTAAAACCCAAAAAAATTAATTAATTTTTACAACTTTATTGATATGTGTAATTCAGTTAAGTGTGTCTATAAAAAAGAACAAAGGGAGCAAGTGTTAGTGTAAAAAAGTTTTATACTATGTCATTCAATGATATATTGTTATATTGATTAATGAATATAACATTTTATATGTTATTAAACTCATTAAACAATATGACAATACATAATTGAATGATAATGTAAAAGTGTATATCCCTTAAATCCATATTTTCAACTCGTCCTTATAGTCTATGTAATTTTTCAAATAATTCTCTTTAATATTATAAAAGTTAGTGAAGTATGATTTGTTGTTAGTAAGTAAGAATTTGTTTAATTTTTAAAAAATAAAAAAGTCTAATTAAAGCTTATAGATTATAAAGATTTTTTGAAAAAGAAAATTGTTTAATAAATTATAAAAGTTTACACAAATACTGAAGAAAATGTCTGAGATAATAGATACAAACAATCATGGAAGGTGTAGTCCAATATATTTACAGCTTGCTGCCCTTTTCTTGAGCATAATTCATTAATTTGTTCAAAGAAATGGTGAATCACAATAATTGATGCGTATTAATAATTGAGGTTTTGGGTCACAGGCTCGCAGAGCCTTATTACAGTCTCAGGGTCTTTTCAAACCAAAACCAAATGCGCTCGAACAAAATTAGGATTAATTAAATTTAAATTTTTTACCTAAACGGGTTTAGGTCAAATAATTATACTTTTTAGGTCAAATAATTATACTTCGGCAACAGGTTGGGCCGTGTGTTATATCATTGGGAGGCCGGTTTGATTAAAAAATTAAGAATTATGAAATAAAATAAAATAACATTGATCCAACCCATTCATTAGGCTGGCTTTAACTTTATTCGAATCCGTTGTCAGGTCGAGCTACAAAGGTATAAAAGGTTCAACAAAACCGCAAAAATGGACGGCCCAAATTCATCACATGTTGTGATTTTTTAAAATTAAAATTGGACAAAAAGAAAGAAAAACAATTTCAAGAGAAAAGCATGTTATAAATTTAAGACTAATTTAGTTTGAATATGCTTATATTTTATATTTTTATTAATATTTATAAAGATGTGACTTAATTATAGTTAGTTTTATTTTCTATTTTTTAAATATTTATACTAGAAACAATATTTTTTATTATTTTCACTTTTTCCAATATAATTTTTTGAACAAGCAAAGTGAAAAATGTGATAAAAAATTTTTAATCATTAATCAAAATGAGAAATGAAAATAAAACATTATCTTCATGATTGTGCTTTTACATTCTTATCCGAGGAGGAAGGTGTATCCTTGATTGGACTATTTTCATAAGAAGTTAAGGGTGTTGTATGGGATTGTGAGGGTTCCAAAAGTCCGGAGCCTGATGGTTTGAATCAGTGTTATAAAACTCATATCAGTTGTGGTTGGCCGATATGGCTGATTTTTTGAATTGTGAGGTTGGGTCTATCCCTTGTAATTACCTGGGGTTGCCCATTGGGGCAAATCCTATAAGGTTGAAGACATGGCAACATGTTATTCAGAAGGTGGAAAGAAAGTTATCCAATTGGAAGAGCAAGACCTTGTCCTTCGGTGGTAGACTTGTCCTCTTGACGTCCGTCCTCAACTTAATCCCGATCTATTTTATTTCCTTCTTCAAGGCTCCAAAAGGTATTATTTCTCATCTTCAATCTTTGTTTTCAAATTTTCTTGGGGAGGGATTGATGAGTGTAAGAAAATAGTGTGGGCTGCTTGGGATGATGTTTGTAAACAGAAAAAACATGGTGGTTTGGGTTTGAGAGCTTTCAATTTAGCTCTTTTAGGAAAATGAAGATAGCGACTTCTAGTGGATAGGGGAAGGTTGTGGATTAGATTTATTAAATCTATTTATGGGGTTGATGTTGTATCTCTAAGTTATAGGGGGAATCTTTTGGGTCTAAGTGGTGGTCTGATTTATGGACTATTGATGAGTGTGATAATATTATGTGTGATTGGTTTTCAAGTTTGTGTGTTAGGCGGGTGGGCAATGGGAGACAAACTTCTTTTTGGAGAGATTGTTGGTGTAGTTCTATTCCTTTATGTGAGCGCTTCAGTAGATTATTTTCCATAACTGTTAATAAAGATATAACAATAGTTGATATGTTGGTGAGAAGTGAGGGTGGCAATGAGTGGAATTGGTGCTGGAGAAGACCCTTATTTCAATGGAAGTTATGTCAACTATCTATGCTTGGGCTAGAATTAAATTTAATAAAGATAAATGAGGACAATATTGATTCTTGGTACTGGAGGACTGATTCAAGTGGTGTTTTTTTTAGTGAAATCAACATATTATGTTGTTGTTCATGACTCTAATTATGCAGATTTTCCTTTGCATGAATTTATATGGTGCAAGCATGTTCCTTCTAAAGTTTCCTGCTTTACTTGGAAGGCATTTCTAGATAGAATTCCTACAAAGTTTAATTTATTCAAGAGAAATGTTCTATCTATTGATATTGTGGGGTGTGTATGGTGTGGTTGCCAATATGAAACTACTATGCATATTCTCTTTTCCTATCTAGTTGCTTTTCAGACTTGGATGAACTGCCTCAAATGTTTGGTTTCTGTTCAGCGCTTCACTGTAATTTTAATGACCATTTTCTTCACTTCTTGGGCCTGCCGAATTGCAATTTAGAAATGCAGTATAAATGGTTTGTGGTTTAATTAACAACAATTTGGAGTCTTTGGGTGGCTAGGCATAAAATGGTGTTTTCAACTATTAGGTTAACACCATGTGAGTTATTGGAGTTGATTCAAGTGCGTTCCTGGAAATGGCTGAAATCAAAGGATAGTAATTTTAATTACACCTATGCTTCCTTGTTGTTGCAGCCTTATTACTGTCTTAGTTTTGGTAATTAATTGTGAGGAATGTTAAGTTTTTGCTGGATGTGGCGTTTTGATATTTCTGAACCTTTTAAGTTTGGCTTGTATTTTTAGGTGACCTGTCATTTGCACATGTGCTGGGGTTTGCTCTATTTGTATTTTATTCTGATCCCAGCTCTCTTTGCTATTTTGTATTTTGTATATGGGTTGGAGTACCCATTGTACTCCATTTTATCCAATCATCTTTTGCTCAAAAAAAAAAAGAAACTACTCTATTATGATGTTAATCAATCAATAATTGTTGAAAAGTAGAAATTCTCTCCAACCATGATCACCCTCTACTTCAATCCACCTTGAATGGAACTCATGTTTGCCACCTTATTCAATCTTTGGGTGTATTTGATTTGTTAAGAAATTGTAGAATCAATAATAAAAGAATGTTTATTATATATTTGATTTAAAAAAAAATTATAGCATGGGATAAAACAAAAAGAAATGCAATATAGGTGTTTTAAATTGAATTTAACGGGTATATAATGCTAATAAAAAATGTTTTATGTTATCGTTAAATAATGTATTATGACATCATTTATGGAGTTTGATGATACATGTGCTAATTTTAAATATGTAATGGAGAATTGAGTAGAATGGAGCATGATAGAATGGTGTTGAATAGAACAAACCATAATGAGATGAGTTTGTCTATTGTTTAGATATTTTGATTTTGATAAAAAAAATGGAGAAAATGTCAATTGCATCCTATTACGCCCAAATTAAAGGGTAAGGAAAAAATGTGGTATTGGGTGGAATGGGATTAAATCCATTTCATTATGGTTCATTGTATTCTACCCTATTTTTAAAAGCATGATTCCATTCCACCCCCTTCAATAAATCTAAACATGATATCCGACAATACATTATTGAATAATAGTGTAAAATATTTTTATGTCAACAATACACATCAAACTAAACTACTAAAATTTATTGCTCGATTAATGGATTTTTGTTTTCACATAACATCATTCAAAAGTATAAATTTTATCTCGATGACTTTGATCTTGAATCTTTTCCTTTCTAACAACAGTCTTCCTTCATTATTTATCTCCCTCATTCTCTTTAAAACTATTTGTGTTGTGTATCGATAATTAAACAGCAAACAACAAAATTATGCTAGAACTAAATCATTAGTAATATTTTGGGTTATCTATCTAAATATAGTGATTTTTATTTTAATTTCTGTATTTTTTATTTTTATCTTTTATTGTTTTTTATGCTAAACCATAAGTATCCTCCGCGTGAGGCAATCCTATTCGAGCCGGGTAGAACCTCTATGGACGACAAAACTCTCCCACCAACTAATCCATGTGCTCAATGATTATTCCTTTATTGTTCTTGAGTGTGGATTTTTAGCCCAACCACTAATTGTCATTTCTTAAAATCTGGTGCTCACAACAATGTTGTTATTGTTTTTATACACTAAGTAATATTCATATGACATCATATTAAGAAATAATGTTTCAGTATAAGTAAATGTGAAATTATTCACTATAAAATCCAATTAAGAAATCTAAACCCTAACCAAATACTATATAGAAAATGCCAGCTATTAGGAATTAATTTTAGGACATTGTGTAAACAAATTATTTGTATCTAAAAGTTCTAGTATGGTTAAAACAAATTTAAGAAGCTTAAGTAAAAAAACAACTTGTAAAAATTATAGCACTAAAATGAAAGTTTAAACAACCTGGGGCAAAATTCACAGTATTCGAACTATCTTGAGATCAAGTAAATGATAATAGGAATTCAGTCCTAATCGTGACTTGGCAGTAAAACCAGATTTATCAAAGGAATGCGACCCTAATTGCGACCAGTTGATAGAACCAACACTATTAAATTTAGTTCTTAACCTAAGAACAAAGTGAAGCCCTCACAATGGAGAAACTCAAATTTCATTAATCAATCAAAATGTTTCAATCTGGGTTACATTTTGCCCTGTTTATAAGTGAATATAAGTTGGATTTTGATGGCAACTGCCAGTGGACTTCTGAGCTGGTGAGCTAGTGGCAAGCTTAGACCTGTTTGGGATGCTTGGAGCTGAGTCAAGCCTTGGTCAACCATCTCATGGTTAACCTTTGACCAATTGACCCAAGTCAACATGAAGACTCCACTTAATTAGGAATTAAGTAGGATTTAATTGTAATATGACATACTTGTAATTTTCTTAATTTCCTCCTTGTAATGGGTGCTGTGTTTTTATAGGTTTATTGGCTAAGAGTTGGCTTAGCTAAGTGACTAGGAGGTCATGGGTTCAACATCCATGTAGAGTAGAATTTTAGTCTTTTCTATTTTCCTTCCCACCACCTAGCCACCTCCTTTTCCTATAAATAGGAGACCACTCCCCTCGTATTTAACCTTTGATTTTGAATAGTAAAGGTATTGTGCCAAATTTCCTCCTCATCTTGTGAGTAGAGAAGGCTTGGTGGTTTTTGCTCAAACCAACCAGAGACTTATCTGATTCTCTTGAATCAGTGGCGTCTAGCACATGAACTTATCTGTTGTGGGGGTTGTCCGCACCAGTGGCATTCACACCATATTTTTCTCTTCCATTTTCTTTTTTAATTTCCCTCTTTGGTTACCATAAGGCTGTGGCCTTGTTGCCTTAATTTGCTTCCATTTGATCGATTTTTTTGCTTGTTTACAGTTTTTGGCTCCAACTCTAGATTTGGGAAAGGTGGTACTATCAGGTTCCAAAAGATGTAATTCTTAGGAAATTACAAAGACTTCACCATCATGTAATTTCCAAAGCGGCGATAAATGCATTCTACATTAATTCCTTATAAAAGCAATTAAAACTCAAAGTGTGCCCACTAGTAATTATAGTCACCTGAGGAGTTACAAGGGACCATAAATATGACTCGGGAAATACAAAAAAGTCACACAAAAATTCACCCCAAAAATAGATATGAAAACAACTCAAAAATAGGAAAATTGTGCTTATTAATTATGCAATTAGACCAATAACAATAACCTACTAAACTAAACAACTACAACCTTAAAACATCTTAATTATGAAAATTGAGCTCTTTAAGTTGCTGATTTAAATTTGGGCTAAGACTTCATCTTCAAGTTGTGGTAAAGTGGCCTATTTAGGTGCAACCTCTAATCCACATTGATCTTCTTTTCCTTTCATCTTGATAATCAGACTCCACAAAAGCTTACTTATTCTATTAGACTTGGCTTTAGTCATTGGACCTCAAATTCCATGTAACATATCTCTTTGAACATTACACTGTGCATCGTATTTTACAATATTATTTCGTTGTATTTTAATTTACGTAGATGATTATGTTCATTATGTTTTGTGATTATATTCAGATGATTTGAATAATTTATGGTTGAGTTATGGTTATTTTTTTAATTAATGTTATTTTTAATTGATTTTACACCTAACATGGATAGGGGACAAGTATTAAATTATTAAATTTGCTACTCACGTGGATATAGGGGCAAGCACGAGTTTTTCTTCTTCTTAAAATGCATATACATAGATGAGTAGTTTAGGACCTTACCAAGCGGGTACCCATTGTCACCCATTTATTCAACATGCAAATTATTGGCCCTTAAGAGGTGTTTGTGAAGTATTAAACAAGCAAATTAGATCAATAAATATGCATGGCTCTAGCAGAAGCTGGAACATGGACAACTAGTCCACCATTATTAACCCTAAAAAAATGAGTTGCTTAAACATAAGAGATATGACAAGTGACAAATGTTGCTCTCTTAGGAAAAATGATGTAGAGCATGGTCATGCAAAAGATAAACTTCGGGTTCAAAATGCTCTCATAATTATTTAAGTAGCTCTTCGATCTGAGTGCAAAATCCGAAAAAATGCCCATATATTTGGTGTAGTCTGGTCAAGGCATTGGGAGAACTGCATGATGGTTTTGGAGTTCAATTGGGGGAGGGGAGTTATTCTCTTTGCTATCGTGGTTGGCTTGGATATGGTCCTTTTTGCCCATGTATACCCTACATTCATATTAGTGAACATGCTTATATATTGATGGATATTTGGTACCATGTATTTTAGGAGTCTTGACAATTGCAAACCCCCTTACTTAAGGATGTTAAGCAGGCAATTACTAACATCCAAATTCTCGAGGATGGGAAATATTCTTCTTCTTTTGGATATTGCTAGCTTTTTAAGATTAACTTAATGGAGGATAATCCAATTCGGTTGAACATCTCGAAAGCGAAGGTTTCATATAAGGATTGCTTATTTTTGTGGCAGCTCTTCAGAAATTCCCTTCCTACAAATGACAACCATCATAGGTATAAGATGACTACTCTTCTTAGATGTACGAAATGCTCGTTTTTGTTGTGAAAAATGATTTGCATGCTTTGCGAGACATCCCACATTCAAAAGAAATGTGGTTGCATATATTGGCTTTATTGATGTGATTACCTCAAGTCAATAAAATATCCAAGCTTGTCTCCTTACTTTAGTCAATGATACTAATCTTATCTTAGTAGCCGCAACTCTACAACGTGGGTGGAAGTGGAGAATTAGTATGGCAATGGAACCTAAAAGGTTGGCCATTATATTATTATGTATCTCACTTTTGTGTCCTAATGGGAAGTAGAACTCTCATTTGGGATATGCAATGAAAATGAACGATGATGGGAGCAAGATTTCTAAGGGTATGTCTGTGACTTTGAAGGGAAAGGAAAGGGAAGGTTTAGGAGGGAAATGAAGGAGGAAGAAGGAAGAGAAATGCTTTGTAAATTATAAAATGAGATAGTTGCACTCACAAATACAAGGGAGGGAAGGACTTCCTTGAAACCTTTCCCTTCCCTCCCTTGCCCTTCATTTTTCAACTCACAAACATTAAGGAAAACCATATGGGTGTCAGTGAAGTTATAAAGGATGCAAATGGAGATGGATCTCAAGTTTTTCTTGCTTTGAAGAGGAATAAGACTAAGTAGATATACAAAATAAAAAATATATTATTATTTGGAAAAATTTTATTCAGCTTCTCTAAAGTTTGTCCAAGTATTGGTTTGGATGCAACGAAATAGAGCATAAATAAGAGGGAGGGGAGAGAAGTAGCTCACTTCTCTAGTTTAAATGGATAAAGAAATAGCAGAGAAATTTAAAAAGTTGATGGGGGTCTACACACTTTACACTTCCTTGCTCTTTACATAAGAAATCAGCGAGAAATGGGAAAGCTTACTTCCCTTATTTTTTATCCTTTTTTTGGCATGCTGATGATTGATAGGTGTTGTACTTACGACTATGTAGCATTTTGGTGGCATTCCAACACATGCTCGAGCTGCTTTGCTTGCTCTTTTTTTTTCAATTTCTTTTGTTTTGGACTTTTAACTCTTCTATCAATCCCTAGACCCTAAAACCCTCTCTTGTGATGAAACTTTTGTAGCCACTTTAGCCACAAAATAGCTAGGAAATAGCTACCGATATTAACTACGAAATGATTCCATAACTATTTTCTAACTATTAGGTAACTATTTTTGCTGCAGGCTGCTATAGCACTGCAAAGGATCCGAATCCCAAAGGGTCTGTTTGGTTTACGTTTTCATTTCCTATTTCCATTTCCTGTTTTCATTTTGTTTTCCGTTTTCTGAATTTTTACAAAGGAAAAACTGGAAATGCAGGAAACAACAAATTTTTGTTTCTAGCATTTCCAGTTTTTCCTTTATAAATTTCTAGGAAATAGGAAAGAGAAAATAGAAACAGAAAATGAATATGCAAACCAAACAGACCCTAATTTTTCTACTTCTCTTTTACTCCATCTGTTTCTTTTTATAGCCGTTTTAGAGTATAAAATTTGTTTCTAAATAAGTGTCATTTTCACATACCAAGGCAACAATAAATGCTAGTTTTTCAACTTTACCATCTTCCAAATTTGTTAAATGGTGGAGTATTTATTGCATATGACTAAAAATTGTGGAGAACTTTTAATGAGAGAGAAAAATGGTATATTTGTAAACAATAGAGCTAAAAAGACACACTTATTACATTTCTTAATTTATGTGCAAAAATCTTAAACGACAGGTAAAAAGAAACGGAGGGAGTAATTTGTTATCCATTTCTCTTACATAAAAAATTTATAAATTATCTCAATCTATAGTTCTATACACCTCCCCTAGTTTTTAATCCACCACTAATAACACTTTAAGCTATTAGTTAATTTGCACAGTATACCCTCCCTCCCTTAACCGACCTAACACACCTCATTTTTCTCCTCCCTTGCCATCGTCGTCGTCAGCGAGGGCTCTGCAGAAGCAGTGGTGGGTTGCCATCGGCATCGTCGGGCAGCTCGCGCTCGTAGTGGGCCGTGGTGGTTCGTCGTAAAAAGAGCAGTATTTCCCGAGCTCGGAGCCGGTGGAGCGCGAAGCAGCATTGGACCGGTACTTCCTTTTTATGTTATTTCGTTTTGCCTTTCATACTGGATTGAGATTGTCTGGCATTTGTGGGTTTTTTTTTTCCTGTTCTAACATATTGATATTGTATTGCTATGAAAAAGTAGAAGAAAGGTAATGCAAATTAGGAGCAAATTCTCTTGACCAGGAAGTGTGGGTTGGCATTTTCAATTGTCTGGCACATTCAATTGCTATGAATACTTGTAGTTCCAGGAAGTGCTACCCACAATGGAAAACTTATATTTGATCTCTGCACTGAACTTGTCTCTCTTTGGTGTCTTGTCTCACCCTTTTTCTTGCACGATAGAGTCGAGTTACATTACTTGGTTCTATGCCATAGTTCTCCTACAATTCATATTTGGCTCCTCTTTTTCTAACTTTTCTGCAATCCAAGTAGATTGGCATTTGAGTTCTTAGATGTTCTTATGCAAGAATGCACATGGTTATATCTTAATCTTATATGTCTTCCCATCTGGTGTAGGAGAGGCATGAATGCGCCAACCACAACCATTTGAAGCCCATCTAGCTGTCACTCTAGCCTTTTCATTTTTAATTCTCTTAATCTCAAATCCCTCTTGTATAACAAAGTCTCTAAGGGCTGCTCTAAACCCATCCACATCAACAAACAATAAACCAACTTCTAGTTTCACTTTTCCATTATATTCATGCGCAAAGTCCTTTCATACCTCTGTCAAAATAAATTGGCACCTTATCATCATCGGAATTATCAGAAAGAATAAGGTCATGTTGTTCTTCATAATCACTCAGCTCATTGTTACTATTCTCTTGTTGTCTTTCTTCCTCGTCTAAATAACTGTGGTCTGAGTCAGTTTCTTCACCCTCATCACCTCCTTTCCATTCATCATGAGTCTCACTAATTACTACATCACCCATTTCCCCATTACCATACCTAAGGTTTTGCATTTATGAATCCAGCACCTAAAACACACTCACACAAACAAAATAAAATAGAACAACAATAAGACATGAGAAGAACAATGATAGATTATATTAGTTTAGGCAAGGTAAACAACGGTGACGTCTCGTACCTGTTTTAGCAACGAACAAGAAGAGACCAAGAAGCAGAACGACAATGTCGACAAAGGAGAACAACTGGACTTGATTGAAGCAAACAAGACGACACCTTTACGTGTGTGAGCAGAGAACAGAACACAAAAGTTTTAGGAACCAAGTATTTAGGCCCCTAATTCTCGATGCAGCTCCAAGCAACATATGCACGTACAAATTTCTTTCTAAGTTAACAGAGATCTCACGGTGTCAATGGGAAGGGAGGTTTCTGCATTTCAAAAACTAGAGGGAAGGTTTTTGTCATTTAGACAAACCTCAGGGGAGGTGAGTGCAATTTTCCCCTGTTATTTTAAAGTTGAATATTATAGAACTATAAAAGTGGGTGATTCAACCAGTCGGCAGTGAACCGGCCGTGTTCATAGTTTGGTACAAACTGTCCAAGCTCCAAAGTCCAAACCTTCAAACTGCGATTGAACAACATACATAAACTAGGCCGATTGGATTTCCGGTTCTTGACTAAAGGAAAACTGGAAAAGACAATGCTGATAGATAGATTGATAGGTAACAAATTAGAAATTACCAATGCAGTCAATTTAATCCTCTCGTCAGTTTTCTTCATTCCAAGTGTCTGATTCCAAATTTTCTCATTGTTGCAGTCTGGTAGAGTAGAGAGGATATGCTCAATAGATTAAGCAGGCGTTGCTTTTGCACTGTTGCTCCGCGTCCTTGGCTTTTTGTGGGGTTGGGCAACCCTGGCGACAAGTATAAAGGAACTAGACACAATGTACTCTTTTTTTTATTTAAAACTCGTTATATTTCTTTCTGCCTCTACATATTAAACGTTATGGTTTCTATTAGCAACTTGTTAAAGCGGTTAGTTGGTATCTGTATCTGTATCTGAATTAGCAATTTCATGATAAAATTTGAAAATGTTTTTCTCCGAATAGGTGGGCTTTGAGATGATTGATGCATTTGCTGAGTCACAGGGGATTCCTATGAACACAGTCCATTCCAAAGCCATTTTTGGAAAAGGTTTGTCCGCTGCATCTGATATTCCTCTTTCACTATTTGTTATAATTCATGAATTTTAGGCAAGGTAATCTATTCCAGGTTTTGTTGGTGATGTTCCTGTTTTCCTTGCAAAGCCTCAAACTTACATGAATCTGAGTGGTGAATCAGTAAGGAATTAAGACATTCTACCCTGTTTTCTTCCTCAAATGCATCTAGATTTTCCACTTTAGTTTCACAGGTTTTGTTATTTTTTGTCACTTGCCTCTTGCAAAATGTCTTTACCTATGAATCCCTTTGATTATAAATTCAGCTGCTTAAGTTGATAATCTACCTTGAGGGGTAGCTGTTATGGACTTCTGGTTAGCATGTTGAGTTTTTCTCTTGTTGATTTGCATAGTTATGAGGTTATAATGTACCATTGATAATTGCAATTTGAAGTAGCTGCAGCTAAAAAATTGAAAGTTGGTGAAATTGGCGCCAATGCATCATTGTAACTATGATAGGAAAATCTTGAAATTGACAAAGTCTGCTAAGGGAATGATTAGGTATTTGCAGCAGATTTCCACTTCTGACATTGAGTGAACAATGTTCAATTGCAAAGTTTCTTCTCAATTTGAATATAATATTTCTGGACTGCTAGAGCCTAGAGGATATGGAAACTAGGCATTTATAGAGCCTAGAGAGGACATTGGTTGTCAATTTAGGGCTTAAAGGGAGCCTCTTTCTTGTCTGTATCATCTAGCAGTCATAAAAGGGTTAAAATTTAAAAACTGTAAAATCCTAGTTGATATAGCTGTGAGGCATGGGTCTGTGCAACAATGCAAGCTTGTGCCTACAAAAAGCTATTTGAACTAAAATTTCAAAGGACCTGGTTATCGAGATTTTATTCCTGCACATATCAAGAAATATGCTTTAGTTTTCCATTTTGTCAGCAATGGAGAGTATTTACTATTTATCCTGTGAATCATACAGTGTTATCAATGGTGAATTGCGGTCAATGGCGGAAAGCCAAAATTCTGCCATAAAAATATGGCGGATGATATTGCGGATTATGGCGAAAGTATGGTGGCCATAATAAAAATACAATAAATATATAGAAAAAAAATCTAAAAATCTGCATAATTTAACCAAATTGATAGAACAATAAGCTAAATTGATATAAAACCATCCAATGAAATACAATAAGTCTCATAGCAACATAATATCATAAACAAAAGTTCAAGTAACAACAAACAAGTAGACATAAAACAACACAATCAAAGTTCTAAAAGTTTAATTCTCCTCCTCAAGTCCAACATAATCAATTTCTTTGTCCTCTATAGAGGCATATCCCTCTTCCTCTTCTCCCTCTGATTGGTCAAAGTTAACTTCTTGTTTCCTCTGAATTGTCTTCAAATTCTGGTTCATCATCTTCAACAACCACTTGAGATTTTCCTTTTGAGCTTGCACCTGCACCTTTCTTAGATGTTTTTGCAATTGTGGCAGCACTTGCAGGTTCCTTTCTTTTCCTACTCCGTTGCCTAGTGTAAGTTCTAGGCTCTCCAACTCCTGAAGCCTCATAAACGGTTGCCCAATTCAAAGTCTCATCATCATCAAAGACCAACTCATTCCCAACATCTTCATCATTACCATCCATCTCTCCAACTAACCACTCATTACATTCATCAATGTCATTGAGTGAAATGGGGTCAATTTCATCTCTAAGGTTATATCTTTGCTTTAGCAATTGGTTATATTTTACATAAACCAAGTCATGCAATTTTTTGTGATCAAGCCTATTTCTCTTCTTAGAATGAATCTGCAACATAAATATAATTAAAGAAACCTTAATTAGCTCCTTCCTAGTTCCTTTAACATAATTTATACTTAACCATCAAAACGAAAGAAAAAGAATTACTTGCTCAAACACACTCCAATTGTGTTCACAACCAGATGCACTACATGTCAAGCTCAAAATCTTGATGGCTAATTGCTGCAAATTTGGAGCTGAATGACCATACATTCGCCACCATTGAGCTACAAAACAAAATATATTTAAAGGATATAACTTGAATATTAATTGTTAAAACTTAAATTATTAATTTACTAGAAGTTGAATTCTTAGTTTCTCACCAGGAGCAATGGTTTTCCTTTGTAATTTTGCAAAGTCTGAACCAAAGAGACCAGCTGCATTCTTATACATTGGTAGCTCAAGTAATATATTCTGTTGCACATCTTTGCTTGGCACCAACCTCTTAATGCAATCATACAACCCATTTGTAACCTCCAAATCAAACTCCAATTGAGGGTTGTCATAAAAAAACTCAGGATTAAAAAAGTGACCAGCTGCATGTAATGGGCGATGGAGTTGAAAAGCCCATCTATCATCAATGATTGCAAACACATCTTTGTATTTGCTTTCATTGTTGTTGAGGGACTTCATAATCGCTTCTTTTGCTTTGTCCATTACCTCATAGATGTATCCCATAGCTGGCCTTCTTTCACCATCAACAAGACGGAGCACTCGGACTAGAGGAGCCATGACTTTAAGAGTGTATACAGCATGGTTCCAAAAGGAAGGCATAAGTACAATTTTTGTTGCATGTTTCCCCTTAGCCTCCTTAGACAACTTGTTTGTGGACCACTCATGGGAAATGAACATTTTTCTAAGATTTGATTTCTCTTGATGGAGCCTTTCTAATGATAGAAAGGATGTAGCAAATCGATTCATTGCATGTCGTACTAACTCCCTCTTGTTTGTGAAATGCCTCAACAAGCTTAAAGTGCTTGAATGGCTATAGATGAAGCCCACAAGAGAAATTCCCCTTTGAATTGTCTTCTTTATCAAGGGAATCTTCCCAATGTCTTCAAGCATTAAATCTATGCAATGGGCAGCACAAGGAGTCCAATAAATGTGTGGTCTTTTTTCCTCCAACATCTTACCGGCTAACACATAATTGCTACCATTATCAGTAATCACTTGGACTACTTTTTCCTCCCCAATCTCCTCCACAAGTGAATCAAGCAATTCGAATAATTTTTCACCAGTCTTCACAAATTTTGATCCATCAATGGACTTGACAAACATCGTCCCAGCTGGAGAGTTCACCAAGAAATTAATCAAGCATCCGTGCTTCCTATCGGTCCATGCATCTGACATAATAGAACATCCATGTTTGGCCCACTGCTCCTTGTGATCTTTTAACAAACTTTCAGTGTATTCCAACTCCTTGTTTAGGAGTGGAACTCTAATATCATGGTAACTTGGAACTGGCAAATGTGGACCATAGGAACCAATGGCTGTAACCATCTCTTGAAAGCTCTTCATTTTGATAAGATTGAATGATAGGCCAGCTTGGTACCAAAACCGAGCTATATACTGATGGACCCTTGCCTTTGCTTCTTTATCACAAGCCTCTCTTATGCTAGTTTGCCTCAATTTTTCCTTCTTTCTTTTTTCAATAGCAGTCTCTGGTTTCCTACAAAATAAGTCCATAGGCCCTTTCTTAGCAACATTCTTTTTCCCCGTAGCACTACTAGGTGGCAAGAAGTCACGATAGTTATCAAGTTCATCTTCACTTTCACCAAACCCAGTATTCTCAAGATCAAGCTCTCGAACATTTGGAATTTCAAAGCTGTTTTGCTTCTTTTTATCCTTTGCATATTGCTTAAGCTTTGGACACTTGGGGCAAGCTTTGACATTATTTGAACTCCCGGTTAAATGGTTCTTGGCTCTAGTGATTCCTCCTCTCGTAACTTTTTCACAAAAATTGCAAACAATATTCTGTGTATCACCTTCAGTTAAGGAATGGCAATACTTCCATCCTGGATCAGACCTATTATTTGTCCTTGAGGATTGTGAAGAAGTTGCTTCGGTGGCCATGATGGGAGAGGGTGCAGAAAAAACAGAAACTGTGGAGAGGCCGAGAGGGTGCAGAAAAAACAGAAACTGTGGAGTGTGGAGAGGGTGCAGAAAAAACAGAACCAAAAATTAAAAGGGGGAGGGTGCAAAGAACAGAACCAAAAAACAGAACCAAAAAACAGAAAAAAGAAAAAAAAACAGAGACAGAGACAGAGAGAAGATGTTCACCAGAAAATCTGGTTGCTGCTCGCCGGAGGAAGGAGGTCGCCTGAGAAGGAGCTTGAAGGAGAAGACACAGTGGCTGTTAGCTGGGGTGAGAACAGAAACGGAGGAGAGCTAAAACGCAGAGGAAATATTGAATGGGTGGAAGAAAGAAACACTTTTAGGGTTATTGAGTGATCGGGTCACCTCAAACTGGGTCGGGTCATGAGCCCAAACTCATTTTTGAAAAAAAAAAAAACAGTTTGGCCGCTATTTTTCGCCATTACCGCAATTTACACCATGCCGTCATGGTCATGGCGGCTGCAATTGCGCCGCCATCACAAATCCGCCATTGCAACCATGCGTTATGGCGGTTTGCCATAAAACCGACTCGCCATTCCGCAGTTGCGCCGCCATTTCCGCCATTTGATAACACTGGAATCATATATGATATATAGTGAAGGAAATGTGAATACTTTAAAATGTTTATTGTATCCGTGTCAGATGCATATCCATATTTGATACTTCTCCTGACATCATTTTACATTGCTAGTTTGCATTCCTTAATTATTTTATTTTGTTTTAATTTTTTTTAACTTGTGTGCCAATATGGTGGAAAGTTTTTAAAAAATGCTTGTATTCTATTGTATCTAGAATCACTAATGCTGAAAAGTGAAAATAAAAATCTCTTTTATCCACTTTTCTCCTCTCAATCATGGAAAGGTGCAAAGTATTATTTTTTATTTATGATGTCTTATGATGTTTTTTTGTGTTTTATGGGATTATATATCTAATTCTGATATTTGTGTTATGTTGTATATTGTTATACCTAATACCCATTTTAGTTTTTTAGGAATTGTCATATCCTTGTGTTGCTGATACCTATACCTAGATTTATCCATCGGAGTATTTAATTATTTCATTGGGTATCGCATTTAATTACTTGATTTTATGTACTGATCAAGGTAGTTAAGATCGAGATCTTACTCAAGATCGGAAAGGGGTCCCAAGATCGTAGATCGTGGGATCGTAACACGGATCGTAAGATCCTACAAAAATACTTAATGCATATTTATATATATGTTATATGCATATAAATTCATATATATGCATACAAAATACCTATAAATAAGAAAATAAATCCTTCAAGCCTATTGAAAATTATAGGAAGGTTGATATGAATTATAATTTGCACAATTTTAATCAATTTTAAGAATCATATTATCATTTGCCTATGTTCTCAAATATAATCTGTTTCATTCGACAAGCTGTGACAATTGACACCGTGGTCCACACATATATTTTTGGTGAAACATGCATTTTGTTTTGGGCTAAACTCATTTGGACAAGGCCTTAACAAAAACGACCCAACACCCATATCGTCCAACTCAAAGGGTTTACTCAGAATCCAGTACGAGCGGATGCAGAGGATAACAAATAATAAGTTGTAGGTCCCACCTCGTAACCACGGGTTAGAAACTCTCGTTCATTCTGTTCGCAGAGGAACTGAGGCACCCAACAGAAACAGAGAGCAATTCGCAGAGGAACTGAGGCACCCAACAGAAACTGTGAGCAATTCGCAGTTCGCACCGTAAAAACGAGGAAGAAACGGCAAACGCAGTTCGTCTTCTGTTCGCAGAGGAAGAATCAAAGAGGAAGCAACAGAGAGAGAGGGCCGCGCAGTTCGTTGTCCTTCTATTCGCAGAGGATGAGAGGAAGAAAGGAGGAAATCAGGGTTTATTTTCAGCTTAAGAATGGGTCATCTGAGCAGTTCAGAGAAGCGGGTCAATGAAAAATTCGGGTTAGCTTGATCGGTGGGATCGTGCGATCCCACCGATTTTACGATTTTAATCGGCGATTACACGATTCGACGTCTTCTCCGATCTTTCATAGGCACGGGATGGTATAGCTGCGAAAAGATCGTAAAATCGGCCATTTTACGATCTTAATCGCGATTTTAACTACCTTGGTACTGATATCTGGCTATGGAATTTATTATATTTCCTCGAGTTCCATTTCTGAATGCCCTACTCTGACATGATTTGTTGGGTATGGTGTGTGTAATAATTGTGTATTCACATCATCAAATCTGGTTATCTGGTTCTTATTCTTCATATTAATCATTTTAATTTGTATCTTCCTTTATGTTCACTGTGGGTCTCAAAGAAGCACAGACATTTCAACATAGTAGCCATGTCATGTCATATCCATGTTAGACATGTATTCATATTGGACACTTCATAGACACTATGGATACTTCCAGTTATATTTTTTAATTCTCTTCTTTTTTATTATACCAATACAGATGAAAATGCCATAAATCACAATAATTAGATAAGTGCTAGTATTTTATTATGTTTAGAATGACTAATGCTAATTTTAAATATTGATTCTCTCTTTTGATTTAAAGTTTCTGTATTAATTTTATTCTAATTTTATGTGTTGTATTGTAGCCATGTCATATCCTATATCTTTAAAATTTGTTATAACTTATATCTCCATGTTCGTGTTGTATTTGTGCTTTCTAGTCCACATCCTTGTCTGTGCTTTCTAGTCTACATCTTTGTTAAAGTTTCTGGTTTCTTGCCATTGTCATGTTTTTTGGACATAGATAGCAATCACAAGAAAGATTCTATTATATATGTAAGGGATATGATTTTTTCACTCCCTCCTTTTTAGCCTTTATGAAATATATCTACCTTGAGATATCCATGGAGATCTCTTATACAAGTCTGTTTAGAATATTTCAGATAAAATGAGGGAGTGTGGATGATTTAATGATACACTTTATGTTTAGGCTGCCAAGATCCCAGAAGCACTTCAATATCTATTAATGCCCACTCTGAAAAGGGAATTCTGCTTTGTCCAGATGCTGAATAGTTGAACTTTAAACCTTTTGGCCAAAGTGAGAGTGCGCTGGATGAAGAAATTACTTTTAGGCCTTTGGGCCATGCAAATAATTTAATTGATCCACAATCACTTCCATGATTCAATGGAGATAGAATTGGTTGATCTGTTGGGTTAGGAGGTAAAGGTGGTATTTTCTCCACATTCCTATAGTAGGAAGATGAAGAAGGTAGAGAAAGAACTTCTAAAATTAGTAACAGGATATAATGGAGGGCCTAAAGTAACTAGAAGGCCTAATTAGGTTCTTTTGAAGATTTAAAGTTGTCCTAGTATTGTTTTGTGTTCATTTAATATTAGATTATATCTTTTGTTGCGGGTGTTTTGTGTAGGGATTTTCCTGGGAGATTTACGGGAGCGGTTGTGGTTTGTGGTGGTTTACCTTTGTGTTTTTTTCTGTAGCTTGTGAATTGTGATTATTTTGTGGTTTCCTATGGGGACTTCTACTTTTTATGTTCTTTCACCACTGGATTCATTGTATTTTAAAATTCATTTTAATACATGGTAGTGGAAGGTTATAGTCATGGTGAAAAATAATGAATTAAGAAGTCATGGTTTTGATACTATCAGTTCAAAATGGAGATAGTTGAAGGTAATAAGTGCTAGGGAAATGTAGCTTTCTACAGATCTATTGTAGAATAGTAATTCTCTTATCAAATAGAGGTCCTTAGTGAATATAATATAGCACTATGATAAATAATAAGGATTGAAAGATGGCCATCATGGCTGATTGCTTACATCTTCCCTGTCTGCTTTTACTGGTTTTATTTGTATTTGAGGTGCTGACTTTTTGATGGGGTAAGGTAGTATACTAATATCAATTCCAAGGAAAGTTTCTATTTTTGAGGTAGCATACAATTGGTTTCATTTGCCTGTATTGTTTATGTTTAGCTACATATGAAGCCTTCTACTGATTACCAATTTATGTTATTCTTTGTCTCTTCATTTTACTGCAGACAGGACCACTAGCTGCTTATTACAAGTTACCTCTTGATCATGTGCTTGTTGTAAGTTATTCCACATTGCTATACCTTCTCTTTTAAGTGTCTAATTGGTGGTAGGTGCGTTGTTCTTTATTCAATCAAGTTTCCTTGGATGCAGTTCCATGATGACTTGAACTTGCCATGTGGGGTGCTGCGTCTTCATGACAAAGGGGGTCATGGAAGCCACAAAGGGTATGGCACTATATGATAATTGTGAAGCAAATTTAGAGTCATGTGCATGCTTAAGTTTTTTTTTTTTTTTTTTTTTTTGACAATTATAGTTTACACTGACCATAATAAACTTTTTGCCTAATACAAGTACCTACTCCTCTAGAGATATTATAGTGTTTGTTGTGCATTAGGTTATGTAATTCACTAATTACAAAATCCAATGGATATATGTGTTGAAATCTAACGTGTAGATTTTATTGGAGTCATAATCCAATGACCATCACTTTGGAAGTCAATTACTCAATTGTACCTTTTGTTATAATGGAGATCGGGAATTCAGTCTAGGAAGGTGTAGTAAGTCAATTTGGATATATATGGTGATGTAGATAGCCTTTGCTTTTGAATAATTGGCAATGCAATCTCATAGAATTGTTTGGATATGATTTGAGTTGCATCATGGTTTGAGGGATGGAATTCCATTACTTACAATTTTTTCCTCTTGATATTACATATTCCACATTGTGTTTCACATAGTCTCTGCCTCATTTGATTCTTCTTTCATGTAAATTTCTTCTGTCTCTCACAATGAAAGACGTACATCTTGTGCTTGGACTGCTGTCACATGTTGATTAAATATTTTGTTGTCCCATTTAATTGTTGTCTTATCAAGCATTTTCCAATCCATGTTCTCTTCTAAATCTACTTGTTTTTCAGAAACTTTAGCATGTTATCCAAGTCTCCTCGTTTTTTATACTTGACTTCAGATTTTGGGACCTTTTCCTCTGTAAGTATTTCCATTTTAGCTCGTGGCCTTTTTGGATCCTTATCCTTTGTACAAAATTATTGTAAAACATTTACTGGGCCATCTGCATTATACTGGGGGATAGAAGAGAAAATTAGTTATTGATGAGTCAATTGTGGAAGTTATTTATTTCAAACATGCATTGGATGTACAGATAACAGTTGACACTGATAAAAGTTTTTGGTTCTGGTCCCTATCATTTAAGGTTGTTAATGGTACTTACTACTTACTGCTAGGTATTTTCGGTCCCTCCCCTCCCCCTTCTTCACCCCAGCCTCCTGTCAGCTGTATGCCTGTACCTAAATTCTCAAAGGCATGTTCCAGTCCATCTGCAATTGAATAATAGTTTGTCCTGATAGTTATTGTCGCTGTGATGCTTTCCAATTGCTTATTGGAACTGTGGAAAATGTCCTCTTTGTCTGTTTAAAGTAGTAAAAAACTGTAATTATCGCAATGTTAAATTATTTCAGTTCTATTCCTGGTTTGACTTTTAATAAGCAAGCTTCTGTGCATGTACACATGAGGTGTTATCCTTGACTCTGACTGTGGTTATTTGGAATCTATATGGTAGGTCAACAGCCTCGTTACTTAAGAAGTTTGTAGTTTGTATCCGCTCCTAATAGTGGATGGCTATCTTTCATTAAATTAACAGTCTATTAGCATTTTGTATGGGAACCTGATCGGACAATCTTTCTTTAATTTTCCTTTATCTATCCATAGTGGAAATATAGCTTAGCCATTATTTGTTGCATTTTCACTTGTCAATGGGGCCATATGCCATCATATCTGCATTGCTTCATTGCTTTATATGGAAAGGAAAATTAATTTTTTGAAGTAGCTGAAGTAAAGCAGCAGGCGTTTATGATTCAATAATATTGTTTATGGGATGAGTTGTGCTGGAAAATGAGCTTATGAAATCTTTTCAACCCTGATTTTTTCTATTCAAGAGCTTCTCTCGAGTACTACTACTACTCATCATGTACTATGCTCTCGTTTTTTCACTTAACCAGGCTGAAGAGTGTGATCTATCACTTCAGAGGAAATAGAGAATTTCCTCGGCTAAGAATTGGTTAGTATTTTTGTTGCAAATCATTTATTCTTTCCCTACTTTTTAGATTAATATAGACTATTATTCTCAAATTGTTTTGTTATTAGGGATTGGGAAGCCTCCTGGGCAAATGGATCCTAAAGCATTTTTGCTTCAAAAGTTTAATGTGACAGCTAGACAACGAGTAAGTTTTTGTTTTACTGTTGAATGCACTTTTGGTGTATAATAAAGGTTTCAATTGGGTTCCCACGGTTCAAGTGACAAATCTATTGCAGTTACATCCATGTTAATGCAGTGTCATAAAAATATGTTAACTAATCGTTTGCATTTGGGTGGCTCTTTAGTCATTGGATAATTTGGATCATTGGGATATAAATGTAATGTTTGGAAAACTTTAGGCAAAATTGTTACACTGGGAGCCATAGTTATTAATAGCATGCAGCATAGGTAGAAGCAGTAGGGCACTACTACCACGAGGCACACTATGCCACTTTTGTAGTATAGCAGCTTTCATGCGGTGAGCTTGTGGCATGTGCTATTTGCACTTTTTTTTTTACATCACGCCACATGATGCACTATATAGAAAACAGTCCAAGTTACAAAAATGATTCTTCATCTTCTCATAGTGTGTTTGATTTACATCAAAATCACGTTTCAAACGTGAATTTGAGCTAACGCTGCTCGCGTTGGCCCGGATCCATGTTTGGAACGTGGTTCTAGGGTAAACCAAACATACACCCCGTGTTTCTTCTTCTCTTATCTTTCCTGTTGGACAGATTGATGAGGCTTTGCAAGAAGGTGTTGATGCCTTGAAGCACCTTCTATCTAAAGGTTTGGAACAGAGTGCAAAAAGGTTCAACATAGAGCAGAAGTATAAGCACTTAAGAGTGCAGACATTACCAGTTTGATAGGATTTCCTGATGGCAAGTTCCATTACAAGTATATGATTAGTTCTTCGCTTTTTAGGTTGCAATAGATTTTCCTGAGTACATATGAACGTGTAAAACGAAATGATAGGCCATTGGCTGGATTTTGTAAACATTCCAGAGGTATATACCTTTAAGTTTAATTGCTATCCCTGTCAGTGTAAAATTGTTTTACACAGACATCCAATGATATGTTGTCAATACATCATTGGATGATTGTTAAAATAATTTTATACTGACAGTGTATAGTTATTAAATTCTATAGCTTTTCAATTGTTTTTTTTAGCAACTTTTTCCCATACTTGATTTGTTTTAATTTAGATGTTGTCTTTGTAATGGCTGTGTAATGTGTATTGAGTGCAAGTGGGTGAGATAGATAGCTGATCACGTATTGAAGTGTTCGTAAACCGTGTCTAATATGTTGAATTGGTAAAAGGGGCGTCTTTCTAACTGGCATGCACCTTTACCACCGATGAAAATTGTTATTGCTAATGGTAGCTGTACATGCGCTATATGGCATTATTAGGTAGGGAAATGTGACATGCAGTTGAACTAAAAGTGATAGTTCCTTAAATTTCTAGCTAAGTTAAGATGTTCGACTTGGAAGCAGTAACTAGAAAGAAAATGTAAATTGGGAAATTAAAGTATATTTCATGTTCATTAGCTATGAGACTTGAAAATTTTGATAGAGGTCAAATAGGAGGTGCAATGCAATACCTTAACTTGGTAAGCAAAGTAGAAAAATTATTTGAAGAGGATTCAACCTTTAAGATCAACGTCATACTCAAGTTTTAAGGATTTAGGTCCATGTTAAATAAGTTACAAGTTGTTTGATAAACCATCAGTCATATTTCTTGATTTATAAATTGTATTTGACTAATTTCTTCTGAATATTTTATCTTGACTTTTCGAGAGCGTTTTCATCCCTAAGCATTCACCTAACTTTTAACTAGCTGAACATTCTCATAAGCTCAAGCTTAGTTTAATTAAAATTTTGCTTTCAATTGGTTTCATACTTTCATTATTCTGAAAATGCAGCATAACGTTATGGGTCGCATAAGGAGATAGTAGAGAGTTTATAAGAGCCAGCTGTTCTGAAATCCGACCATCATGCTGGAAAATTCAGAAACTTGTTTTCAACAATGGATTAATTTCCATGTGCTCCACATCCCAAGGGGACCTTAATTTATAAAAAAAAAAATTGACAGATCTGATTTTCCGTAGTACCATATGCTGGCTTTGTACCTTTTGCATGTTGCTTTGCTAGTATTCATATTTCATATTCCATGTATTTATGTTTAGGATTCCTCAGCAGTAATGGCTCCTTAATGATGAAATACTATAATCACAGGCAAAATAAATGAGTTCCCACTACCTGCTGTTTATATTTTAATACATGACATAATGTTTATGAGATACTGCATGCAGATCCTTAGGCATTTTCTTTCCTTCTTTATTTTTTTAGTTCTTTTCAAAGGATTTAATTGATATACACGATCCATGTAAAAGAGTTTTACACAGACATCTAATGGTGTGTCGCCACATCATTTAATGAATGTGACACCTCATGTGTTATTAAATTCAATAAATAACGTGGCAACACATCATTAGACGTTTATATAAATTTTTTTTATACTGACAGTGTATATATATTAAACTCATTTCCAAAATTGCTTAATTTAGTTTGGTTTATTTACAAAAATTGGTACAAGCTAGAAACGGTGAAGATAAATTAAGGTGAAAACAAAGCAAACCAATACCAATGTTTAATCTCACGGGATCCATTTATAAGGAACTAGGGAACAAGGAGTATGAAAAAATAAAAATAATTTTATTTTAATTGAAACAACTAACTCGTCACATTATATTATCAAGCTGTGTATGTTGATGCAGGCCATGCAATCATGAAAATTTAATTAATGCCTATTGTTATCCGATAGCGAATTGGGGATGGTACAATCATTAGGTGGTTTGTGCATGAATTGAATCATATATGCCAATGCCAGCTTGTTCATTTGGTGTGGTTTATTTATAGTT
Organism: Sesbania bispinosa; assembly: GCA_026901365.1. Taxonomy (NCBI): domain Eukaryota; kingdom Viridiplantae; phylum Streptophyta; class Magnoliopsida; order Fabales; family Fabaceae; genus Sesbania; species Sesbania bispinosa. The sequence continues at coordinate 693,622 of QLOH01000077.1, read as the reverse complement.
GACCCTATCTTGTGACTTTTGATTAGCCTTAGGCAGAAAATCACTCCCTAGCTAGCTGCATGTGTTTCATTTTCGATCTAACAAACTTTTTGAGATAATTAAAAGTTACAATATATATCAAACAATCATCTCGTTTTAAGATCTAGTTAGGATTAAATTAATCTTATAGCTAGTCTGATCAAATGTTAGAGCTAGCTAGTCCTATAATGTTATTGGACTTTTTATTATAAATAAAGCCATATGAAAGATCACATGCTGAGAGGAAATTAGCTAAAGTTGATCACATTGGAAATAGTCATTGATTGTTCAATAGCATGAATTATTGTAGAATTATTAGAAACTAAATTAGCATTAGCAAATTTTAATTTCTAGGAAGAAATTACATATAAGTAACTCAGGATTTAATTTGTTTGGATCATTTCATTAATTATGGTTACAAATATATCATCAGAAAATTATTGAAGAACGTTCTTACATAATTGGTATAATAATTATTTAGTTCAACCACTGACAAAGTGACATGTTTCTGCTTGTTTTAGGTGTAGGTGTTCTCAAAAATCATAAAATCCGGCTACTTATTAATTTGCTACATGCATGTCTAATTACATAATCAACAAGCATGCACGGCATGCTATATAATTGAATTCATGCCTTAATTAGTTTATTTGTTTATCTTGATCGATCGATCACTTTGTGACGTTAAGTCTAATTAATAATTAAATTTTAAGTACACAATAATTATTTTGCTCTCTTAATTTCTTTTTATTGCATATGCATATGTTTAGTTCAGATTCCTCTCTCACACCCAGAAAAATTCCATGCATAGAATTAAGTATAGTACTGTTGCAATTTGCAAATTGGCATGTAGCACTAGCAAGTAGCATGTTGACTTATATATGTCAATTGTAGAAAGCGATTTATTATTCCCACAAACACAGTCTTAGGCACGCGCTATAGGATAGGAAAATGCTTAATTGGTAGTAGTAAGTATAGTACTAGTACTTGTTTTGGTGGTTGACCTTAAATTTTTGCATTGAACATTTGTCAACTTCACTCTCAAACAAAATTAGGGAAAAATACAAGCGTGTTATCTTAGCAATGATATATATCTAGATCCTTATTTCTTGCTGTGACATACAGATCAGACAAATCAAGTCAAACATATCTAAGGTAATTTCGTGGATACTTCCTCAATTTTATTTAATTTAGTTTTTTTTTTTTTCTTGTGGAAGTGCCACAACACATAATAGACCAAGTCACCGACTTGTCTCACAAGGATCATGGACCGACCCACATAGATAAGATTTGGTGCTGTGGCAGAGACTAGCTATAAAGTCTCTAGAGAAAAATAGGAGGAAAGAAGAAACATGAGAAGAGTTTGAAAATAGAAAGAATTGAAAGACAATCAATGTAATTAGGATAAATGAATGAATAAAAAGATTACATGTGTTCAAAATTTCAGACTATATAGCTTAATTCCATAGCTAGGGATAATATATGTTGATTTTTTTTATTATTGTTGTCGTTGTTTTCCCATTATCTATGTTGAGTTTTTTTTTTTTTAATCACAAGTATTTTTTATGGGAGGTAATTCTGTTTAAGCGGAGAACATCTATATCATGGTGAAACTAGCTCTCCCAGCAAGAATTTTTTCAATCCACAAGACTCGAATCTGAGATCTTGTTTAAGAGAAAATAAATATATACCACTTAAATATACCTTGTTGGTATTATCTACGCTGAGTTTAATTTGATAGTTTCAAGATTAATTATTTGACGGGTTCAAAATTTATATACCAAGTCAAAATTAAAACTCATCAAGTTAAAAAATTAACAATAAGACATAAAAGGACATCACTTTTTGGTCAAAAAAAAAAAAGAGCATGGGTCTAAAGGGAGATTGCTGTGACGTTGTTAATTTGTACACTTTTTGTACATGTGTGTTGACACTTGACCCAAAGTTCTTGCTTGACAAGCTGTTTGCACGATAGGGGCAGAGCATGGATCAGTTTTTATTTTGAAAGTTTGGTTGACAAGTCACCACTGAGACCAAAAGAGTGTTGAAATTTGGTGGTGCTACTACTGCTTAATTACAATAGGATCCGGTGGATATATGTGTAACTTGAAGTGGTTTTTTTTGTAACTTGAGCAAATTGTATATTCACTGACTTATGTACATTAAATAATACTCAAATGAACTCAACTAATTTAATTTGCTATATGGTTTAAACAAAGGGTTATATTAATAAATGCATGTTATATGCATTTTAACTTTCAATTCTCCTAACTAGTTTTGTTACACATATACAACTTCTTTCCCCTTTTCAAAACCATGTCTGCCCCTGAATCATCCCAACTAGTTTGGTTTAATGTAGACTTTAGCAGTAACACGTTAGCATTTGTATCATCTCACAATTGGCTTAAGAGTTATGGAAAATGTTAACGAGTGTCTTAAGGGTACTTGTTAAGGATCCAAAAATAGAAATGTTTTGTTGGAATATGTTACATTTAATGTTGTAAATGTAATTAATGTTGTGATTTCCAACAAAACTTTCTGTATATGGATTCTTAACTAATGCCCTTAGGGCACTCGTTAGCGGGACCCAAGAGTTATTTATAAAAAAAATAGTTGTTATAAGCAAATTTTTATATATTTTAATTTTATAATTTAATGTTTTTAGTGACCATAGTGTTGGACACGAGGAACCTCAACCTGTCCACGCGCCGACGCTGCTAAACCGGTCTGTTATTGTCAAACTGAGTTGTTTCTTTCCTCTTCATTTTTTTAAAAACAATATTACAATCACTTTATATAATTTTTTATCACGTACGCTCCAAAAGAGAAAAGAAAAGAAGAAAAATAAAAAAAATATAAAATTACTCATGTATTTGGGAGAATGAAAAAAATATATATTAACTGTGAGACCACATATGATTTTTTAAGATAATTTCACCGTTTTTAAATTTCACTTTATCTATTTTTCTCTCTTTTACCTTAAATTTGGATGGAGTGTGAGGTAAAAAAAATGGAGATAAAAGAAATTAATATTTCTTTTACCTTTGATAGGGATTAGTTCTTGAGAGTAAAGTAAAGAATAATATCGTCCCTTAAAAAATTAATAGTTGAGATTTAAATAACTCCATAATTTATTATATATATACATATAATCTAGAGTAATGAATTCAGAAATTTTAATTTGTGAAGGTAATACTCATATATACATATAAATTCTTGTGGGGCAATCAAACACATATATACATATAATACTAAGAAAAAATATTTTGTGTGGGCAATTGCCCCCAAAACCCTTAGCATATGTCCGTCCTTGCATATATATATATATATATATATATATATATATAATATGACAATCTTAACCTTTAATTTATTAATCAATGACTATTATTTCTAACTTTATCCTTTAAAATGAATCTCTCACTTTAAAGGAACTAAATCCATATTTCAAATATAATCTCATTCTCAGGATTTGGTTTAATTCTAGTTTTAAATTTTGATTATTTTAAAAAAATTAAAACATATTTTACTTTTATAATTTCAATATTCTTATTTTTTATGATTGTCATATTCTCAATATTATCGTGAAACTTGTTATTTGATGGTCAAGGATGAGATGAATTATCCTAACTTCACTTGCCTTGTGATGGAAGGTGTTGAGTGACAATAATGACAACAATAGAGGGTGTTGTATAACAATGATGGTTGATGAGTGTTGAGTGAGGGGCGGTGTTAGGCAACGACAATAATGGCGAAAGATATCAGGTGATGGTAGAGGGTGTCAGACGAATGGTGACAATGAAGGGTGTCAGGTGGTGTGGCAGTGGTAATAAAATGTGTCAAGCAACGATAGTGATAATAAAGTGTGTCAGGTGATGGTACAAGGTGTCAAGCAATGACCATGATGAAGGGTGACTAGCAGTGACTTTAGTAGTTGTGAAGTGTTAAGTGTCAACAGGATAGAGAGTATCGGGTGATGATAATTATAGGCGGTGAAAGATAGAAAATATATGATATTTTTAAAACTAAAAATTATAATCTTAATTTTTTTTCACTTTTAAAAATTATGATAAGAAATTATTTTAAAATAAGGTTTAAACTATTTTAACCCCACACATTTTAACTAAACAAGTTTTCTAACTTAAAATTTATATATGAAAAAGTCTGTTTGTTGCATTTTTATTTTCTGTTTCTATTTTCTATTTTCTATTTTCTGAAATTTTACAAAAGAAAAACTGGAAATGCTGGAAACAAAAATTTACTGTTTTTAGCATTTCTAATTTTTCCTTTATAAAATTTCAAAAAATAGAAAATAAAATGAAAAAAAGAAAGGAAAATAACAACACAAATGGCCTTAAACTTTACTTCTATTTCCTTTTTCATGTTTTTAGTACATAGACTTACACAAATTTTCAACTGCAAAATCTTCAACAAACATAATTATAAACAACTTGAGATTGTTCGTGGCTGATGGTTGATAGTTAGCAGTAGGACTAATTAAATCTGTCTTTTCTGGACCGGCTTTAACCAGACATCATGTCTTCAACTTTTGATCATTTGTCCTTCCCAACAACCAGGCTTGATGAAAACGATGGCTTTATTTTTTAGGATTAGACGAAAACGATAGTTAATGTAGTATAATTTATAATTTTATATCAAATTTTGCGCGTTTATATCACTTCAAACGTTATTTGCCTCTATAAACAATCTTAACACTAAACATTTCACAAATTAAAAAAGAAAATAATGTACAAATATCACTGTCATTCTCTATCTGAATGTGTAATCAAACACTATGCAATATCGTAAATTGGTCTAGCTATCTGTTTTCCAATCAGCTAGCTTATTGTATATGATTAATGACGGTATACACAAATTATGATTGGTTTTAATTAATGATATTGCGCAAAAACTCAATGTTATTATTACCACACGATAGTGATTAAGAAATTAAAATATATATTCATATGATGGCCAACTGGCAAAGATGTAAAATGTGTACGTATATATATGGATTAATTTTTGTTGTTGCCCTTACCTGCCGCCGTTACCATTCTTCTTAATTAGGTTTTGTTTTACTTGATCTAACGAATGGTGTCCATTCAAAATGAATATTTTTGCCGTAGATTACATCAAATCTCGAAGCATTTTAATACTCCGAATGACGCTTTGCTTCTCTCACCTTATCTTCAAAGGAACAAATAAGAAAAAGGTCCCACGCCTCCTAGGAAAAACAACCATCTTTCGTATCCGTGTTTTTTTTATAACAAATGATGATTTTAATTGAGTAAAAAAATTCATATTAGTTTTTCACTTTATTAGTGTTATACACTTTACTCCAATTTTAAAATATAGAGTAAATTATTCCAACCTTCCCTCTATTTTACATTTCCAACACAAAATTTCCTCTATTTTAAAAAACCTATACAAAATCCTCTCTATTTTAAAAATTTACACAAAACCCCAATTACTATAATTTTTTATAATATATTAAAAAATATTTTTTAAAAAATCCAACATTACCCCCAAAACACACCTTCCTTTCTAATTAAATTATCATAATTGATAAATGCAATAAAACCCTAACGTAAAAATCTCTGTTTTTCTCGCGCAAAATTCATTTTTCTCGTTCTCATTCTTTCTTGTTACCCTAACATTTATTATTTTACATATTAAGTATAATTGATAAATGCAATAAAATTCTAACGTGAAAATCTCTGTTTTTCTCGCGCAAAAATCATTCTTCTCATTCTCCTTCTTTCTCGCTACCCTAACGTTTATTATTTTTCATATTAAATATTTTGATAATTTACAAAGTTTTTTTATTAAGATCCATCTTAGTAAATTTATTTTTTAATCTATTAATACTTCATAAATTAATCTTAATAAATTATTTTGATTTATTTTATTAGCTTCTGAGTTTTAATTAAATTTTCATTATGAAAAATTTTAAAATAAAAACTATGATTTTTGTTATTCAAAATAATATATTTGGAAAAAAAAAATGTATGAGATGTTTTTTTTTTTGCATTTTCTTTTATTCACCGACACAAGAAAAAGCATAATATATTTATAAAATATAAGGAGTTTGTGTAAGGCTTAAAATTTGAGGGATTTTTATATAGTAAATAAAATCCACAGTTAGTAAGGGTATTTTGGTCAATATAATATAAAAGATAATTGTTGACTGTTGACTAAAATTTCTATTAAATGTATCATAAAAATTGGGTTTAAGTGTAATGTACTTTTAAAATTAGAGGGGTTTTGTGTAGGTTTTCAAAATAAAGGGGGCTTTGTGTTGGAAGTGCAAAATAGAGGGGAGGTTAGAGTAATTTACTCTAAAACATATTTATTAATCCTTAATTAAGGCCGGCCCAATTCTAAGATGAGTAAACTTTTTGTTTCAGGCAAAAAAAAAAACTTTTGTTTTAGGTTCTAAAAATTTATTTACTATTTATATTTTTTAAAAATTGAAAAAAGCTAATAATTATTTATTAAAAACATTAAATTATTCAGAGAAATTGTGTTTTCTTTTAAAAAAATCTCATTTTATCATGACTTTCTCTATTCTCATAAATAATAATAATTAATTAATAATTGATTTTATCAATTTTTAATATTGATTTGTCTCATCACTTACTTGATTTTTTTTTGTGACTTTACTTCTCCTAGTCGTAGAGGTGGTAAAACGGGTCAAGTCCATCGGGTCAGCCCGAACACGCCCGATAAATTGTAGGGTTTGGTTTTTAAAATTTGAGCCTGAATCAATATCAGGCTTTTTTAGCCTAGCCCGTTTTATCAAAATGGCAGGTTTAGCCCGCCCACTAAAATATTGGGTTTAACTCGCATTTTACAGGGCTTGGGGACCATTAGCCCTAATTAAATTCGGGCTTTTTTGTCCCGACTGTTTTAGCCAACAGCCTGCATTTGGCTGGGTAGCTCGTTTTGTCACCTATATATATCTGGTCGTGCTATATTGTTGTTATCTATTCTCTCTTACTCTCCTAGTCTCTCTTTTGTGCTATATTGGTTGAGTGTAGAGATTTGTCCTTTAGTGAGTATATATAAATAAATAAGCATGTCACTTTATTTCGTTAGACTCTCTTGTGTCAGTGTGAGTAGAATTATTTATTTAAACAAATAATTAAAATTTTAAAAAAGTAATTAATTATCTTTTTTCAAAAATTATCCTAACAAACATGCACTAATATATTGAAGAATAAAAAGTAGGGGTGTTCACGGTTCGGTATTGAGGCAAAAAACATCTGATCCGATCATTGCGATTTTACCATTTCATCATTAGATCAGTTTTGATATTTTTCAAATCTGATCCGATTTAAATTGAATTGGATTAGATCGATTTTTAATTTTTAAAGAGACAATAAATATTTGATAAAAATGATAAAATTATGAAATAATAGTAAACATTTTTTTATTGGAACATATATTTATTAAAATAAATATAAAAAAATATATAATTAATGACATGAGACATGAAAACTAATTTAAAACTAATTTTAAATTGATATATTTATAGAAATATCAACATGATATTAAATAATAAATTTATAAAAGTATATTAGTATAAGTAATTTTATAAATATATATGTATACAAGTATAAATATATGATTATTTTATAAATAATATATGTATATATAAGTTCAGTTTGGATCGATTTTCAATATAGGATCCAAAAACCAATCCAATCCAATAAAATAATTTCAGTTTTTGAAGTTTTCGATTTTTTGGATTTTGGTTTGATTTGGTTTTTCGGTTTGGTTTACGCGGTTTGCATTGGATTGGATTGGATATGAACATCACTAGTAAAAAGTTCCTCATTATAAAGTTCGCTTTAGGCCTAGAGAAACGTTGGACCGACCCTGTTCCTAACATTTATCTCCGTCGTTCATTTTAGTTCAAAAGGGTATACGGTGCTAATTAAGTATTGATGTGACATGGTAAGTGATATCGTAGATTCAAATTAATCCATATAATATTAAAAATCATTCACTCAGTCCTTAGAATGATCTTGTGTATGAGAAGGTAAGTTCTTAGTAACATTATGGAGAATATAATTGTATCCAACATATATTTTTATTAGATCTAATTAGTTTCTGACCATTTTCCCCTCACAAATAGCCATTTTTTCTAATGATGTTTATATTGAACAAATTGAATTTTCGTTGTTGTGTTTTATTCTTTATGATTAATTATGAACATAGAAATTAATGTTTAGTTCTAAGTTGGTTATTATTTACCAATATTCCTTGAGAATTAGTTGAAATCGTTCTTATCAAATCTAATGCTTTAAGTGATATGTATGTTTATCTAGAAAATGAGGTTATATAATTTCTACATCTCTCAGTAAACATGACAGTCTATCAAATGGGAAATGCATGACAATACATGATAAGTGTTCAAGTTCAATTTTAAATAGAACAATATATGTTCTAGAGGATCCAGATGCATTATTAGAAACAGTGGTAATTTATAAGGGGAAATTGTAACGTCCTGATTCCCATAACTTAGAAATTATGCCCGTTAGAAGCGTAAATCTCAAATTTAGGGAACTATTTTTCACGACATTAACGATATCAATAACAGTAATACAAATTTGCTTAACTAAATCTAACGCTTAATTAAACATAATATGAGGGTTTACATATACAACTGTAACATGGATATTGCAATACATGTGTCCTATCAAAGTGAAAACATCATGAGAAACATATGTACTAAATATCCAGCCAAAAGAATATACATCCATAATCATAACCAAAATATAATCAAAATAGTAGGTTCCAAAGCCAAATGAACTCTATGCTCCAACTGCATCATGGTCCTCAACGACCTGCCTAGGGATCTAAACGTAAACCCACAACAGGGTGAGACTAATGCCTCAGTACGTAAGCAAAGTTAAGCATGCATGTGTAGGATGCAAGGAATGATATGCAACAGTATAATCATGACATGGAATGGCACATGATTCACATAAACAACGATAACTTGAAACTTAATTTAACGTGAACTTCTAACCCAATAGTAGGGGTCTTATCTCTTTCCATCAGTTAGACTTGAGATCAGACTACAAGGGGTATCTCCCTTAGGGATATAAAGTCACTGTCATTACATGACGACTGAAGCCTCATTTTCACATGAACATGATGGTCTTAGACCCGTAATGGCCAAAGCCTAACATGATTTTCTTTTCATTGAGATACTTGATAACTTGATTACATGAGTAGTTTTCACTTGATTTGTACATGATTCATAAGAATGCATTTGCTTAACATTAAACATGAACATGAACTATTATAGCAAATAGCCTAACCTAGGGTTTCTTCCCAATGGGACCTAATGAAGAACAATCACTAAGAAGTATGACCATCCACAAGTAATAAATCATACAAACTAGTCCATTCACAAGCAAGTAGAAAGGAATAAGAGAGATTAGGGCGCATGGATTTCACACAAGAGAAGGTATAGTGTGTGAGCTCTACTCACCAAAGGGTGACCAAGAAGGAGGGATGGAAGAGTTGATGAGGATGAGGTTGAGCCGAATCTTCTTCTCCCTTTCTTCTCCTAGCTAGCTGGGACCTTCTTCTCTCTCTAGAAATATTAATGATGGGAATAAATGAGGTTTGGGGACTTAGGCCTTCTATTTTTAAAAATTGAGTTCGCGTCTCGCTCAAGCGAGGCTTTCTCGCTTGAGCGAGAGATGATATTCCCTGAAAGAGTCGGGTTCTCGCTCAAGCGAGGACGTGCTCGCTTGAGCACAATTCCCTCAGTAAAATCCCCCAACCTTTCTAACTTCGTCTTGCTTAAGCGAAAGTCCTCTCGCTTGAGTGAGAACAAGTCAGAGAGCAAACCCCCTGATTCTGGCTTAATTGCGCTTGAGCGAGAGGCTCTCGCTCAAGCGACCATATCAGTAACCAAAATTCTTGATTTTTACTAATATGCTCGCTCAAGCGAGAAGGCCTCGCTTGAGCGAGAGTACCAGAATGTTGAACTCTCATTTCACTGTTAACTCCTTTTTTCCCCCAATTTCTTTTATAAAAATATTTTTTCCTTATTAATTTAATTTATGAAAATAGCTATAAATTGGGATGTTACAAAAATGGTCACAAACTAATGGCATCTAACAAAAATATAGATTGAATACAGTTAACACGAGACAATATTTTCTATTCTCCATAATGTTATTAAGAACTTCTCTTCCCATGTACAAGACTATTTCAGGGACTAATGTGAATATTTTTAATACTATAGGGACTAGCTTGAATCTGCAATGTTTAACACGACACATTAACACTTAATTAATTAATGTCGTTTAAGCTTTTGGACTAAAGTGAATGACGGAGATAAATGTTAGGGATTAGTGGATATGTTTTGAAACCTTATAAACTAAAGTGCACAACGCTAACAAAGACTAATGTTGGAGTTTACTCGCTTTTAATTACTCATCGTTACTAGCAAATTATTATTAAACACACTAAAAACAATCTTATTATCACACGACAATTTTAATTACTATGGCGATGGCGTCATTCAAAATCCCCAGCACGTTTTATGATTATGGTTTGTTTTACTTTATTTAAAACCGATTTTTCATTCTCTAACTAGTGCATGTTTGGTTTAAATTCCCAATTGTACATAATCCACATAATTAATTTTAAATCACTTTCGTACAACATGTTTCGTTAAACGTGCATCACTCATTAATTTCAACCATTGATTCTATAATCAATTTTATTCAATTGTAAATCAAACGGACACTAAGTTTAATGTGTTTTTCGTCATTCATTTCTTTTCCACAAGGGGGTTGGAAAGAAATTGAAGGTATAATGTGTTGTTTTACATTATATTTATTGTATTTTTTTTCTAATATTACATTTATATTTTATTTTAATTGTTAATTTTTTTCACTTATTACCTCTCTTATTAAGGATAAAAATGCTTCCTCCATTCCAAATCTGTTGTAATTTTAGTATATTATTTATGTTTTTAAAACTATTGTTGTTTTAGAAATCCAAGAATAAGAATTAGATTTTTTTTTTTCAACTATAACCTTATTTAATATTACTTCAACTAACCACTCTCAGTTTCTCTCTCTTGAGTAAGTATGGGTTAGTGGTTAATTAAATTAAACGAGTGGAGAATAAATACGGGTATTTTAGTAAAAATTGTGCTAAATTAAGACAATTTTTTTTTTTGTATTTGCGCATAACCTTAAACAATAAAAGTTTTGGGATGGAAAGAGTAGAGAAAAAGTAATTAATTCTCTCTTAAACTTCCAAATGTGATATATAAATAGAAATATTTTTTTTTAAATGAGAGAGATAAATAGAAACACGAGTAGTATAAGGAAGAACATAGAAGAAAAGGTATGATTTGGTCTAATGCAATTTTACATTGCTAGAATATATACTTTATCGGTCTTGAATATATATATATATAAAAGTAAAAAATTGACTAATTTACCCTACCCAATTAAGAATATTAGTTATAACCTCATTGATTTTTCTCAAATTTGTATAAGAAAAAATCAATTACATTTCTTATAATTTCTAATATTTATTGTAAAGTGGATTAATAAAAATAAATCTTAAATTAAATAAGGGCATTCTGAAGATGTTTTCTATTTAATAGAGTTAAGTTAGTTAGATTTTGTTTATATTTTAAATCACTAAAATTGAGTTGAGTTACTTATATTTAAGAGAAGAAGGAGTATATGTGTGTATCTTTTTATATGAAATATATATTTATTTATTTATGGATATTGAATAAATGAAATATATTAAATTTACATATGCTTATAAGAAAATAAATAATATAAATATAAAAGTGAATAAAATTTTACCACAAAAAATGCTCTAGATTAGTAACACGGTAGTTAAGTAGCTAAAAATGGAAGTGTTGTTGTAGTTGGGCGGTAGAAGGGAAAGATAGGAAAGCAATAGCATATCATAAATAAACGTAAGACAGAATCAAATGAAGGAAAAGCGAATCCAGCAAACGTCAACAGAGGAATTAATAATGGGGTGGCTACACTACACTTTGACTTTTGGTGCTTTGGAATTTGGAATAGCCTGCGACGGGTTCCACCGCTAAGTGCTAACGCTTCTTCATTCCCGTACGGTCAAAACTTAACTCTCTCTCTCACTTTAGAGTTTGAGTCGGTGCTTTTGCCTTTTAGAGGTTTGCGCGTTTCGTTTTTATTTCTATTTTGGTCTTTTTCAGTCTCATCTTCTATTCTTCTCAATCTGAATCTGAAAGAGACCATAAATCCTCCACACTTTACACTTTACACTTTACAGACCAGCTGGCATTATTTATTTCAATTCGCACTCCCAAGCATGCACTCCCACCTACGTTTTCCTTTAATTTGGTGGCCTATATCCCATTTTACAACATAATAATTAAAACTTAATTTAAACACTAATATTTTTAACCTATAGTCATATTTCATTTTAAACTTATCACTGAACATGTAAATCAACTGATAAGGAGCTGTTCCAATTTAATAAAAGGTCTCGAGTTTAAACCTTCCACATGTCGTTCATAATCTTCTACATTCCCAACTCGAACTCATCATCATTATATATAAAAAAAATAGTTCACTTCAAAGTTCAAATGCATCATCGTCAATTAATTAACAATTTACAATTTTTTTTAATAGTTTTAAACACTTATCACTTGAATAACGAAGTTCATGATAATCATTTCAAATTAAATTAAATATATACAGTCAAGTTTTCAAGGTTTATGTATGTTATTCTTTTTATATTTTTAAGTCATTTATTTGCAAAACGTGTAAATAAGTTAAACAACAATATATTGTAAACTTTACATGACAAATTTGATTCTCTATTCATGATATATACGGACCGGGGAAAAACATGTAAACTTTATAAGATATTGTAAAGTAAATTTTTTTAGTAGCTACTAGTATTTTTTAAAAATGTTATTTTAAATAGTATTTACAAAATTTCAGCTTCTAGCTAAAAATCAATTTTTACTTTTTTATCCTTAAGATCTTTCATAATACTAAATTTTATGATCTAATCCAGTAATTAATGATGACCTTATCTATTATTTCACAATTATCAGTTAGTTTTACTAAATAATTTCAATTCAATCATTTAACTTTCAACTGGTATTTCATCTTTTAACTAACTTCTTCATTAGTTTTGACTAATACACTCTTAAGCCTCGTTACTTTTAGTAGTTAATGCGATCTGGTCTGATCTGGTCGGATCACGACGGAATGAAGAGTACCTGCAAAGGCATTCGAACGCCCAAGTCAGATTTGATCCGAGAATATAGTAGTTATTGCGTAATAATTACATACCTGACATATAACGTCTACAGTATTTATAGGAGAATATATGAGGATTTAGGCATTGGGCTATTATTCATAGGTTGTGATTCAGTGGTGCGCCGCACAGGGCAATTTCAAGTACTCCCTATTTTGGGTTATTTGATATATGGACCGACTCGGTCATTTGGGTCGGCTTAGTTGCTGGGGCTGAGTTCCTTGACTGGATCATGTTGGGCCAATCTGATTGGGCCCAGAAGTCTGGTCCGTAACACTTCCCTCACAAGGGAAAAATTGACCTAGCCACTCCTCCTTTGTGCATCCAAAACATTGTCTCCCTAACTTTTCTAGTCTCTAATAGCGTGTTCGGCTGTGTGTGTTTAACAAATTTAATTTTAAGTGAACTTAATCCCATAAAACTGGTTTAGTGAAAATAAGATTATGAGATGAAGTATAATTTATACTTCAATTTTCTCCATTTAAAAAATGAGATAAAGTTACTTGTACTTAATCTATGTTTCAATCCTTAACTTACATTTAATTAAAACACAATGAGGGTGTACAATAAATATTGAATGTATTATCAATACTTGTCCGTTTGAGTAATATTAACTAAGGGTATAAATGGGGAGAAAAGAATTAATTTAGAGTGTGTTTGATTCAATTTTATTTTTTAATTTTTAAAAATTGTTTTATAAAATTGAAAGTTTTTATTTTTGTTTACAAATGAAATTATTTATTTATAGTATTGCCATCATAAAAATTTGAAAAACTAAAAATAGTTTTCCAAACATCTCAGAGTAGTTTAAGAATTTTAGTTTTAAAAAATGAAAATCAGTTACACTTTTCAGAATTATTTTTAAAAATTATCTGTCAAATAGATTTTTCAATTTTCTGTTTTTAAAAATAGAAAATAATTTTTAAAATTGTAAACAAACATGCCCTTAGTCTTAAATTTCTAAAACAACAAAAATTTTGAAACATAAGTAAAATGTTAAAACCAAGAGTTTTGGAATGAAGATAATAATTTTTCATCAGGTGAATTAATAATTGCATTTATAATATTAAATGTAGAGTGGATAATTCAAGCTATTCGACTTGGCCTTGACCCGATGCAGGTAACGTGTTTCTGCAGGCGGGGTTAGAAAACTCGAGTTATTCGAGTTTCTAAAATAAAGACTCAAACCATATTAGACTAAAAAGGTCGAGAGTTATTTGAATTTTTAAAATAAGACCTCAAACCCTATATTTTTACGAATTTTTGTGGATAAATTCAGTCGGAGTAGACCATTTTATCGACTCAAATTAATTAAATATTACATAATCCAATAAATCTCTTCCATTTTTAATTTCTTAAAAAACACATGTTAATATTTACATATTTTTAAACATCTTTAAGTGTGTGTTTAATTTCTATCAAAATCATACTTCTAACGTGAATCTAAGAGTGTGTTTGGTAAAACTAGTTGAAAAGCTAGCTGAAAGTTGAAAAACTCGCTGGAAGCTTAGCTAGCTGAAAGCTGAAAAGTTATTGAATGTGTTTGGTAAAACTAGTTGAAAATGGTAAATAACATTTAAGAACAACATTAATTATTAAATAATGATAAGTGGAGGTGACTGAGGGCTAAACTTATAATTAATTTTCATCTACTAGCTGAAAATTGAAACTTTTTTTAAAAAGCTACTTATAGCTTTTTAAGAAAAACTTGTAGCTACCTAAAAAAACTACATTCCCAAATACTGCTGAATGATTTCAACTACTATTTTCAATTTTTAGCTAGCTGAAATAGCGCAAGCCAAACACACTCTAGGTCGACACTATTTACAAGAGCGTTGGTCCCAATCTCTGTAAACCAAACACGAACGAACTAAGATTGAAAATTACAAAACCACATTTTTAAGCCCCCCATAGATGCTTATAATTCTCTATTCCCTCAAATGGATCCATCTCTAATCTAAAGAAGAAGGCCGTAAATAAAAAATGAAAACTACAAAGTCATAAAGGACAGCAGAAACTGGCGAAGAGATTTGCTGGTCTGGAGAAACGGTACGGTGCTTCAACAGCGTTTCGTGGCCCACTCAAAAACGGACACGTGCACATTCATGTACTCCTCATGCATGGAGATCTGAAATATGACAGTTGGAAGTGACAATGTTTTGTCCTTCTATTCTATTTTATTCTGTTTATTATCACTCTTTTTTTCTCCTTTCTTGATTTCAAAAAATCTGCTTGCATTAGAAATTAATTAAAGAATAATGGTTTCATTAAAAATTAAATGTATACTTTTATTAATTTTAAAAATAATTCTGAAAATGAATTTATATATTCTTAAATAAATGATCTAACCTTCTTTTTTGACTTACATTACATTACAGGTATCCATTGAAGATATGCATGGTGTTACAGATATGAAATGAGGATTCAGAGGCGACACAGGACTGTGTTCTCTTTAAATTAATTAAATTAATTTAATCCTTTTTCTTTTGGCTATTGGATTGCCACTTCATGAATTATTTTCCCTGTGGTGCACGTTGAGACAGCTCGTACTATCATCTAATTTTAAGGATTTCTAAGTTTCTAAGATTGAGGTGATGGATTTAGATAGTTTCTAAATAATTATAAGTTTAAATTACATTATCACTATTGCCATAAAAAATTTAAGGCATCAAAATTTTCCATGATTTTTTTTTAAATATATAGTATTTTGATTGGCGTAAAAAAGAAACTATAAACGACCCTATGAAACACGAACATTATACGATATAGACTTTAATATTCAAGTTTTATTTAAGCAATGTTGGTGATTTATAAAATAAAAAAAGATTATTGATTTAATTAATTAATTTTATATATAAACATGCAATTTAATCACCTCACTATATATCATCATATTGTAAAAAATAATTTCTCACATTGATAAGAGTAAATTATAAAGAGGGAATTATGGTGTTCATCATAAACTTGTGCAAATAAAATGACGCCATTATATATGTGTGTGTATATTCTTATATATATTTATCAAAAGGATAGAAGTTTAATTATATGAATTTATAACTGTTAATAAAAATTCAATGACCAAAATTTTAATAATAGTATATATATATATATATTATCATAATTTTAATTGTTAATTATAACTTCATATTTTATTTTTTTAGTATACATCTCTTACTTTGAAAAGAAAAGCAGAATCTTGATTGGATACCAAAACAACCATACAATAGAAGACGTGGAGAATTGTTTACAACTTTCGTGTAATTAAATCATGGAGGTAATTATATTCAATGTATTCTCTTGTATGAAAAGAAATATCCCTTGGACTTCGAAATTGTCATTATATATAGTCTTCTTGAATCTGAATTAAGATCCTCTTGTTTGTTAAATGTACTTGTATAACTTTTTCAAATAGGAAAAGTATAAAAATAAATCAAATGGCCGAAAGATGAAACACAGACACGCAGATTCCTTCAGATGTTTCCTTAATTACCACCTAAAGTAGTCAAATTCAATTTTCATAAAAAAAAAAACAAAAATACAAGAAGAAAGAAGAGTTAGTTTAATTAATGAGGAGTGCTAGTAACACATTCTTTTGAACATTTTCTCAAACACACTTCATGTGATTGGTTAAAATTTACATGAGTCCCACCAAATTCGTGGGTTCCACTCCCAAATGGTGGGACTCATGTGAATTTTAACCGGTCAAATCGAGTGTGTTAGAAAGAGTGTTCAAAAGAGTGTGTTCCTAGCTTTCTTCTTAATTATATATTATCACCTCACCAACTTATGCATATGCTGTATAGCACTTTCCGACACCGTACATTTACATACACAATTATTATAATGTGTGTGTCTGATTTCTGGATTTTCAGCAGGAAATTTATAATCATAAATAAAGAAAATATTAGACCACTAATTTGTTTTTGGGTTACAAGTTTTATTAGAATAATAATGAGTTTTAATTATTATCACTAATAACTTTTAAGTAAATTAATGATAATTTTTATCACTTTAACTTATTCAATACTTATATTCAACTTTTATATATTTTTATCCTTTTCTAAATTGCGACATCAATTAGTTTATTTTATATGAAAAAATTAAATAAATACAAGTATGGTTATATTAATCATAAAGTACCCCTAAGTACATACATTATACATACCATATGAAGTGTAAAGGGCTATACGTGACATAGTCTTAACGCGGGGCAAATAATCAACCAATAATATCATAATTGAACGGTGTAAAAGAAACTATTATTTATATAATGTTAAAACTTGATTATAAATAATAATTGTTAGGCTTAATTGCATTTTTGGTTCCCCTATTATCATCAATCCACGATTTTGGTCCCTCTATTTCAAATTCGCGATTTTGGTCCCTTTAACATATAGATTTTTGAAATAGGGGACCAAGATTTTGAACTAAATCGCGAATTTGGAATAATAGGGGGACCCAAAATCGCGAAAAAAGTAGGGAGACCAAAATCGCGGATTTATAATAATAGGGGGACCAAAAGTTCAATTAAGCCTAATTGTTATTAAATAATTGTTTAAAAATCCTAAAAAAATATTAAAAAATAAATACATAAATGGAAAGATGTTAATATATATATATATATATATATATATTTATAATTCAATTCAATTGAGCTTACATTGTTATATTGCTACAAAAATTATATGAAACACTCTTTACACACTTTTTTCAATACATTACTTATGATCGGATCAGGGCCGACCCAACGTTTCTTTGGGCCTAAAGCGAATTTTATCACGGGACCTTTTAAATGAATAAAAATAATTTAGAATCAATAACAATATAACACATACCGAAGAAAAAATCACAAAAAAAGACATAAAATAGGTAATGAGAATAATGTTTAAAATCTATTAATAATTATTATTTATGAGAAGAGAGAGCCATAATAAAATGATGCCTTTTTTAAAAAAATAAAATTTACTCCTAATAATTTAATATTGTTTACTAAATAATAGTTTTTATTTTTTAAAATAGTAATAGTAAATAATTTTTTTGAGGCCTAAAATAAAGAGTATTTTTTGGGGGCCTAAAGCGAAGGCTTTACTGGTCCTGGTGTTGGGCCGGCCCCGCTTATGATTAGTTGAAAGTCACATGGATCTCATCACATTAGGAGTGAGACCCACATATTTTGATAGTACCAATGTATATTTTAACTAACAATAATGTTATATGTACCGCGAACAGTAATATCACATTTATCCCGCATACTATATATTTTCTTTTTGCACCCCTTTTTTCTTTCACACCCCCTTTTAAACTCTTTTATTTTTAAAACTGTTTTTTACCTTTTTCTTTTATTTAAAAAATAATTTTTATATTTTTATTTTATTATTATTATTATTATTATTTTTATTTATTTATCTCATCATATAAAAACATAGATCAAGAAAATACAATTAAATGATCATATAAAAATTATGTTAATTAACATGAGGTTAATTATGTGTCCCAAAATGGTGAATATATTAAATAATGAGGTTAACAGTGTTCCCGTTTTTGGTTAACAGAGTAGGATTTTTGGTTAATTGCAACTCTTGTTAACACGAGGTTAATTATGTGGCCAGGAACGGTGAATATATTTGTAAATGGGGTTAATGATATATACATTAGTGGTGAACAGAGTGGGTTATTTGGTTAATTAAATTTGTGAGGTTAATTGTGTGCACAGAAACGGTGAATGCAGTAGTATATTTGGTTAATAAATTAAAAAAATAAATAAAAACTATTTCAAAAAGTGAGGTTAATGGTGTTTCCGTTTGTGGTTAACAGAATATGATTTTTGGTTAATTACAATTCACGTATAACACAGGATTAATTTTGTGTAGGTTAATGATGTATACGTTGACGGTTAACAGAGTGAAATATTTGGTTAGTTGAATTTGTGAGGTTAATTGTGTGCACAGAAATGATGAATGGAGTAGCATATTTGGTCAATAAATTAAAAAAATAAAAAATATTTTAAAAAGGGGTGCAAAAAGAAAAGAATTGCGTGCGGGATAAATGCGGTATTACTATTCGCGGTACGTATATAGCTATTGTTTAATTAATTAGAATGAGTGTGTCATGATAAGTAATTAATTTGTTAAAAGTCACATGGATCCCACAACATTAGGAGTAAGACCCACATATTTTGATAGTACCGGTGTAAATTTTAACTAATTAGAATGAGTGTTAAATGCGAGAATTATATTAGGAGCTTTCGTTTGTTATTATCTGATATGTTTTTTTGTACAATAAAATTGCATTAACAATGTTAATATACGTACGTACAGAAAAATATTATAACTAATTAATTCAGTTGAGCTTATTAATTTTTTTTCTTAACTAACTTTTTTTTTTATATTAGTTTGGTGATAAAAGTGTGTAACACCATGCACTTTATACATTTTCCAATTTAGTGGGCGCTTGGTAGCAAAATATTTGTCTTCTATCACCACTGTTTTACAGATAATATGTTTTGATCACTTTTTGAATTTGGACTGCAAGCAAAAAGACTTTTTGTTGTTATTAGCCAATATACAAGTTCAAGTATGATACCTGTGGGACATTCATGAACATTAATTACTAGGAAGTTTCCAACCCTTTTAGCTTTCACATTCTCAAATTATTTTTATAATATATACATCAAATTAACTATCTTTTTGGAGATGCAGAATCAATGAATATATAAAAAAATTGAAACATTTTTTGTCAACAATTAGCTTCTACCAAATCAGCCAAGGCAGAAAGTTAATGTCACTAATTCAATTGGATATAGTTTATTTTATTGGTTAGCTTTGGAATGAATTTAAAAACTTGATGGTTAAGTTACATTACCCCTTCAAAGGGGGTAGGGATTACCTGAGATGACCTAAGCACTTATGAAATTAATATGGTTTTTTTTTGGTCAAGATGCATGAAATTAATATGGTTGATTTTGATAAAGTCAATATCATTCTCACTTGGAGGGATGTTGGAGTTTACTTATAGACTTTGTCATGAAAATGACCCTTCGTGTAACAGAGGAAACAAGAGGCGAGGATTATTTCCAAGAAAATTATGGACAATTTCATAGCAGGTTATATATATGTGTGTGTGAATTGAAAAAAAAAAAAAAGACAGTGAGTCAAATCATAAAAAATGTTTTCTTATGTAGATAAGCTCATGATAATGGCCAAAATGAATGTAGATATGCTGATTATAATATAATGCTAACTAACGCATAATAACCAACAAACATGTTAATTTTTTTTAGTGATAAACAATTAAACATATTAAATTAAATTAAAGGATCGTGAGCTCACAATTTAATTGGTCATTTTCTAATGCAAATAAAGTTCAATTGTTATTCATCTTTTAACCCTTTCTAATTTTTTTAAAAATAATCTTCTTTTGGCCGGTCTATTAGTTTTATTATTCTATATATATATACTTATTTGTTTTTTTAAAGATAACTGAATATAAAATTTATAATATGATAGTTTGTATTTCTTGCAAAAAAAAACTTAATAGATATACAATATCAAATGTAAAAACAAATTTTACACAAACATATAATAATACTATACTACATTATTTAATGAATATGACACCTTATATGTTATTAAACTAAATAAATGACATGACAACATATAATCTGACGTCTTTTATGATTTTTTAAAATTAAAATTAAATTTTTATGACTCAAAAATTAAAATAATTTTAAAAATAATTAAAAATCCGACTTACAATCCTTTTATGTGAATTTTTAAAATGAGATTTAAAGATAAAAACTAAAAACCAACAATTATTTTAAAAGGTCCTAATTTATCACATTTATTCTATTTTCATTTTCATACAATAACCTTTTTACAATTCAATATATGAATGAAAATATATTAAAATTTAATAAGATAGTAAAAATGATAATTTGTGAAAATAGTCAAGTTTTGCAGACAGACAGATGGCATTTATTAACAGCCAAGGAAGATTTTTACTTGAATAATGTAATCATCCCATACCTACACATCAATATACACGCATATTGCTTAAGATATTAGAAATAAATATTACTTGCACCTCAAACGACTACAAAAAGATATTCTTTGATAATAAGATTTATTTACGAATATATATTTCTCTTTTTTTCCCTTTGGAGTGGAGTTTGGGGAGAAATGAATCTATTTCTATTTTCTATCTACCCTCAATTCATAAAATATGTATGGTCTGGTCTGGTGGTAAAGAAATCATAGTCTTACTAAAAAGAAAAGAATTTCACACGAAACAAGAAAAGAAAAAGAAAAATTAAAATTAAAAAAATGTGAGTCTACTTGTCCACTCCACGTGGTTGGAAACACTGTCTCTCTCTCTCTTTCTCTACCTCCTTCTACCTCTAACACTGTCTCTCTCTTCATTCTGTATCTTCTCATATTTATGTATATATATGTAAAATTATTCATTCCTAAGGATCCCATTGCCATCCTTTACAACAAGTGATACTTAGCTACTTCCAATTTTCCTGCATCACCCTTTCAAAAGCTACCATATCAATATCAATATCAACATCATATCATATCATATCCACTTCCTCATCCCATTACCATCTCTGGTTTTTTGGTTGTTGAATCTTCAGGTATCCTACTTCCCCTCCACTCTCTTGTTGCTCTTCATTTTCCTTTTGTTCTTAAAGAATCCATTTTTATGTTTGTCTCCTTTTCTGAGAGAAAAAAAAAAAATCCATTTCTGCATATTGCATATTGTGCTGAAAGCTGAATGTTCTGAATACTACTGTGATAAAATGCTTGGTACCCAATCTGAAAGTTTTTGTTTTTTTATTAGATCTCTGTTTTTCCTTAACTGGGTTCATATGTGATATTTGATTTGGAGGATTGTTCGGTTTTGTTTGGAATATGTTTTGATAGAATGAAGCGGGGTTCCTTTGGTACTATGTTTCAGGTTCTCATTTCATGGATATGAGACAGTTTTCTGGAATTTCCTTTTGTTTGGCTAAAAATGGAAACTTTTTCTAATGGGGTTTGAGGATCCGTGGTGATTCCTGTCGGTTTTGCAGAAGCTTAAGTTTTGAGCTCTTAATTAGTTTGATGAGAATGAGTCACCTAAATGCATTTTGAAAAATGGGTCTTGAGATTTTTCTTTTGTATTTTCTAATTTCCAAAATCTGTTACTTTCTCCCACTGTTTTTGATGGTGTGGTTGTGATTTGAGTATGCTCTAAATTCTCATGGCTGTGTAACATTTACATTTGCATTTCATATTAATGTTCATGGCATTGGTATACTTATTCCATCTATTTTGACAAATGAAAAAATGCTTCATCTTGTACTTTAATATTGACTTTGCAATTTTCAGGACCACGGATTGCATATATAATTTTCTGCAGATTGGTTTTGTTGTCATATGGGGATATCCTTTTCACGTCCATTTGCCAAGTACAATGATGTGGAAGATGACTTAGATTCCGTGGTGGTAAAATCCATTAACTTTGGCAATGATGAAATCAACACTCCAGTACGATCGGTCAGCTTCAAAAACCAAGATTTAGAACCCACCATCCTTAAATCTATAGGTTCTGGAAAGATGACAATAGAGGCATCTGTGAGTTTCAAAAGAAGAGGTTTGGATGACATTATCTCAACCAACAACCTATCATTTGAAGAAGAGAAACACATGACTATCTCAAGGCTTAGCAAAAAGAGCAAAGAAATGGATGATCAATGTTTTAAGTCAGAATGTGAAGTGGAAACAATTCAATCAGCACTTTTGAATCCAAGCAGCCCCAAACACATTGCTGCACTTAAATTGCAGAAAGTATACAAGAGCTTTCGCACAAGAAGAAAGCTAGCAGATTGTGCAATTCTTGTTGAACAAAGCTGGTAATTGTTTATTGGCCTAAAAAGTGAAAGCTCTTTCCTTTTTCACAAAACTAAATCTGTGTCTAACTTGTTTTTATTTGATCTTTGGTTTTATATCAGGTGGAAGCTCTTAGATTTTGCTGAACTCAAGCGAAGCTCTATATCATTCTTTGATATTGAGAAACATGAAACTGCCATTTCACGTTGGTCTAGAGCTAGAACTAGAGCTGCTAAGGTACTTTTAATGTTATTTTGCTTTGGAAGTTTTGTTTATATATTTGTAAGGGTGATGAAGGTGATTAACTGTAGCCTTTAATAAAGCTCTAACCTTCTGAGTTCAAATTTTGAAGATGTAAGAAACTGAATTGAACATCTCTTTGTTATTGCAGGTTGGAAAAGGTTTATCAAAAGATGATAAAGCTCAAAAACTTGCTCTGCAACATTGGCTTGAAGCGGTTAGTCAAACACAATTTCACTAGTTCTTTTATCTACTTATTAATTGATTTGTTGATCATTCATAAAATATTCCTAACTGAAATGTTTTATTCTGTAATAGATTGATCCACGCCATCGCTATGGACATAATCTACACTTCTATTATGATAAATGGCTTCAGTGTCAGAGTAGAGAGCCCTTTTTCTACTGGTAATATTCTTTGTAAATTATATTTCTGTGTTACAACTTAGGCTACTGTTTTATATAAATCTTAAATCATCAGAGTTTGAGATTAAGCTACTTCTTTGAAATTGCAGGCTAGATATAGGAGAAGGAAGGGAAGTAAATCTTGAGAAATGCTCTCGTTCTAAACTTCAACTGCAGTGTATTAAATATCTGGGTCCGGTAAGGTTTCCTTCATTTATGTCAACATCTTCTTCTTAAACATGTTTACTTGAGCTATCTTTGATTTAAGTTTTATTAACCTTTTCCTTTTTCTTTCTTCTAGATGGAAAGGTTGGCTTATGAAGTTGTTGTGGAAGATGGAAAGTTCTTCTACAAACAATCAGGAGAGCTCCTTAACACTGGAGATGATGCACATGCTAAGTGGATTTTTGTCCTTAGCACATCTAAGACATTATATGTTGGCAAGAAGACAAAAGGTTCATTTCAGCATTCTAGCTTCTTGGCTGGAGGAGCTACATCTTCTGCTGGGAGACTAGTGATTGAATATGGTGTCTTGAAGGTATATAAATCTGGCAGAAATGTTATAAATTTTTTACTCTTTTGCTAGATTGGCAAATTTTTTTTAATGTTCTAAGTTAAGAATGATTTTGTTGTTTCTTTTCAACAGGCAGTGTGGCCTCACAGTGGTCATTATCGTCCAACAGAAGAAAATTTCAAGGAATTTATCTCATTTCTTCAAGAGAACAATGTGAACCTTTCAGATGTCAAGGTATGAAAACTTAAAACAAAGGCTTCAAATTATTTTGATATAATTTTGATTAGATCTGTAATTACAAGAGGTGAAAGAATATGTTCTGAGGAAATTCTTTTGGCTTATATGCAGATGGATCCAGTTGATGAGGTTGATGAATTCCGGTCATTGAGAAGCAGTGGTCATCTTAGAAGCCACTCATCTGAAGAGGACTTCACTGAGAACATTAGTAGCCTAGAGACTGAAGAGACCATTGTCCAAGTCTCACTAGGAAAAAAGGCCAATTTGACAGAAATTGAGAAGGCTTCTCCAATGATAGCACCTAGCACAAGGCCATTCTTGACACATAGAAGAGAACTGAGCAACCTTGAAATACCAGAAAGGGGTAAAGTTTTTGAAGGACTAGAAAATGAGAAAGGAGGTGTTGAGCAAAGTTTTGGGAGTTTTTTCCAAATGGAATCTCATACAGAACCTAGTCAAGAAACAACACAAGAAGTTGAATCAGACACAAACATTTCTGATGAAAAAGAGGATGATGATAATGACATAGAAATCATTCCACAAGAGTCAATACTTAAAAGAATCAACTCACATAAAGAAATGAAATCATATCAACTTGGAAAGCAATTATCTTGCAAATGGACAACTGGAGCTGGACCAAGAATTGGTTGTGTAAGGGACTACCCTTGTGAGCTTCAGTTCAGAGCTTTGGAACAAGTTAATCTGTCTCCAAGAAGTAGATCACGCTCTAAATCATCCTTTGCTCCTAGAACCACCACAGGGTTGAGTTCTAGTGTTTCAAATGTAGCAAGTTTATGTGGGGACACAACACTTGAAAATAAAGGTGAGCTCAGTTCAAGATCAGAATTCTCTCCATTGATCAGAGGAACATCAGTAATACCAGTTATTCATATGTGATGAGTGAATAGGATTCACCATTGATTTATTCTTTTGTGTGAATATAGGTAACAAACATATGAAATTTTAGTTATTCTTTCTATTAATTCACATAGGTATTCTTTTTTTTTTCACTCATGTATACTATAGGAAGGATGAAGAAAATTGTAAAATTATTTTAAAGGGTCTATGGCCTCTCAATACAAAGGAAACATTTTATCTTCCTCCATGGATACTGCAGATTCCTGGATTCAAATAAAATATATATACATATATGTATTGAAGGTTTAAAGCAATCCTGATGTAAGTTCATATTGTCCTGCTTTCTTTGAAATTTAAGCCTAATCCACATCTCTCAATTCAAGTATCATATCCTGTGTTTTCCTACAAGCAAAAGGTCTCTTTAAAGTGTTAATTGACACCATCAATATATTGTTACAAATTGTTACCACCGAGCACGTGGATCAACTGGTAAGAGGTTGTTCCAGCTTAACCAGTGGTCTCGAATTCGAGCCCAGTGTATACAACTGTGTTAAATACTCGAAAGGAGAGTTTTGCTGCCCATAGAGATCCTACAACAGAATTGTCTCTCACGGAAGATATCTGTAGTCTTGCACAAACAAAAAATTGATAGATAAACACTCTTGAAAAGGAATGATGAGCCTTAACTGTGAGTAAATCCTGACCATATTACAGATAATATGGTAATAGGGGATATGTGGCTCAATAAGTTAGTGTTAATGGTTCACAAGATCATGTTTGGATTAGATTTATTAACTATGAATAATAATTAAGACTAGATTGGATCAATGGAGAATTAACGTTAAAGTCTATATTAGGTTGGACCAAGTAAACCACGAAAATAAAAAGACACGTGTAAGCAAAAATTAAGGTTGGAACAAGTCAATTATTATTATTATTATTATTATTATTTTTTATCTAGATAAGTTGAATTTTTATTTTGAGAGAATAAAATCATTTTAGTAAGAACGTAATGTTAATATTATCGTACACCCAAAGGGACAAATCCACTGCAATTATTTGGAAACAAATTGTATGGCTACGCATGAGCTTATTCCTTTCACAAACTCTTTTACACAAAACTCATGTTATGTTACTTCTGAATTAAGCAATGTGAAACTTGTTCTTCTTAGAACTAGATAATCTTTGATTTTTCAGCAATTTAGTTGACAAAAGTCCCAGAACCTTCATATGCTAATTGACACCACCAGGAAGCATTTATTTCAAGTTGGTTTTGCCTAGTTTAGCATTTTAAGTTTCGCATTAGAGAGACATGCTGTATTATTGCATTAGTACGTGAAAAGTGATGATATCAATGCAACTACCACGTCAACCATATTTTATATAATATTTCTCTCTGTAATTTTCTCCACACAACAACTCTCTGAATTGGTGGTGAAGCTAGAGGAGGCATAATCATAATCTCACACGGTTTCAAGTTTTACAAAATGCTTTTGTGGTGGTACTATTTTCAGACATGGTATATATATAAGAATAAGAATAATGATTGTTATACAAATTGTCCAGGTTCCAATTAATACGCTTAAGAAAGGTGAAGTGTGTATTTGATTTCATTAAAATCATATTACAAATATTAGCAGTATATAGTTTTTAGTAACGTTGGGATTCATGTTTATAATTCAAACACGTTATAACTTGGAGCATGTTTGATTTAGCATTAAAACGTTTTTGCTAAAAATAGTTACGTTGAACAGTTCATACTTAAATTTGACTGGTTTTAACGTTAAACTAAACACACAATATATTCAAAAAGGAAAAACTGTTTTTTTATGATATAGGAATACCAGATTTTTCTTTTGCTTCATTATGGAAATATATTAATGTGTGAGAAAATATGAAAAAAAAGTTATCTAAAATACTTTTACATGAGGATATTTATTGAGATATTATGACTAACACATGAATATAGCATTATGGACTTCAACGTGAATATAGCATTCATATAAATTAGAAACTTACTTCAAGTTTATTTCTTAAATGTGAAATTTTTATATTTTAAAAAAGAAGTAAAATACCAATATGACTCACCTCGACTCCTTGTGGGTCGTGGCATGGTTATTATCGTTGTAAAACGCGTACTTACTATCTTTGTGCTAATCAATAAAACTTTGTAGCAGCTTATAATCTTTTTATTCAATTTTTTTTTTTTTGTCGGAAGCAAGCTGTAAATAGGTTATCACCCATTCAGTGCTATAAAACTAATAGTTTATCCACCAAAAAGAATATAAAACTAAGAGTTAATAGTTATCACCCATATATTCAGTGTTCTACGCTGTAGACATTATTGTGTTCTGTTGCTCATTCAAATAAATATCCTCATATTGATATAATTTAACTATTCATTAAACAATGACTTGTAATTTATATCTCTCACCCCTCTATCTTCATATTTAAACACTTATTAAACCTCCAATGAATTAAAAAAACATACAGTTTAAATTTTATTAGTACACGTACAAAATAAGAATAAAAAAGAAAATATATATTCATTCGAAAAACGTAAACAATCTATAGGATAATAGGTTTTATTTAATTTATTTTTAAAAAGCATTTCAAATTTTCAACCATCCCACAAAGAATAGATTATTAACTTATGCCCATCAAGTGTGAAAAATAAAAAAGATATTGTAAGAAAAAAAAAAGTAGTTAACCTAGTTCCGAACTAGTTCACTGAAGCCCAAGAGCAGTTTAGGCCCAGAAAAGCCCCAAAACATGAGAAAAACAAAAAAACTGCTTCGTCCATGGGCCAAAAATATAATCTAAGAAGTGCAAAAAAAAAAAACAAAAAAGCCCAGAAATTAAAAAGTACATTCTTTTCCTTTTTAATTTATGTTGACCTTTCAAACAAAAAAAAATATGTTGACCTTTCATCCAAAAATATCATGTTGACCAAATTTTTTTATTAAAAAAATGTTTTTTTAACTATTTCAAAAAGTTGTTATCTTTTAATTTTAAGATAAACTAATCTTTATACGGATAATATAAACTTTTTATATTTAAAATTAATTGTTTTATCATATGATTATTTTATTTCAAAATATAAAGTAAAATATTTTTTTTAAAAAAAAAATGTTATTATATTTTTTTATAAATGGAATATAAAAAAAAATAATAATTACTTTAAGAAACAATTTAGTTTCATATATTAACTTTTCAAAAGTTTTTATTGTTAAATTAGTTGTCACCACAATTTTTTAATAAATAGCTAAAAAAATCATATAAAAATAAATTAAATAAGTTTTTACTTGAAAATAAATCCAATATTTAAAAGACTAATTTAGTTTTATTACAATACTATATTAATCTTAGAGCTTAATTAGTATGCAATGTAAAAAAATTATACACAAATATCCAATAATGTATTATCACATTATTTAATGAATACAACACGTTATTTATTTTAAATTTATTAAATGATTTATTAACAATGTGTAAATTATTTTTAAACTGACAGTGTTATTAAATTCTAAATCTTATAGAATTTTCCACGATTAATGGAACTAATATTTTAGATACTTAAAATGCGGTCGTATCATGTATTATCTTTATAATAAAAAAACAAAATAATGACAATAGAAAAACGTAAGTTTGTTAGATAGTGCTGAGCGAGACAAAGTTTTTTGTAATTTAACGATTAAATTAAAATCGAATCAGGAGACGGAAACTTCTGGATTCTGTTCTGAAAGTGTTGCTCTTTATATTTCAAATCAAAATCTTTCTTCTTTTTATTGTGCTTCTGAATTCTGATCCCAAATCTTCACACGCCACTTTCCAGGTTAACCCTAACTCATGCCCTCTTTTCTTTTTTCTTGTTTCTCTCTGAATTAATTATTTTATTTTTTTGTGGATTTGTTCGAGATCAAGCTTGTAATTTAGTTAATTACTTGTGGTACTATTCACCTAAATTATTTTGTCGCATGATTCGATGTTTTCTGCTGAACAAATTGCTGAGCAATGTTGACTGTTGTATTCTGTGATTTTTGTGAAATTGCTTTTAAAACATGGTTGATTAGTAATTAATTGCGACAACGTTTGCAATTATGAAGCATGTTTTGAAACACTTTGTTTTTTTTTTTTTTTTTGGTTTCTTGTTTTTGTGTTTGGTTTTCCCGCAAATTCTGGTTCCATGGGTGCACTGCATTCTGCATAGTTCTCCCCTAATTGGGTTAGTACAATTCTCGCTCAGAAGAAAAGAAAGAATCCTATTACATAATCTGCGTAGTACTGGCATGAAATTTTATCTTTGCCTATTTATACCAAGGTCTTCATAGCAAATCGTTTACTTTTTGGCTATTTCTGCATGTAGTAGCATTATGCAACAAGTCGATTGTGTTAATCCCCTTGAGTATGGTTATCTTGTCTCCATACAAAGAGCTTGACCTTAGAGAGAGCTTTGGATTTCTAACTGTATTTGTCAAGAATGAACTTTTGGTGGTTATAAAAGAACGATCTTAGTTATAACAGATTGGTTTGTGGCATGGAGAGTAGAAAATATGCACCATGTGAAACAACTAGAGGGAAGATTAAATGCAAAGAATGTGCAGCTGTTGGGGTGTGGAGAATTATGATGAATCTGGAACACTCTACATCTCTCTCCGTCAAGCTCATATCGACCCAAAAATTCCTAATGCCCTGTCAAACCCTTATGAGCCATCAAACCCTAAGATAGACCTGCACATCTCTGCTCTTACCTCAAAGGCTTGAACTCACCTACACAATTGTGTTGGCTTTAATGGTCAGCGTCACCCTTAGGATTCGATGGGCTTAACATCCCAACCCATGGCGCCTATAATGGGCACAGCCCCTTAAAGCTAGATGCGGCTCTGGGAATCCTTAAGGAAATAAAGTTGCGCCCTTGCTAACAGCTATAGCTTTTGGCCTAGTGGTGAGCGCTTGATCTAACAAGTTGCTCCTCCCACATCTCCTCTACCATCTCTAGAAAATGGCCCTTCTCTGATAAACGTCCCATCTTTAATAAACTGCAAATCACTGGTGATCGACCTATTCTCTTCCTCCTTTCATTTTCCCAGTTTCTGCATTTGCCTAAGTTGCAATCCCTTCTATGTAAACCTGTTCTGTTTTCTATTCATCTGTCAATCTCTTTCTGTTTCCTTCTCTGTGTTGTCCTATTTAGTTTTTTCTTTGTGATTCTGTTCTCTTTGTTAAGTGGTTCAAGAGGTGGTAATAATGATACTTTTGGTAAATTTTATTTATTATAATACGTTTCTAGTTTATTGTTCTTGACATAGGTTATTAGTTCCTTTTTATTTTGTTATATTCTGCAGTTCTTTTGGTATATATATGCATTTTCATATTTCATTCATACAACAAACATTGTTAGTGTGTGTGTGTTATATTTTTATTATAGCTGCCTTAAGCCGCAACACCATCTGCCATATTGTTATGGCGGATTTTAGGCTTGCCGCCATGAACTGCTATCCGCTACTAATAGCACAGTTTTTGTCTATTGTGTTTTCTCACCAGCAAAATGATTGTATTGGTTGTTTGCTTATGTTCAGTGAAGGCTGATAGTTGTCCATGTATAGTTTTTCATGCTATTTCAATATTTCTTATATTTGCAACTTGCAAGGACACTAGGTTTGAAGCTTTTCTTATCTTTCTTTGATACTCTTAATTAAATATTGTCTGCAGATAAATGCCTTGTGTTCTGTGCATCTTGTGAAATTAAGTTTTGAAGCTTTTTAAGTAGATCTCTATAATACTTATCAAAATTCATCATATTTAAGTACAATTTGATATTGCCATTAAAATTTGAATCCCCCCTCCCTCCTTTTTATTATTTTTCTTTATGTATTGCTATGTTTAAAATAGCAGCAGTTATAAGACAAAAGAGGAAGGGAATTGTAATGATGTTTAGGGTGGCTCTTATCAATATTTCTGACTTGTTACATTTTAATTATTGAATTACAATTGGTGTTTCATCACTTAATCTTTTTTTTTTCTTTTATTTTTGGTCGATTGATGTAAGACAGATATTGCTTTAAGCAGTAACATCTTAAGTTTCATAAATGCCAAAAGTGAGAAGAGTGCAGTCCCCATCTATTGATTCCAGTAGATCATATCCTTACCCTTCCACCTCCAAAGAGCTGCATAAACATATGAATTTGTCAGGATCAGTTGATGAAATGAAAGAATGGGAGGACGCTAGGTGTCCGATTTGCATGGAAGCCCCTCACAATAGTGTTCTTCTTAAATGTTCTTCCTATGAGATGGGTTGCCGTCCTTATATGTGCAATACCAGTTACCGGCACTCCAACTGTCTTGACCAGTTTTGTAAGTCATTTGCTTCTCATTTCTCATCAGCTATACTGGAAGAAATTCCTCTTACAAGCACAGCCTCTCGTGATAGGGAAGTTCAGTCAGAGCCTGGGCAGCCCTCCCAGTGTGGAAGCCAGTTGAAACCAAATATCATCTGCCCTCTTTGCCGAGGAGAAATATATGGATACATGGTTTTGGAGCCAGCTCGAAGGTATATGAATTCCAAACCAAGGAGTTGTTCTTCTGAGACATGTGAATTCCAGGGAACATATCCAGAACTCAGGAAACATGCTAGGTCTGAGCATCCTTCTGTTAGGCCATCAGAGGTGGATCCCTCGCGACAGTGTGACTGGTTAAGGATGGAACAGGAAAGGGACTTACAAGATCTGTTTAGCTCAATCAATGCTAGTTCTAGTGCAGAATACAGTAGAGACTCCATTTTGACTTGGGGTCTTGCTGACTTGATGTCCTCGTTCTTGTATGAAATATTTTCCTCTATTGAAGATGCTAGCCGGATGGCTAGTTTGATGTATAATTCAAGACCTAGAGTGCCATTACATGACAGAAGGTCTGGAACAATGCAGAGGGTACCAAATGATACAGGGACAAATCAATCAGCTAGATGGAGGTCCAATTTACCTTCAGTGCATCAACCAGAGAGAGTTCATAGAGGTAGATGGAGATCTAATCTGTCATCATCCCATGATCTGGAGGCTAATCGTACTGCTAGATGGAGAACAAATTTATCATCTTCAAGAATGCACCGCGATGTTCGCCAGTACTATCGAGAGTTGAGTCCAGGGGTCAGAACATCTTCAACAAGGGTGCCTCGGGCCTCACAAGTTACTCAGACTAATACCAGGAGCAACATTTCTTCATCTGCAAGGATTCCTGGTCGTCATTTGCGTTGGCGTGATCAAAGATGGTCGACATACAATAACCACGAAGAGTGGCAATAGATTTTTCTGATAGGAAAAAGAGTCTGTGTTATGTAACTACAAAAGTTTACTTTTGCTATTTATTATGCAGAATTGGAGATACTTTAATTGTCTTTTAACTTCATTTTATTGGATGATTTGGTTCAGTGAAATTGTATTGCAACTGATAACTTTTCACTTTACATTTGTTTTTTGGCGTTAAATGTGAATTCATATTACCATATTCAAGTCTTGTAGATGGAAAAAATCTCCGCTGGGAGAGCTAGTCCCACCATGATGTGAATGTTCCCGGCTCGAATAGGATTGACTCCCGTAGAGGATACCTGTGGTTAAACCAAAAAATATTTCCATATTCTATCAAGTTCAACCTTTGAGTTGTTTTTGCCGTTTCAGTTCCTCCGTTTTTAACCCAACTATTCCGAACCATTTCTCTGGTATTGCCAATTCCAATACCATGGGTTGATTTGAATTAGTTTTCACAATCAAATTCAAGTTATAAGCAACTGAGGGAAAGAGTAAAAAGGCAAAAAGAGCTTTGTTTTTTAACTTGTAATAAAATTAGCTTTATCTTTACTTTCATTAACATTAAACAAAATTAACATCAAGAAATCCTTGGAATAAATAAAATACATAACAAAATGAATATGTTAAAACAATAAACAAAATGTCAGCCTGCTTTTGATGTTCTTATTACTTTTGGCAGAACAACTGATTTAAGATCCCCTGGATAAGGGGTAAACAAGCCTAATCCTCCCCTACTTTCTTTTAAACTGCTATTCTTAAGTTGATCCAATTGTTTAACCCATTCTATGGGAGAAGAGTGCTCTCTTGTGTGAGGGTGCAACACAAAAATTGAGTTGTATTCACAGTTGGGAAACATGAAGAATTTGAACGAGTCCCCTAATCTGTAAGCAACATAGCCAAAACTCAGTTGATCTCTGGGTGTGAAGAGGTGAACCTCATTGAACCACAAGCAGCTAAACAAGTTATTTATGGCAGTATGTTCACGAATGATAATGGCTCCCTCTGGGACATCTGAAATATCATAAAATACTTTTTAAAAATATGACATTACTATGTACAACACAAGTACTTCACATTGATATACATACAGTTCACTAGTTCAACCATACACAGACCATTCATTCACATTTGCATACCATACAGATAAACTGAAGTCAACAGAGGAATATAGATAAGCATATATTCAATTATTCATATGGTATTCAACAAATGGCCTCTGTTAAGTTCAAATGAAAGTTATGTTATTTGAACTTAACAGAGGCCATTTGTTGACAGGACCCAGATTTTGTCCTCATAATCATCCAAAAACTTCATACTGTGGGAAATTTGTTCAACTAAAGTTACGTTATTCATACAACAAATTTATACAACAATTTCATAAAACACATATTTCATCTCTATCTCTCTCCATCACATCATCTGTCACATCTCACAATTCTTCTATCCTATTCCTATATCTCTCTTAGTTGTATGCAATATTGTACAGATATTGTTGTACAAATAGCATTTCTCTTGAAAAAGAAAAAGGAGGGGGAGAGAGAGAGAAGAAAAATCTCCAAATTCCTTGGATAAGGTTAATGATGAGGACAATGAAGGCTCTGCTGTATGATTCTGTTCTTGGTAAGGTTATATCACCAATGAATGAATCAGACTTCAATTGCCAGTTTTACTCTGGGGCTAAATATACTTTGAAGCAAGTCTCGATTTTGTTTCCAAGGAATTGTTTATTTTAATTTCATACTACTGTCCCCAGTTAGAATATTGCTAACATAAAAGACAGAATTGTCTAACTTTAAGACTCTATCTTTCTCATGCTAAAAGACCTCAGATTTATGCAAATCAAGATAACATATTGTTACTTCTTACTTCAAAGGAAAAATAGATAATGTAAATGATACAAATTTGAAAAAAATTAGAAAATTAACACAGGGAATAATTTATGTTTCAATCGAGAGAATTATTGTTCTATTTTGGAACAGAAAGTAAAAAGCAACAATTGTGCTTTTCTCTCACTATTTTTTTTTGTTTGGGGGGGGGGGGGGGGGGGTTGTTGAATTCACCTGTTCCAAAAATGTGACTAAACAATATGGGTAGGGATAAAAGTAATCCCCCGTAATTTCATTTCTCAATAACCAGTAGAAGAGAAAGGGGAGTGGTCTATCCATTTCCTCCAGTTCTCACTGAAATAGCATAATGTGAAGTTCAAAAATTTCCTGGTTTCTGAAAAAGGCTATTTATTTTCTCCTACAGCTCCAGCTCAGGTACAATTTTTCATGAGAATTAAGTTCACAGGCTTACTTTTTTAGGGTAATTTTGACAGATTTACCATGGCTCAAAGTGCAAAAATACTAACGATTTGTTATATCAGAAGTCAGAATGACATACCAAAATTGTTGAAATCAAACAGTTGAAATAAAATACAAATCTAGAAAGTCTCCTTTCCTGTCTTACCGCTAATAGTCTTTTTATTTGCACTCCATGGCTTCATTCCTTCATAATAGTAGATTTTCATGTGGAGATCAATAAGGGGCCGTGCATATCGTTTTCGCCTCTTGTTTGCATCAGCCTCTTCGTATATACTACGGTGATGCTTATGCTGAGCAATGGCAAATGTATGCTTCCCTCGCCACAGGTATCTGCGTAGTAAATATAGTATTATAAAGTTACAGCATCACAATATCTATCACCATCAGGATCCCAACTAGAATGTCTTTCATCCCAACATGCATATCTGACTCTCTATAAAGACTCTTAACATTAATAAAATACATTTCAGGCCCCTTGTGATGTTGAGAAACAAAAAGGCTTGCATAGACATGGTGGGCAGTTTTTAGTTTTTTACAAGCAGACACAGTTAGTGCGCTCTGAAGATGAAGCTTTAACAGGAGAGATTGTGGCAATAGTTTCAGTTTTGTTTCTCCTCTTAGTTGAAATAGAAATGTTTTTTCAAAGTTATCCCGTTTTATATTTTGGAAACTAGGATCCCTTGTGGTATGTGCAATTGTATGAACTAGTGCTTTCCAAAGGAATTAGATTAGATATGCTGTTATACTACAGAATGTAAAATGCAAATAAACACGGGAAGTGACTTTATGAGTTTAAAAAAAAGAACTACCTGTTCTGCTAGAAAACATAGTTTTCTCAGTTTCAAATAACATTTTTTTATTTGTTCGGGAAGGGGGAGGCTGGAGTATTAGTATGAAACTAAATCACAAGGTGTGACTTAGAAAACTGATTATCAAGAGTGATGCAATAGTTTTCCTGAAAGAAAATTCATAAACATGTGATAAGCAAATCCCAAGAAAACCAATATTTTGCTTCTATAATGCATCAACCTCATGATTGTAAATATCTATGCCTATATAAGAGACAAATAGGAACACAAAGATATCCATAAAATTGAACCCTTCAAATTGATGCATCCAGGAATGGTTATTGTGTGATTAGCTGATAAGGACATGAAATAGATCAAATTCAAAATCAAATGCCTTTTTCCCCCTTATTCTTCTAAGCTCTTTCGAACAGCAAAAGGATGTCAGTTAAAATACCTATCTAGAGAAACAGATTTAAATGTTCATATTATCAGAAAGACTAGGAATAAACTATGGCCACAGATATAAATACCTCTCGAGGATAAGCAATGGATCAACTATCAGCTCCATTTTACCATCAATCCATATACTATACTGTGCTTGAGGGAACAATCTGTGCGTTAAAATTTTAGGAACCTTCCCATTCCTCCTTGGTTCATCATAAGGTGGATACTTAAGAACAACAAGTCGCCAAATTCCCACCCATTTTCCACCGGCGTTGTCTTCTTTGACAGTACTATTTTCCCTCATGAATTTCAGAGATACCTCATCCACCACCATGAGAAAGCAAAAAAGTTTCTTTGAGTGAAGGCTTATGTTTGATGGTTGATGTGGTAAATCATAGCCATCAAAAATGCCAGATGCAACAACAAATTTGCATTTCTTAACATATTCGATGTCTACAGGATCCATTTCAGCACCACCACCAGGGATAAATCCACAGTGCACCTGAGGAGTGGAGCACATGGGAAACATGACGCATTAATGGTGGCAACCACACCATAATTTTACAAAATTGTGAAGTAAATTCTATTGGAATGAACTTAATTAAATAACAGTAATTAGTTTACCTTCATATTTGACTTTGGTTTGAAACTTTCCTCCCTCTGTTTCCAACTTATATGGCCTCCAAACAGAGGAGATGACTGGGAACCATTATGCGGAACCTCATCTTCCATAACATACATTAAATTTTTGACAATTTGGTCAGAAGTTCTTCCAGTTGGGATAGCTATTTTATCGGGGTCATTGGAAAGAGGAATCGGACATCCTAATGAATACAAGCAGCATCAATATCAAACACTAATTATTATTTGGTGAAGTCTAAAAACTAAAAAGAATTGATGGAGGCAAAACCGCCAAAGTCTTACTGTGAGGTTTTGATACAAGTCCCATAGTGTCTAACATGGTGTAAACCTTGCTATCTTTGTTACACATAGCTGCAGGTCAAGCAGAAAATTGTTATATTTTCAGAAATGATGATATAATATTGTAATTTTGGTGAAGAAAATAAAAGACAAGATAATATTTATGTTGAACAACCTTTCCTTAAAGAATGCCTCTTAATAACCTAACAGAACGTCCCACCAAATGACTGTCCTACATTCCTACTCATAGCAAATTTGCATCTAAAACAACCAATTACAGAGTTCCTTATCTTCCTATTCCACTGTAAGTACTACTAATGAAATATGCTATTTTTACAACCTATAGATTAGAGACAGAAAGAGAAATGAATCTTCATATTGTTCTTTTCAAAGGTCATTGTCTATGTGTGGCAAGAAACTTCCTTTAACTGTTGGTTTTCTAATAACAGGCAGTAGGCACCACTAAAATCTACACGCATAGTGCAATGATGAAGTTCAAAGCTAAATTATAAAATGATGTTATTTATTCCCTTCTACCTAATTCCCTATTAAGAAGGGTTAACAAGAAGAGATGAACTTGAGAAGATTCCCAAGAAGTTACCAAATGTATTAAAAAGTTTACTAACCTGATAAAAGGAAACAGAAGATTGACATGACCATATATGGAACAACAATGCAACAAGAATTAATAACATCCACAAGATCCCTGTTACAAGAACCAATCGAATAAACCCTTTCTTCCAAACAATCTTCATGGGGTAATCTTGGGGTACCCTCCCTGAAGAAAACAAGCCCACTTCAAAATCTGCATCACCAACAAACAAACTTAGTTTATCTGCCAAAGACAAAGTAACTATTTACTTCACTAGTTCACTGTCATGTCATCTAGTAAACACACACACCAAAAAAAGAAGCTTTCTTAACAGATTAAAGAATCAAAAGAGTTGATAGCCCTTCCTCACCCTTAGCCTGTGGATTTTGATTATTTCGGTCGCCTCTACGATTTAGGCGCAAAGATAGAGACTTTTGAAGATCACCCTCCATATTTGATTCTTTCTTCAAGTTATCATTACTGCAATTGTATAACAAAAAGAAGAAATATAAGAAAAAGATGGCATTTTTGGGATAACTCATGGGACTCTCAATCAGACAAAGTTTCACACACAGAGTTATGGTAAGACGTTATTAACAGCTAAATTGAGAACGAAAACAATAGAAGAAACTGATCCATACAGCAACAAATTACCCCATAAATTCCTTGAAAAGATTCAATCGGAACTAGTTGAAAAACAAAACTTTGAGATAAAAAAGAGAGAAAGAAAGGGAGAAAAAGAAGAGGGTGAGACCCAAATGGAGATTAAGATTGGTATAGTGAGTGGCACAGGTTTGTGTTGTGGGGAGTGTGGTGTCGGTGTGGGGTGTTTGAGGCATAAAACCACCGAAATAGGGGAAGAAAAAGCAATGACATGGTGCATCACTATCAGGTGTAATTGTGAATGAAGAAATTGAAATCGAGAAGAAGTTGGTACCTGGCGGTGGTGAGTGGTCAGTGAAGGAATGGTTTTGTTGACAGTGACGAAAAGGAACAGATCTATGTGCAATGTGTACGTAATGTTGTGTTGGGTTCCAATAACAAAAGAGATGACTAAAACTAAAATTGATGGACCTAAGAATATAATCAAGTGAAGCTCAAGAGAGATTGAAGTTTCATACTGAAACAGATCTCTCTATTGCTTTTGTTTTCTCCTCCATCCTCATACATGGCCATCATAGGATCATGGAATCTTCAGAAGCTGTTTCATTTTTTTCTTTTTGGGTAGTGAACATCCCTCTTTTTGGTCAATTTTTTTAAGACCAATTGGGTTTGGGTTTGGGAGCGCCTTTGCTATTCCCACCCCCTTCTATTTTTAAAAAAAAAATTTCCTAACTATCCCACCCCTTTCCGACCACCCCCACCCCCACTTGGCCACCTCCACCCACAATAACCCCATCCCCCAATCTCTCTTCTCCCACACCTAACTTATGTTTGGGAGTCATTTTTTCAAAAATTTAACTAGAAATTATTTTTTTTTGAAAAATTTGGTTTTATGGACATGCATGTCTGAAAATAATTTCTAGACTCTGAACATATATGTCCCAAAGTCTTTTTGTCAAAAACATTTGCCATCTAAATAAATAAAAAAATTGACTTTCAAACACATTTTTGCGAAAAAATAACTTGACACATATTGGGGTGGGAGAAAAGAGAAAGGGGGGAGAGACTTACAGTGGGTGTAGGTGCGGTGAGGGTGGTTAGAGCCCGAGATTCTCTCTAATTTATAAATAACTAGAAGTTACGGGTGAGATCCTGACCATTAAGATTATAAATGCATGAATTAAATAAAAAGTAAAAGGTTGATACAAATTTTTATAATTGATAGATTACCAATGCACTGGGTCCGGTTGCTTTTCCGACCGGAGAGGATCCCAGTCGAGGTGGGGGTGAAGGGGAAATGGTGAGTAGTTAGGGAAATTTAAAAAAAAAATAGAAGGGGTGAGAATAACAAAAAAAAGGTGGGAATATGGGTTGCTTGGAAGAAGTTCTTGGGCAATGTTAAAAAAATTTTAAAAACTATCTTTATATATATATATATATATATATATATATAAATAAGTAAGGTAGTGAAAGTGGCAAATGAAATCTAAAGTGAGAACACAATAGTAAATTCCTGAGTAAACCATCAAATAGGTCCCTGACTTTTTCCTGGTCAGGCAATTTGGTCCCTGACTTTTTAAAACCCCTCTGTTAGTCCCTGACTTTATACAACGTCAG
Organism: Sesbania bispinosa; assembly: GCA_026901365.1. Classification (NCBI taxonomy): domain Eukaryota; kingdom Viridiplantae; phylum Streptophyta; class Magnoliopsida; order Fabales; family Fabaceae; genus Sesbania; species Sesbania bispinosa. Next base: position 653,593 of record QLOH01000077.1, on the reverse strand, counting down.
TCAATTTAGTCCCAAGTGTGAATCACCGTTAACGGAGTGCTTACATGTAACGTTATCTCACACGTGGAATGAGTAATAGGTAAAACGACGTCGTTTGAGGGAAGCGGTGGTTGCCTTATACGCGCCATTAATTTTTCACATATTCCCCAAAAACCAATTCTCTCTTCTCCAAGAAACAAAGTTCCCAGAAGTGTTCCCTAGGGCATCTGAAATCAAACTTGCTAAAGCAGCTTTAGCAAGCTACTGGGTTGGTGACGATTCTGCGAAGATGAATGTACAGGTAATGTTCGTTGGACTCATAATGGTGTTCTGTTCTATCATTTCCATTTAGGGCTTGGGTTAGATGAATAACTTTGGGTTTAGTTGAAGATTCTCATATTCTATTTTTGAAAGAAGTTTGTTGCTGCTTTGTGGGCTGGGTACGTTTGTGATTTTGGGTTTAGGTTCATGTTGCAGTGAGTTGCTTTTTTTGGTTTTTTTAGGGTAGAGGTTTTGGGTTTTGTCTGAGGGCTTGTAGGTTTTGGTCTTGGGAATGCAATGATGTTTCACATGTTGGTGACAATGAGTGGAATCTTGAATGTTATTTGTTGTCAGAGAGATTGATGTTGGGTGTGGATGTGGTCCCCCATAATCAGGTTCACAATAGTGCAACCCATGTGCTGGAACTATTTTTAAATATATTTAATTGATATAAATTAATATTTTATAATTAGATGATTAAGTAATTAGTGTAATTTATTTTTTTATTGTATTATGATTGTCTATTGTGATAATTAGTTATTTGTGTGACTTGTGAAATGTCTGTATATGCATTGTGATAATTAGTTGTTTGTGTGTTAGCCTTGTCTGACTTGAGCATTGTGTGTATGCATGCAGAGGATTGAGGTACATATCCATCATGGGGGTAATTTCATGGAGGAGGCTTCGGGGAGGAAGAGATATAGGTGGGGTAAGGTTGATATTTGGCCTGAGTGTGATGTGCACATGTTAGATGTCTTTAGTTTTAAAAACTTTAGTAAGAAGGAAGGATATGAAAATGTAAAGAATGTGTGGTGGTTGGATCCTACAGTTAAATTTGGGGATGGGTTGAATGTTATGAAATCTGATGTTGATCTGTTGGAGGCAGTTGAAGTAGCAAAGAAAAATAAGGGAGAGCTACATATATATTATGAGCATGATGTATGTGTCCCTGAGTTAATTGATTTTGATTTGTTACTGGATGGATCTAAGTTTGGAGGGGGTGTGAGTGCTGGAATTGGAGAGGGTGTTGGTTCTAAGTTTGGAGGGGGTAAGGGTGTTGATGCAGGTTGTGGTGAGGAAAATGGTGGTACGGGTGCTACTGGTGATAAAGGGAAATGTAAGGTGGTAGAGGCAAGTTATGATAGGGGAGCTGATGATGGTAAGGGGAAAGGTAAGGTAGGTGAGACAGGTGGTCATAGGGGAGCTGTTGGTGATAAGGGGAAAGGTAAGGTAGCTCTTCCAAGTGGTGATAGGGGAGCTGCTGGTGATAAGGGGAAAGGTAAGGTAGCTCCTCCAAGTGGTGATAGGGGAGCTGCTGGTGATAAGGGGAAAGGTAAGGTTGCTGGGACAAGTGTTGCTGATAAGGCTGGGACAAGTGCTGCTGGTAAGGCTGCAACAGATAAGGGGAAAATGTAGTTGAGACAAGTGTGCAAAAAAAATGAGAGAAGAATGGAGGAGGCAAGAGTAAGAAGAAAGGGAAATGAGGTAAGAAAGGAAAGAAGAAAGTTGTCTTTGTTGAAGAATCGTCTGAAAATGAGGCAGCCATGGATGGACTAGGCCACAGATCATCTTACCAACCTCAAGTAGAACAAGACAAGGATGAGGATTCATGGAAAAGTGAAGAATTGAAGACACCTTTAAACTCAGATGATGAAGCAAACTCCAATGAGGTTTTCCCATAGTTTAATGACAAGGCTACCTTTGGTCATGTGCTGCTAGAACTTGGAATAGAATTTGCAACACTTGAGGCATTCAAGCATGGTGTGAAGGATTATACAATCCAGGCTGGGAGAGAAATAAAGTGGGTAAAAAATGATAAGGTAAGGGCTCGAGCAAGGTGCAAAGTTGAAGGTTGCAACTGGGAGGTATATTGTGCATATAGCAATGCTAGACATTGCTATCAAATTAAAACTTTCTTTAATGATCATAGTTGCAGCAGAGTGTTTAGAAACAACATGGCCACACAAGAGTGGGTGACTGGGAAGTTGGTCAAAAAATTAAGGAAGTCTTCAAGCATGAAGCATTCAGAGATATATGACTATATGAAGAAAAAATATGGTGTGTAACTGGAAGACAACAAGATTTATAGATCTGTTATGAAAGCTAAGGAGATAGTGGAAGGTAGTGAGAAAAAACAATTTGCTAAATTGTGGGATTATTGTGGAGAGTTATTAAGGTCCAACCCGGGTTCAACAATTAAAATGGATACAATCCCTCTCAATGAAGGGCCACCATAGTTCCACAGACTCTATATCTGCTTGGATGGATGTAAAAGAGGCTTTAAGGCTGGCTGTAGACCACTAATTGGTCTAGATGGGGCATTCCTAAAGGGCTACTATGGAGGGCAAACTAAAGAGGAAGTTGGGAGATTTCACATGCAAAGTTTGTGGGGGTAAAAAACATAACAAGCAAAGTTGCCCTGTAGCCAAGAAACAAAGGTTGGAAGAATTTCAAGCCCAACAGAAAGAAGCTGCAAATACTAATAGTGGGCCTTCAAACACAGCTGCAATTACTGATACTGTTGGCCCCCAAACTGGGCCTGCAACTTCAACTGTTGCCCCCTAAACTAGGCTTGCAACTTCAACTATTGGGCCTCAGTCTACTGCTCATGGATCAACTGTTGAAGGGACCTCTGTGCCTGATGAAATCGACCTCTCTCAATCACAACCACCACCACTCAACCCAAGTCCATCTAAAACACACAAGATGCTTCTTAGGCCCAAGCTCAACATCAGAGGAAAGGGTGGTAACACCCAAAAGAGTCTAACTCAATCCAGTCCCCCACCAAGTTCTCCAACTCTGAGTGTTGAAGATGCTAACAAGGCTAGGCAATTCATGCCCACTCCTGGGATTAAGCCTTATGTTCCATGAAGACTACATCAAATTCCATGAAGACTAGTTTTAATTTTCAAAAGACAATGAACTTATTTGGATTTTGTTGTATAGGCCATTAATATGTATGTTATGGCCTTTATTTTGATGTAATATCCTTTACTTTTATTATGGCATTCAGACTTTTGTTAAAAGTGCATGGTGTTTACTATCTCATGTAACTTTGGTTTATATTATTACTTTTGTTGCAAATGCAAGGTGTTTCTATATCCTCTACTTTGAATTATCTGTCTTTTGTAGCAAATTTTGTGTTTTGTCACTTATTTCTGTTAAAAACATACTACATACTCGGGTTGAAGTATGTTTACACAAGATACTATGGAAATTATGCAAATTCTGTCTTTTGTCACTTATTTATGCAAATTCTGTCTTTTCTCACTTATTTCTTTCTTTTGTCACATATTTTTTCTTTTGTAGCAATTTTGTGACTTTGTAGCAAGATACTATGGAGGGTGTGGTTTACACAACTTCACAGTTTGGATTGGATGGTTAATATTCCCTTTTGCCTCAATCTCTTTGTACTGAGATGGTCTTTTGTCACTTATTTCTTGATTCAATTGCCTCAAGCACCATGAATTCTATTCTTTTATTGCAAATTATGCTTACATTATTTTATGATCTCTATTACCTTTACAGGTAATTCCTTCAATCATAACAATTACTAAGCAGAGGCAGAGGAATAATATATCATTAACAATACAATTGACTTTGCAGGTATGTCCTTCAATCAAAATAATTATAATTCTTCATTCATTAATTCTTGAGACTTCTCAATACATGTGGGAACTTTTAATTTTTGATACTACAACCCACAATAAATATAATAGCACTAAACAATACACTAAATACAAAAAACATTAACAAAAACAATTTCCTAATTCCAGCTTCTAAATCGCAAAGCTTCTCTGTGACACTCCTCCTCCACTGTTCGTCCTCATTAATTGAAGTAGCCATACCAGATGTGCCTTTATTCATGCTATAAGTGTCTTCTGCACCAATATCATTATCCACCCACAAAAAAAAACCCACATCTATCACTAACCCGCAACATCGGACAACCATAAATTAGTCTTCCAGGATTTGTTTCTGTACCAGAAACCCTAATAACAGCTCTCATCTTGCAGAAACATCTAGCACCGTTGTAAACCCTATGGTGTTGCTGAGATGATCTTCCACCATCGCTTCCACTTGCCTTTCTTCTATCATTATTGGTCGCCATGCTTGGTGCGATAGAGAGGGGGCGAGAAGTTTGCTAAACAGAGACTGAAGTGGAGTGGGAACAATAAGATAGGAAGAAAAAAAATTAGGGATTCACCTTCTGACCGTTAGGATTTTGTCGCGACCGAGGCCACGACAGGGTCGGCGTGTCCGTGAGAAAAATAATGAAAAATGATTGAATTTTCGAGGAGTCGCCACCAATTTATTTTGGTTGGGAAAATTGGAAAACCCGAAAATGATTTAAAATTAAAAACTAGTCTGCGAACAAGAGATCCGAATTCGGGAGTCGATTATGCGTAGGGAAGGTATTAGCACCCTACAACAACCGTTAAAAACGGTTACCCTTAATTAATTGTGCAAAATTCATTAACTTTTAAAATGTTTATTTTACCCTCTAAAAAAACAAAATCTATTCTTTAAATTAAAGAATGATGAGAAAAAATTAATTTGAAATCAATGGGACAAAAATGTTGAAAATTTTATTTTGGCTCGACGGGAAATCTCGCTCCTACGTATCTCCAGGTGCAATGGAGAAATCAAAGCCACGTAGTTCTAAAAATGTGTTTGAAAAGATTGATTTTGATTTTGAAAAAGAAATTGATTTTTAATTTTCTGAAAAGAAAAATGAGGAAATTGATTTTGGAAGTGTTTTTAATTCAAAGAAAAAAGGAATTTATTTTTTAGCAGAGTTGATGCTAGCAAATAGCTATACAACGAACCCTTGAAATTGTTTCGACGACATTATTGATAGAAATGCTATTCAATAAACGTCATTTATTTTGAGAAAAAAACATTTTTGAGAAAAGATTTAAGATTCCTCATTATTGAGTTAGCAAATGACTATACTCAATATTTTTTCCTTTTTTACGTTATTGATAGAAATGTTATCCAATTAACGTAATTTTTGAAAAGAATCATCATTTTTTTTAAAATGAATTTGAAATTTCACGCATTACTGAGCTAGTAAATGACTATACTCAATATTTCCTTTTTCACGTTATTGATAGAAATGCTATTCAATTAACGTAATTTTTTTAGAAGAAGTTGTTTTTGGAAAGAGATTTGAAATTTCCGCATTATTGAGCTAGTAAATGACTATACTCAATATTTCCTTTTCTCTTAAAACTATACGTTAAAGGATAGAAAGGCTATTCCATCAACGTAGTCGATGTGATAAACCAATTTAAAAAAATGCTTTTTATTTATAAACGGGCAAATTATTGAGCTAGTAAATGACTATACTCAAGTATTTTTATTTGAATGACGTTAAAAGATAGAAATGCTATTCTATTAACGTCAAAGATAAAAGGGGATAAATTGAATCAATTAATATTTACATGAACACAAAATTAATATTACAAATAATCAATTATTTACAGAGAAAGAAATAAACAAATATTTACATCCACAAATGTTAAATAAATAATTCTAAACACTTAAAAGAAATACAAGATGGTGGATCTAAAAGAATTTACAAAAAAGAGATTATTAATAATAAAGAAACAACACATATTCAAAATAAATAACACACAATTCTTTTGGTGAAAACAAATAACACAAAATAGAAGAGGAGAAAAATAAATTGGGCCTCAGTTCACATCATTGGCCCAACTCACCCAAAGAGACATATATTAAACAAGTTTTAGAAAACGAGTTGGGCCTCTCAGCTCAACATAAAACTAATCAGTTTTATTTTTCTAAACCAAAAATAACACTAAAAGAAAGGGGAAAAACCAAAAAGAGCTCTCTAACTCTTAGATGCTCACCTCACACATTCATTTAGGGTTTCAACAATTGGGAGAAAAAGGGGGAGCCATAGGTGAAAGAGAGAGAGAGAGTTGTATCATGGTCGGCCATGGGAGGTGGCGTGGTGGCGCGTGGCCGCGAGACAGCCTCGTGGCCGCGAGACAGCCGCGTGTTGGAGCGGAGGTGCGCGCATGGTGGAACGGAACGGTGCACGGCGGTGCTCGAGCAGAGGCCGCACGAGGGAGGCGGCGCTTGCCGCGGAGAAGGGGGCGATCGGCCGCGTTTTCGCGACGGGGAGGTGAAGGACCACAGCCGCGCGCGGTGGTGACAGCGAGTAGTGGCTCGCGATTGCTGCACGACGGCGGTGGTTTCGCGCAGAGGCGAAGGCCGGTGGTGGTGCAGCGGATGCTGTTGCAGCGGAGGGGACGGTGGCCATGGTGGGCGTGTGGTATTCGGCCCAACAAGCCGCTTCGACGGCGGCACAGAGCGGCGGCGAGGAGCCGCATCCGAGGGGGTTACGTCCGCGCGGCCGCGCGGCATGACTTGGTGACGGAGGCGCGGACAGGGCCGTGACGGAGGGGGGCTATGAGCAGTAGCTCCAGCAGGCGCGGCGGAGGTGCGGCGAGGGGAAGACCAACAACCTTCTTTCCTTTCTTTCTCTCCCTAGACTTTCTCTGTTCTTGCTTATTTTTGTAATTTATGAAGTCTTGTTGCAATCTGATTTTGGTTTCTGAATATTGGTTTGGGTGCAGGTTATGTTGGCATGGCAGTTTGGATGATGAGGGGTGGTGCAGTGGAGTAGGGGGAGCAATGGTAGAGCAAGGCCGCAACAGGGGAGACTATTCGTTCCCCATTTCTGTGTAAATATTTTATTTTTTTGTCTACTGTGTATTGAGACTCTGCTTATTGGGACTCTGTAGTGATTAATCTGGGACTCTATTTTTGAATATGGCAGTTTGGATGATGAGGGGTGGTGCAGTGGAGTAGGGGGAGCAATGGTAGAGCAAGGCCGCAACAGGGGAGACTATTCGTTCCCCATTTCTGTGTAAATCTTTTATTTTTTTTGTCTACTGTGTATTGAGACTCTGCTTATTGGGACTCTGTAGTGATTAATCTGGGACTCTATTTTTGAATTGGCATAACATTGGTGTAGCGTATATTATTCTGTTTGCTTGATTTTATCACTGCCCATGGACACATAACAGATTTAGTTTGCACATGATGAAAGAAAAATGCATCAATACAGTTTAAAGCAAGTAAACAAATGATACCAGAGTCAGAGCTTATCCCTCTTTGCGTTAAAACTCTTGTTACTTTGTTAACCTTGTAGCTGCAACCGCTTCCTCTGTTCTACTCAAATTGCTATTACAATTTCTTTCCTGTTTCGCTTAAGAATCCTTGCTGATAATAAAGATGATTATCGCACTGGAAGGTTTCTGTGAAAATTTTCTGTATCCCTCCCTCTTTGCTGTCTTTTCTTTTTTATTTATAGGCAAAAATTTTCCTTTTTTAATGTGCAAATTGCTCTGTGAATTACTTTTGCCCATACTGTTTCAGGCCTTTCTTGCTTTCCACCGCCCATGGCAGTGCAAGTTGCACAACTTGCACTGCTTGTTTTCTTCTTTTTCCTTTTTTAGTTTTTTTTCTGTTGTTTTTTTAGATTAAATGATAAAAACGGGCTTAGGTTGGGCCAAAAGCCCCCCCTTTTTTAATTTGAACTCCAAAAATTAATGGGCCCAAAAATGACCCAATGGATAGAAAACAAATCTGAAAAATTCTTTTTTTTTTCAAGTTTTTTTTTTCAAGGGTGAAGCAAATGGGAACAAATTGGCCCAATTAAAAGACCTTTTTTTAATAGATTTTTTTTTCAAAACGTTTAATCAATCTGATAATTAATTAACCATCGATAATTGATTAACCATCGAAAATTAATTAATTAACGGATTAATTGATCAATTTTGATTTTCTTTAATTTTGTGTATTTTTGGATTTTTTAAGAAGAAAAAGATAAATACTACGAATATATACATAGGAAAAAGTAAATGAAATTCCCGGACAAAATTGGGTGCTGACAGCAGCCCCCTTTGCTTGTTCTTTCAACCGAAAGAGCAAGCAAAAATAAAGAAGCAACCAATTTCCCTTTGCTTGTTCTTTCAACCGAAAGAGCAAGCAAAAATAAAGAAGCAACCAATTTTGTTTCGGACAAAACACGATTAGGAAAAAAAAGGGAAGCCTAGAAAATCATAAGCAACTTGATGAAAAGACCTGGAAAACCATATAAACTCCTGGAAAACCATCAGGAGGAAAGGGAAGAGACCTGGAAAACCATCAGGTCAAACTGATAAACTCCTGGAAAACCATCAGGGGAAAAGGGAAAAGACCTGGAAAACCATCAAGTCAAACTGATAAGACTCCTGGAAAACCATCAGGAGGAAAGGGAAAAGACCTGGAAAACCATCAGGTCAAACTGATAAACTCCTGGAAAACCATCAGGGGGAAAGGGAAAAGACCTGGAAAACCATCAGGTCAAACTGATAAGACTCCTGGAAGACCATCAGGAGGAAAGGGAAAAGACCTGGAAAACCATCAGGTCAAACTGATAAAACTCTTGGAAAACCATCAGGAGGAAAGGAAAATACCTGAAAAATCACAGGTAGTTTGATGAAAATAGAAGACACTAGATGTCACAATGTCGAGCGGGCTTCACAATACCCTAGAGAAAAGAACTAGGCGTCACAATACCTAAAATGGAAACATGGGCATTACACTACCTAAAAAAGATAACTCGACAACTCAACATCTGGAACAACGGTTAGGACAATGCCCAACAGTCGGTGCAAAATGCTTGCAAAAAATGAAGTTGGAAATTTGGACAACAATCTGGATTTCAAAACTTGATTCTTCCATAGAAACTTGGCATGAATTTCAAATCAAATATGAAAAATTCCAGGAGAAACAACATTCCCAAAAATGATATGAATTTTCTTTTCACCATTGAGTCAAAACACTCATTCAATTGTTTATGGACAAAGGGTGGTATTATGGTGTAAGGAAAAAGCAAAGAATCTTTTCAAGGTTTTTGAGATTAAAGGGGAGAAGTATGGGAAGGGCAGATAATTTTCCACTGTGACATGGAAATATAAGTGAAATATGGATCTAGCCCCCAAGTTAGGCATGAAAGCATGATTTCTCAAGGAGATGGAAACTTGCACAATTCTGTCGAGGAGGAATAATGAGCCCCCAATTTAAGGTTCAAACACCCATGACAGTCAAATACTCCTGATGCGATGAGCCTCCATATTTTAGCTTCAAGACATCTATGACACTCAAATCCTTTTGATGATTCTTGCTTCAAATGCTCAGTGAATAAAATTAACATTTGCTTCCGTTGCAAGTGCGCTTTTCCTTCATCTTTTGTATTTTTCTTTTTTCTTTCTTTTTTTTCATTTTTTTTAGGAGCCAAATTTACAAGCAAATGCAGCTTAATCAAGTCGCTTTGTCCCAAAATTAAAGATTAAGAAAATAAAAGCAATCAATCTTTGATCAGGATGGACTTTATTGGGCTTGTAACTGTAGGAACACAGGGAAACACTAGAAGGTGGTTGAATAGTGTTTCTAAATATTTTAGAAAGCTTTTCGCAAACAGGTGTTAAAAACACAATTTCAGACATGCTCTTAAAGGGCTGTCTGAAGTTTTCAGACGGCTTAAAAAAAACTGATTTTAAAAGATGTTTTGTGCCTTTATAAAATATCAGATTAATTACTCTAACCCCTTGATTAGTATAAAAAGAATTGACAAGAGATAGGGGTAAGAAAACTTAGCCAAGGAATTTATCTTGGTTCACTCACTACCACTGTGAGCTACGTCCAGTACCAATGCCAACTAGCAATTGGATTTTCTCTTGATCTTTCAAGATTACAAGTATTCTTTTACAGTCAAGCCTCTTCAGGCTCTACAACCAAGTATTCTTTTACAGTCAAGCCTCTTCAGGCTCTACAACCAAGTATTCTTTTACAGTCAAGCCTCTCCAGGCTCTACAACAAAGTATTCTTTTATCAACCAAGTCTCTCCAGGCTCTAAACAAAGTTTACAGAGAAAGGAGTTTAAGCTTTTAAACTATACGAGTTTGAAGCTCAAACATATACAATGTACAATAAAATCTGAGGTATGCTCAGGATATACAAATGTGTACAGCGAATTTTATCAGAGAGTTTTTACAGAGTAAAAACTTGCAGCGTGATGTTTCTCTGGGCTTTCTTGTATACTTAATTTTTTTCTTTTTCTCTTTCTTACTTGCTTGATGGTCTTCATGGAGGGGTATTTATACCCAAACTTCAATCCGTTGAAATACCACCGTTTAGAGATAGCATTAAATGCTATTTAATCCGTTGTGAGACATGCTTCTGAGAGCTCTGATGTTTCTGACACGATACAAGGTTTCTCTTGCCATAAGGCTGCTACAAATGTTGCTGCAGAGGCTGCGTTGCAGAGATTTCCTCAGTGGTGTATGAAATTCAAAATCACCAGGAAAGGTCTCTGTGTTCCTTGCTATAAACGTGTTTGAAAAGGTACGTGCAGCAGAGGTTCAGAAAAGTCTTCACAAACTTCAGCAGAGGGTGCCACGTCATAAATGAGACTTCAGATGACTTCAATACTTCAGACTAGAGGTGCCACGTCATCAAAAGACTTCAGACGGCACTGATACTTCAGACGGGTTGAACTACTTCAGACAGCTTCAACTCTTCAGACGAGTTCTGCTTCTTCAGACAGCTTCAACACTTAGTCTTTTTATATAGGCTCATAGTGACTCTTGCTGAAATCATAGATAAAACATTAAAGCATGTGTGTATCTATGATAAGTAATTTAAGTCAAATTTGTCAACCATTAAAACTTTGGGAATCTAATTGTCTTAAAACATCATAAACAACCTTATGATATTTTTGAGACTCAACAGTAACGTGGCCAAGGGTTAAATGGTTATGAAAGAAAAGGATATTAAGGCCCAAAATGAGTGTTTAAGGTTCATTGGGACAAATGATCTGCTGCATAATGATACATTTTGAAATAGATAATTCAGTCAAAGTGATGTTCTCAACATTTTCCATTTTCACATCTTCCAAGTTTACAAGCTTTCATTTCTTTCCTTTTTTTTCATTCATTTCCATCTTTCTTTTTTATCTTTATTTTTTCATATTTTCAACTCTTCTTTTCTTTATGAATGAATAACTTGTGAAAATGGAATACAACTTGTACGAGTAACATCACAAATAATTCATGAGACTTGGACGAACACATTGTAGCAGCCCCCAGTGTGGAGGTGATCCTTGTCCAGGGTTAATTGAAGAAAAATTCTTTTTTAAGCTCAAAGTGGGTAGCAAGGGATATTACTCAACTGTTGGATAAAGAAACAAGGCCAAACTTCATTTCAAATCTTGATTGCTTACTTTCAAAAGGTTTAATTTAGAGACAAAGTCTCTTGAAAGATGCATTTACTCATTTTTCACTCCTTTTCTTTCTTTTGGAATAACAACATGAATAAAAGAAATTTCGTTGCTCACAATATGACGAGTACATCATTGTAGTAGAAGCAAAAAGTTAACCATTACACTTAAACAAAAGAAACAAGATAAAAATCGAGAAATTGAAAGTCATCCAATACTACCGACAACCCAAAATGCATCAGCCAAACTTCACTCTTAATGCTTAAGGAGAGGATCTTTATCGATACTCATCCCTGTGGATTTCCCTTCTCCTTCTTCAAAAAACAATTGTCCTGCATCTCTTAACCTTTGCACTCGAAGTTTGAAGGTCAAACATTTTTCTATCGAGTGACCCGGGGCTCCCATATGATACTTGCATGCTTCAGCTGGGTTGTACCATTTGGAGGGAGGATTGGACACTGGTTGTGGTACCTCTGGGGCCACCAAATGTTGTTGCAACAAAGTATCATAAAGGTCAGAATAAGGGATTGGCACGGGATCGATCTTCACTCTCTCTTTTCTTGACTGATAGGGTGGATTTTGGAAGGTCGGTGGCTGGTTGGGAAAGGAAACATTGTTAACTTGTGGAGGTGCGGAGTTCCCAACTTGGGATGTTCCTCCCTGGTAAGGATTGTGGAAGTTTGGAGGATAGGATGGGTAGGGGTATGGATAAAAGGGCGGTAGGGAGTATGGTGAGGATTGTTGGACGGGCTGATGGGATATGGTTTTGGATGGGTAGTTTCCAGTGCCAACTGCATGAACCTCTCCTTCCTTCTTTTGAAAGTTCGGTTTTTTGGGCTTATCATGAGGATTATTTGCCCCATGTAGCTTCCCTTCTCTGATGGCATCTTCCACCTGTTCTCCAGCAATGACAACATCTGAAAACCGATTGGTGACACATCCCAGCAATTTCTCAAAGTATGCACCATCAAGAGTTTTAACAAAAAGTCTAACAATTTCTTTTTCGTTCAGAGGGGGCTAAACCTGAGAAGCTTTCTCTCTCCACCTTTGAGCATACTCCCTAAACGTCTCCGTCTCGGCCTTCTTCATCCTCTGAAGCTCGAATCGATCAGGGGCAATGTCGGTCACAAACTGGTATTGTTTAATAAATAATTCCGCCAGATTACGCCAACTCCTGATTTGCTTCTTATCAAGCTGTAAAAACCAAGTCAGAGCACCTCCAGCCAAGCTGTGCTGGAAACAATGAATCATCAACTTTTCATTGTTATAATGTGCAACCATGCTTCTAGTGTACATGGTCAGGTGGATCAACGGGTCAGTCTTCCCTTCAAATTTCTCAAAGTCCGGAACTTTGAATTTTGCAGGAATCTCTATGTCGGGGAAAAGGTAAAAATCCTGCACATCCAGCTTCCCGTAAACATATATTCCCTGTAACGCTCTCATTTTTTCTTCCAACATCTCCATTTTGTCCATCATTTTAGCTTCTTCCTCCCTGACCTTCACCTCGGGGCCTGATGACTCGGTGACAATCACAACTTTGTGGGGATTTTCACCATTGGTTTTAATAGATGGACCCCCACCATTGTTGTCGTCTCCGTTCGAATTGTCGTTGATCACTTCCTTCTCAGGGATCACAATCTTCAACAATTCTAAAATTTGGCTAAAATTCCCTCCCAACCTTTCCATCCTCTGCTCCATAGTAGGAGGGCTCTCACTTGTCACAAGGATCTCAGCCATTGTTGAATGGTGGGGAACTGTCTGGGAACGGGAACGGGTTTGGATAGGACTGCGTATGAACTTGTGCTTTGGCGCAATGGTGAAATATGATAAAAATTTGGAAAGAATTAATTTAGGGGAATGTTATTTCAAAATTTGAATTATTTCAAATTTTTTTTCAAAATTTGCTTGAATTATACACAAAAGAAGACACGTGATTTTTCAAGAAATTGAAAAAGGAGAAAGAAAAGACAAACTATTCACAAAGTTTATAGATGCAAAATATATCTTATTTTTTTTGCGCAAGGATGAGATACTAAAGTTTTGTACAAAAATGTGGAGATTAAAATTTTGAGAAAAAAGAAATAAGAAAAAGATTAATGCTCCTTTTGTTCTACAAGGGCGAATCCTGACATTGGATAATTCTATTGTCGGACAAAAATCCCTATTTAGGTTTGGCAATTATAGATAAACTACTGGTGCACAGATTTAGGGATGAATCTAGACCACTAGAGACTATGGTTCCCAGATTGCCCTCATCACATTGACAAGGATCCAGTTCGTGAATTAGTCATACGTAGGGATAATCCCTCTCAATACAACAAATCCAGGATACCGGTAGCAATCTGAGTGGTGAATCGACTAATGTCACGTGGGCATCAAGCCCCTCAAAACATTTGTTGAAACACCTTCTATGCCTTAGCTTGCACGAGCTCGGGTATAGAGCCAAAGTTGTGCGAGGAGACAGACAGTGAAGTGTCTGCTTAGAGCATAGAACCCTACAAAACTACCCCACCTGCAAGAGAGACAAAAAATACGTACACAAATAATAGTCTTCTACCCTAAGGTTGAAGCAAAATATTTACAACAGCAAAATATGTATAATGGAATTGACAAAGAGATGAGAAAAAGTATTTACAATAAGATATATACAACAAAAGGAAAGAGGGTATAATAAACATAAAAAGTTAACAATTTTGCACAATTAATTAATAGGCTTGACTCTCGAAGTCCCCAGTGGAGTCGCCAGCTGTCGCGACCGGGGCCACGACGGGGTCGGCGAGCCCGTGAGAAAAAATATTGAAAAATGATAATTTTTGGGGAGTCGCCACCAATTTATTTGTGTTGGGAAAATTGGAAAACCCGAAAATGATTTAAAATTAAAAACTGGTCTGCGAACAAGAGATCCAAATTCGGGAGTCGATTATGCGTAGGGAAGGTATTAGCATCCTACAACATCCGTTAAAAACGGTTACCCTTAATTAATTGTGCAAAATTCATTAACTTTTAAAATGTTTATTTTACCCTCTAAAAAAAACAAAATTTATTTACATTCTTTAAATTAAAGAATGATGAGAAAAAATTAATTTGAAATAAAAAAATGTTGAAAATTTTATTTTGGCTCGACGAGAAATCCTGCTCCTACGTATCTCCAGGTGCAATGGAGAAATCAAAGCCACGTAGTTCTAAAAATGTGTTTTAAAAGATTGGTTTTGATTATGAAAAAGAAATTGATTTTTAATTTTTGAAAAGAAAAATGAGGAAATTGATTTTGGAAGTGTTTTTTACCAGAGAAAAAAGGAATTTATTTTTTAGCAGAGTTGATGCTAGCAAATGGCTATACGACGAACCCTTGAAATTGTTTCGACGACATTATTGATAGAAATGATATTCAATAAACGTCATTTATTTTGAGAAGAAAACATTTTTGAGAAAAGATTTAAAATTCCGCATTATTGAGTTAGTAAATGACCATACTCAATATTTTTCCTTTTTTACGTTATTGATAGAAATGCTATTCAATTAACGTAATTTTTTTAAAAGAATCATTTTTTTAAATGAATTTGAAATTTCACGCATTATTGAGCTAGTAAATGACTATACTCAATATTTCCTTTTTCACGTTATTGATAGAAATGCTATTCAATTAACGTAATTTTGAGAAAATTATTTTTAGAAGAGACTTGAGATTAAGCGCATTATTGAACTAGTAAATGACTATACTCAATATTTCCTTTTCTCTTAAAAATATACGTTAAAGGATAGAAATGTTATTCCATCAACGTAATCGATTTGATAAACCAATTTAAAAAATATTTTTTTTATTTATAAACGAGCAAATTATTGAGCTAGTAAATGACTATGCTCAATTATTTTTTATTTGAATGACGTTAAAAGATAGAAATGTTATTCTATTAACGTCAAAGATAAAAGGGAATAAATTGAATCAATTAATATTTACATGAACACAAAATTAAAATTACAAATAATCAATTATTTACGGAGAAAGAAATGAACAAATATTTACATCCACAAATGTTAAATAAATAATTCTAAACACTTAAAAGAAATACAAGATGGTGGATCTAAAATAATTTACAAAAAAAGGAGATTATTAGTGATAAAGAACAACACATATTTAAAACAAATAACACACAATTTTTTTGGTGAAAACAAATAACACAAAATAAAAGAGGAGAAAAATAAATTGGGCCTCAGTTCACATCATTGGCCCAAAAATAATCAACATGAACATGGTAAAAAATGAAAAATGAAAAATGAAGCGGGCTTTAGCTGATTCAGCCCACTACACCATAAACAATTCACATACAATACAAACAAGAGGGGAGATGGGCCAACAATTAGTGTATCAGCCCACAAAACAATAGATCTTAAAACATAAAGAATAAAAATAAGATGAAAAAAGGGGTCAGATATTTTACCAAAAGAGTAGACTCCCTCTCCTCTGTTAGGGTTCACCGTTTGGAAAAAATAGGGAAGCCATGGATGAGGGAGGTATAGCTTCAGCACGGCAGAGGCGCTCCCACAGCTGAGCTCCATATGATGGCTAACGACAGTGATGAGGCATGGTGGTGCACGGAGGTGCGGTGATGCGCTAACGGGGAAGGAGATGCGCGGAGGAGGGAGGTGCGATGGATGGTGGCGAATGACGCGGCCAGGCCGCTCGGAGGCGCACGTGCCACTACGCACGGCTGCAGGTTGCGCGGCGGAGGCTCTACCCGACGGTGGGTCTACGACGCGGGCGGTGGGGAGCAGCAACAACCGTGGTGAAGACAGGGAGGGGCGGATCACGACAGTGAGGGGAGTTTTCCCTTTTTCTGTTTGATTTTTCTCTTTTGCTGTAATGAGACTGTAAATTTGATAAAACTGTGTTGTTGGGTACTTTACTGATTATGGTTTCTGTGTTGGGATGATTATGGCTGAGGGAGAGTGATGAAACTGATCTGTTTGTGTATTTTGCTCTGTCATTATTCTGAAGATGGCCCCCCTTTTTCTATTTATTCTTTCTCAGTTTTTCTTCTCTGCTTCTTTGTTTGAATCTGTCTGAATCACCCCTATTTTGTGTGTATGAATTGGTGTTCAAATGAAGGGAATCCCCATTGTTGAAATTGGATCTATGTATGCCCCAAAAATCCCCTCTGGATTGAACCTGAAAATCCCCCCTTTTCCCCTCGAGTTTTTTTCCCTAATATATAGGCAAAATTTTCTCTTTTTCAATGCACAACTTGTCCTGCAAACTGATTGTTTTCTCTGTTGTGCCCATGCCTATAACCACAACTGATTGTTTTCTCTGTTGTGCCCATGCCTATAGCCGCCCTGGACAGGGCAAGCAACTTGCTCTGCTGCAGCGTCCCTTTTCTTCTTTTTTTTTTTATTTTTTTGAATTAAGAAATGAAAATGTGCTAATTAACCAAAAAAACCCTTTTTTTTAACTCCAAGAATGGGCCCAAAATGACCCAAATCGAAGTCTAAAGCAATCACCTCCTTTTTGAAATGTACAGACAATGGGCTCAAACTGGCCCAATTACAATCCTCCCTTTTTAGACAAGTGAAACAACTGGGCCTACAAGGCCCGAATGAGCTTTTTTCTTCCTTTTTTCAAAGAAAACCTGATTAACAAACAGAGGGTGCAGATTGGCCCAATTTAAAAAGATTTTTTGAAATGAACAATTTTTTTTTTGTCAAAACGTTTAGTCAATCCGTTAATTAATTAACTATCGATAATTAATTAACTAACGAATTAATTGATCCGTTTTGATTTTCTTTAATTTTGGGTATTTTTTGGATTTTTTTTAGAAGAAATTGATAAATACTACAAATATATACATAAGAAAAAGTAAATGAAGTTCCCGGACAAAATTAGGTGCTGACAGCCGCGGAGAGGGGGGCGATCGGCCGCGTTTTCGCGGCGGGGAGGTGAAGGACCACAGCCGCGCGCGGTGGTGACAACGAGTAGTGGCTCGCGATTGCTGCACGGCGGCGGCGGTTTCGCGCAGAGGCGGAGGCCGGTGGTGGTGCAGCGGATGCTGTTGCAGCGGAGGGGACGGTGGCCATGGTGGGCGTGTGGTATTCGGCCAGCAAGCCGCTTCGACGGCAGCACAGAGCGGCGGTGAGGAGCCGCATCCGAGGGGGTTACATCCGCGCGGCCGCGCGGCATGACTTGGTGACGGAGGCGTGGACATCGTCGTGACGGAGGGGGGCCATGAGCAGTAGCTCCAGTAGGCCGCAGGCGCGGCGGAGGTGCGGCGAGGGGAAGACCAACAACCTTCTTTCCTTTCTTTCTCTCCCTATACTTTCTCTGTTCTTGCTTGTTTTTGTAATTTATGAAGTCTTGTTGCAATCTGATTTTGGTTTCTGAATATTACAGGTTACGTTGGCATGGCAGTTTGGATGATGAGGGGTGGTGCAGTGGAGTAGGGGGAGCAATGGTAGAGCAAGGCCGCAACAGGGGAGACTATTCGTTCCCCATTTCTGTGTAAATCTTTTATTTTTTGTCTACTGTGTATTGAGACTCTGCTTATTGGGACTCTGTAGTGATTAATCTGGGACTCTATTTTTGAATTGGCATAACATTGGTGTAGCGTATATTATTCCGTTTGCTTGATTTTATCAATGCCCATGGACACATAACAGATTTAGTTTGCACATGATGAAAGAAAAATGCATCAATACAGTTTAAAGCAAGTAAACAAATGATACCAGAGTCAGAGCTTATCCCTCTTTGCGTTAAAACTCTTGTTACTTTGTTAACCTTGTAGCTGCAACCGCTTCCTCTGTTCTACTCAAATTGCTATTACAATTTCTTTCCTGTTTCGCTTAAGAATCCTTGCTGATAATAAAGATGATTGTCGCACTGGAAGGTTTCTGTGAAAATTTTCTGTATCCCTCCCTCTTTGCTGTCTTTTCTTTTTTATTTATAGGCAAAATTTTTCCTTTTTTAATGTGCAAATTGCTCTGTGAATTACTTTTGCCCATACTGTTTCAGGCTTTTCTTGCTTTCCACCGCCCATGGCAGTGCAAGTTGCACAACTTGCACTGCTTGTGTTTTTTCTTTTTCCTTTTTTAGTTTTTTTTGTTGTTGTTTTTTTTTTTAGATTAAATGATAAAAACGGGCTTAGGTTGGGCCAAAAGCCCCCCCTTTTTTAATTTGAACTCCAAAAATTAATGGGCCCAAAAATGACCCAATGAATAAAAAACAAATCTGAAAAATTCTTTTTTTTTTCAAGTTTTTTTTTCAAGGGTGAAGCAAATGGGAACAAATTGGCCCAATTAAAAGACCTTTTTTTTAATAGATTTTTTTTTCAAAACGTTTAATCAATTTGATAATTAATTAACCATCGATAATTGATTAACCATCGAAAATTAATTAATTAACGATTAATTGATCAATTTTGATTTTCTTTAATTTTGGGTATTTTTGGATTTTTTAAGAAGAAAAAGATAAATACTACGAATATATACATAAGAAAAAGTAAATGAAATTCCCGGACAAAATTGGGTGCTGACAGATTTATAATCCTTTTTACAATTTTTTTTGTTTTAATTTTTAATTCTGTGATGAAAATGACGTAGTCAATGCTAGAGTGGCAAAAGAAACCCTGTTAACTTGCCAGATCAGCATCCCATTAACGGAAAATTGGTTTGGGGACTAAATTGACTGACGGTATGAAAAGTGAGGGATTAACGGAGGGGTTTTAAAAAGTTAGGGACCAAATTGCCCGACTAGGAAAAAGTCAGGGACTAATCTGGGGGTTTACTCGTAAATTCCTTTAAGCAAAACTTCTAAAAATAGAAAGTATATTTAACATTTTAAATAATTAATATTGTGCATCACCATTAATTAACTATAATAATTATATTAAAGTAAATATCACTATAAAAATAAAAATATGATAATAAAAAATAGATAATGATAATTTAAAGCATATCTAATAATTTTAAAATAATAAATAATAATAAGAAATTTAAAACATTCTCAAACACTTAAAAAACTAATTTATAATTATGTTGATCGTAATTATAGTAATTACTTAGTTATAGTTATTTTTATATAAAAAAATCAATATTATTTAAAATCATTTTAACAATTTTAATATTAAAAAGGAAAGGTTTATGACTTAAATAAAATCATAATACAAACATAATACAAAATTTAAAACATAATAAAATAATTTAAAAAAGGTAAAACTTTATTTTAAAAAAATAAAAAAATAATATAAATTTGAAACATGCTCAAACACTTTAAAAATATTTAATAATTATAATAACAATAATTGTATTAATTATTTAGTTATAGTATTTTTAGATATCAAATATCAATATTAAAGCCAATTTTAATAATCAATATTAAAAAAAAGTTTATAACATATTTAAAAATATAATAAAAAATTTATAGCATATTAAAATAAGGCTTAATTGCATTTTTGGTCCCCCTACTATCATCAATCCGCGATTTTGGTCCCCCACTTTTTTTTTTCGAGATTTTGGTCCCCCTATTATTCCAAATTCGCGATGTAGTTCAAAATTTTGGTCCCTCTATACCTCCCAAGTATGTGTTAGAGGAACCAAAATCACGAATTTGGAATAATAGGGGACCAAAATCGCGAAAAAAAAAATAGGCGGACCAAAATCGCGAAATGATGATAGTAGGGGGACCAAAAGTGCAATTAAGCCTTAAAATAATTTAGAAAATTATTTCAAAAATTTAAAAATGTAATACGAAATTTGAAACATGCTCAAACACTTAAAAAATATACTACTTTTATTTTAATAATTATATAAATTATTATATAAAAATATCAAATATCATTATTAAAGGTCATTTTAATAGTTTAAATATATTAAAAAAAGGTTTATAAGATAAATAAAGATATACTATGAAATTTAAAATAATATTAAAAAATATTTTATAATTGAGTTAATAGTAATTATAATAATTATTTAATTAATGTTTTTCTGTGGGTTTCCAATTTTTGTTTAAAGGGTCTTTGTGATTTAGGATAAAGAACAACGTTTTTTAGTTTTCATGCTTTGCAAATGTAGAGTCTCAACTAAATATTTGAAAAAAATTAAATTGTGATTGGTTATGACCATCTTCAATTGATTTTTGAGTTTTTTTTTTATTGTTGACAATGATAAATGAAAGATTAAAAATGTTACATAATTTCTTTAATTAGTGACTTATCTTTGTATGTGTTGCAACAACTTAGTTGTTTTGCAAAATTTCACTTGATAGGAAAAAAAAAATTTGATTTGGTTATGGGTAAAACTACCTAGCAAAGTTTTTAAGTGGTTGACGAACTAAGCAATGCCTATAACCCATAAAATTTTAGTTCTATTCAATTATATTGCCAAATGCGGGTGTATATAAATTGGCAAGAAATTTTTTGGTGTTTAGAAAGAAATATTATACTACGGTCTATTTGAATTTAAAGCTTAAAATAAAATAATGAATGTTATATCTGAAAGCAATTTCAATAATCTTAAAGTTTTATCCTATACATGAGACATTCTTGGAGCACTAGAAAGAATACTCTAAAAGGTGATTCATGTTTTATTTTACATCATGTACGTACTAGAGACATTCCATAAGCAATAGAAAAAAATCTCACTAAGGGGTCATTCATAAGCATTAGAGATAACGGATTATATATTATAATGTATGAATTTTTTATTATAGATTAGATAACAAATCAAATAAAATAAAATCTTTTCAAATAAGTAAAAAAATATAAAAGACTATAAGATATAAGAGTGTGTTAGGAATAAAAGATGTAATCATTTAATTTAATACTATTTGATAAATGAGAGAATGGGGAATATTAATCATGTGTGAATCTCTTTGGAGAAAAATTTGTTCGGTATGAAAGGGGGTATGAGAGGGAAAGTTTTAAAAAATTGGTCAATTTCATGGATATGTAGAAAAATTTTAAATATGACTTCCATGAAAAAAGAGTCACTAGAGAGTTAGGATTGAGAATGGTGATGAGACATATTTTCAGTTAGATAAATAAATAAGTTAGGGGGAGCAACTATAGGACAAATAGTTATCAACCTTTAAAAATAGTTAGTTATCCCATTAAAAATGTAACATTGTTTGTTGTGAAAATTTTCAATTAAGTTTGAAAACTTTCTTGATTCTGAAAGTACAATTTGGGACTTGAATCTGAATCCTCTAAAGGTTATTTTTAGAATTAGGTTTACTCAGAAATTGTATTCAAAGAGTGACAGAATTTTGAATAACTGATTTCTTCAAAAGAATGAATTCGAAAAATCAATTTGTAGAAAGAAACAGAATTTCAAAGAGAAAAGAAGAATAAAAACAAATATTTGAAAATAAAAAAAAGTAATAAAAGTAAAACAGTAAGAACTGAAAGTAAAGTGCAAGAATTTAAATGCAGGATTTAAACTAAAGAAAAGAAAAATTTGCAGAAAGTTAAATGCAAGAAATAATCAAAGGAAAAGAAAAATTACAAAAAGTTAAAGGCAAGAAGTAATCAAAGAAAAGAAAATTGCAGAATTGTAAATTACATTAATGGAAAGTTGGTATGGATACACATACTGGACAATCTCTTTTGTAACCTCTTAGTCGTTTATGATGTTAGACGTTGGGTGTTTTCAGAGAGTTTCAGTAAAATGAAATCCAACCCTTATTACATCAGAATTCTGCCTATTTATAGTTTCCTATTCTAACGGACACTTAATAGGATTTTGACACGTTTACAAGCCTAATTGAGGTGACAAATTTCTAAGTGTGACACGTATTAAAAACAGCAACGGTCTTCTACTTGCCAAATAACTGATAGCCTGGAATCTTGACACTTGTCTCTGAATAATAACTTCCAGTAACTGCTTCATTTGAAATTTGAATGGTCTTCGAATGACTTTTCAGACTTCTGACTTCATGAATTCTTCTAAGTTACTAAGCTTCTTTCAACTTCGAACAAGTCTTCGATTCTGATCTAATTTCGAATCATACTGGGAAACTTAACCAAACGTTGACTGATTAATTCCCTATGTTTTCATGTACTGCAATTCTGATTCGTCAATATGTTGGTGTACTTGACCACCGACCACACCTGAGTTTGACCTTCAAACTGATTGGACCATTCTGCAGGCACATTAATGGCACCGTCCAATCCTATCAGTATAAATACTCATGGGCTTTGACGTTCTTCTTCATTCCCTTCTCAGTTCAAAATGAAGAAGTTTCTTCTTTGGCTATTGCGTTCAACCTGATCTTTCATGATTTCATTTTTTGATAAGGTTGACGAAATAGCCAAAGCTATAAGCTTCTTCAATTCTTATTAAGGATTTTCTTAGGTTGAACGTATTAGCCACTTAAAGATTCATTTTATACAATGAATGAATCTTCTTTAGTACTTTCCCATGCTTTCTTTGATATCACCCCATGCACCATGGGCTGCGCAACCAGGTTAGCATAATGCTTTTGCCTTGGCTTAATTAAAGCTTGTGGGAAAGAAGAAGGAAGAGGAGGGTCAAATGAAGAACAGGGAGGCAGAGTCAAGTTCTCTGAAGACCCAGGGAGGCAGGAGTCAAGTTCTCTGAAAATTTAGAATAACTTTTATTTTCATGTACCTTTGTATATTTTTATGTATTTTCATTCGAACTTTCTCATGTAATTCGAATTCTATTTGTACATGAATGAAAAGACTTATATTTTCTTTATTCTTTGTTCTTCAAATTCTATAGAGATTATAGAACTCATTTTCCTTTCCTTCGTATTTAAAAGACATTTCGAATTCGAATAGGCATTTGATCAGGTATCTGCATCCCTTTTGAATATATATAACATAATGCCTTAAATTTCGAATTCAAAAGACAGAAACTTCAAACTTCACCAAGTTATAATGTATTTCGATTCATAATTGTATACTTTGAACTCGAAAATACTATCCTGTAATAACTTAGTAAAATTTGTAAATTTCACCTCAACAAATATATAAAAAATTCTTTGACAAACTACAAAAAAAAAAGAATAATTGTTCATTTTAAAAAATTGTACTTTTGAAACTTTTAGAATGTTTAGATAATCATTTTTTTAGAAAGTATTATCTAATCAATAGATTAAAATAATTTTAAAAATTAATATAGTTTTTAACTTCTTTTTATAAATATAATTTAAAATAGGATTTAACGGATATACACGGATAATATAAAAAAATTACATGTTGGGGTGGAATAAAAGAGAAAAGGAAGTAGCTTGAGTTTGTTAAGATATATTATTAGGGATGTCAACGGGACGGGGTGGGTAGTGCACTACCCACATCAATACCCGCTAAGATTAACGGGTACCCATACGGGTAGCGGATATCCACGGCACCTGTTCATATTTAAAAATTCAAACTTTATAGAAATAAAAAAATATATAATATAATATAATATATCATAATATCATATAATATTCATATTATATAATATAAACTAACATTATATAATATCATTACGTTTTAATATATTAAAAATATCATTATAAAATAGTAAAACGTAATTTTTATATCATCATAAAATAATAAAAAATTTAATATTTTAATATATTTAATAGAAAATATTTTTTAATGAATAAAAGGGTACCCGCAGGACGGGTAGTATAATATTCGTCCCCACCCATTTAATAAATATACGGATACCCATTGCAGGTATATCCACCACGTTAATATGTAATTTTTAACTTTTATATATTATGAATTCTATTTATTATAAAATTATTGTATGTCTTTTTTTTATCAAATTATTATTGTATGTCTAATAGGACAAAATGTCCCGTCCGGGTACACAACTAGTATATATAAAAGCAATAGAGTGGGAAAATATGGAGCTCATTTGGTTAGAGAATTTTCAGTTTTTCACAACTTGCCATGGAGCATATAGGCATAGCGTTTCAGGATAGATTGGTAAAAAGGGAATAATCTTGATGAATAGTTAAATTATCTGATTGCTTAAAAAATTATTTATGCTATAGTCTTAATTATTTATATAAGATTTATCTATCAATTTTTTTTTTTCATTTCACAATAAATTACTCTTTCACTTTGTGTGTGTATCTTTTCATAAAAATAAAAATTGGTCTCCATAAAATAAAAACTGTTAACAACGAAAATACGATGAAGCTCTTTAGTCTTTACTGATTATTGAACCACTACTTTCCATCTGAGGATTAGTGTTTAATGAACTATTAGTATTAGTTTACTGTTAACCAATCTTAGCATTAGTGATTGATTCTCATTATCAGTTTGTTCTTGTCCATTCAGAGCTCCAAGCTCATGATCAAACACGTGGCCTTTAAACATTCATCAATCCCCACAAAGTGATAAGGTCTCATTATTCGTCCTTTGTTTTGGTTCATTTCAATTGAAAAGTTCATTGAAATAAAACAACAAAGCCAAATTTACATGGTTGATACCGACAACTGGCAACACATGGATTTCCCCTCACATTGGAAAATGGATAAAACTGAGCCTCTAGTTTTTTCATTTCATTATATAAAATTGAACACATCAAACCTGAGCCTCTAATTTCAACATTTCCTCTCTTTGTAGTTTGTAGCATTGTCCCTTTGGTTTGAAGAAGGGAAAATGGAGGCTATGTTAGCTTTTTCTGTTCGTTCACTTCACATCCCAACAGTACCTGAACCACCAACCCCACTTAGGAAATCCTTCTTCTTGAGCACACAATTCAATTCACCACTTTCATCACTTCATGGGAACAATTCAAAATTCAAACTTTTCACTGCTTTATCACCCTCTCCATTGACAGAACCCAGCAACCTGCCTGAGGATGAGCCAGAGGTTGAAGCTCAAGCAGAGAAATTTGACTGGTACTCTCAATGGTACCCTCTGATGCCAATTTGTGACCTTGACAAGAGGGCACCTCATGCCAAGAGAGTGATGGGTCTTGATGTGGTTGTGTGGTGGGATAGAAATGAAGGTGCTTGGAAGGTTTTTGATGATGCATGTCCTCATAGGTTGGCACCTTTGTCTGAAGGAAGGATTGATCAATGGGGGAGGTTACAGTGTGTGTACCATGGTTGGTGTTTTAATGGCTCAGGAGAATGCAAGTTCATTCCTCAGGCACCCCCTGAAGGACCCCCGGTAATTACTCTTCAACATAACTCATAATTTTTTTTTGGTTTAACCACGGGTATCATCGGGATGCAATCCTGTTCGCGCCGGGAACATCTGGTTGGGCTAGCTCTCCCGGCAGGGATTTTTTCCATCCACAAGACACGATCCCGAGACCTTGCTTAAGGGGAATCAAGCTTGTATCACTTGAACCAACTCCCTTCGGTGAACATAACTCATAATTTGAATGGTCTTTTTGTAACCCTTTTGATTCAAAATTGTTAAATACCACAAACTAATTAAATTCTTGTACTTGTAATGATTGATTTTTCCATTGTTTGTTATATTGTCTTCCTCTCAGCTTAATAGTAATATGCTCTATATGTTAATGGTCATGTGTATGGAACAATGCAATGCTTAACTTTTGGTTTAAAAAAATGTGCAGGTTCATACATTCAAAAAAGCATGTGTAGCTGCTTACCCAAGTACTGTGCAGAATGATATCTTATGGTTTTGGCCAAATACTGATCCTCAATACAAAGATATTATTTCAAGAAAAAGACCCCCATACATACCAGAACTAGATGATCCATCATATACTAGAACCATGGGAAACAGAGATATTCCTTATGGGTATGATTTTAAGACTAGAACTCATGATATTTTCTGTTTTGTAAACTCTAGCACATCTGTATATGGCTCTCTTTCATTTACCTTAAAAAAAGAGAAGTTGAAGTTTCTCTAATGTGATGGTTTAAATTTAATTGGTAATTGACATAATTATTTTATCAGATTCTGGAAGATAAAAACACAAGCATTACATTGTGCATATCTGAGAGAGTTTTTCTCCTTTTTGTCATTGACATGATGTCATGATGATGTGATGAAATGTCTGCAAGAAAATATATGTATAATTTGCATACTAGGCCAAGAAAACAATATTTCCCATTTAGTGTCTTTTACTAATTAAATGAATATGCAATTTCAGGTATGAGGTACTGATTGAAAACCTTATGGACCCTTCGCATGTTCCATATGCGCACTATGGATTAATGCGTACTCAAAAACCTAAAGGCAGGCATATAAGATAAATGTTTTAACTTTAGTAAATTCCTATTTAGTATTTACTTGATATATGACACTAACATATGTAGGGATTAATTAACTTAACAGTGAAAACTGATAGAGAAGGGGGCAGGCCACTTGAATTGTCAATTGAAGAGTTAGATATCAATGGTTTCAGAGCAGATCAGGGTTGGAGCA
Organism: Sesbania bispinosa; assembly: GCA_026901365.1. NCBI lineage: Eukaryota > Viridiplantae > Streptophyta > Magnoliopsida > Fabales > Fabaceae > Sesbania > Sesbania bispinosa. The sequence continues at coordinate 626,692 of QLOH01000077.1, read as the reverse complement.
ACAGCAAATTTATGCCACCATGCATTTTTTATGCATACACTCCAGATCAACCTGTGTCATCTGCTGAAACTCAGGTAACATGTTAATTTTTGAATAGAAATATATGATCTTTAGATTACAAACAATGCCGAGCTAGTTGTATAAGGTTGTTGCATAATATGTGTTTAACTTAATGCAGAAACCATCAGTTCAGAAGAAATTTGCTTTAATCTTTGTTTGTATTCCGGTTAGTCCTGGTAAAAGCAGATTGATATGGTGCTTCCCAAGAAACTTTGGACTTTGGATGGAAAAAATTGTGCCAAGATGGTTTTTCCATGTGGGACAAAACCTGATTCTAGATTCAGATTTATATCTTCTCCATGTTGAGGTAATTCCTATTTTAATTTATAAATTATTTATCTTGTTGACTTGTTGGTTCCATCAATCTGCTTTTTCCTCTTCAAGTTATTATATTATAAGCTCTGCTGATGAAATAAACTAAACTATCACACTGACAAATTTATAAAATGCACTGTTCTAGTATATATGTCCTTGCCAGTTGCCACTGGTATTATATTATGTTTACATCTGACCAAAATAGTGTACCTTTCTTTCTTTCCCTTCTTTCCTGGCCAGTTTCATTTTCCCCAGTTTAGGTGTCAATACTAAATAGAGCAAAAGTAATATGTCCCTGGGAAACAACTACATAGTTTGGTTCCTCATATTTGGTTATTAAATTCTTTTAATAGGAACATAAAATAATGGATGTTGGTCAAGCCAATTGGCAAAAGGCCTGTTTTGTGCCAACAAAAGCAGATGCCCTTGTGATTGGCTTCAGAAAGTGGTTAAAGAAGTATGCTGGTGGTCAAGTTGATTGGAGAGGAAAGTATAGTGGGGCTCTTCCTCCAACACCTCCAAGAGAACAGCTTATGGACAGGTAACTCTCATAAGATTGCACTTGAACATGGAAGTTTCAATTTAGTTATAATTCAAAAAGGCAGACAACATCCTTTAATGTGTGTCTTAAGGGAAGAAATATAAATTTCTACTGAAGTCAAGCATAAATCAACAATTTTCCAATATAAAATTCTAAATAGAGCAGCAGTGCTATACTTTTCCTTGAAAGTGACTCTTATGAATTCTTTTTAAGGCTTAATTTCACTTTTAGTTCCTATGATCTACTATTAGTGTTTCATCCAATTGATAACTGAACTAAGTGATGTGAATGATAATTTTTTATGTTGAAAGAGAGAGAAGGAACATTATTTTTCCAAAAATTGTCAAAATTTATCATATTCAATTTTGTTAGCAATTAGATGAAACACTAATGGTAAGTCCACATTTACTTAATTAGAAAAGTAGGGAACTCAACTCAGGTGGAGACAAAAGAAAACTACAGGATCAAAATCATGCACTTGTAAAACTATGTGGACTAAAAGTGTAATTAAACCTTAAAAATAATTCATAACAGTCACTTTCTATAGAACAAGGAAAAGAATCAATAAGAGTACTTCTATACTGTTAAAAAATTCATCCCCCCCACCCTCATGACCAATGAAATACCATAACTATGGTGGTGCATGATTAAAATAAAGATGAAAATGATAACTAAACAAAAATAACTGTTAAAATTAATGATCTCACTGAAAAGTTTGCATCCCTACACTACATCCAATGAGGTTTTCAAGAACACAATTGCACATGTTACTAATATACAATTATTTTTCAACAGGTACTGGACACATGTGGTGAATTGCCGGAGTTGCAGTAATGCTTATAAGAGCCTCAATGTGGTTGAAGTCATGTTGCAGATCATATCTGTTGCTTCAATTGGAATTGTTGCCACAATGAAGCAGGGTGTAATATCAGCAACAGCAAGAAATTCAATGGTTGTCTTAGCAGTACTCTCATTTGCATTGTCTAGGTGGTTGGCTCACTTCATATACAAAAACTTCCGTTATCATGACTACAACCATGCCTTTCGCTGAAATGTGTCTCCATAGTTCTTAATCTCCAATTATATGTATAGTGAAGTGAAGCTCTACAAGAACAAAGTCACTAAATATAGATACTTTGGAGGAGTTCTGGAACATTTGTACATTATATAATATTAATTATTAAGTTCATACACATAGTTTTGTTGGCTTGAACTTTAAAATTGTGTTTCTTTCTTTCTTTCACTTTTACCACAATGAAAGCATCCGCCAAGATTAAGTTCAAGATCTTCAAATTCATTAATGAATATGATATTATAAGCATGTGAAAACACTAAGCAAGATCATGGACCACCTAACAGTGGTTGGTCGCGGAAGTGGACTATGACTCCAGTGGACTATGACTCTAGGTGGACTTTACCTGGGGTTTGAATCTTCAAAGACAAATGAAGACAAAAAAAAAAAAAAAAGCAGCATCATGGGCCACAGGAATAATAATTTTTTTTTTCATTCTCCAAGAGAACAAACAATACACTATTAACTAAACTGTCCTTTTGAGGATCTTCGGCCAAGTGATGGGAGAAAATGTCATCACGAGTTAGTGAATTTCAAGATCTAAGGAGCATCTATCTCAACAAGGATTTTATTACAAATCACCTATTAAAGGAGATTCAAACTTCTAACACAGTTGTCATGAGCAAAAGTCAAAGGTCAATCAGCTACCGTTCTTGAAGTGTGCAGGAAATTCAAAGTGCATTTGACTTGTTGTCAATGGGATACATGTGTGCCCCGCGTTTAGAAAATGAAGCTTTTTTGCATACTCTCTTTAGTGCCTGTTTGGTTTACAGTTGACTACAATTTATTCTAAAAATTAATGGTTGAAATGAGTGATACACGTTTTACGAAGTAGTTTGGACGGGAATGATTTAAAATCAATTTCACAAAACCATGGTTTCATAGTGTAGTAACTGGGAATCGAACGAAGGTAATACTTATTTCTAGACTTTACACCTTTCATACATGTCAAGGATGTGTATATTATACTATATTTTGATAATGGTGCTCATAGTTTTATTAATTTTTTTAATTTATAAACTTTTAAATGACAAATAGAAAGAATTTCAAAATTCAAATTATACAATTTTAAAAATTCTAAAATTATCAACCAAATGCACACTAAAAGCTAATATGGTTAAGTTTCTAGTTAAGTTAGGCTAATACAACATTGTTAATATGGCAATCTTTTTCTTATTTTTTATTTTAGTTTTTTTTTTCTTTTCAAAACAACATTTGTTTTTAAATCCCAAATTGTTTAATATGTGTTTCCTGGAGCACGAACTCGATTGATATGGAGCTAAAGTCACAAAAGTTATACTATACATATCTGGATTGATAGCCTTTCAGTGCACCTCTAATTAATTTGACTAAGGTGTTAACTACCAAATGTGCTCCTCCTGTAAATATGAGACCATGCTATATGTTTGAATTATCAAGTAAATTTGAGTTTTCTTATACAAAGTGAGAGTGTTATCTCTTCTCTTCATAAACTTGAGGCACATATGGTTAAAACATTTATATATATGATTCCCTTTAAGCAAGATTTCAGTTTAAGTCTTTGTATATGAAAAAAAATACTTTGTTAAGAGAGTTAATTCCACTATGATGTGAATGTTTTCAACTCAAGCAGTGTTACCTCACCGTGTAGAATATTTATGGTTTAAAGAAAAAAAAAAGGGAGCATGTCCATCAATTAAGGGAGAAGTTTGGGAATTTCTACTTTATTGCTATGATTCTCAAGAGTACATTTGGGGAAAGAGATCATAAGATAAAGGTAACCTTTTAACCATTTCATAATCTTGTATTTTGTTTGATAAGAATTCTAGTTTTACACTCTTATTACCATCACAAGTCACATCATGTAAAACATTTAAAATTTTAATGGTATTGCATTTTTCTGTTGACGAGGTCTTCCTTTTTAAACAAAATGCAATGTCTAAAATATGTCGCTATATGCCTTAAAATATGTAGGAAGAATTGCTTGTTCATCCTTTTAGATAAAGATAATAATATAATATATAATACTTTGTGTACTTTAAAATTGGTTTCTTAATGCTAAATCATATAGATCATTACTTAAATTTCACTTTTATTAAAAAATTACACTTTTTTATAAACAATTATTACTTTTTAATTCATTAATTAACTTCCAAAAATGACTCCTTTACAGTATTAATAAATTTTAAAAAAAAATATTAACAATACATTAATAATGTAATAATATTGTATATTATTATTCTTTTAATATTATTATTTAATAAATTTAATAATATATAAAGTGTTTAATTTATTAAAAAATTATTATCAATATCAATATAATTTAATAAAATTCACGTAACCTTTACCTAATAACCAAAAATATATTAAAAAAATATTAGAGAATACTTATATTACTAAATATTACTCAAAACTTAAAAAACCAAAAGGAAGAAAAAAGGGGGAAAAGAAGGCAGGGATGGAGTAGAAGTAAAGACTTGACAACTTGGAAGCAGTAAACACTAAACAGAACAAGAAACAAACACAGAGACGCCATCAGATTCAGATCCACCATCGCCATCATCCTCCACTCTAAACTTTACACCAAACCAACACTCTTTCTTAATTCTTACACACTACGCTTTACCTTCTTCTCTTCACTCTCAGATCCCAAAACAATGAAGGACTCCAACTCCTCCTCCACCACCAGAACCGAACCCATAGGCCAAAACCTCATCAAACTAATAAGCAACCTCTGTTTCTCCCTTTTCGTCTTCTCAGTCCTAATCTTCACCGTCATAGCCATTACCTACCAACCCCCTGACCCATGGCTCGAGTCTTCCCCAGCACTCACTAACCTCTTCACCCAATCCGAAAACGCTACTTTCCACATCGACACTTCCATCATCAAAACCGGCGAAGACCTCTCCCCTTCACCGCAGGAACCACCTCTCCCTCTTCCTCCGGCCGCCATCGCCGCCGCCCCCGCCATCACCGAAGCCGTAATCGAGAAATCCGAGGAGAAAATCACCAATTCCTCCGCTCCTCTCCCATCTCCCTCCTCCGTCTGTGACCTTGCCGCCGGAACCCTAAATTGCTCCGACCCTCGCCTCCTCATCGCCATCGAGAGGTTCAACCTACGCTCCTTCAAGTCCATTTCCTTCTTCGAGTACCAGACGCCGGTGAACGGTTCCTCTCCCAATGAATGCGATGTCGCGTGGCGCTTCCGCAATAAGAGGGAGAAGTCGTGGCGGAAGTACCGCGATTTCCGGCGGTTCAGGATTTCCGTCACTGATGACTGTAAGTACAAGGTGGTTCACGCCGGCGGCTGGCATTCCGGCACCAACGCCCGCCGCAACACCACGCTCCGGCCTCGAATCAATGGTAAGGGTAAAACCTTACCGCGAATTTCAAACCGTGATGATGAGATCAATGACACGATTCCTACTTTGGGATCGGAGAGTAATTTTAGGAATGGGAAGTATTTGTATTACTCGCGGGGTGGGGATTATTGCAAGGGGATGAATCATTATCTGTGGAGTTTCTTGTGTGGGTTGGGTGAGGCTATGTATTTGAATAGGACTTTTGTTATGGATTTGAGTGTTTGTTTGGCTTCTACTTATAATCCTAGTAATAAGGATGAGGAAGGGAAGGATTTTAGGTACTACTTTGATTTTGAGCATTTGAAGGAGGTTGCTTCCATTGTGGAGGAAGGTGAGTTCTTGAGGGATTGGAAGAAATGGGATAAGACTCATCTTAAGAAGAAGAAGATTCCTGTTAGGAATGTTGTCACTTACAAGGTCACTCCTATGCAGCTTAAGAAAGATAAGAGTACCATCATTTGTAGGAAGTTTGATGCTCCAGAGCCTGAGAATTATTGGTATAGGGTTTGTGAAGGTCAGGCTGCAAAGTATATTCAGAGGCCTTGGCATGCTTTGTGGAAATCCAAGAGGTTGATGAACATTGTTACGGAGATCAGTGGGAGATTGGACTGGGATTTTGATGCGGTCCATGTGGTTCGTGGAGAGAAAGCTCAGAATAAGGAGCTATGGCCTCATTTGGATTCGGACACGTCGCCGGATGCTCTTCTTGAGAAGCTTAAAGGGATGGTTCAGCCTTGGAGGAATTTGTATATTGCCACCAATGAGCCTTTTTATAATTACTTTGATAAATTGAGATCGAATTACAAGGTTCATTTGCTTGATGATTATAAGGAACTGTGGGGAAATACAAGTGAGTGGTACAATGAAACCAGTCTTCTTAATAATGGGAAGCCTGTTGAGTTTGATGGGTACATGAGGGCTGCAGTGGATACAGAGGTCTTTTACCGTGGAAAGACAAGAGTGGAAACATTCTATAATTTGACTAAAGATTGCAAGGATGGAGTTAATACATGCTGATCAGGTTGGCAATACTGATTTTGATTCTTGTTCAGAATTTATTGTACAATCAGGCCTTCCTTTTCGATTCAGTTTCAGATTCATACCATGGGCTTAAATTTAAGCTTATTGTTGTACTTGCTTGTTCTTTTATTGTATTGATGATTTATGTTTATTACCATGATTTTGTATACAACATACTATAGAATCACTTTCTCTCCTCTTATTCTTTAGTTATGCACTTTCTCGCAAGCTGCTAAATCCTGTCCTGATCATCTCTGTCTCTTTTCTCCTTAGAACATTTGTTCCCGGAATGACCAAATCAAATTGAAAATTAAGAAGTTCCTTTGCTGAAGCCTTTTAAGATTCTATTTGACATTTAGGTTTGGATCGAGGCTCTGCATTATTTTTGTTTTCAAGCTATAATGAAATATTTCATCTTTAAACACAAACTGTCACCCTGATGGATATTGAACCAAACCTTTTGACCTCAATCCTACAAGCTACACCATCTATCTGCAGTTACATCATTTATGTATTAATATCATTGGAATGACTGATTTTTTTTTACATCTAGGAATTGTCATTTTTTGGGCAGACCACTATCCCCATGCTGCCATCCATCAATGATGCTACTTTGAATTCATTCAAGGATTTCATTTTTGAACATTCTAGGTTAACTATAGATTTTGTGCATTTTTCTTGCCTTACTTGCACGTGACTTGTCAACACCCCCTCAAAATCACTGTGAATGTGCCGTGCCATCTCTAATATGGTGCCCGCTAGTTTATGTTTCTGCAGAAAAGGATTCTTCTTAACTTAAGCATTGAGCAATAGTTGTTATAAATCTTGCATTGAGGTCAAATTGTTTGCTTGAACTGATTATATCAGAGGCAAGCTGTGTATTAGATAATGAAATGATCAGGATACCTTCTTCATCAGTTTTGTTTGAATTCTGCTCACTAGATCACTTTCACATTTCTTATTTCCTACTGTTAATTAACTGCATTGTAGTTGTACTGTGTCAGCAATGCATCTCTTTCTGTTTCTTTTTTCTTTGGCATTTGAAACAACTGCTGCATGTTATCCTGCATAAAGTGATACAGATTCATCTGTTAGTTTAAACATGACAGAGGCGCAAGATTACGCTCCAGGAGGAAGGATGAGCAAATTTGTTTTCAATGAATCGGTAAAGCATGGGGCCCAAGAACTGATGTTCTGATCAATTTTTCGTTTCTTTTTATAATATAAAAAAGTCCTTAGCACTACTTGAACCTATGACCTCTAGTCTTAGCCAAATCTTTGGCTGCCCCAGCCAGCCACTCAATTACACCAATTACACTCAATTAAACCAATTACAGGTTTAGAGTTTATCCAAACTCTTGGGGATTTCTCCCTCTCCATGTTGTTTTGCTAAATGTGGACCACCGAGGCCATCCTTCTCCTAAATTCACTAAATTCACTGAAATTGAGCTACTCGGTAATGGAACGGTTTGGACATTGCAACGTTTCTTCCATCTTTAGGTAGAAGGTGCTTTGAGTCCTTGCAGATATGACTAACTATATTAATATTCCTGGCGTAGAATTATATCCAGACATTTTACGGACAATCCAAGCAGGAAATCGTAGTGTCTTGTTTCAACAAGTAGAAGATCCTCTGATTTTGGGACACCATAAAGTTCCCAAACGTGTAAAAACTTGCACCAAAATTTCAGTTACATTGTGTTCGTGTGACAAATCCACATGGTCAACTACTATATAGAGTAAATTATTCCAACATCCCCTCAATTTTACACTTTTATCACAAAACCCTCTATTTTAAAATCCTACATAAAATCTCAATTAATCTAACTTTGTTAGGAATATTCCGTTAAAAACATTTTTTATTATTTATTAAAAAATATTTTTTAAAATATCCAACATTACCCTTAAAACACCCAATTTCTAATTAAATTATCCGAATTGAGACATGCAATGAAATCCCAACGTAAAAAACCTCTATGTCTCTCACGCAAAAACCCTTTTTCTCATTCTCTTTCTTTCTTACTACCCCAATATTTATTATTTTACATATTAATTTTCTTTTATAATTTATGAAGTTTTTTTTTATTAAGATCCATCCTAAGAATTTTTTTAACCTATTAATACTTTAGAAATTGATCTCAATAAATTATTTTGGTTCATTTTATTAGTAATTTATGCAATTGAGTCTTTAATTAAATTTTTAATAAGAAATATTTTAAAATAAATTTCTTTATTTTGCTGGCGAATTTTGTTATTCAAAATAATGTCATTTTGAAAAAATTGTATGATGTTCTTTGTTTTTCTTGTGTTTTCTTTTATTCACTAATGCGAAAAAAAGAGAATAATATATTTATGAAATATAAGGAGTTTATGTAAAGCTTAAAAATTGAGACATTTTTATGTAGTAAAGAAAAATTCATAGTTTGTAAGGGCATTTTGGTCAATTTAATACAACAGATAATTATTGACTGCTGACTAACATTTTCATTAAGTTTATTATAGAAAATTGGGTTTAGGTGCATTGTACTTTTAAAATTGAAGGGATTTTATGTAAGTTTTCAAAATAGAAGAGATTGTGTTGGAAATACAAAATAGATGAGAGGTTGAATAATTTACTCCAAAATGTTCTATAGTCTAAAACATAGCAAAAATAAAAATCTATAGTAGCATTGTTATATAAACGAAAAAACTAAGGTTAATTTATGTCCTTGAAATCTCCGCTAAAAGGGCTAACATCATCCTAACGTGGATGTTCCGTGTTTGTGCATGTAGGATTGCCTCACACACCTTAAACCAAAAATAAAATTATGTCCCTAAATAATGGGTGTCAAGTCATAATCACATCCTTCATATAATCGCATTAGAAGGGTTGGTAAATCTTTTGAACGATCTTAGGGTTTAATTTCTAAGCTGAAAAGTCATAATCAAGTTAGGTGGTGTGATAGAAAAAGCGAAATGCATACATAAATTATGTAGATTTTTATTCCTACTTTTTTTCTTAGAAAACAAATTAATTTTCATTATAATTTAAGACAGTTTTATAAATTTCTTAAGATTTTATATTAATATAATATTTAATGTATTATAATATAATAACAAATACATTTATTGTTTTAATTATTAAAAATTTATCAACCATAAATCATAAACGAATGTTTTCAATGATTTCAGTACAAATTTTTAACATTTTGTTTTGGACTTGCGACGATTTTATCTTGTAGCATAAGCCATGTACGCAAGGTAAAAACTTATTAATAAAACATATAGATTTAACAATAACACATGAAATATTTCAATGTAAAAAAGAACTTTATTTCATTCATTAACATTTAATTAAAAAAAATAATTTCTCATACCTAAGTCCTACCTCAACAAATATTGATTCTTTAGGTGATAAAAGACATTACCCTTATCTGGAAAATGGTTCATGTCATGAGCGACAAAACAAAACCACACAACTTCGGAATTGCAAGTGAGACAAAAACCAAGAATTGTTAATTGTATATCATGCTACAATTTCTGGCCAAATAAAGATGCAAAGATCAAAATATAACAAATGTCAGCTATAGGTCACAACAAAACAAAGTCATTGAATTAAGTCTATTCATCCTCCTGGCTGCGTAGTCTGGCTGTTTTGTTTGTCACAACAACATCAAGCTGTGCAGCTCTCTCAACTATTTCCTTTCTCTTTCTTGTGGATACATTGTGTGCAATCTCAGCACAATAAGTCCTAAAATAAAGAAAAATAAAGTGGTAAGAAAGACAATATAGTTGCAATGCAATAAATTCAAAACAAATTAGGGGTCAAATGTCTCACCTATTGTGCATCATAAGTAGTTCCACATCTGTAACATTGTGAACAATAAATTTCTTGAAACCATTTGGGAGATAGTGACGAGTTTTCTTGTCTGAGCCATAACCAATGTTTGGCATCAAAGTACATCCCTTGAACTTTCTCCTAACACGAGAATCTATACCCTTGGGTCTGCGCCAGTTTTCCTGTTGAAAACAAATTGGATCAAATATATACACATTAGAACAAAATCAACCAATTATAATATATTTTACAATCAAAATATTAGTAAGGTCAATTAAGAACATAAACAACCAATATCAGAAATGAGACACTCCACAACCATCCATGTATACTGAAATGTGACACTCCACAACAATCCATGCATACTAAAATGGCCAAAAAAAGAAACCCTTAAAACTTTCATATTTCTTTTATAATGAGAAAGGTTCTTCCTTAGATATGGAAGCAAAGTTTGATCATAGGAAAATTGATCAAATTTAACATTTTACATTTGAAGATGTAAACAAGCAAATAGTAACAGGAGAGACTTGTATAGATAGAAAGCCAACTGTGTCACAAGATCTGTTTTAAATATATGCCCTTCAAACAAAATGTACAGCTACTACAGATAAAAAATTCTGGACATCAGATACCATGGACTTAAACATGATAAATTCAACACAACAATAATAATATTATATAGAAGGAACAAGCTTGATCTGCAATCTCAGCCGAAAGATGGTGATTTTTAGGATAATAATCACAGAAAAATCAGTGTATTATGGAAATTTCATCACAGATTGCAGAACAGCAAATTATCTTATAAAGCCAAAACTTGAACACATCATGGTAAATAAATTTTTGCATTACTTTTATAATAAAAAGGATTCTTCATTAAATGAGATACATATACATATTCTAATAAAAAAATTTATGTGACTTAATATCCATTTATTCAAGATGTAAACAGGGAAATAGTAACAGAAGGCTTATATTGAAAGAAGGCCAACTGTGTCGCAAGACCTGTAAAATCTCTATATGCCCTTAAAACGAAATGTCCAGCTACAACAAGACAAAAGTCCAATCTGGACATTAGATACCATGGGCAATATATATGATATTATAAACAAAGACAAAATAATTAATAACTAAAAAACATTAATAAGGAAATATGCAAGAGATCAGATGGTAGTGCATGTTAGTAATCATCATTCTGTTGCAGAATTGATGGATAAATTTCATCATTTCTCATTGCATTACATGATATGAAAAAACATACTTAAGATGAAATCATAAATCCAAGCAGAATTGTTGCATAAATAATAACATTTTTCCCAGAGTGAAAACTCCCAGCAGAATAATAAAAAGAAACTACCAGGTTGATTTAAATGGTAAAATTGGTGGGTCAGGATCAGACAGTTTATCATTCACCAGGGTGCACCAAAGGAGCAAGTATGACTGGGTGTCAAAAAGTTGTCATCAAGTCCCATATCCAAATGTAAACAAAGAAAACTAAAGTAAAAGGCCTTTATGTTTTTTTTACACAAAAAATAAAATAAAAGCACAACACCACTTGTTAGAACACAAATTATAATTCAAATCTGTAGATGGGATCAGATAGTCGATCTATCACCAGGTACGAAAAGTAGTAAGACTGGGTGTCAAAAACATATCCTCATATCCCATTTCTCCACAAACAAAATTGAAATATAAAAGGGGCAGAGGTAACAGAATATCAGTCGAATCGAGATAAAAGTAAACCAGCAAACAAAAAAGATGAAACTTGAGAACAAAAATGAAAACAAAAGCAAGCCAATTCAATTTTTTCAAACAACAAGAGGATAAAATTGACAATACAAGATGCAAGATAAAATTGCAGGATCAGATAAAAATGTCAATCACCATGTTACACCTTTTGGTGCAAATTAAGACTGGGGCGACAAAACACTATCATCATATCCTTTCCAAACACAAGGCAAAAAAATTAACCTCATGAAGTTCAACATCCAGATGCAGTTGAAAGCAGAGAGTAACGTCACAAAAACACTTAGCCATAGGATATACACTAACTTTTTCAAACCCAAATAAAAAAAACCCTACCGAAATCAAATCAAATTACATATCCAATAAACAGCATAAAAAACTGAATGTGTTATTACCTTGACGGAGATTTTGCGGTCACTCTGCGGCCTCTTGAACTTCTTGACCCGCTTCTTCACGATCTTCTTCGAAAGCAACGGCACGGCCATTTTCGCTACTCTGGCTTGGTGCTTGTGCTTTAGTTTGTGAACGTGTTCTATATATAAGCACGGCGTCTAGGGTTTATTATACGGGAACGTAATGCAGTCTTTCATAGGGTTTTTTGGATAGCAATGTAATGGGATTGGGCCAAGTTAGAATTCTTTTTGGTCTAGGCCCACTGATTCTTAACGTAACGTAGCCCAGTGAAAAGTTGCTTTTAACACCCTTTTTCTATTCACACCCCTAATCCCCACTTTTGAGTTTTTTTTCCAAACTAGCATCTTCCCATTATCCCTCCCCCATCCCTACATCCTATCCACTATCACAGCAACTGCAATCTCCACCTCCTCCTCCTCCTCGGCACCCCAACAACCACTTCATCAAATTTTTTCTTTTCTTTTTTTAGATATTAATATCCAAAAAAAAAACACTTTTGAAAAATAATTTTCGGTAAAAATAACTTCTAAATATTGATTTCTATAAAAAAAATATCTAATATACATTAATTTTTGAAAATATATTTTTTATATAAATTTTCAACTTTTAGAGACGAAATAAATTTAGTTTAAAATTCGTTCCTAAACCTCTAAGAAACAAAAGAATCTTGTCTCAGTTTTAGAGACGGGAAAAATTTATATCTCTAATTCGTCTCTAACATGTTTAAAAATGAAAAAATTTCATTTATAAAAATACAATATTTGAGGAAATGTCTTTATCCCAAGACTACCACTAATTCCATATGATAAAAATATACTACATTTTAAATTTCATGGTACATTCTTTGTTTCCTATCGTTATTTCACTGAGCTTTTCTTTACCTTTTTTAAATTTTAACATACATTAATTATGTTATATTGTTGTTTTATTTGTAATGAAAATAAATAAAAATTAGCAAAATTTATATAAATTACGAGTTAAAAATATAAGAAAAGTGTCAATGATAATTAATTTATAGATTAAAGGCAAAACACATAGGAATAAAAGTTTTGCAATAAAAATTATTAATAATTAAATTATAGGATAAAATAAATCACATGTGATGAAAAATCTATAAAAAAAATATATTAATATGTAAACTACTTTGTTAATATCAATATATAGTTGGTAATAAAAATTTTGAACTTTAATGGGAGCAATAACAAATGAACATGTAGTTGAAAAAAATGTTTAATTGGTATCAAATATAATTATTGTGCAATAAAGTTTTTAGTTGATGCCAATGAGATTATATATTACTTTGTCATTTAAATTAAAAATTGTTTTACTACATATTTGTATTTATGTTGAAGGTAGTCAAACATATAAAATATGAGAAGACAAACATTATTTACACTAATTCTTATGATATTTTTACACTCATGTTTATTATGTTTATTTTACAATCATGTTAATCATATTTTTTTAGTCTTTATAGGTCTTCGATTAGGTTTACTATTTGTGTGTCATTTATTTATAATCATTATATAAATAATATTTTAAATATTTATAACATATATTTTGCATGTATTATTACATTATATTTTTTATAGCAACTTGTTTTATATTTTTATTTTTCACTTATGTTTATCATGTTTTTTCTTCACATTAATTGTTATCATATTTTTACACTCATTTTTTATTTTTTTTTCCCTTTTACAATCATGATAGTCATATTTTCTTTTATTCTTTTCATATCTTTGAAAAAATATGTTTTTTATGTTTTAATTATTTACTAATTATATGCCCAATGTTGTAAATATTTATACAGCCTTCATGTGAAAGAATTGTGGATGTGGAGTGAGAATCCGAGGATTATTGGCCAATAGTATCAGTGACTTATCTTTGTTATGGTTTTTCACTTATTTATAGTACCATTTGGTTATCGTTACAATGTAAAATCAAATTTACAAAATTGATTTTAAATCATTTTTGTTCAATGTATTTCGTAAAATGTGTATCACTCATTTTTAATCATCAATTCTAGAATTAATTTTAGCCAAATGTAAATCAAACTAGCATTTAGTTGTTGTTAATTCTCCCACTTTTTCTTTGTTTATCATTACCAATGAAGAACAGACGTGCCTACCCAAAAGTTTCTTCACGGGATTCAATTAACAATGGTTTTGACCAATCATAGAGAAGAAAACAAAGGAGAGTGAAAAAGATGAAAAATCCCTCAAATTGGATTCGTGGACAGTGTAAAACTTGCAACAACCAACGCAAAATAGCAAACGAACGCCAACTCGTCAACCGCCTACATAGAAATCTTCGTTAAACTAAGAATAACGTGATGAAATCACATTTAATGCATATTTTAGATGCAATTTTTAGTCAATCTTAATAGAAATATAAGTTTAAAGTGAAAGAAAATATAAAAATACATGTGTTTTGTGTTTAGTTTAGCATTTAGGATTTTGTGAAAATTAGTTAAGAATATTGTCAATTCATGCATGTTCTCACCTTTAATGAATTTTTTTTGTAATTGAAAGGAAAAAATCAAGAGTTCGGAAGCAAGCAATGAAGAAAACAAAGGAAAGGATTCAACGATTTTACAGTGAAAACCTACTGATTTTACGATGGCAAACAAAATGGATTACCTCCTATTGAGTCGTGCGCGTTTTTACGCTCGAAATCCACCGTAGGCACGCTCGGACACCAGAATTAATATAAATACATGTCAGGAATAGAATTAATCAGTTTTGGACGATTCATTTCACTTCTCTCCGATTTTTCTCTCTGGATTGGGGCTTAGGGTTATGGACACAAGTCTTGGAGCACCAATCCTTCAACATGAATCCAATCTTTGTGACATCTTTTCTTCTTCTCTTATTTCTCTCATCATGTGTAGCTAAATTCTTGTAGTTAGGGGATGGGGAATCCCAACCAAAACTTGTAATTCAGATTTTTACTTTAATTCAAGTTGATTTTCGTATTTTGATTGTTTATCTCTGTTCTTAATGCTTCTATGAATTGGCCACTTGTAGTTAATGTTAGATTACTCTTGACAACTGGAAGATTGCTTTAGGAATTGGATTTGGGATAAACAACATGATTGGAGATACTCTACGAATAGAGATTAACAATTGCGAGATCATTGAGACTCTTGAACCTAATGCTTTTTTTAATTGAGGATTTATAAGGAATTAGGGTTATCAATTAGGGAAAAGAGTGTTAAGTTAAGGAATTAACCTTCATTTACAATAGTGAGTTGATCTTCAAACACATTTCTACAACTTGGATTAGAGTGAGAATTTGGATTACATTGGTGGAGATTGAGTGAACTTATACCCTGACACTTTTTGTGAATTGTTAATCTTTGTTAATCATTCTTCTAATCATCTGTTTTCTCCTTATAGTTGTTCAGTCTAGTCAATTGTTTTTCCTTTCTGTTCAACATAAATTCTGCATTTTACTCAAGTTTATTGCAATCACAACTTAAATTTCTTTCAACTAGTTACAATCTATGTGAATTGGTACTTGAAATTTCATTCCTCATGGGACGATACTCTTACTTTCATTATATTACTTGTTACGATTCGGTGCACTTGTCGAGTGAGCATCAAGTTTTTTACGTCGTTGCTGGGGAATGCTTGATTCAATATCAATAATAGCAGTAGATTTGCTAGTTTGGATTCTATTTTGGTCAAGCCAAATGGCATCACCAAATACTCGTAATGCCCATAACGGGTCCTAAAGGCAGTCTTAAGTATGTCCTCACTCCTAATCTTAATCTGGTGGTATCCTGATCGTAGATCTATCTTAGAGAATACTGACGTTCCCCTAAGTTGATCTAGCAAGTCATTAATCCTAGGTAGTAGGTATTTGTTCTTAATGGTTACCTTGTTCAAATGCATAAAGTCCACACATAACTGCATACTCTCATTCTCTTTTTAACCAGGAGCACTGGTGCTCCCCATGGTGACACACTAGGTCGGATAAACTTCTTTTCTATCAACTCCTCTAGTTGGTCCTTAAGTTCACTCAGCTTTAGTGATGACATCATATAGGGCGCCTAAGAAATAGGTCTCGTGCCCAGCACGAGATCTATTGAAAACTCTATCTCTTTGTCCGGAGGTAAGGTCGTCATCTCACTAGGGAAAACATCTTGGAACCCCTTAATCGTAGCTATACTACGCAAATCGGAACTAGGGCCTATAGTTGAGGAAAACACTAAAATAAAACATTCACTCCCATTAGACAGACGTGCAAAAACTTGATTGCAGCTAGACAATAGAATCATTGGTTTCTCCCTCGAAAAGAGGAAGAGCAGGAAAGACAACAACCTCATTAAAGTAGTCAAGCATGACTTGGTTCCGAGACAACCAATTCATGCCCAAAATTATATCCATACCTCTAAGGGATAAACAACTCAAATCTACCTCAAAGGTTTTCCCCTGAATTTCAATGGAACGTTTTAAACATGCAAGGAAAGTGGGGGTTGCCTCTTTGGCAGGGGTAATGACATTTAATTGATAAGGTAAGCTACCAACGGGTATGTTCATGCTCTCCACACATTCATGAGAAATAAAGGAATGGGTTGCCCCAGAGTTATACAGTACAATTAAGGTAGATCCTCTAAATGAACACGTACCTCGCAGAAGATCACCGACCTGAGATGTCGTCTCCCCACTAAGGGTGAAGACCCGGTTGGTGACAGAAGAAACACTTGCCTTGCCCTTTCAGACACACACCCCTATGGGTTTTCCCACAAAATGTGCACACCGGAGTCGTATGAGTGGAAGGGAGAGCAATTTGCTTACCCTTCCCTCCATGCCCAAAAGCCTTGCGGTTCTTCCTCACCAATACCTCTTCCCGCTTCCTCTTGCAGTTTACTGGTGGCGGGGCTGCAGTTTTCCCCAAATTCTTCTTAGCGATATAAACTTGTTAACTAGGGCCGGGAAGTCCCTAATCTCAAGTGTTCCCCCCCCAGTCCATAATCTCTGGCCTCAGACCCCCTTCGAACTGAGTGCACTTCCACTCTTCATCCGGAACAATCTGAAGGTATCGGGAATATTCGGCCAACTCCTCAAACTTAACCACATACTGCCCGACGGTCAAGCTACCTTGCTTGAGTTGAAGAAAGTCTGCCTCTTTTTGCCTTCGGACCGATGCTGGGAAGCACTTGTCCAGGAAGGTGTTCTAAAAGATCCCCCAAGTGAGAGGGGTTCCCGAAGTAGAAATCCCGACACTGGCCCCCTTCCACCAGTCATATGCTTCTCCTCTCAGCATGTACACAGCGAAGCCCACCCTGGACTCCTCTGAGCATCGCATCACGTCAAAAATACGGTTGGGGTCACGGAGCCAGTTAGATGCCACGTCCGGATCATAAGCCTCGTCGAATTGAGGAGGGTTATGTTTCCGGAACTCAACTAATCCTTGGACGAACGGGTCCACCATAAAAGGAGGTGGTGTCCCTGTTGGCCTTCAGACCAACTCCTACAGGACGACAGCATTGGCAGCAGCTTGCTCACGTGCCGCATCCGCCTGTTGGCGATTGGCCTCCACTTGCGCCCGGTTAGATGTCACTTGCTCTCCTATCATCTGAATGAGCATTCGAAGAGTTGCCGCCACAGGATCCTGAGGTTGATCCCGTGGTGAGGGTGGATTGGTCCAAGGATGACCTTTCCTGCCGCCAGCCATAATCCCCTGCACATCATTAAGCAACATCGATGTGATCAGTCTCTCAATTTCATAATAATGCATGGGAGGATAACAACTGACTTCAGGGACAGGCTAATCCACAGTCCAATTGGATTGAACTGCTCTGATACCATAATGTAACGTCCTAATTCCAAGAATAATGTCTGTTGGAAGTACATTCCCGGTTTTTAGAAATTATTTCACGCATTATGAATATCGATAAAACATACAACATAGCTTAGGTAGTCCGACCAATACTTAAGCTTCATATCAATACATTAATCCAAATACAAAGTATGCCAATAATGGCTTAATATAACATAATCAGCTTCTATAGGCATGAGAGGATACCCTTGCACATGTGTCTTGGAATAGCTAAAACATCCCTAAGGGCATCACATGTACTGGGATATCCCGTCAAAAGAATACAAGTAATGTTTATACAAAAAGGAAATCTAAATACATAAGCAAAAAGGGACAACATAACCCATTAGCAGTCCTGCCATACTCCAATGAAGTCTCGGGCTGAGAACCCTGCACATCTAAGAATCCACAAAACGTGTGGTGAGACTAAAGTCCTAGTGAGTGTGATCATGCAAGCAGTGTAAGTGTACAGACAATATATGCACAGCAGAAGTCCATAAACTTAACTCATAACAGTACAATCATTAAACATTACATTCAATCCTTTTGGTGTATTACCCAACACCGGTGGGGTCTTAACACTTAATCCTCTGACCTGGACTAAGCTCAATACCATTCAAGGAACGTCTCCCTTGTGGCCATTTAACCTTCTATTTTAGATTAACATCCACATTCACAATTAAACATTCTTAATCCTCTTGGTTCCAAGACCCATTTTCCTCATTGGATTGAAGTCTCATTTGGTTTCCTCTTATACATTCAGACATATATACACTTTTAGTTCATAAGATCGAAGTAATCATCCTCAAATATGTTCCTCAAGCCTTTAGCCTATAGGGAAAGGGAATAGAGAATGATTTACAACATCAATCCTCTTCCTCAAACCCTAACTATTTCAAATCCCTAAATGTTCCTTCTATTCAACCATTCAATCAATACATACATCATTTAATGCAAATACAAGCAATAAAGAGGAAGGAGATAGAAGGGGGAACATAAAAAGAGTTGACACATAAGAATATAGTGAGTGGGGGGACCACACTCACCTCAATCAAGGAAAAATAGGAAGAATGGAGGGATGGGGATGAAGATGATGATGCCAAGCTCCTTCAAGGTGTGGGAGACCTCCAACCAAGCTCTCTTGCTCCTTCTCTTCCTTTCTCTCTCTACACGTCTCATTCTCTCTCTAAAAGGGGCAAATAACTTAATTATTAATACCCTAGCTGAAACAGTATTTAAAGCTATTCGCGGGCTCTCGCTTAAGTGAGAAAAAGGAGAATCGCATTCTCGCTCAAGCAAGAGATTCCTCGCTTGAGCGAAATTCGTCCAGCAAAATACCCCAACCTCTTTGACTTTGTCTCGCTCGAGCAAGAGCAAGTCAGAGAGCAAACTTAATTTTTGAACTGAATTGCGCTTGGGCGAGAGGCTCTCGTTCAAGCGACCATATCAGTAGCCAAAATCTCTGGTTTTTACTGATATGCTCGCTCAATCGAGACCTTCTCGCTTGAGCGAGAACACCAGAATCCAGATTTCTGGTTTTTCACTCTTAACCCTATTTTCCCTTAATTCCTTTTATGAAAGCATTTTCCCTTATTAATTTGGTTTATAAAATTACTGAAATTTGGGATGTTACATTATGACTTTCAAAACTCTGGCCAGAGCAGTTGTAAGGTCCATCTTACTCAAAGCTTGGGGCGACCCCATTGATACCCAAGTTTTTTATTTAAGGACTAACACTTTCCTATTCTTCTTTGTTGACAAGAAGGAGGAGAATAACATCTTACAGAACGGGCCATGGTTCGTCATGGGGAATATAACAATCCTACAATGTTGGGTCCTAAAAGCATCCATCTATGAGATGGATTTTGAGAAAACATCATTTTGGATGCAACTACATGGATTACCCCTGGACACTTTTAATACTGCCAATGCCACCGAGATAGTTAATAAGTTTAGGGAAGTTCTAGATGTAAACAATCCAATGGTAGAGAGCAAATTGATGAGGACATTTATCATAGTTCAAGCGCTAATTGATATCCGAAAACCCCTTCCTTTTTATTGTTGGGTCCATAGGAGGAACCTTCCAAAGGTATGTATATTTTATAAATACGAGAAACTCAAGGGGTTATGTTTTAATTGTGTGATACTAAGCCATGAACAAAGAAATTGTAAGGCTTATAGAGCAATGGCAGCTTTCAATCCATCCCTACCAAAATATGGCCCCTAACTAGGAGCACCACCGACAAAACCCATCACCCAACCGATGCAGGAACAGTTGAAGTGGGGTTCAACCCACTACAAATCCAGGACGAATGAAGATTCAGCTGGAGAAGGACCCAGGGCAGCTCAAGCATTAAAACCTCAAAGGGGACAAGATGGGCCCCACAAGGAGGAGACAAAACAGCCTTGCGGCACACAACAATGGGTAGAAAAGAGGAGTGGCTCTCCACTATCCCTACTGCAGAACAGGAGGACAAAGGGACAAATTAACCTTTTCTGACACTAGTGACAGGGGAAATATCAATGGTAACACCCCGACAACCATTGTCTCCAGTCCCCCCACTATTTTCCCTGTTATTGTACCCACAACCAGTCAGATTAAAGATTCCAATGACTTAAACCCAATAAGTGTAAGTCTTAAAAGGGCCCCCCTGCCAGCCCAACCCCCACTACTATGGACCTTAAGGAAAACATTAAACGGGATGTCCTGGGCCCAACATATCCCTCCCAGATTGCCATTCATAAGGAAATTATTGGGCTACTAGACCCAATAATAATTCTAGATTTCCCAAGCCCCAGATCCGGAAGTCATGAAGACATTTCTCTTTCTGAAGAAGAAATCAGAAAGTGCAAGTCAATTTGCGCTAATATATTGCTACCTCCCAGAGATTCTGAAATTAATCATTTACCATTGATAAACCAAAATCAACAAGAAAAGGAAAGTCACTAGGGAAGAAAATTCCTACACACAGAATACTACTTTGTAGAATTCCCCGTTGAAGATGAACCTTAGGACCATCCCCCCTCAGAGACTGGCTCAAGAGTTCCTTTTTTTTGTAGAAAATTAACTAATACTAAGCATGTCCAGAACTTTGACCCTTAAAAGGCCAAGACAGGCAGTGGAAGAAGAAGATAATGATGGTAGAAATCAGAACTCAGTTGACTTAGCACCTTTCAGAAAAGACCAACTTGTTGGAGTGACCTTCTAACATTGAAACAACTTTTCCCTTTGTGACGAATTTGATGATTGACAATTATGCACCTAGCTCAAGCATGGATGAGGAGGCGGGTCATACACTTGTAGAAACCACAAGAAATACTATAAGGGGGTTGAATGGTGTTTTAAATGTTCAAAAAGAATTTTCAGAAACCTTTTCACAAGCTAAGAATTTAACAAGAAAAATTGCAAACTTGATGAAACTGGAGTTATGGTACTTGCTGAAATTATTTCAGCAGGTCCAATAAAATTGTTTAAGCTTTTCTTTTAAAGCGTATTTTGATAAAATTATGTTTCAAAAATTTAAATCACTATATTCCAAACCCTTCTTGTTAGTTAAATAACATATATAGAAAGATAAGGGTAGAGAAGACTTAGCCAAGAGATTTATCCCGGTTCACTCATATCCACCGTGAGCTACGTCCCGTCCCAATGCCAACCAGCAAAGGATCTTCCACTAACTGAACAGTTACAAATATTCTTTTACAGTCAAGCCTTTTCAGACTCTAAACAACAAGTATTCTTTTGCAGACAAGCCTCTCCAGGATAAAAAACAAGTATTCTTTAAACAACAAGCCTCTCCAGGCTCAAACAGAAACAATGTATGAAAAGATGTTGCTTAAGCTTTGAAACTACACAAGTTTAAAGCCTAAACTGGGTAAGATTTACGGATAACTGAGTATAACTCAGGATTTTAAAAGATTTGTGTACAAGTGAAGTGAAATAAAATGAATATTAGAGAATTCTTTGAGCAGCACTTTAGCATGTATTTTCACGTAGTCTCTCCCTCTTCTTTATTGCATGAATCTCATATATATAGAGAAAAGGGGTCTGTAGACCGGTTAAAGATCCCCAGAGTCCCGTTGTCTAATAGCTTTATTTCCGTTGTGAGATACAACAGAGGTAGCTGGTAGCAGTAGGTGCAACAAAGGTGGGTAGCAGCAGCGCTGACTCTACTCTTTCTGATAAAGTGTACTTTTTGCAGAGACTATTTCCTTTTTGGTGAACGTGATTTGAAACACGTACAAAAGCTCATGTCCTGACTTTCGAGAAGGAGGATTGCGCAGATAGTATTGCAGAAAGGTGTACGAGACTTGAGTATTCAAAGGAATCAACAAAGAAACTTGATTTTATGCAGAAAAATGACTCGTCGTTTCTTGATATCAGAGGGTACAAGAACTTTAGTAGGTCTTGACCCTTCAGCAAGTTCTTCCTTTTCAGAAGGTTGCATCATTTCATAGAGTTGATCCTTTAGATAGCTGACATGCTTCAGTAGGTTCAGGTTTATCAGCATGTTCAACTTCCTTTATAAAATTGTTGAAACATAGAAGAATTCCTATAAGCAGAATCTTTTTATTTTAACCAAATTTGTTGCTCATTAAAACTTGGGTTATAGAGACTTAAAACATTATTAATCACTTAATAATATTTTGAGACTCAACAACATTGCCTCACCCCCATCCATGATTTGGATAACATGGAATTGTCGGGGTGTGGGGGCTGCCTCGACAATTCGCGAATTAAAAGACTTGTGCAAAGTTTATCAGCCCACCCTTCTATTTTTATTTGAAACCAAAAATCCAGGTACCAAAATAGAGAAACTAAAAAGGAAGCTGAAATTTCATCACTCTTTTGCAATTGATTCACATGGATTATCAAATGGCCAATGTTTGCTCTAGTAGGACAATTTAGAAGTTGAAGTTTCTGAACAGAGTCAAAATTTCACCCATACTTATGTGACTGACAAAAAAGACTCCATGGTTTGGATCACAACTTTTGTTTATGTGAATCCAAGATTTAATCAACAGAGGTCTCCTTAGGCCAGATTGCAGGCGCTTCAAACAAGCAACAATCATCCTTGGTGCTGCATAGGTGATGTTAATGAAGTTCTCTCCCCATAAAAGGGAAGGGATATAACCTATCAATCAAGCCGGGGTGAACCTCTTTAGAGAATTCCTAGAGGATACTAGTCTAATGGAGTTGGACCATAAAGGGTGCAAATTTACTTGGATCAGCAACCCCATAAATGGCTTTACTACCAGGAAAAGGCATGATCGGGTCCTGGTGAATTGGCCTTGGAGGAGCTACTTTCAACATGCTTTGGCTATAGCCTCACCACCTATAAGCTCAGATCACTCTCCTATAATTATGTGGCCAAAACCAAAGCTTAACAGTGGGAAGTCATTTAAATACGAAGCTTTTTAGGAGGATCATGAAGAGTGCGACCAAGTTATTCGGGATGGTTGGCAGGGGGAACCAGGGGATGATAATCCATGGGCAAGATACAAATTCAATGTTAAGAAATGCCCCAATTCCCTTAAAACTGGCATTCCAAAACTTTCAAAAGGGCTGACAGGGAGATTAACTCCCTTAAGAAGTAGCTTGTTGACTTACAGAGCCAACTTGAAGCTGCCTTGAATTGGGATAGAATTAAAGAGTTAAAAAAGGATATAAATCTGTTGTGGCAAAGGGAAGAGAAGTTCTGGGACCAACATTCTCGCTTAAAATGGCTGAAATTTGGGGACAAAAATACGAGCTTCTTCCATGCTACTACGATACAAAGACGAGATAGAAATAAACTATATAGACTAAAAGACCAGTTCGATCAATAGGTCGAAAGGCAGGAGGACATTACCAAGCTTATTCTTCACCATTATGGGGATATCTTTAAATTTGACCATCTTGTTACCTCCTCGGAGTGCCTAGCAGCCATTCCTAAATTGGTGAATGAGGACATGAATGTTGAGTTATTGAAACAAGTGATTATGGGGGAAGTTAAAAAAGTTGTAAATGACCTAGGAGCCCTCAAAGCTCTTGGGCCAGACGGTTTCAATGGTCTATTCTTTAAAAATCATTGAAAGGTGGTCAAGGACGATGTTTTCAGCCTTATGCAGAGTATTTTTCAATACAGGCCAGATCTCACCATACATTAATGAGACAGTGGTTTCCCTCATTTCTAAGGTTCCTCTCCTGGAAAACATAAATCACTTCTGACCAATCAGCTGTTGCAACTTTATGTATAAATTTATTTCTAAGGTCATGGTTTAAAAGGCTGAAACCACTCTTGGGGGCCTAATCACTCGATCAGTCTGCCTTTGTGAGGGGAAGGCGAATTCAAGATAACCTGATCATAGCCCATGAGGTTTTTCATATGCTCAAAAGGAAAAACAAAAGAAGTAGCCAAGCAGCAGCAATCAGAATTGACCTCTCCAAGGCCTGCGATAAGTTGGAATGGCCCTTTCTAAGCCAAAGCCTTCAAGCATATGGTTTCCATCCTAAGTGGATACAACTAATCATGAACCTAGTGTCAACTATTTCCTATAGATTCAAGGTTAAAGGGTTTGAATCTCAGAAGCTAATTCCAAAGATGAATCAGACAGGGGAACCCATTGTCCCCATACCTGATATTAACAATGGATGTTCTGTCTTATTTGTTTATCTCGGCTAGGGAGCAAGGGTTATTCTCTGGATTAACCATAGCTCCCACAACCCCCTCACTAACCCTTATCTTTTTTTGTAAATAACGTTGTCCTATTCCTCAAGACCATGACAGAGGAATTTTTCCAATGCAACAGAATCTTGAATGTTTTCTCTTCAGCTTTAGGCCAGGAGATCAACCTGGGGAGATCAGGAATAATTTTTGGCCAACAAGTACCTCAACATGCTGAGGATCATTTTCAAGGCATTATTGACATTCAGGAATGGTTAAATCCTGGTAGATACTGAGGGCTACCTGGGGAGTGGAGCAGATAAAAAATAAACAATCTGGCCTGGCTAAAGGATAGGGTTATGACCAAAATAGAAGGGTGGAAAGAGGAATTATTGAACTCGGTTGAAAAGGAGATTCTCATAGAGGTTGTTTTACAAGCCATACCATTTTATGCAATGATCATTCTCAAATTTCTCGAAAAAAATCTATGATCAATTGTGTTCTATGACAACTAAATTATGGTGGAAAATAAACAACATATCAAGATGTATGCATTGGAGGAATTGGAAACATTTAACAAGAAAAAAAAAAGAGGGAGGCATGGGTTTTAGAGATTTTTCTATAATGAATGCAACCTTGCTATCTAACATAGGCCCGGAGAGCGCATCACAGTCCGAATTCCCTATGGGTCCAGGTACTAAAAAGCATGTACTTTTCTGACACTGATTTCATTCAAGCATCTAAAAAGAGAGGAAGCTCTTGGACTTGGTCTAGTCTACTATATGGGAAAAAAGTTATTAGGAAAGGGGGAATATGGCTTATAACCACAGACGAAAATGTCTCAGTTAAAAAAGATAAATGGCTTTGGAATAATGAGCAGATTCTAGTTAATTAGAACTCCCAAGTATCCAAGGTCCATGAACTAATCGATCAACATATTGGAGAGTGGGATGCTATAGCCTTGAGGCAGCACATTGTTCCCCATCAGGTCCCCATCATCCCATAGACTCCGATAGCCAGACAATACCCACATGACATCCTAATATGGCCTCATACTTACAACAGAGACTACTTTGTTAAATCTGGTTACTTTAGAATTAAATAAGCCAACCTTGACCCCCCACCGGAAGGCTCAACCTCTAATCCTTGCCCAAAGGCTTTATGGATGCAGATTTGGAATTTAAAAGTTCCCCAAAAGATAAAGCAGTTCCTTTGGAAAAGCTTTCCATAGAATCCTGCACTACGTGAAGAATTGTTCAGGAGGAAACTCTACCCGGAACCTAATTGCCCTATTTGCCACCATAAAGCTGAGACTTTGGAGCATGCTCTTCTCTAATGTGAATGGCTACGCCAATCTGGTTTGCAACCCAGGCACACTTGGTACCAAACCCTGATAAAATCCTATCCCTTCCACATTGAATGCAAGAAAAATTCCAGAACCTAGATGACTCCCTGATAGAGGAGAAACAGAGAAGCTCAAATTGGTTGCACGCTTTGGCACATTTGGAAAATGCGCAAGTCAGTGGGTTTCCAGGGAGAAAGTCGAAACCCCTATCTACTGTTATTATAGCTAACACTCTCTTCAATGAATGTAAAATCCTCTGGGACCAAAATCCTCACCGAGAAAGCATTAAAAGACCAAAGGGGACCTCTCCTTCGTGGAGAGCCCCAAAAGCAATGGATAATTAAAATCAATATAGATGTGAGCTACAACATAATCCTAAGCAGGGGAAGTATAACATGCATAACAAGGAATTCAAAAAGGAAACTGGAATTTGGACATACCAGGAAGATACATGCCCACACACCCTCGGTAGCTGAAGCCTTATCTCTGCGTGAGGGGATCATAATGGCTGTGAACCTAGGACTCCCGAAGGTCCTCCTTGAATCAGACTCTCTCTAACTGGTCCAAGCATGCAGACAAGAGACCAGTATGAGGGAAATTGGCCATATTGTGAAAGACATCTTAGGTATGTGGTTTTACATGGACTCAGCGAGCTGGAAACAATGTTGCCCATGTCTCAGCACAACTTGCTTCAAGAGAGGTTCTCCCTCTAACTGGATGTTCTCCCCCCACCTAAGCTTCATCAAGCTATTTTATTCGATATTCATACTTCTCTGACCCGGATCTATCTTCCTCTTTAGTGGTGCGCTTCATGGATGCTCGGATCTAGCCATAGAAGAAGATGAGAGTTTGTAGCTCATATGCGTTTCCCTACTCTCTATCACTGTAATCTAGGGTTATGTCTAGTTAGATTGAGTTTCCCTATTGTGAGAGAGTGAATCTATCTCTTTCGTGTTTGTATCTTTTTTAGACTTGCATCCTCTTTGTTTGTATTGGGCTCTACCAGTGCTTGCTGGCCCAAATTACCTTTTTTTTTCCATTCACACCCCTAACCCCACACCTTTGAGTTTTTTTCCCTAAACTACCCTCTTCCCATTACCCCTCCCTATCCCTACGGCCTACCCTCGTTCACTGTTATTGTCACCGCCACTGCCACTTCCACCTCCACCCCAATAACCACTTCATCACCTTTTTTTTCTTTTATTTTCTCTTTCCGGAAATTAATTTTCGGTAAAAAACACTTCCTAAAATTAATTCCCAATAAAAATAACTTCCGTATATTAATTTTCAAAAAAATGGCTTACATACATTAATTTTCAGAAATGCATTTTTTAATAAATTTTCAACTTTTAGAGACGAAACATATTCCATCTAAAATTCGTTCCTAAACCTGTTAGAAATAAAAGAACATCGTCTTAGTTTTAGAGACGAAAAAAATTTATGTCTCTAATTCATCTCTAACATATATAAAGACGAAAAAAATTCCAATTATAAAAATTGAAAATTTATAAAAAAAAATACATTTCCGGGAATTTCCAGAAATTAATGTCCGAAAGTCATTTTTTCAAAAATTAATATCCAGAAGTCATTTTTATTATTTTTATCATTTAACATCCAAAAATTAGTTTACGGAAGTTAATTTCCAGGAAAAAAAGGGTATTTATGGAAAGCCACTTTTTAGGGGTACGAAAAGCAAGTGCCAGCCGAGAGAAGCATAACTTGGGCCTATGTATAATACCGTCTGGCCCAAATTCAATTTCATCTCTTTACTTAACAACAAAGATATGACCATTTCTTTACCAAAAAAAAAAACGATATAACCATTTTTTTAGATGATTAATAATAATCCTGGAATTGAAGTGGCGTCAACTTTATGATTCCAATTCTAATACTGAATACCGATGATATGTATTGGGTTACAGTTCACTCTTACTATGAACAAAAATTTAAAAAATAAAATGAAAGGACATAGGGCTAAATGAAGGGGCAATGAATGAGAATGATCTAGCTTAGGTGCGTGCGTTATTGTCCTGTAGTAATAACTGGTGTCCACTGTCCAGTGATTCAGTAAAGTGAGTGAGACTTTGCACTGTGTCTGTGTGTGCCTCTTTCACTCTCCCTCGCTACTCGCTAGCCAACTCACTCACTCACTCACTTTTCCAACTCCAACACACAAAAAAAGAGTTCGATAGATGCAGCTTAGCTTCTTCACATTCACATTGCAATCCAAATCTGTGTGATTTCGACTTTGAATTGAATGGTTGCAGGGTTTTAGTTTCTTCTTCTGTTGGTGGTGTGGGGTTTTCTGTTGTGTCCCAACTCTCCTTCTCAACTAGTTTTTTACTTTACCCAGAAGAGGAACTCTTAAAAGGGTTTCTAGATCAGGCATGCTTTATTTAACTACCATTCACTTTTTGTTTATTCATTCCATATTATGTGGGTTTCTCTTTCTGACATGACAAATGACATAATTTCTATCATCGTATTCTTCTTTGCTTCTTCATATGTCTGAGTGTTTGTTCCTCTGATTCATTTACTTACTGTCTTCTACTTTGAGCCCTTTCAGTACCTTCTTTTGTTTGGTTTGATTGAGGATTAGGCTATGCTTTGCTCCATTGCCCCTTAATGAATTTTGTAATATTGTTTTCACGCATCTCTCTATTTTTCTATTTTAAGAAAAATATTAAAAACGAGATTTTTTTTTTCTATTTATCGAGTTTTTTTAACTAAGCCCTGATATGTATGTGGTAATTTTTTTATTATGTAGAACAATGCACCTATTTTAGGTTAAAGCCAGTCCTTGCTGATAGTTAGGTAGTTGGTGATTCCAGAAGGTATTTGACCATGAAGAAGCTTGTTCTCACTAGATTTGGTTCTGTGTGCATCAATTTTATATGAGAGTGCATATGCATGTGCAACCTAGTTTCTTTTCCAGTTTTAATTGCATGTTTTCTGATGTACAAATGTCTGTGCTCTCTTTTCCATTGTTCTTGAAAGTCTTTGATTCTTATTGTTTCATCCAAGCTGTGGATTTTGTTTTTAAGTATCTTTTTATTTTTCTGTTTATGTTGGTAATTTTAGTTGTTGTTGTTGAATTGTGATTTCATGTTTATTGCTGTAGTGTGATAGTTAAGCGTAAGCCTTTGCCTTGCAGCAATATTGGGCTGAACTTGCTGGCTAAGGTGATATTGGATGTGATGAAGCTTAAAGTATGGCTTGCAAGTGTTTTGTTGCTCACTATTGCCATGCTAACCACTACATTAGGTAATATATAGCCGTCTTTATTATTATTTTTCTCTCATTTCCTTAATCTTTCTCAGATTTACTTTTCTGTTTTCTTTTTGTTCTCATGATTAATCCGCTGTATTGTCCAGAGTGATTTTGCAGTTATGTTTGTAATAAAGTTTCAATCAAAAGTACCAAGGAATTTTTAATATTGAAAAACGTTTCACAATATGATTTTAAATGCTTACAATTAATGGGGTGTTTTCCTGTATTATTTGATTTAGCTTGATAGTTACAAGCAAGGATTTTAGGGTTAAAAGTACTGCTTTTCTTACATGAAATAATGACTATATGCCTAGTACACTTTTCAGCTTGTTTATTTTAATAACCTGGTTAAGATTGCCACAAAGAGGAGCAATTAGGGGATGTGTATGTCAGATAATTGAACACCTACTATCTTTTTGAGTTGATGTTGGATCAAATTGTTGAACTTGTAGGTGCATTTGTGGGGGTAAATATTGGCACTGATGTTTCCGATATGCCATCTGCTTCAAATGTGATTGCTATTCTAAAAGCCAATCAAATTACTCATGTGCGTCTGTATGATGCCAATGTACACTTACTACAAGCCCTCTCAAATACTAGTATTGAAGTAATTGTTGGTGTCACCAATGAGGAGGTACTGAAGATTGGAGAATCTCCATCAGCAGCTGCAGCCTGGATTAATAAAAATGTAGTTGCTTATGTACCATCCACCAATATCACAGCAATAGCAGTTGGCAGTGAGGTTCTTTCCACTATCCCCAATGTTGCCCCAGTTCTGGTTCCTGCCATGAATTCTCTTCACAAAGCCCTGGTTGCTGCAAACCTTAACTTCCGGGTCAAAGTTTCAACTCCCCAGTCTATGGATATTATCCCTAAGCCTTTTCCTCCTTCTACTGCCACATTTAACTCTTCATGGAACTCTACTATGTACCAACTCCTCCAATTTTTGAAGAACACAAATTCCTCCTACATGTTAAATGCCTACCCTTATTATGGTTACACTAAAGGAGATGGCATTTTCCCTATTGAATATGCTCTTTTCCGTCCCCTTCCTTCAGTGAAGCAAATTGTTGACCCAAACACCCTGTTTCATTATAACAGTATGTTTGATGCTATGGTGGATGCTACCTATTACTCCATAGAAGCCTTAAATTTCAAGGATGTACCCATTGTTGTCACAGAGACTGGCTGGCCATGGTTTGGTGGAGCAAATGAACCAGATGCTACTGTAGAAAATGCTGAGACCTACAATAATAATATGATTCAGCGAGTCCTGAATGATTCAGGTCCACCTAGTCAGCCAAACATAGCCATTAATACATACATATATGAATTATTTAATGAAGACAAGAGGAATGGACCTATATCTGAAAAAAATTGGGGCATCTTCTACACTAATGGAACTGCTGTTTATCCTTTGAGTTCTGGTGATTCTAGCCAGATTACTGGAAATTCTTCAGGAACTTTTTGTGTGGCTAAAGATGGAGCAGACAGTGATAAGCTGCAAGCTGGCCTGAGCTGGGCTTGTGGACAAGGCGGAGCTAACTGTGCTGTTATTCAACCAGGGCAGGCATGCTATCAACCCAATAATGTGAAAAGCCATGCCTCTTATGCTTATAATGATTATTATCAGAAAAAGCGTAGTAGTGGTGGAACATGTGACTTTGATGGTACTGCTGAAATTACTACCCGGGATCCAAGTAAGTTAATACAGCTTCTTATTTCTATTTTAATCCAGATTTTCTGGTATGTTACTCTTGTAAGTTGTATCACTTCAAGTTATTTCTTTAGATTGTCACACATATATGACCACATCCTTTTCAAATTTCACACTTACTAAAAGTTGTAGGAATTCATTATTTGTATATCAGTTGAATACCCACACAAAAGTGGGATTATCAATGTCATTTTAAATATTATTATAGACCGTAACAAAAACATTTAATATTATTTAACTTAACAAAAAAACTTTAATCTCTGAATCATTCTATAGATAATGTAAATTTGTAGGCTTGTAACGTGAAAATTGGAATTATTTACCATTAGCATTGCCCCACATTAAACGCCCAGCTTCAAGTATAGTTCCTGTTTCCTATTGGCTTACTCCTTAGGATATTCAAATGCATGGAGAGTAGCCTTCTTAGTTCTTATTTCTTCAATCATAATGTAATGTAAAAGTAAAATTACCACTGGATTCAGTTTCATTGATTGATAATTTTGAATTGGAGCTGTAATGTTATCATGTTACATTTCAATCACCTATTAACATGACTTGTCGAAATGGCTCAGAGCCTAGCTGGTTTTATCGGTAGTAGTATTATGGTGACTGGGTGCATGCTCATTCTAGGTTTGTAGCTTCCCCATAAATCTGCCTTAGTGGCTGGTGTTTTACCTGTAAGCCTCATAACATGTTTGGCATACAGTTCTCATTCTTGCAAACCTACATTCTCTCAAAAACAAAAAGTTGTTGCTTTGGTATTTTGTGCACTGAAATAAGAAATTATGCATTGGAATTAGCAAACTGACAATTGCAACTGTTATCTGAACATAGACTGGGTGTATGTTTGGTGTATGTTTGGATTAAAGTTGCAAATGTAAGTTTGCAAATTCCAACGTACAATTTTACATCCCAATGCACAAAATACCAAAGCAACGAAGTGTTGCTTTTGAGTGGATGTACATTTGCATCCTTGCAAACGGTGTGCCAAACATGCTATTGAGTAATTCAAACCACTAACCGCATTTATCTTTGATAGAGTTTCAGGAGCCTTGTTTTTGTTTTGGTAATGTGGTAATATTTTGTAATCCCCAAGGCCCAAATATATAACCTATTGAAACTTCTTGAGCCCTAGGTATTGCATATTGAGAAACTAGTGGTAGACTCAGTCAAAGATGCATCTTATAAATTTGTGTGAACATGTCATGATATTTTTAAGTTTCTATTCCATTCAATGGTTTCAATCATATTGTCATGTCCTTGTGTTGAGGATTTGTTAGAAGTTACTTAACCAATTAATGCGTGTACTCTGTTGCAGGTTATGGATCATGTATATTCACCGGAAGGTATATAACCTTAATGTCTATATAACTTCAGTCAAAGATTTAGAAATGATTATTGCTTTTTAAATTTCTTATCTTGATCATGGATTATATTGATATCAGTTCTAATGGTGGTGGAGTGAGCTTACCTCCTATGGCTCTTGGACCTTCAAGCCCCTTTGGAGCAAGTATGACTCTGCAAGTGTCTAGCCTTCAGTATTTGATATCCGTATTT
The DNA here is from genome assembly GCA_026901365.1 of Sesbania bispinosa. Lineage (NCBI taxonomy): Eukaryota > Viridiplantae > Streptophyta > Magnoliopsida > Fabales > Fabaceae > Sesbania > Sesbania bispinosa. Next base: position 594,007 of record QLOH01000077.1, on the reverse strand, counting down.
TTTGCAATGGTGATGTTATGACCAAAAGGTTGGAACACTTGAGATTGCAATTCAATCATTCGTAAAATGTAGTTCTTGTCGATTTTGTTCCTTGCTTTTTCTTTTGTCCATTTGATTCATCATAGAGATGTCCCATCTTGTGCATTTGGGGTCATTGTAATTTATCTCTTCTAAGATAGATAGTTGCTTAAATCTAGTGCTTTAGCTGAAGGAGACAAACTGAAGATATGATTGCCATTCTTCTTTAACAAACAAACGGTGCACTTGTGATAATTCTCGCACTCTCTTCTTGGATTGAAAAAAATGCATTTTCCCTGTCCATTGGTTTCTTAAGATTATGTTTTGATTGAAAGAGATGGTTTAAAATAGAATGAAATGAAAATGAATTTAACTTTTCTTTTCTCTCCAATTTGGGGTGTAGGAATTAGAGCCTTTTATTTCTTTTTATTATTAAAATATTAATTTTATTCTATTTTTTATTTCAATTCATTCCATTTTATTTCAATTCATTCCATTTTATTTCATTCTATTCTTCATTAAATATCCAAATATGATTTTACGCTTAGAACTAATGAAGTTTGTTTATGCTTTATTCGAACTCTTTTTTTTTTTTTAAAAGATGTGAATTTAATTTGAAATATTAAAAAGTTAGTGGTGAGACCAATCAATTATTCAATGGCCAGACTAGTGGTTTTTTTTTTTTCACATCATTTTTCTATATTCATTTTACATCTTTATCTTTTTCTTCCATTTTCACCGTATCATATATTTCTTTTCTATTTTTTTTTATCATACTCATATTTATATGTAAATATAAGTGTAAAAAAATGAGTATGAAGTACACTTATTTCTCATGGCCTATTTTAGGAATGTGAAGGGTTATTATTCGTTGATAAAGAGTATTTTACTTTTGAGTTAAATATCTTTTTAATCTCTAAAATATAGTTAAAATTTGATTTTAGTCTCAGTAATTTAAAATTGATGAATTTTGATCTCTCAAAAAGTGAAAATATCATTTTCCAATTTTTATTGATAAAAACTTATAGTAAAATCTACAATAAAATTATGCAATAAAAATTAAATTAGTCTATTTTTAATTTTTGAATAATCAAAATTATAGGTTTTAAATTAAAGAAACTAAAATAAAATCTTAACTATATTTTAAAGAATAAAAATCTATTTAACCTTTTAGTTCTTTTACCTATCTTTCATTTTCATTAATCTTACAATTACTTTTTGTTGCACATTGAGGACCGCAAATTTTCTTGTGAAGGGTAAGGGTTTTTGCTTATTTAAAATAATAGTGAGCATGAAAATGGAAATAAAATTATAAACTTAGATGCACATGTAAGCTACCAAATACTTTATTTTCATGAAGTAAACAAACTTAAAACTAGTCAAATAAAATGATTAGGCATAACCTTAATAAAAGATTAAGATATATTAAAGTAAATTAAAAAAAAAAAAATCAACATTCTCCTCTTCGAGAAGTGCTACCTCTGTGAAGCATTGTGATTGGTGGGAGGATCGGAAGATGGATGAAGCTTCAAACCCTAGAGGGTACGCCTGGGCAGTTTCTGCCGGATTCAATGCCGCCCTTGCAGCCATTTCCACAAAACTCTCCCTTCACCAGGTTTGGTTTCATCTCAATTTCCCATTCTTTTTCTTTTTCTTTTTTATTTTTCAAATTATTATTGTTATTCAATTATTCTTCTTCTTCCTTGAGAGCAGTTTATTAGGTACGGGCTTGTGTTATTGTTCAATGTCACGATGTGGGGTTGCTATGTCAACAGTCTTAAAGCTCTCTCTTCTCTTCAAGCTACTGTCACCAATTTCGCTACCAATTTCATCTCTTCTGGTTTAGCTGGTTTCTTCCTCTTTCACGAACCACTCTCCTTCCAGGTAATGCTTGTTTATATACCCTTCTCTTCTAAATTGCTATCTTTACATGTTTCAACAACTTTCTTGTACTCTTGTTTCCCTTGATTCAACTTCCCTTTATTGCCATTGCATTGCATCACTCAAGGATCCCCCTAACCCTCTTACTCATACTGTGTGTTTGGTTTAACGTTAAAACTGGTTAAATTCAATTTTAGATTCCCTGATGCAACTATTTCTAACATTGAAAACGTGAATTTACTATGTTACAATGCTAAATCAAACATGCTCTTAAGTTTAGGCCATTTTCACGGTTGGTGCTCACATAAACCCTCAAAGGTTTGGTTAACAATGAAACTGACAACTTGGTTGTTAAAGTTAACTATTGCAATTCACATGGTGAGATTTGACAGTTCACCTTCACCAATTTTTAACTTATTCGTTCCATGGTTGGAATTTGGAAGCCAAACACTCTTTCCATCAACCCATGGCTGGTATCTTTTTGGATTAAGAGTTAATCAGGTGATCCTCCCAAACACTTAGCATTTCAATTGCAGGTTTAGAGTCAGTTTGGTATCCCTTTTAAATTGGGCTGAAGAATTCAGGGATGAGTTTTTGTATTTTTGATATAATTTTTCACATAAAGTTCACCCCAAATTGATGACTCTTAATGTTGTCCTGCATATATAGCAATAACAAAGCAGAGGAGGATCAATTGGTTTTTCTTTGGTTGTTTCTGATGTTGACAATGCTAAATAACTAAACCACCAAAGAACCCATGGCTGGTTATTTGCTTCTTATGCATGCATTCAACCTTGATTCATGCATTTTCTGATGCAAAGAACTGTTCCACAGTGGTTTGCAGGCGCCCTACTCATAATAATTGGTGTAGTAATACTTAGCAACTCAAGTGTTGAGAAGAAGGTTAGCACTGATTAGATGTTAAGGTTCAGCATGATACACTTCAGGCTTGCTTGTTAAAAATGGAAGCTAGCATGTGCAACTGCATTCGGTAGGTTTCGAACAAGATTTGGAATATCAGGAATAGTAAAATTTGATCATTTTGCACAGTAGTTGACCTCACGTGAAAGATGAAACACACACTGCACAAATCGCTTCTTGCCTTTGCCAATTTTTTGCCATTCAGGTTGTGACAATTGTTATTGGCCACAAGCAACTTTTAGTTGCACCAGATCTTCTGGGTCTTTTTCTCAATTTATATTTGTATTATGGTTTTAACTTTCAAGTTTTAATCGTTATCTTTTATCTTAGAGCTAGGTAGCAGGAAAATTAAATTTTCTCTAAAAAGTAATTCACTAAGTTTCAAAAACCTGCTATATTTATTAATGTAGTTTTGGCCATTCTTATTGCCCTGAATGTCCTATGCATGGTTAAACTTATAAAGTTTTTGTTTTGCATCTCTGCAATGATCTCGTTCAACTTGGTTTTCTATGATCTCCTTCAATTTTCTAGCATGGCTTTTAACAACTAATGTTGATCTAGCATTGTTGTTGAATACCTGGTTGCATGTGTGTTTGTCAAGCAATGTCTTCAACCTAAACGTGCTTGCCTTCCAACTTGACTAACCAATACAAGAACTTCGCATTTTCCTTGAAATCTTACTCTAACCCTTTTGGCATTATTTTTCTTGAATTCCAACTACCTAATCAAGATTGCATTTTTCTTGAATTGCTTGTTTGAACTCTTGTAAAACCAAACTGCATGCCCAGTTTGAAGTTGAAGTCCTTAGACATGTCTTGCTTCCCACACCTTGTGTACTTGGCTTTTCTTTCCTCTGAGTTGAAATCTAAGCTGTTCAATCCATCATTATGCAGACTCAATCTCGTTGTGACAACATTTTTTTTGGACAATCGTATGTGACAACATGAGATGCTTGTCTCGATCTTTTTACCATTCTTCTTTAAATTTGTTATGAGTAAACCACCACTTTAGTCCCTGAAAGTGTGTCCATCGGTCAATTTAGTCTCTGATTGGAAGAAACTCCAGAAAAAGTCCCTGAAAGTGTTTTCCGTCGGTCATTTTCTTCCTTCTGTTACTGTGCGTGAGTTAACAGTAACAGAGACGCTGATGTGTACAGTTAACTGCCAGCCTGGCTTGCTGATGTGCTCTGTGTCTGTCATAGAAACTTTCAGGGACTAAACTGAAATAGTTTCTCAACAAAAAAAAATCTCAGCAAAAAATTATAAAAATAATTACTAGTTAAATAATAATACTTTAAATTGTGATAATATATATATATGTATAATAAATTATGAATTTATTAAAATTTTACTTATCTTTTTATCAATAGTTATAATTTCATATTTTATTCTTTAAAATATAAGCCTTATTTTAGATAAGTTAAATTTAAAAGAAGATAAATTGGGATTAAAAAAAGAGAATATATCATTTTTCATTTTTCAAGTTATAAAAAATTAACTTAATCAACGTCTCCATGAGAATTTTTTAACAAAAATGAGAATTTTTTAACAAAAACCTGGGACAAAATTTTTTAATTAAATTAGCTATGAACAAGATAGTGTTGATCTCAGGTTTTCCAAACCAAGCAAATAAAGGAAATAAAAAAAACTCAAGCTAGGGCGGCGATAGCAGCAATTTCAAGTGATTATCCAACGTAAATTCATTTGGAAAGATGGGTGGCCATGGTTCTGGAAGGATTGCTAATGAAAATGAGTTATTTGATAATAAGCAAAATGAATTAGAATGATGTTAGCAGTAGTAGGTACCAAAATGTAGTTGTGGGAAAATGTGCATCATGACATATTGTCAATTGTAATATAAATATTGCTTGAGAACTAAGAAGCATAGCTTGCATCAATGATTTTGGAAGTCGTCAATGATAGTAGTATACATAATCAACTGAAGTGAGAAATTCTTTTCCCCATTGGTTGAAGTCTAAGATCATGAGAAATGTATTGTGTATTTGCATCTGATTTGTTCCTCTATAACAAAATGAGCAATAAAATACGAAAGAGAAAAGCGTGACTTTTTTGTTCGTTGTCATGTGATTATGTCTGGGTTAGTTGAATAATTTCTGCATTGCCAGTAACCTTATACAATTAATATTAACACAATACAAAAATGAAGACTTGATGACGTTGATTTAGTTAAAAAAAATTATACTTGAAAAATATATATTCTCTCTTTTTTTTATCTCAATTTATCTTCTTTTAAATTTAACTTATCTAAAACAAGGATAATATTTTAAAGAATAAAATATAAAGTTATAACTATTGATAAAAGATAAGTAAAAATTTTAATAAATTCATAATTTATTATATATTTTATCAGAATTTAAAGTATTATTTTTTTAACTAGTAATTATTTTTTATAATTTTTTGCTAAGATTTTTTTTTTGTTGAGAAACTACTTCAGTTTAGCCCCTGAAAGTTTCTATGTTTGACACAAAGTCACATCAGCAAGCCAGGCTGGCAGTTAACTGTACACATCAGTGTCTCTATTACTGCTAATTCACGCACAGTAACAGAAGGATGAAAATGACCGACGGAGAACACTTTCAGAGATTTTTTCCGGAGTTTCTTCCAATCAGGGACTAAATTGACCGATGGACACACTTTCAGGGACTAAAGTGGTGGTTTAATCAATTTGTTATCACTTTGTGCACCAGCATAATCACCAACAATACACTAACATTGTGACCTCAATTTCACGTTCTCTAAACAACTCCACTACTTTATCAAATTTTGCTAATGCATGATTTACCAAGTCCATGGCATGACTCTCACAAATAAAATAGATCTTAGCCCACTGCTATTGCTCGTGCAAGAATTTTTTTGGTGGCTCTTGCAAGTATTAAATCCCACATTTTACAGTTTTTTTTTAATGTCCTGTGTTATGGACCAAGTTTTATGCTTAAAAAAAGGATCATTTATGCGCATCAATGGCAATTATAGTCATTTTTCCATTTTCATACTAAATGTCAGGGTCTTGGACAGATTGCCTCCGTAATGTATGTGTAGGTAAAAGGTAAGGTCTGGAAGGCTTCAAAACAAAATAGAACAGCATCCCAAAATAACCCTAATATGAAGGGTTGTCACTTTTCAACACAGGAAGTGTTAAGCCTTCCCCAACCAAAAATTCACACCTACCGTGAACGGCAAGATCAACAGGCAATACGGATCATTTGGAAAGAAACTTTTTCTTGAAAGATTGATTCATAGAATTTAAAAAATGAGAGGTGAAATAAAAAAATGATAACATTTAAAGGAACAAAAGATATATTTGAGTTGAAGTTTATAAATGGTGCTTGGTTAATCTAGTATTTCAGTAAAACTTGAGATAAGAGATAAAGCAAATTGGACAACTAAACTCATACACTTTTATATAAATCACTTTGATTAATCAATTGTACATACATTATACTTGACCTATTTATTAATCAACACTCCATATGTGTAACCACAACTTTAAAATTCAGACTAGATCGGCCGGTTCGACCGGGACTGGTTTGTTTAACCCCAAAAATCGGTAAATTTTAGAACTAGTGGAAACCGGACAAGAACCGATCGAACTGGTCTTCATCGGTTTAATTACTAGTGCGGTTTTAAAAACATTGTGTTTAACCACTAATCAAAATTATGAGTAAATTATTTCAGCCTCACTTCTATTTCATAGTTTCAACACAAAACCCTCTCTATTTAAAAAATGCATACAAAACCCCAATTAATCAATGTTAGGAATATTCCGTTAAAAACATTTTTTTATTTTTTATTATTATTTTTTCAAAAACCTAATATTACCCGACACTATTTTTAATTGAATAATTAGAATTGAGAAATACAGTAAAATCCCAATCTCAGGAAATTTATTTTTTAATATATTAATGCTTCATAAATTAATGTTAATAAATTATTTACGTTTATTTTATTAGTAATTTATGCAATTTATTTTTTAATTAAATTTTTAATATGAAAAATTTTAAAATATTTTTTTTATTTTCCTGGTATGAAAGTATGTTTTTTGCTATTCAAAATAATGTCATTTGAAAAAAAATTGTATGATGCTCTCTTTTTTTGCGTTTTATTTCATTCACAAGTAAAAAAATAATATATTTTTAAAACATAAGGAGTTTGTGTAAAGCTTAAAAAATTGAGGGATTTTAATGTAGTAAAGAAAAATTCGTAGTTAATAAGGGTATTTTGATCAATTTAATATAAAAGATAATTGTTGATTAACCGTTCCACTAAGTGTATCATAAAAAATTGGTTTAAGTGCAATGTACTTTTAACATTGGTGGAATTTTGTGTAAGTTTTTAAAATAGAAAAGATTTTGTGTTAGAAGTACAAAATAGACGAAAGGTTAGAGTAATTTACCCAAATGATATCTATACAAGAACGTGTTAGGTATTATTCTTTGCAACTAACCTATTTAATATTCAATCCCATTATTTGCCTATTATCTTTTGTCCATCATTCTTATACTTTTCAATTAATCAATATTCAAATAATATACTTAATTTTAGTTTTAGGTATTGTTAAGAAGTGTTTTAAAGGTATTAGTTAAGAAAAGTTTAATTATTTCTAATAAATGCTTCCAATTATATAAAAGAGTAAATATTAAAATAAGTTTCCTGTATTCTTTTTTTTTGGTCAATCCATAAGTTTCCTGTATTCTTTTTTATACTATTAAAATTAAAACATGCTAGGCCCAATCCATAAGGAGGCCCAATAACCCACTCTAGCAGACCCGGTTTCATTTTGAACCCTAAACCCTCGATTGCGCTGTTATTGTTCCTCCGATCTGATCTGATCTCGTCGTGAATGGCTTCAGCGTGCAGCAGAATCGCGCAAAGGTCATCGATTTCTTCCATAAAATCTGCCATCAAATCCAATATTCACGCTTCTTCTTTCTCCAAACCGGCCTCTTCCTCTGCTCCTCTTCGCCGGTTCTTCTTGACCAGGTTTCTCTCTATGCTATCATGTTCCTTTCTATTCCTAAGCATAATTATTAATACTTAATTTTTTTACCATTTTATTATTGTCTGTTGCAGGATTTCGCCGGAACTGGGATGTGTGCAGTCAATGTTGCCGCTGCACAGTGCGGTGGCGGTTGCTAGAATGACGTCGCGGCTGAGCATTACTTCTAGAAGCTCCCGGGCGCTTTCTCAGGGTACTCTCTGCTGCACCTCTCCCGGCCTCTAATACTTTCTTTTTCAAAATTATTCATAAAGTGTGAGTAGCTTCCTTGCTTCTTGTTGGATTGAGTTATGGATTTTGTTTCTTTTGCCGTATTTGAATGTGCTTTTCAAGTGAAAAATAAAAATAAAAAATTAATCGTTTTGTTTGTTTAATTAAGGGGTCAAAGCATTCATATTTTGCTAACCATCTTGTTAAATTTGTTCAACATATGTCCTATTGATGGTACTGGTGTGTTAAATGTTATTAGTAGTTACTTAAAAGCAGTATAGAGAATTTACCAATAAAATAAGTTTAGAGAATTCAGACAAAAACCAATAAAATTGGATGTAGAGGACATTCGGGAAAATTCTTTGATAAACTTGATACCTTGTTCACATAGTCAATAGAATATTACCTTGTTTTTGTATTTTTAAATTTTGGTCTCACCATGTTGACCTTGTCAAACCAATGGATGGTTTTATTGGTTTATAGCACAATCTCAATATGTCATGTGTACCCAAGAATATTTCAAACATTCAAGAGTGTTTCTGACAGCCTTGTGTGGTTGAGAATGAGGGCATTGTTTCGGGTGTGGGTTGGGAGGTTTTGTGGATAAACCATTTGGAGGCCATGAGTACAAAGTGAAAGACTGAAACTGCTTTAACGAGGAGTTTTAATGTCTACTAACTGTAAAATTTGGTTCCTGCAGGCACATAGTTAATTGGGAATGTGCAGGACCAGCCAATTAAGGCCTACTGCTTCATTATCAAGTATGAAAAAAAGTGTTCTTTTAAGTTTTAATATTTAATAATCTATTTGGCGATATTAGAATAGAGCTTTCTTCTGTTTCTTAAAAAAATCTGTTCTCTTTTCTTTTTGGGAAATGAAAAGAGGAGGGAAAAACAGTAAGAGGAATGAGATTAGTGAAGTTAATCTATGTTCATTCTTCATTGGCAATATTCATTTTCTATGTTTTTCTTTCTCTTGATGTTTCCAAGAAAAGGCTTTAAGTAATATTCTTCTTGTCTCTTTATTCAATTCTTCATTGTTAGTGGTCTGGTGATTTCTTTAGAAATCCAAAATCCTTTCCCCCCTTCTATACGAACATTTGTGATGTATTAGTGAAAAATGGCATGCACGTTTTGTAAGTGATCTATTTCAATCTGATGTCTCACTGCATTAATCACCGTGTTTCTTCAATACATTTTTTCTGCACAATATTCTGGCTTGGTGGATGAGCTTGGAGTCCTATAAGCATTCTTAAGATAGTTAGTTCAAGTCATTACTTCATTCATTCTATTATACTCTACCTAACCTTAACAAATAGGGTGATAATTTGTAATAATTGAGCTTATAAACACTGGAGAATGTTATTAATTGGATCAACATTTTGTTATTTGATATTTGTCATATCGTATTGTTAAAATTAAAAAGAAAAAAATTTGCCTTCAGTCAGGACTTGAGTGCTTGGCATAAACTTTCCACCAATGGTTTTAGTGGGATATATGTGGAAATACAATGGAAAAGCCTTGCAGTAGTACTTGGAGAAATTGAAATTAGGAGTGCACTGGCCACTGGGTGTTGAAAGTTGAAATGTTGAATAGATACTTTAGGACTGTTGCAAGTTACGACAGCCAACCAGATCTGAATTCAAATATTTGCCCAAAAATTTATAATATATTGAATGATCCTTTTATAGCAAATAAGTATAATATGATAACATAACTTTTACTTTCATCAGATGGAATTGATGGAACGTGAGATATGCATGCTGTTCTTAAGGTGGGATATTTTGTATTTTTACTATCTGAATAGTTAGGAGAATCGTAGCTACTAGCTGTCTCATAATTTGTACTTGAACATATGTTTAGCCATATTTATTTTATTCTGAAGCAAACTATATGAATGCCATATGAATGGAGCCTATAATTTTCAGATTACACATCAACCATTGTAGTTCTTCCTCATACCATGGCATCATTGCAACTGACTTGTTTAGGAATTGATCTTGTTTAAATTTTTTGCTCTTCAGTGTTCAGGGCTTTCTACTCAAGCATGTTACTAATCGAGCCTTTGTTTTTATTTGTTTCAGAGATCGGTCTCTCAATTCCAAGGTGACCTGCTAGAAGAGAGATTGAAGAAAGCCTTTTACATTTGTAAGGTTGGATTTATGGTGGTTGAGTGGTTCTGTTATATCAATACCCAAAAAGCGGCTATACTATTACTCGCTGTAATTCTTTCATCTTAGAAATTGATTTTTTGCTAAATAAAAATTAGCCACCCTGATTTATATAATCTTTTATATGCATAATTAGAACTATATAATGGCTATATTTATTAATGTAGTTTTGGCCATTCTTGTTGCCCTGAATGTCCTATGCTTGGTTAAACTTATAAAGTTTTTGTTTTGCATCTCTGCAATGATCTCGTTCAACTTGGTTTTCTATGATCTCCTTCAATTTTCTAGCATGGCTTTTAATAACCTATGTTGATCTAGCATTGTTGTTGAATACCTGGTTGCATGTGTGTTTGTCAACCAATGTCTTCAACCTAAACGTGCTTGCCTTCCAACTTGACCAACCAATACAAGAACTTTGCATTTGCCTTGAAATCTGACTCTAACCCTTTTGGCATTATTTTCTTGAACTCCAACTACCCAGTCAAGATTACATTTTTCTTGAATTGCTTGTTTGAACTCTTATAAAACCAAACTGCATGCCCAGTTTGAAGTTGAAGTCCTTAGACATGTCTTGCTTCCCACACATTTGTACTTGGGTTTAGGGTTTAGGGTCTAAGTTTCAATCCATCATTATGCAGACTCAATCTCAATCTTTTTACCATTTTTCTTCAAATTTAACACTTGGTGCACCAGCACCAGCATAATCACCAACAATCTACACGAACACTGTGACCTCAATTTCACGTTCTCTAAACAACGCCACTACTTTATCAAATTTTGCTAATGCATGATTTACCAAGTCCATGGCATGACTCTCAAATAAAATAGATCTTTAGCCCACTGCTATTGCTCGTGCAAGAATTTTTTTTGGTGGCTCGTGCAAGTATCAAGTCCCACATTTTACAGTTTTTTTTATGGCCTGTGTTATAGACCAAGTTTAATGCTTAAAAAAAAGATCGTTTATGCGCATCAATGGCAATTATAGTCATTTTTCCATTTTCATACTAAATGTCAGGGTCTTGGGCAGATTGCCCCCGTAATGTATATGTAGGTAAAAGGTAAGGTCTTGAAGACTGGAAGGCTTCAAAACAAAATAAAACAGCATCCCAAAATAACCCTAATATGAAGGGTTGTCACTTTTCACACAGGAAGTGTTAAGCCTTCCCCAACCAAAAATTCACACCTAAACTTTTTCTTGAAAGATTGATTCATAGAATTTAAAAAATGAGAGCTGAAATAAAAAAATAATAACACTTAAAGGAACATAAGCTATATTTGAGTTGAAGTTTATAAATGGTGCTTGGTTAATCTAGTATTTCAGTTTTCTTGAAAACTTGCGATAAGAGATAAACCAAATTGAACAACTAAGCTCATACACTTTTATATAAATCACTTTGATTAATCAATTGTACATACATTATACTTAACTCATACACTTTTATATAAATCACTTAATCAATTGTACATACATTATACTTGACCTATTTATTAATCAACACTCTATATGTTTAACCATAGTTTTAAAAATCGAACTGGACCAGCCAGTTTGACTAGGAAATAGCTTGGTGACTAGTTCGTTTAACTCCAAAAAATGGGTGGATATCAGAATTGATGGGAATCGGACAAGAATCGATTGAACCGATCAAAAATCGGTGTTTGAAAATCGATCTTCACCGATATTCATCGGTTCAATTACCAGTGCGTTTTTTAAAACATTGTGTTTAATCACTAATCAAAATGATATCTATACAAGAACGTGCTTAGTATTATTCTTTGCAGTTAACCTATTTAATACTCCCTTCTTTTCAATATGACAGTCGTTTAAGGTTTTTTCAGATTAAGAACAACAATAAATAACTCAAAAGTCATACTAATTTTACTAAATTACCCTTATTAATTCCATAAACCCTTTCTAATTTTACATAAATACATTAATAAGGAGTAACATTGGTATTAGTTGTGCATTCAAGAAATAAATAGCATTTGATAATGGATGGCAGGTGGATGGTGCATATCCAAAATAAACTTTGATTGATATATGTACCAAAATAAATTTTGAATGGAGAAGTGGTAAGCCTCTTACTATTCCCATTAGTGGCGTTGGCGCATAGGATAGCAAACGTGCATTAAGTAAATTTTAAAAACTAAATGTGCAGTAAATTTAGATGGAGAGAATGAACCTACCCACTAACCATTTACTCACGGTCCACATGCAGTTTAAAACCCCAATTGAAATACCTTCTCTAGAGTAACATGGCTTATTAATCATGTTCAGTTTAAAGCTCATGACGTCCACACAAATTCCAAAATGTATTCCCCACAAATATAATTTGAGAGTAAACATGAAAAAATATTTTTAAAACCTCATTGAAAATAAAGAACGTCTCACGTAATGAAAAAAAAATTCCCCTTAAAATGACCGTCACATTGAAAAGGAGGGAGTGTTCAATACCATTATTTGTCTATTATCTTTTGTCAATCATTCTTATACTTTTTAATTAATCAATATTCAAATAGCTTTCTTAATTTTAGTTTTAGTTCTTGTTAAGAAGTGTTTTAAAGAGATTAGTTAAGAAAAGTTTTATTAATTCTAATAAATGCTTCCAATTATATAAAAGAGAAAATATTAAAATAAGTTTCCTTTATTCTTTTTTATACTTAGTCAGTTTGAGATATTCTTTTATTTTTCAATTAAACAACATTTAATAGTCAATAACTTAAGAGGGCTTTTATTTCATACAAAAAATTATCGTACAAAATAGTGTTCTATAAAATTATAGGTGATAAAAAAATACAATGTCAACGGTTGGAAATTAATCATAAATTATAAATTATTTATCATATTTCATAATTCATACTCATTCATGCAAATTGCTTTGCTGTGATTTAGCATTTTCTATATCCTGAATTATTATGTATTTTCTTAATTAATAATCATGTCATTATTAATCAAATTTTATTGTGTAAAAATAAAAGGAAATTTAATTCGAATATTCTTATTTTCTATATAAATCTTAAAAAATAGAAGAATAAAATGAAAAATAAAATGATTTTCTCAAGTCAAAGCAACGGATAGGATAACCAAGTAATCGGTGGCAGTAGAAATGAAAGTGAACTTTACCCTTTTGATTGAATTATGGGGAAGGAATAGAGAAATTGATTTGGGGCATAGTACCATAGAAGAGGCGAAGAGGAAAGGGGATGATGATATCAGGTGGAGGAAAATCATCGTGGAGTTCTTCAACATCGTCGTCATGGGTACCCACTACGTCCGTGTCTGCTTCTGGAAAAAGGATTCAAAGGGAAATGGTGGAACTCAACAATGATCCTCCTCCTCATTGCTCTGCTGGCCCCAAGGGCGATAATCTCTACCATTGGATCGCCACCATTATTGGTACCCCAGGTAATGGTATTCTCTGCTCATCCTCAATTGCATAATAATCTCTATCATTGGATAAGCCCTAATACACACACATATATATTCTAACAAAAACATTTTCGTGACCGGTGAGTGTTGGTTGGCTTCAAATTTAGTATGAGATGAACTTTTCTCTGTTGTTCTGTTTTGTAGGAACACCGTACCAAGGTGGCATTTTTTTCCTTGACATAATATTTCCAACTGATTATCCTTTCAAGCCTCCGCAGGTATTCTCACCTACGTTCTACATATTGGAGTAGTGTTGTGTATTTTTCTCTTTACAAAGGAGTTAGTTAACAGACAGTTCTATGAAGTAATCCTTTTCATCTTTTTTCAGTGTAAAAAGCTTCAATTTCAGTCTCCATTTCATATAAGATATCTGCTATTGCACTTCTGTGAAGTAATCCTTTTTATTTATTTAATTATTTATTTGAGGAATACATATTTGCAAATGTTAGACTACTAAGAACTAGTATTGTTTTCTCTATGAACTACTGCCTAACATACTACAGGTGACAACTTACTAGTAAGCGAGGGAGGGGTAACTTCTTTTTGGGGTTAATGTTTCTTTTTCCTAATTTGGTGTTTGCATTGAAATGTGGAAGAATATTTGCATGAAGCTGTATTTTTATACAATGACCAAATTGAATTCCTTGAAATTCATGCTTATTTTTTATGGGGATAAAGTTATTCCATGAGTCATTCCCATATCCATTTGTTAGCAGCCCTTGTGCTAACATGGATTGGATGTAGATGAATCATCCCGGCATACTGACCTTGGGGTGGGGAACACATGACTTGTTCCATCAGTTCATTGGTTTGCTAAAAATGGAGTTGTTTGTAAAAACAATTAATTCATTTTTCATGTAGGATGGTCATGTAAAGACTTATACCTAACTCTTGATGCATATCTCATTAGTAATAGATTTTATTTCATTTTATATCTTGCAATAAAAAAAATTAAAAGTTAGTGAATTTATGTTTCCTTACTTCATTTTCACATGCATGCAAACAAAATGTTTGAGACATTGTTTTTCTTGGATGAACTACTTAGCAAATAGTCAGCCTTATATGATTTTTCCTTTGATTAATCCCCTTGAGCCTTATGTACCTTTTCTTGGTTTTAGAGCGAATTCTAAGCTTAAGTGAAAAACCATGTTTTTACCAAACCTTAGAGAATAGGAGAGCGTTAGATTTATCATTCAAATGAGTTCTTGAGTGTGGGGGAACATTACTTACTTGGGATGCTAAATGCTAAAGAGAGAGAGAATAAAGAAAAGAAGGATATGCAAAGGAAAGAGATTAGGGCTTTTTGACCACATTGGGGCAAATTTTAAAAAAAATTACCAGTATAATGTAGATAAGAAACAAATTACCAATCTGGTGTGGGAGGATGCGCAACCACAGTCTGTGCAACAAGAAACTCAAACTGAGTTTGTGCATATCAAAGGGACACGCAAACTCAATTTGCGCATACAGTGGGAAGCGCAAACTGTGTTTGCGATTTGTGTTGAATTTTGTTTTGATTTTTTTTTGCCCGTCATTATTTATTATTTTTAACTTATATTTGATTTTTTATTATTAATATACATAAAATATAAAAATATGTTAATTAGGAATAATTTGAGATATTACTCATTTTAAACAAAGTTAGTTCATGATGTAATTATTGATACATTTAATCTGATGGTGGGAAAGGAGAGAGAATACAATGAGGGCGTCGGTTCCTAGCATGGCGTGGTGGATTTCTTCTTGGTTCGGGGTCTTCAGTTTCCATCACATGTCCTGATGAGCTTCCTTCTTCAGCAAACGCTTCATTTAAGTTGAAACCAAGGCCGGGGGGGTCGGGTTGTCTGGAAGAGCTGGCTTGGTAAGGCATCCCAGAAGCATCTGGGGACATGAGCGGAGCATCTAACCACTGATGAATCCAACCTGTGGGTGTTGTAGGTGTTGCAGCATTTTGGGTATACACAGGTGGCGTAACATTAACCGGTGGCGTCGGCATATAACACTCCTCCATTGTAAAGGGTGGTTGATAACCAAAATCAGGAGAAGGCATATTTGGAGGAGGTGTAGGTTGTGATGGATAATAATATGAGGAATATGGATCAAAAGGATGCACTGGTGGCACACAATACATGCCTGGCTCAGGTTGGGGCGGTGGTGGTATCATAAGTTGTTCATGGGCCACTCGTCTACGACGACGATGCAGACCTTGTCCTTCCACCCGTCCAGCAGGGATGTCATTGCTGACTTGTGATTCTTGTGCAACCTGAGAAGGGGCGGGAGCTGACACTGCTGCTGTTGTAATTCTTTCTACTTGACGACAAACCTGCAAACAATGGCTTAGTTCGTGTCTCATGTTTTCAAAGCTGAACGAACTTTGCCCTTCTGCGTCACAGTGAAATACATGCGCTCCAAGCAATCAACCTACACCATGAATGTGAATAAGATATTGAGTGTACACATCAACATTATCATCCTTTCCATGATATTAAAAAATAATAAAGACGTACCATGTGTCCATCCTTTGCACATGTTCTACTGATCCAGCGTCTTGTGTGTCTTTTATACCACATAATATATTCGGAATTGGGTGGTAGGTGCCCTTCCCCTTGAAAGTGATCATTTTCCCAAACAAAATGCATCCTCTGATCCCATTGGTCCACATATATGGCATGTTTGGCACGCCAATTTTCATCCGTCTTTCCCTTCAATGTAAGATCATGTAGTTTATCTGGCTGGGAGGGAGGTCGTGGAATATGCCGATGCATACCAAACTGTCGCATACAACGATCTGGCTGGAGCCACTCAATAACGTGGAAGCAAATGAGTGTATGGTGGAAGTTGAATCATGATTTCAGGCGTGTATGGTACCCACTCAATCTACAAACGATGTAAAGAAGTTAGGTGAACTCTTGGAAAACAACCAATAATTTGTACAAGTAAGAAAAGAAAATAACTCACATCTGTGCTCTCCATCGTATCAAAAATATGTCTGTAGTGAGTTATTGAATTATGTTGAGCGACATAACTCACCGAGCCAGCCCACCTATTATGTTGGGAAAATAATCCAGTAATTACATTATCTTAAATTATAATTATGAACAAAATTTATTTAATATTTCTTTCAAGGTTTATGCAGGTTACTTACCGTGTACCAAGTGGCATGGAAGGCTGCAATTCCGGGGGTACAGGTGAAATCTTAGGGAAACGCATCCATGCCCACAACTGTATGAGTACACAGGCCCCACCAATCTCTTTACGACTGTAGTCAGTGGCCTTGTATAGTTCCCGATATAGGTAACTAAGAACAGCAGACCCCCAACTATATGTGCCGGCCACATCAAGATCCGCTAACAGTGGTAAATATCTTAATGAGACATATCTACCTGAGTGATCTGCAAATAACAATCCACCCATTAGGCGTAATATGAATGCCCGTGTATATCGTTCTATCTGAATTTCATCGTGGGCATGTGCATTGAAGTCTCCAAAATGTTGATCAAGCCACTTCATTTTAAGATGCCCTCCTGTAATGTCCGCATTTGATGGAGCCAAGCCCAACAACTCTTTGATTAAAGGCTGCCAATTAGCATATGTTACGCCTGTAACAGCTTCACCATCAACTTTCAAACCCAGTTGAATATTTACATCTTCAAGAGTTATGGTGCACTCTCCTTGTGGCATGTGGAATGTGTGTGTCTCTGGTCTCCATCTTTCAACCAAAGCAGATATCAATGAGTGATCTAGTTGAAAAAATTCAAGTGCGGCCGCCACCCAAAAAACCAGCTTGGCTAAGAAGAGGCTTAATTTCTTCAGGCACTTGGAGGGCACGTCCTTGTCGGTCACCAGATCGCCTTATGAATAATACTCTATCAAGTTCACCATTCCATACATGCTCAGAAACATGTACGTTTTGTAAACGTAAGAGAGATGTATCTTTTGGACCAGGGTGAATAACTCTTTCAGTAGCCATATTTAGAACAATGGAATTTTTAAGAGAATGATATAAATTTGGTTGTTTAATGCGCAAGAGTAACTTGAACAAAGTGGGTTTGAATATCTTCACGTAGTGTGCATATATATAGGCAAGGATGTTCACCTTTTGCAAAATAAAAAAATGCACAAAGTCTTCACGTGTGAATAGTTAGAAGAATCTCTGTATTTTCTATGCCAAAGTGAGATTCTGTCAGCTCTTTTTGGGTTCCCCATGTGTGCTTCGCTGCTTCCCAACCCGTGAATGATGTGTCCCATCCGACAGTCTAAGAAGAGGGAACAGTCAAACGCGCAAACTGGGCACGCGTTTTACAAACCGCAAACTGGGCACGCGTTTTACAAACCGCAAACTCCTTTTGCGTGTCCCCTTTCTGCATACGCGTGAGATTCTCTGCAATGCATCCTCGTGAACGATGCGTCTAGGACAGTCAAACGCGCAATCAGCTTTTGCGTGTTGCAATGCGCAAACTCATTTTGAGAGTCACAATGCGCAAACCCAGTTTGCGTGTTCCATAACATGCAGCCACGTGTCATGCATGCATGGATGCCTCCAAGACCCCCAAGCGTTCTACATGCAACATGCAATATTTTTAATACTCACGAAATTAAAAAATAAATAATTTATATTAAAATTAAAAAATTAATCAATTAAATAACTTAATAATTTATATTAAATTAAATAATTAATATGTTTGATTAATTTAAAAAATATTGGTGTGTTTGGTAGAGTAGAGAGTCATAGATAAGAATTATTGGTGAGAAAACTAATGACATTATTAAAGAAGGCTAATTGCATATTACAAGTACAGAATTATGGACCAAGTTCATTGTCATTATCAGTTTCACGTTGGTCTTGTAAATATGAAGGGCAAATTCGATTGTGTCCCACACGGTGACAATGGCTACACCTTTGTGTATTCTGAGACTCCGTCCAGTCCATTTCATTTCTTATCCGTGTTGACTTTGGACGACCTTTACCACGCATGGTTGAGAAATCCGGAATAATCCGGGGACCATTATTAATTGGCATGTTTTCTTCGTTTCCAATCGGCCACCACTGTGCAGAATATGCTTCAACAATATTATGGATGGAGTATACTGAATCAACAAATTGAAAGAAGTCAATGCTCACAGCAGCACAGGCAGCTATTGCATGAGAGCATGGAAATCTAAATGCTTGAAAGACTCCACACTCACAGTAGGATTTGTTTAAGATTACTGCCCACGTATGACCACCCCTTTGTGTAACAGGATTGAATGTCTCTTCCACCTCAAACTTGGTTGATTGGATGTCGTATCGCCGCACCCTATGGGAACATGCATCCTCCTGATTTTTACTAAATATCTCTAAAAACTTTTTACAATATCTTCGTCCAGCACCTAATTTTGACCTTCCTTCAGCCCCACGTTTAACAAAATACTCTACGAGACGTGAATAAGTACACTTGACCAATGCTGTTATTGGTAAATTTCTAGCACCTTTGAATATCTTGTTCACAGCCTCAAACAAGTTAGTGGTCATGTGTCCATATCTACGTCCTTTATAGTCATGTGCAAGGCTCCATTTTTCTTTTGATATACCGTCAATCCACCTTTGAATTTCAGGACTAACCTCACGAAACTTGTTGAGATTGCACTCAAAATGATGGATGCATGTTGTATACCCTACATTAAGGTTAAAAAATTAATTACAAATATTATACAAAAACAACAACTAAAAATATTTACATAACCATACACATGTACCTAGCTTCAGAGGTTCCCCTTTTAATTTTGCATTTTTAAATTTGTGGTTGAAGTTGCTAGCAATATGACGAATGCAGTAAACATGATAAGCACTTGGAGGTGCCACACAGCGGCTCTTGCCACAGCCGATTTAATACTTGCATGTCGATCAGATATGAGACATATTCCTTGCTTTTGGGTCACATGTTCACGTATATTAGCTAGGAACCATAACCAAGCCTTCAATGTCTCTCCTTCTACAATAGCAAATGCAAGAGGCAACACACAACCATTACCATCTTGAGAGGTAGAGATTAAAATCGTACCTTGATATTTCCCATACAAGAATGTGCCGCCAATTTGTACTACTGGCTTGCAGAAATTGAACGCATCACAACATTGTTTGTAGGTCCAAAACACGCGATAAAAAGTCCGAAACCAATGATCCACTTGATGATCATAAACAAACGGTTTGTCTCAATTTTATAAGCTGAACCAGGGGAGTACAACGACATTTTCTCCAACCATTGAGGCAGTAGTGCATATGACTCATCCCAATCTCCATAGACCTTTACTATCGCCTTTTGTTTAGCCTTCCAAGCCTTTCTATAAGAGATTGAAAAACCAAATTGGGCATTAATCCTTTCTTGTATCATTGAAATGGAGACTGATGGATCTATGCCAACCATTCCTACATCACATTCAATACAACGTTTCAAAACAATGTTCCTTGAACATAATTATAAACAATATCAAATTTTATAAACTTTGAATGAAATCAAAACACCTTACCCAAGATGCAGGAAGACACAAATTCAGAATCCAACTTCTTGTGATCTTGAGAGAGCATTGCATTCATACATGTATGTTTACCTCCCCATTTAGAGATGACCCATTTCGTTGAATTCTTACCTAACATTGCTCTCATCCGCCATGGACAACCATCTGAATAGTTTCGACATTTCAACGTCAGATATGTCGGCTTAGATTCAACAACAAAAAAGATCTGGTGTATCTTCATTGAATAGTGCTTGACAGCCATTTGAACAGATTGTTTGCTATCAAACTGCAAACCAACATATAATTCATCTCCTACTCGCCATGATCCAAGCCCATCCACCCCAGGGGATTCTGTCTCTTGATCAGGATGGTTCCAATTTATAAAATTATAATGAGGAATTAAATTCCAATAAGGTTCTTTTGTTTGACCTGTACATTAAAATATCTGTTAAATTACTAATGTCAAGGAACGTACAAACATTGCAACATAGACATAACTTACCTTGTTGTCGTTCGTTGTCATCATGCATAGGGACTGGTTCTGGTGAATTCACAGGAAATGTTGGGGGCATTACAGGATCAACATTCACATCAAAGTCGCCCTCAACATCTGTATCAGATGAATCCCCCTCAGGAATTTCGCCTTCATCGTTCAATCGTCACTATCCTCGAGACACCAATTTGAATTCATGTTGAAATCGATATCATTCTGCTCACTTTGAGGTTCAGCTATGTTGACATCCTCCTCAACGTTAATACCTTCTGATTGATATACACGTTGATCTTCGATCCCCATTGATAGTTGAGTATCCAAATTAAAAGATTGGACAGGTAATGATGAACTTCCAACATTGTCAATATCTGCATACAATTCTAGGACTGTCATCAATGACTGCTGTTGAAAAGCGTGGATCATACACTCAACATCTTCATCATCACAGATTTTAAGACCTGTATAAGTGGTTGGATTTTCAGATCTTAAAAACCTACAAATCAAACTAGAAACAATTTGGTTGGATGAAAGATTTAATTTTCTGTGAATCTTCCTCTTCAAGAAATTATAACTGATTCCGCGTTTTATCTGTATAGATCTTTTATCACCTTCAAACATTATACCATTAACACCTTCAAACCTTCTACCATTCCAATATATAAAAATAATAATTTGACTCATTCTTTATAAAATAAATAATTCCAATAGATACAAATACGACCAACAAAAACAATTAAATCAAGATGACAGAAAAAATTCAACTTAGCTTCACGCATTACACAAGAGAAGTTTAGCTTCACATGCGTCTTCATTTATATAGGAGTTTAGATTCAGGAAAGCAATATGGTTCTTCCTAATGCGCAAACTGAGATTGAGTTTTACAAAACTCAAACTCAATTTGCGGTTCCCTACGTACTTCCTTTATCCTAGCCCGTACTATTATTCTGATTCTGATTCGTACTTGTGATATTCTGATTCGGATTCTGATTCCCTCCTAATTCGCAATCTAAATTTGCGTTTTCACAATGCGCAAACTGAGTTTGCATGTCCCATTGATATGCGCAAAATGAGTTTGCGTGTCCCATTGATATGCGCAAACTCAGTTTGAGTTTCTTGTTGTGCAAACTGGGGTTGCGCATCCTCCCACACCAGTTTGGTAATTTGTTTCTGATCTACATTATACTGGTAATTTTTTTTAAAATTTGACCTACTTTGGTCAAAAAGCCAAGAGATTAGTGTGGTTGAATTGATATAGGGTTTGATTTGGTTTCTATCTATCATATTATTTCTTGGATTCATTCCCCAATCCTCTTATTCTCTTTTGATTTAACTTGTTATATCTTCTTATATCCTTTCATTATTCCATAACCTTAGTTCCATAATAACCGTAAGAAATTCCTCCTGATTTGTGGTTTGCATCTGTACTTAGTGGTGGAAAAGTAGAAAATAAGCAAGTATTGTGAAATTTTCATGGGTTAAATTTTGAATATGAGAGAAACACATATCTTCTAAACACTTGAGGGACTGAGAGTATTTTTTGTGAGATTTTATCATTTTTTAAATTTTAATCTATTCTTTGACTACATATTTGCAGAAGTTAGACTACTAAGAACTCGATAAGTGAAGACTGGGGCATGTTAAAGGAATGTTATTTCCTGAATATTATGATTCTTGAACTTTAGATTCTCCTCATGGACTTGAGTCATAATAACACATATAAGTGAAAACTGGGGCGAAGTCTCTTCAGTGAAAACTGTTTTTCAAGTCTAGTTTATTAGATTAGAATAGTATAAAATGCTTTTATTTTTTTCCTTTTGTAAGTAAATCACTGTTACCTCTTCTCTATTTTCATTTTTTCAAACTTCTCTCCATTTTTAAAACCTACAAAAACCTCCTATGAAATGTTGAAAATGTCTTCTGAAGACCCTAAATTATCCTCCCTCAGATTTTCATGATTTTTCATAAACTTCCCCTGCTCGAGGGAGGTTGGTATTCGTTTTGAAAATAAAGGGGCAATATGTGGACTAAAAAGAAAATGTATAAGGTGGTTGAAGTAATTTATTTGTTTTTTGCTGTCTTCAATGAAAGAATTGAACTCTGCAGGTAATATTCAAAACTCGCATTTACCACTGTAATGTAGAACCTGATGGCAATGTTAGTATGGGTATATTGAAGGATGATTGGAGTCCAGCACTAACAATTACTAAGGTGCTACTTGCAGTTAGATCAATTTTGGCAAATCCTGACCCTTGTAAGTTCTTCCATTCTCTTCTGAAAAATTATTTGTCTGTATGACTGCTTAGATTACTGTATTTATTTGTCTTATCTTCATTATTATCTTTCTTGTTCATAAAAAATGTTGGTTGATGATGGTTTACACAGTAGTTCTTTACTTCGGCCATTTGCTTTCTAATGTAAGAGAAGAAGCAAATCATGTCTTGTTATGTGCCCTGTCTTGGAGAAGAAGCATGTTTTGACAGGATACCAACTAATTATCGTGTCTCTTGTAACTGTTGATTCAGTTAATTTCCTGTTCAAACATGCAATATTAGTGATGCCAACACTTAATCAACCAATACACAAAGCAGCCATTTATGATCTTGGAAAGTAAAATTTTTCATCGTAGTTACAGATAATGCTGTTGTCCCTGGCATTGCTCACTTGTATTTGGGAGACAGAGCAAAACATGATGATATTGCTGCGGAGTGGACTGTCCGATTTGCCAAGTGAATATGATACAAGAGCTCTTTGATTGGCGGTGAATATGATACAAGAGCCCTTTGATTGGCTTCCTTGAAGAATGCTAGCAATATACTTTTTGACACATTCTTTCCCACGCACTTTATGTAATTAGATGAATTTAATGTGGTTCCACACTAAATAGAGAGTAGAGTAGGCCTAGGTTATTTAGTAGAATCTACGTGAAACTCATTCAATAATAATGTGTTGAAGAAAGTGTATCACATATGATGTTAGCAATTTTCCACATCTTATATATCATGTCCCCAATTATGTGAATGAGAAACGATATTTCATCACTTCCTCATAAGCTTTGATAACAAACAAATATCACACAACTACAAGATAGTCTGCAGCATGGACTGAAACCGTATTTTTATATTTTATAATTTTTACCATCATAATCTAGTTGATCATATTCTACTGTATGACAAGCTGAACCATGTTTGCTAGCTTTTATAATGACTAGAAGGTTTCATTAGTTCCTGCAAATCTATGGCAAGAACTAGGGGGAGCCAATTCTTGAGGTTATGCCATTCCAGTTTATCCACCCCTATTAACAAATTCAAGTTCTCACTTTTTTAAAGTGTGATAATCTCTGTATTTACTCTTCTTATCACAATGTTATGTTATGGAGTTTTTCATTTTGTGATACATGTCTTCTAAATTCTAAGTTTTCTTGTCAAATCAAATACATTTTCCTATTTAATTAATTACTTTTTTATTTAAAAGGTTATTTTTACTTTAATTATACTTTTAACCAAAATTAATTTTGTAAAATCAAAATCATCTAAAATTAAATTTTCAAACAATAACTTAAATTTAATTTAATAATGCAAATGAGTAAAAACCATTTGAAGCCATCATAGTCTTGGTTAGCCAATACGCAATCGTAATAGATTATATTCAATTTGAAATTTTAATTTGTAAATATAAAAATAAAAAAATTCTGGAAAATAAGACAATTTGATAAAAATATAGATTTCTATGGAATAATTTACCGACCAACTAATTCTGCCCGAAAATATTATTTTAACAAAAAAAACTTATATTTTCTTTGATATATAATAATTTATAGGAACAAGATCTATTTCACCAGTCGGCATGTCTTTCTTTTGTTTTTCAATGGAGCAATTTTTATAATGGCTAGGATTATTTGCAATTAATCTTTCTACGCAGATAATCCCAATCCATATTGATAATGTGAAAATGTGAGTCTCAATGGAGAATAGATTTGAATTTTATGGGATTTATTATTTATATAATATTTTCTACATTATTCCATTTAATTATCTATCATTACGTTATTAAAAGAATTTCATATATTAAGTAATCATTTCATATTCAGATTTTTTAAATATGACAATATATAATTAAATGACAAATATGTGTACCAAACCGTGGTTGGTGCAATGTGGCCCGGATGGACTTTACCTGTAAATTCAGGGATTCAAATATAAAAAAAATAATAACAAATATTTGTGCGTGTTTTTATTATCAAAGTATGAAAATATATTACTAAGTAAGAATACATCATAAAATCTTCACATATTTTCTTACATTTTTAATAAAGTGTCCATTTTTTTAACTTCTAGTATTCATCAATTATTGAAAAAATTATAAATAAGCAAATAACCAGAAATTTTAAGTCGTGATTTTTAACTTATAAATCATTAGATATATGAGTGATACAGTTAATTTTTTCTAACCATTCATTATCTTGTTAAATCCTTTTAATTTAATTTAATATTCTTACTCATGTTTTGAACACGAGTGGTGATGTTAAAATGTGTCAACGCAGCCTCATTTTCTATTTGTACTTTCTGGCTCTGGTCATCACACCTAACCTCCCCGACACTGTGTTAGGTGATGTAATGCAAAGCATTGCATTGCATTGCATTGTGTGGTTAACTTTGTACCCTCAACTCAACCACCTACCACTGCACCACCAACATTTCCTTCGCCATAAACAGCATTGAATTGAAGGAACCTAATTGCAACTTCCAAATTGAGAGATGGGAAAGAAGAGCATATTGGAATTGGGAGTGCAGGACTTTGTGAATGCTGGCTTATCACTGATTGAAGCCAATCAATTGAATTTTGTTCTCAAGGATGTTCTCTCCCTCTCTCCTGCTGACATATGGCGCCACCTCGTCACTCGCAGGCTCCTCAAGCCTTCATACCCTCATTCCCTGCATCAGCTTCTCTTCTACTCTCTCTATCACTCTCATACTGCTCGCCCCCCTCTTTATTGGTTCCCTTCTCTGTAAGTCCAATACTAGTCATCACTCTTCTCTGTCTTATTTCTATCTATTCACTGTTAGTCTCTGTCTAACTCTATTCTATCTGCATGTGAATGTATTTATTCTTCATTTCCACATTTTGATTTCTAGGGAGCAGTCCAGACGCACCAACCTCGGTCGTCTCATGGAAACTCATGCTTCTAAGCTTTTAGGAGATTCCTACAAAGACCCCATTTCTAGTTTTCATCTATTCCAAAACTTTTCTGTTCAACACCCTCAGGCAAGCCCCTCTTCTTTCTATTATTTCATTTCTTCCTATTGCATTCCATAATATCAATGTGTATTGTTTCTGTTGTTTTCAATGTAGGTGTATTGGTCCCTCGTTCTCAAGGAACTTTCTGTTTCATTGTTGAACCTCCAAAGTGCATTTTAGATACTTCTGACCCTTCAAAACATGGAGGAACTTGGCTTCCCGGTTCTGTCTTGAATATTGCAGATTGCTGTTTGCAACCAAGTTCACACCCCAACAAACAAGATGACAGTTTAGCCATTGTTTGGAGGGATGAAGGTTTTGATGATTCTGAGGTTAATCGTATCACACTCAAACAACTTCGACAGCAAGTAATGTAAGCTCTCACCTGACCCTTTTGGTTTTTGACCAAATTTGAAGAGCTGTTTTTCAATTGCATCATTGCATTGAATTTTGTACTTTTGAATCAGGGTAATCCATTAATCAGTTAGCTATTCTTTATTTCCACTCTTTTCCTACTTGTATCTCACTTTTTTTTTTGTCCGTCTTTGGTCCTTCTCCTTTTAGAATTTACGCATGAAAGTAGTTTTCAATCTATTCATCCTCCATCTCCTTTATATACTTCCTGTATGAAATTGTTTCTTCTCTTCGTGTTTTTCCTGTATTATTTCCAGGTTGGTGGCAAATGCAATAGATGCCACATTCTCAAAGGGAGATACAATTGCAATTGACATGCAAATGACAGCTAATGCCGTGATTATATACTTAGCCATTATTTTAGCAGGATGCATTGTAGTATCAATAGCTGATAGCTTTGCACCAAAAGAAATTGCAACTCGCCTGCGTGTTTCTAAAGCAAAGGGTATTTTCACACAGGTGATCTTTTAAATTTCATACTATATATATACAAATTTAATAGTAAAACTATTTTTTATCAAAGCCAGGACTATTCAATGTTTCGAATTGCACAAATTTCTTAATTTGTATAATATCATTCATTCAGCTTGAATTTGTTTTCAGGATTTCATAGCAAGAGGTGGCAAGAAATTCCCTTTGTACAGGTAAAAATTTGTTAGCTCATACTTGCCGCAGTATTAAAATCATATTTTACCTGGGGGCTGCTATGATGTTAGTGTCTACTTTATCTGTTCAGAAGATGATAATTGGCATCTTAAGTTTTACAAGTCAAGCTTATTTCCTATTATCCTGAACTTTGGGTACAGCCAATTCAACATTTGTTAAAGTATCCTTTGATAAATTTTTCAATATTATGTTCCTCTTATTGTTGTTTGGGTTCAGATTCAATGCCACAGTCCTCATGCTGGTTAGAAGTCATTGTGTTTGAGCATGAAAATGCATGATTGGGCTATTTGGACAACTGATAATCTATTATGGAACAGAAAGGTGTTTGTGTTAGAATAGAGACTCAAGTTGAATGTAAATAATGTTAAATCATCAAACCCCTTCATCTTTTTAGAATCATGTATTCCTTTACTCATTTCTGCCTCACTTTGTATTATGGAATTTATCATAGGCATGAATCTAGGTATTTGATAGGATCACAAAAGAATATTTTTGTGACATATATATTGTTCACTTATAAAATAGAAATGGCATCTTGAACCCAGCCACTCTAGGTCATTTTGGTTACCTATTCAGATTCTAACTGAGGATTTTATCAGGTGAATGCTTTATTCTTTTCCATGCTAAATGGATGTGTAGTATTCATCTACCTCTTCCAATCACATCTTTACTCATCGTTTCCATAAGTATAATTTTGGGCCTTATCCTGCTTGTATTTGATTCTTCTACTTGAAATGTCTCATTTCTTGTATAATATTTTCTTAGCATTTTGTGGTGTAGACACTTTCTTCAATAGATATTGGTAAGAAACAAATTCATTACTGCCTCTCATTGGCCAAAGTTTGTATTCTAGATGCTTGAATGCTGCTCGCTCTCAGGCCATTTTACCACACAAAACTTGAAAAGATGAAATATTTCAAGCTTACTAGTAGTCATGCACTGTGAATTTTGTGCTGTTCTTTTTACAAGTAGACCACTGGCCTCATTCTGCATATTTCTCCTTCCAGTCGAGTCATTGAAGCAGCTGCATGTAAAGTTATCGTGCTGCCTGTGATAGGTGATAAAGTAGGAGTACAATTAAGAGAACAGGACTTATCATGGAAGGGTTTTCTTTCTTCAAGCAGACAGCATCCCAGGTAATGCACATTACAATGTGTCTCTTAAGCCTTATTTTCATCTAAATGAGTGGTAACTTTTCCTAACTGAAATATCCACGGCTATAATCCCCAAAACAGAAAAGGAGAGAGCTTGTGTGGTTTTCTCTTGTATTTTGTCTCACCTTAAATTTAAATGGCAGGTCACATCATTACTCTCCAATCTATCAATCAATCGATTCTATGACTAACATACTTTTCTCCTCCGGAACCACAGGTAAAGATTCTTCCTCAAACACATCAAGTAGGGACTACCATTATAATGACTTTCTGGTTGCATTTTTGCTTTTCAGGGGAGCCAAAAGCAATTCCTTGGACTCAACTTTCACCCATACGAAGTGCCGCCGATGGATGGGCTTTTGTTGATGTTCAACCTGGAGATGTCTATTGCTGGCCTACAAATTTAGGATGGGTGATGGGACCAACTCTAATATATTCATGCTTTCTATCTGGTGCAACTCTTGCTTTGTACCATGGATCTCCCCTAGGCCATGGTTTTGGAAAATTTGTTCAGGTGATTCCTCCAAATCTAAAAGAATGTTAATAAGTATCCTTAGGGCACTGATTAAGGAAGATAGAAGTCCATAAACTTTCCTTATCCTTTGTGAATAAAAATTGCAACTGTGTGCCACTTATGTGATAACAAGGTCAAAAAAAAAAAAATTCTCATTCTTTCAAAAATGCTTGGCTCATAAAATAGCATTACTAGGATGAAGCTTGTGATGACAGCTAGAATAGGTTGTCTCAGGAAGCTATGTTCTCAAAAGCTTTAGATAATTAGATTACTTATGTAAATTTTTGGGAAAAAAAAAGAGAACTTTATTTAACGTGCAGGTTGTTGGCTAAAAGGTTGAAGAAACTAGGATACTAGATTACCTACATTTTGTTTTCCAACTTTCAATTCAGAACTCAAACAAACTGTCCATGAAACTACTACATGTAAGGGTTTTTTTTTTTTTATTTGAGTAATTTTATCATGTTTGAATTTGTTTATTCGCCAAGAGTTCCTAGAATATACTTATATATCTGTGGTTAGAACTTAGAAGATGAGGTTTCCAGTGTAGTTATTTGCCTTAGCCACAAGGTGCTTCTAGTGGGATTTGTAGCCTTGAACTATAGGTGAATCCACCCACATGGAGCTCAATTCGCCAAACCTGATGGTTTTAATACAAATATCTAAATATGCGTGCTGTGTTGTTATAAAGTAATGTGCTTTCTACACAATGTTATGGAAAACACGTACAGACAAGACACTGATAGAGATATAAGGTATTAGGGTGGGAAAGGTCCAAAGGTTATACCTTATGGTGTGGTGTCCAAGATATCAATCCTAAAAGTACTTTTTATGATAGTGTTGTTTGTTGAAAGCACTGTTAGGCTCTTCGAAAATTAGTTTCACCTAGAGCTTCGGGTACACTAATAAATTTGTCATGCTTCCTTATGGTTCCATGTAATGTGTCAAAGTGGAAGAGGGAGCACCCATAAATCATCTTATGATTGACTTATACATGTGATCTGAATGGGTCTTAGGTCAAATCTTTCTTAATAATGTAAAGGAAATAAAATAAAATATATACTTTGTAGAAGGCAGGACTCCCATTACAAGCACTTGACTTAGCAGCAAAAGGGTTGAATAAGGTCTGGATGGGGAAGGTTAAACAAAAGTACAGCATCATATTAATTACTATTGTAGATGCTATATTTTGCATTAAAGGAATTCAATATATTGCACCACAACACCATATTATTCATTTAAATGTAATTGTTCAGGATGCAGGTGTTACCATTTGGGAACAGTTCCGAGCTTGGTAAAACTTGGAAGAGTACACAATGTATGGAGGGCTTGGATTGGACAAAGATAAAGTAATATCTCGTAACATTAAATAACTGATTAACTTTTATGAAAAATGAATTAAACTGTGGTTATATGCAGAACATTTTGTTCAACTGGAGAAACTTCAAATGTTGATGATGACCTTTGGCTTTCTTCAAAATCTTATTACAAACCAATAATTGAATGTTGCGGAGGCACTGAGCTTGCATCTAGTTACATCATGGGAAGTCCTCTGCAGCCTCAAGCTTTTGGAGCATTTAGCACCGCATCAATGACAACTGGCTTAGTAATTCTTGATGAAAATGGAGTTCCTTATGTAAGAACATTTTTTGGATAGTTTCTAACTTTTTTTTATCATATGATTTTTTTTTCGTATGTTGTCACCTACTTGACACTGCATTCCATCAGTCCAATAGCTGGGGGTAACTTTTCTGTTGCAATGGCTGACTGGAATCTCTGGTCTCCAAATCTTGAGATTGGCTGCCTGAACTCCTAATAGTCATCAATTAGAATTCCACTGGCATTCTCTCACTATTTGTTTCTGAATGGTCTAGTTATTATGCTAACCCTTTGGCCCCCAATTTTTTCCTGTAACATATACTCCCTGTTGCACTATTATTCTCTTGAGATTTTTCACTCTTTCCAATTGCGTTGCATTTCCCTTTGTGGATGACCAAACTATCATCAGTAAATGTTCATCATCTTATATAATATCAATCCTATCTTTGGGTATAGACAAATTTAGGCTTTCTAATTTATTTGATCTCTTTGACCAATGTGACAGCCAGAGGATGTTCCTTGTGTCGGTGAAGTGGGCTTATTCCCTATATACATGGGAGCAACCGATAGATTGCTTAATGCTGATAATGAGGAGGTTTACTTCAAGGGAATGCCTATTTACAAAGGAAAGGTATCTACTTCAATTAATATGCTCAGTGCCATTGTGACAAATGATTTTCACATTTAGATACAGTTATCTTAGAATATTAATTCCCTCATGCCCAAAGGACAACATAATCACATTAGATTTGAAAGTATTTTGTGGTTAAGGTCCTAAATCAATTTTTTCATCACATTCTAAATGCTTTTTTGAGGTCCTACTGCTCAAGCATATTTTGCATGTACACACTTACCAAGTTGCACATAGAAATTCCAAAAAAGTTATAAAAGATAGTAATACTCTTTCAACTTTGGATGTTTTGAATAATTGGGTGCCAAATGCTGTTAATACCTATTTAATTTATCAATATCCAAATGTACTGTAGATTAGTCAGATCCACATCAAGGATTCTCAGATTAATCTCTTTGTAAAATACAAAATAATTGATTGAACTGCATTGCAGTTTTAGTTACTCTCATTCTATTATTGCTGTCAACTACTTTCTGAATCGGTTTATTTATCTTTAACTTGTTATGTCTAACATGATATATGTTTTAGCAGGTTCTTAGGAGACATGGAGATATAATCAAAAGAACTGTAGGAGGCCATTTCATTGTACAAGGGAGGGCTGATGACACCATGAATCTTGGTGGAATAAAGGTACCGCATTACCCACTATATTTATGTATTTAGTTCTACCTTGATTGAAGATGAAGCTTCTGAAGAATAGATTTGTTGGTTACACATGGTATAAGAAACCTATATCTTTCCATGTCCAAGGCCTGCACAAATTAATAAGAATGGAAAGTACCCTGTAACTGATCATGGATTCATCAGAAACTCTTAAATTCTTACTTTGGCAATCTTGGACTGGCTGTTATTCTTAATTGGAATTTTCTGTTCTGATATGCAGACAAGTTCTGTGGAAATTGAGCGTGTCTGTGATAGGGCTGATGAATGCATTATGGAGACAGCTGCAATCAGCGTTGCTCCTCCAAATGGAGGCCCAGAACAACTGGTCATATTTGTAGTTTAAAGAAAGGATACAATTCAAATGCAGAGACTCTAAAGAAGAAATTCTCTAAAGCCATTCAAAGCAACCTTAATCCTTATTTAAGGTCTGATCTTTTAAGCAACTACAATTATGAATTCAATGCAAATAATTTCTTTGTGAAAAGCAATAAATTAATGACATATAGATTCATAGAATTATAAAACCTGACTTGTGATGATTTGGCATTCACAACTCTGTGTCACTTAACAGGTAAGCCTTGTTAGAATTGTGCCTGAATTTCCTCGAACAGCTTCCAACAAATTACTAAGGAGAGTTTTGAGGGATCAAATGAAGCGTGAACTATCAGTTCAGAGCAGACTTTAGTTACATCATTAATTGGCAACAGACCAGGACATGCATCAAGATTCGGTTCATTTCATGTGGAAATATACAGATTTTCACCGTAATATAGAATAAATTTTTGCCTGGTAAGGTCCTTGGTCTGTAATTTATGCAATGAAAAATCTAGTGTACTCCTAGTGTAATGCACCGAAACAACTTTGGTTTGAGAGCATTATAAACCCTCCACAATGGGAGTCAACCTCAATGCTTTTAAAAGTTTAACTCAGTTATGTCCTCGCCCTTGGCATCATCCTTTAGTTGCCTGCATTTTACTAGTATACACTAATGGAATTTATCAACTAGTGTTAATAGTGTGTGTGTGTGTGTGTATGGGTGGGGGTGGGGATTCTCTTATTTTAGGACTACCTAATAATTTTTATGTGTGTACATGTTAAATTGAAAGTTCTTAGTAAGTAGATTAAGTACAAAAAGTTTGTACAATTTTAAAATTTTAGTAAATAGGAATTCAATGATTGCACACCTATAAATCTCTAATTATCCAAAATTTGATGTCCATGGCAATCAACTTAATATTATATTATGGGTTTTTTAAACATGTGCAACCCTTGCACAGGATAATAATTTAAAAATGGAAATGTTTTATTGGAAATTGCAACCACCACAATATTCAATGAATTGGTAATATTAAAAGTTGCAATTTCCAATAAAACTTTTTCACTTTTGATTTATTATCATGTGTAAGGTTGCACATGTTAGAAAAACCCATTCTATTATTCAACAATAGGATTTGTTAAATTTATATTTTACAAATATTATTAAGCAAAGTAAGTTGAGCAAGACCTACTTATAAGTAGTAAATGGATCCTCATCCTATATTTATGTATGCCCCCACCCATATGCAGGTAATTACAACTTTTTTTAAATTGTGTTATTTGAAAAATTAAATTTAAAATGACAACACATGAGAATATTTTCTTATTTTTTTTTTTAAAAAAGAAGTGTTTATATATATGGTTTCAATGAGCCATGTACTATTGGGGTGAGTGGAGGAGGTTCAGATTCCTTAAATATATGGTCCTATTTCTTAAGTATTAGGTCCTGAATTTGATTTTAATATCTTTATGTTTGGAAAAAAAATATATTATTGGAAATGGACTTTATCTTTGGCACTCCTAGGGAGGCTAGATGTTCACTTATGGAGTGGAAAGATATTCTAGAATGTAGATGAATGATATTGAGATTCAATTACTAATATACTATTTTAAAAGATCATATAGTAGCTGCAATCAGCAATCATGGTTTCTTTACTAAAATACTATATTATCAAAATTGCAATTTGATCTCTTGTGTTGTGTGTAGCAACCTCAATTTTCCTTCCAAAAGCCCTCCGACAGTGTTATACATTTGGTATTATCATCCCAAATGTCAAAAGGCAATCATGGTTTCTTTAAACACTGTGTTTTTGACTGTGTGTCAAAAGTATCAGCTGGTGGTCGTGCAAGATTTGTGGGTGATAGAACTGGCGGCGCCACAAGGAAACAATACCTGGTTTTGCCATCAAATTAACATTGTTGTCACTACACAGAAAAGGAAATTAACAAGTAATTAGGTTTTAAACATCAAATATTCAAAGTAACAAGTAACATATTTTGATTATTGACGCCAAAAATCTGTAGTTAATATTTTACACTCATCTATAATAAAGTATATGAAGATATTAAAATCTAATATGTTAATTTAGGATGTCTTATTTTATTCTCTAAAATGAGAACTTAATCTAAAGAAGAAAAATCCAATACATCGATCTTATCCTTGCCATAAGATATTGAAAAATTGTGCTGATAAAAAACTAATAGGAAATTCACCATAACTGAGAGAGTTCGGAAACAAAATTTAGTTAATTAGTCAATTAATTGTTAATTACATGTCTATTAGTGTATTTACTTTATCCTAAAATTATGTTTTAAACGTGGATCTGGACAAACTCACTCTTAATAGTGTTATTCTGGATCGACATTTAAAACGTGATTTTGAAATAAATCAAACACAAATTTCCTAGTAAAATTGTACTATTTCTGATAGATATTAGCTACATTTAGCTAATTATTGAGCCGGTCATTGTTATTTGGTAAATTGAGGTCCCATATCCCATGGAGCCTAATCCATAAGTTCAATGATGGTTACATGATTTTCCCAAAACAACCAGTCAAGGATTCCATTGACTATGCAATAACACTTCCGGGGTGCTATCTCAAATTATTAACTCAACTAGTCTCAGTGATAATGGAAATCAGCAACTTGGTTTGTCTATTAATTTTTTTACTATATTTATAACTTTTTTAAATTGATTCCTTAAATAATAAAAGCGCCATGACCCCACATCTGACTCACAGTTGTTGAGAATAATCCAAAACTGATGTGTGATGAGATTCAATTGCATATGAATTGTCATTTCCTTCGGTGCAGAGAAAAGAATCAAAGCCGAAAAACAACTTGAAAAATGAAAAGTTCACGAGGCAGAGCTCAATAACATGATTTACCATTCTCTGAACCGAACCCATCTGTATGAATGTTTCCAACTGATTTGATGGAAAGAGAGAGCTCTTCCCTTCATTCATCCCATAGGATAAGGAGAATGTCCATGTCAACTTTACTTTCATATTCAAACTGAATCTAAAACGTTAAGTTTAACCCTCCAAATCCAAAATGAAAATAAAATGCTTCTAGAATTTTAGAAGACAAAAAAAATATGATAAAATGATTTCGAATACTAATTTAATTTTTATCTAACTGAAATGTCTCACTAATCAATACTAACAGTCAGTGAGATAGAGCAATTGGATGAAGATACACTTCAAATTCCGAGTTATGTTTTGAATCTAATGTGTCATCCGAAATTCATCCAATGATTCCAACTTGTTTATATGCAGGAGTTTTTTACTGCAACAAAATTTAGGCTCACTCTAAATTATATTTGTTATTTCATAAATAATATAAATCAATTTAGTATGATTTTAAAAAAATAAAATTCAAATTTTTAGAGAAAATTCAAAAATAATCTTTTAAATATTTTTATATTTACGTTCAAGAAAATACCAGGCTAATTTTAAGTTCTAACAATAAGTTTACCCTTAAAAACAATAAAGATGTGTTTTTCTTTCTTGCACAATTTTTTTTATATAAATTCATGATAATGCTTTTTACCAATCATGCCAATCTTGAGGAAGAAAAGGATAGTTCATACTTCATAGTTGGGGAGGGGGCATTAAATACTTTCATTTCCCTTATATATTTTAATATATTTAAAATTCCTCCGTAAATGGGTTCAGGATCAATTGACACTAGGTATCAAATTTCATGACTTACATCAATTAATAATTTTTTGTAGAATGCGAAATTGATTAATCCAACCGTTGAATCATATTATATTATCATCATGATCATGTATATTAAATTTCAAATCATTTAGATATTCGTAGGTATATTATTTAGTAGCGGACTTTTACTTATATTTTAAAAACATATTACGCGTTAAAATAAAGTGATGTGGTGAAGTACTAATTAGTTTCCGATTTGCATGAACTTTTATAGATTTGATCTACTCCATAATATATTTCAATTCAACAGTTGAATTAGTCAATTTCACATTTTATAAAAAGTTATTAATCGATATAAGTCATGAAATTTGACACCTGGTGTCAATTGATCTGACCCTATATGGATTTTTATAGAATTTCTAAATTTTAAAAAGATTGATGATTAAACACTTTTGAGTAAACTAAGTCCATATATGTAGGGGTGTAAGCGAGTCTGACCCAACCCGCGAACTCGACGAATCCAATCCAACCCGAAGATATTTAACAGTTCGATTCGGGTATTCGGTTCGGTTCGGAAATTTTCTTTCAAACCCGATCTGGTTCGGTTCGGGTCTCGGGTTTTCCTATATTGAACCCGATAGACCCAACCTGAATTAAAACAGAAAAAGAAGTCCTAATCTTATTTCATTTTCATGCAAGGAGAGAATAAAAATAGACGCAGCGGCAACACAAGTGGAGGTGGTTCCCCAAATCCAATTCCATCTGCTCCTCTCAATTTATTTTTCCCTATTTCTTTTCTTTCTTTCATTTTATATTTTACTTTAATTTCATCTTCCACATTTTTTTAAAAAAAAAGATAAATGTTCATGACTCGATGACCCAACCCAACCCAACTCAAACATATTCGGGTTGGTTCGGTTCAGGTTAATCACCCAAAAAATACAAAATCTGAACTAACCCAACCCACCACCATTCTATTGGTTCGAACTTGATGTCACCCTAAACCTGATCCAATCCAACCTGATTACACCCCAACATATATGAATACTGTGAGAGAGGAGATGTAATTATGTAAAGCATTAAGCATTTGGTTTCACACTTCATAGTCTTGGGGTCGCTTTCGTGAAAGAAGCAAAAGATTAGATAGAATAAATGTTTGAAATGAATAAGAAGTAAACATGTGTACTAATCCCTACTCCAATCACGCTCATCCCAATCCAATCGCTATTCCCCTCCCCACATTTTTCTCCAATTCTTCAACTTCCAATTAACTCACACAAATTCACTCTCATCCTAATCCTTCTCCCCTCCCTCTTTCTGTTTCAATTCTATTACTTTTTTCATGACTTATTTCTTTTCTTATGTAATTATGGAATAATTCTACATTTTCCTACCTATTTTTCCTACAAATCTTCCTAATTACTAAATAGAGTAAGTATTTAATGTTTTTTTATGTTTTCAAGATATTAAATGTATATACTTTTTATTTAATACTTTCTTTGATTAGTATGCAGAAGGATTTATAGGAGGATGATGAGTAGGAAGATATAACATTACTCGTAATTATGTCATTTAAATCAATTAATTAGTAGCCATATTTACACTTTCAACTATTAGAACATTGGATCTCTACATACATACTAAATAAAGAGTGTTTAGTAAGTCATTTTAGCTAGTAAAAAATTGAAATTAGTAATTCAAGTCATTTTACTTGTGTTAAATAAGGTAGTTTTTTTGGGTAGCTATTAAATTTTCTTGAAAAGCTAGTTGAGGTAGTTTTTCAATAAAAGCTAGTTGAGGTAGCATTTAAAAAAAAAAATCTCTCATTTTCAACTACTAGTTGAAAATTAATTACAAATTTATCTCTCAGTCACTTCCACTTATCATTATTTAATAATTAATGATGTATTTATATGTCATTTTACAATTTTCAGCTAGTTTTGTCGAACACATTCAATTAAATCAGCTAGCTTTTCAGCTTTCAGCTAATTTTTCGGTTAATTTTACCAAACATACTCATAGTATGGTAAGCCATTTCAGCTAGAAAACTGAAATTAGTAGCTGAAACCATTTCAGCTGTGTTTGGTAAGATAACTTTTTTGGGTAGCTACTAGTTTTTCTTGAAAAGGTACTTGAGATAGCTTTTTTAAAAAGCTCCAATTTTCAGCTACTAGCTGAAAATTAAATACAAGTTTATCCTTCAACCACTCTCATGTGTCATTATTTAATAATTAATTATGTCTTTATATGTCATTTTACCATTTTTAGAGTGTGTTTGGTAAAACTAGCTGAAAGCTTAAAAGCTCTTTGAAAGCTTAAAGTTAGCTGAAAGTTGAAAAACTATTGAACGTGTTTGGTAAAACTAACTGAAAATGGTAAAATGACATTTAAGGACAATATTAATTACTAAATAATGATAAGTGGGGTGGTTGAGAGCTAAATTGTAATTAATTTTCAGCTAGTAGCTGAAAATCGTAGCTTTTTTAAAAAAAGCTACACCAAGTACCTTTTTAAGAAAAGCTAGTAGCTATCCAAAAAAGCTATCTTACCAAACACAGCTGAAATGATTTCAACTACTAATTTCAACTTTCAGCTAGCTGAAATGACTTACCAAACACATTATATTTTTGAGAGCTAATTAAGTCTGATATATTTTTAAGCACGTAACGCGAACGCTAGTGATTCCATGAAATCTGTGTTCGATCGCGAAGACTCATTTAAAAATGGCTATGATTATGTTTATTTTAAGCAAGTTCGGTATGATCAGCATAGAAATGATTTTTCTAGTTCAATTTGATAAAATTCAATTAAAATCAAGTGATTGGAAGAATTTAATACTGGAAAAACAGGAACTTCATCACGGTGTTTCTACCTTTCTGGTGTAATTTTTGCCGGTTT
This sequence comes from Sesbania bispinosa, assembly GCA_026901365.1. NCBI lineage: Eukaryota > Viridiplantae > Streptophyta > Magnoliopsida > Fabales > Fabaceae > Sesbania > Sesbania bispinosa. The sequence continues at coordinate 555,621 of QLOH01000077.1, read as the reverse complement.
TTCATTCTTGGGCCTCCTACTTTCATTTATTTATTTTTTTAAAAAATACATTGATTGCATGGATATTTTGTACAAGTTTCATCAGACCAATTTATTAACAAACAGTGAGTGAATGGATAAGGTGAATGAGATTATCTTGCTTTTGCACGTCACACTCTTCCGCGTTAGATTCCTATGCATTTAAATAACAAACCCATTTTTCTAAATCACGCTTTTTACTATCAATTAATCAAAAATGGATTTTAATAATATTGACCCTTAAGATTGAAGATAAGGGTATTAAGTCTTAAGACTGAAAATAATAGTATTGACTTCTAGTCCTGAAAAGAAAAAAAAAAGAATATTGAAAATGAAATATTTATTATATTAGAAGTATTAAAGAATATATAATTTTTCCTTTTTAATGAAAAGGATTCATTTTTTATTAGTTCAAGTAGAACCTAGAAAGTATGTTTTTAAAGAGAAAAAATTAAAATTAAAAGTAAGATACACATATTTAATTTTCAAAATTTAAATTCATTTTTTAGAAAAGAATTTATGACATTCTTTAGGACAAAATTAAAAATTAAAAAGTTAAACTTTTAAAACTATATTTTAATTTAATATATAGAAATAAACTACATAAGCATAATATATAAATAAGCAAATAGTGTAAAAGATTTTGGAAGAGAGTTCTTTTTTGGACTTGCCAAATTCTTCTCTCACTGTATAAGTGTGTGTTTGGTTCAACAATGAAATTGGCCGAATTTAAGTTTGAATTCCCTAACGTAACTATTTCTAGCGTTGAAAACGTGAGTTTACCACGTTTTAACGCTAAACCAAACATGCTCTAAATCTAAGTGTATGGTTGAACGTTTGTATTGCCGTTTGTAATTTCAAATTTATGTTTCCAAATGCATGATGCTATTTTTAGCATATTGAATTTCCGTTAAAAATTACGTTTGAGTATAGTTTTCATCTTGAATCAACTTTTAAATCAATGTAACTTTATATTACTTTTACAAACTTAACTTACAAAGATAAGCTACATTTAAACTTAAGTTTGAAAACTTTAATTCAAACAAACTCTATATTTCAAAATCAATGTTTTTAAAAATCGGATCGGTGAAGACACCGGTTCACGATTCAACGGTTCAACTGTGGTTGAATCAGTTTTAATTAAATATATATTTTTTAATATTATATAGTATTTTAATTAATAAAGTAACACAAAATTATAAGAAATTAAGATATATAAAGTTGTAAATCAGTATAAATGACCTTATTATAAGAGAAAAAATTAATAATGATTAAAAAAATAATAGATATCTATGTGTAATACTTAAATATATGTCTTTATTTATCTTAAAAATATTTTAGATTAAATAAAAAAAATAAAAAAATTTGAATTTTTTTGAAAAGGACCGGTTCAACCGGTTTTCTGATACTGATTTTCACCGGTTCTTGACCGGTTCTGAACTCCTCCGTTTTTTTTGGGTTGAACGGACTGGTCACCAGGCCGGTTCCCGATCGGACCAGTCGAACCGCCCGGTCCGATCCGGTTTTAACGACAATGTTCAAAATATATTCATGTATCAAGTGTGAGTGTCTTTCCTAAATTTCATGTTGTTCTCGGCAATAAGAACTCAATCGGCCATAAGTCCTAGGTGTCTCAACCCATGATCAGTTTAGTCCCTCTACCAAATTAGTGAACCACCTCCCTAACCGAGACGGGTCCTTTTATGTCTTTTCTCTCTTAACCATCCTACCACAATCTGTCCTCTCTGCCCTATCACCGGAGTATGCCTTTGGCCATATTTCCATGTTTTTCTACCTTCCTGCCGACTACACATCTCACACCCTTTTTATTAGAGTCGACAAAATGAGCTAACCCGACCGAACCAGACCTACAAAAATTTAGGGATCACACCTTTAATTTAGAAGCCTGAATAACTCTCGGGTTTTTTAGCTCAGACTGATAAAACCCCCTACATGCAAAAACCTACAAAGGCTAAGTAGCCATCAAATACCGGTAAAAAAATCAGACTACCTACAAAAAAATCATAAAAATATAGGATTCAGACTTTATTTTAGAAATCCAAATAACTTTTGAGTTTTTTTTTTCTTGATCCGCAAAAACCTACTACTCGCATTAGGTCGGACCGGACCGAATTGTCAGCTCTACTTTACCCTACTAGACCTATATAGAGGCCCACGACGTATACCCGTATTGTTGGGTTGCCTGATGAGCCCAACTTTAGAGTATATGTGTATTTCGAAAGAAAGGCATTAAATTATATCCATTAAAAAAATTATGATTAAAATTGTAATAAAATATCTATATATATTTTCTTAAATTTTTAATTAACAATATAATTTCTAACTTGTTCATATCTAAAATACAATATTCTTCACTCAAAAGAAAAAGAATCGAAATTTTGTTGTCATACGCGTAAATAACTATGAGACTCTCTTTTCTTTCTTTTTTGTCAAGGAAGAATATGAGATCAAACCAAGACATTATCACTGGTAGTGGTAGCACTAGCAACACACATAGACATTGGTGGATTAGGCCCGGGCCATTGTACTTTTATTGTTACTGCTTGGAAAACGACCAATTCGACAAGTTACTGAGAAGATTGAGTACATTATCTGCTACAAGACAGTATGATCAGTTTGGTTTCCCTACACACGTACTCAACCTTATCCACTTATCAACTTCTTATACTCATCTGCCACAGTCACATTAATTATCAGGAAAAAAGTAAAAACCAATGAATAATTGGAAAAAAGATGAAATAAACAACGACTTATTAGTAAAAGAATCCAATAATACTATATCAATTTTATTTCTTTATTTTCTTACATAAAAATAATTAGTAAATGTACAAAAAATTAACTTTGAAGCATTGTCACTAATTTTTTTTAAACTATAATTACATGTTTGATTTACTTATATGTCTTTAATAAAATAAATTTTTATTATCACATCTCATAAAACAGTTTTTACCTGTGTTTAGTTTACTTTGATTATGTTTGATTTATCTTAAAATCACATTTTAAACGTGGATTCAATCCAACACTATTTTTCTATAGCGTTTGCCCGGATCCATGTTTGAAACGTAATTTTGGAGTAAATCAAATACACACTGAAATTTATGTTAGAAACATGGATCCGAGCCAATGTTACTCTCTGCAACTAACATTGGTCTGGATTCATATTTGTAACATGATTTTGAGATACACGTTATTAAACTATTCCAAAGAGAAGGAGCTTTGTTGGGTAAAAAGCAATTGCCCCCAGTACAATGTTTTAAATATATTACAAATAACATCAAAATTAAATTTTACCAATAATTATACTCTATTTTTTTAACTTATTATTTACTTAACACTATTAAAGATATTTTCAAATAATTTATATATATAATTCATTATTAAATACTTAAATATTATAATAAACATGTTTTAAAAGATATATAATCTTATGAATATTCCTTTGTAAAATTAAGGTAATTTTAAACATAACAATATAAATTAGAAACGTATAATTAAAAATATTATAAAAAGAATATCATTATTTTATTCTTATAGCTGCCATTATCCAACTATCCAAAAGTTTAAGTTATTAGGTGGATGACACATGTTGCCTCAATTTTATTTTATTTAACCCAGCATGTTGCCTCAATTTTGTATTTTGATTCTGTTTACTGTTATGCCTTGTGATTCATGATTGCATCTGGTTTTAGTTTTATGTTAATTAGGAAGTCTTATATTGTTTTATGGTTAGGAATTAATTCCTACGGTGTATTTTGTATCTGGGGTGCAGGGCAATCATTTTGTATTTTTCCTTTGGTGTGTTAGTTCTTGGGTCTTTACTTTGTAGTATGGGTTGAGTACCCCATGTACTGTACTCCCTTTTTAATATAATTTTGCTTATAAAAGAAAAGAAGGATTTATTCACAACTACATTTAGGCGCAGTTTGATGCATTTCTACAGAATAACTTCTAGAAAAAAAATAGAATGAATCAGATAGGTCAAATGAGTTTAACTTTTCTATAAATTAAATTAGTTACTTGTGGAAAGTTAAATAGGAGAGCTTTTAGAGAATGTAAGCTACAAAGACTAATTTCAACTCACAGGAAAGTTAATTCATTTGACCTCATTGATTCATTCTATTTTTCATCCATAAGTTTTTTCTGGCAGAGTCCTTCCAAACTGGTCCTTAATATTAAAAAAGTTCTTTTGTGAATATTATTTCCATATAAAAAATTAATTTAACGATAATTACCTTTTTCAATGATTGTATTTGTAGTAATCATATTAAAAAAACTAATTTTGTGAAAAAAAAAAAACAAGTGTTTTTAAGTTAATAATATTGATGGGTAAAAAGTGGAATGAGTTTTTAAGTTAACTCGAATTAGTTGGAATTTAATATTATTTTTTATGCTAAGATTCTAAAAAAAAGTAGTTTTAAGTTAAGTTTTTTATTTAGATGGTAATTGATGTTCGTGCTTTAAAAAATATGTCATATATTATGACTTTTAATTTAGTTAAAATATTAATCACTTTAATAAAATGTAACGAATAATAATTTTATTTCTTTTAATTTTTATTTTTCACCTTCGGATAACAAATCTAGGAACCTACAGATTCAATTTATAATGATGCCTTTATATCCATACAATGTATTCATTATGGACCACAAACACAAATGCTGAGAGCCTACAATAATAAATAAACACTGAAATAAAAAATATATTATTTATAAAATAAAAAAATACACTACTGAATTATATATTTTTAATAGTATTTTTTTTCTAATGGAGGTTTTTTTTTTTTTCTATTTTTAAGTCTATTTTTTACGTCAATAGTATTATATATTTTTAAATCTATCTTACTATATGAAGAAGAACTCATATATCTTTAAAATAGTTTTACTACTGATGTATAGAAGTATTTAGCAATTAATAAGTGTTTTATCTTTCAAATACTCGACACTATAAGTAGCTAGTTAAAAGAGTGTATGTGGTAAGACATTTAAACTAAACGAAGGAAGCTGAAATTAGAAACTGAAATCATTTTATCAGTGTTTTGTAAGGTATTTTTTTAGGTACTATTATTTTTTTTTTTTCTTAAAAACCTACTTGAGGTAAGCTTTTTAAAGAACTTCATTTTGTCAGCTACTAGCTGAAAAACTTATTACAAGTTATCCTCAACAACCAACTCATCATTATTTAATAATTAATTATGTCCTTATATGTCATTTTACCATTTTCAGCTAGTTTTGTCAAACACTTTCAATTAATTCAACTAACTTTTTAGCTTTCAGCTTTCATGTAGTTTTTCAACTTTCAATCAGTTTTTCGGCTGATGTTACCAAACACACTTAAAAACAAAAAACAAGTAAAATGTAAATTTTAGTCAAATTTAAAGTATGAGTGATAGTTATGCTTTCGAGATGTAAAATTTATAGTGTCATTTGATAACGTGTTGTTATATCATTTTAATAAATACGACATCTCATATTATTAAACTCAATAAATGATATAATTTGACAACATATCATGACAATCCGTTAAACTCATTTAAATTATTGTGTGTGAAAATGTGATAAATTACATTACGAATGAAAACCGCATAAGGTAACGGTGGGGAATAAATCCACTCTCCTTATCCCTATCATCACCTTCCATTATCTTTCAATCCCCACTCCCGATACTCTCCGATTGTTTTTTCCGATCCTCATTTCTCATATCCACATAAGTTCTCACGAGATCCTCATAGGTTAAAAAAACTATGAAAGAATTGGAAATTAGATTTCTAAATTAAAAATGTTGATAATAACAAATATGAATTGAGAATGGAGAAAAAATATTTTAAGTTCAATATATTTGATGGTTAAAAAAACTAAAACTAAATTATATATATTCATATACATACGTGTATATTAATTATTTTATGTGTTTGATAGGGTATGGACCTTGTCAAGTGAGAGTATGATTCTATTCTCAACCTTAAACCTATCTTGGTGGAATTTTTATCTCCATTTTTTACTCTAATTAATGAAAATATTCACCAATCTGAAGACTCCAAATAGGATCTTTTCCACACGAGACCCCAAATTCAAGTAGAAATCGTGATCCTAATTTACATCTATATTGTAATTTTGATAAATTGGCAGTCACATGTCCTTTTTTATTTAATTAAACACGTTTGATGAGTTTTCATATAAGTTAATAAGTTTTTTTATTATTGTTATCCATTTAAAATAATTTTTGTTTGGCTTAATTTCTTTGGCAAATATTCAATTTTTTAAATCAACATCAAATACTTATAAATGATTATGTTTAGTTTTTTTGTTACAATTATGTTTAGTTTTTATCATAAATAAAACAACTTTTTATCAATTAAATATCTGCGTGATATAATATAACAATATTATATTACATTTTACAAAATTAAAAATATCAAATTTACATTGATAATAGAAAATCCTATTATAACTTTTTCATATGTTGATAATATGATGATATATTACTAATAACAATCTGATCTTCTGAAAACCTGAGGGTGACTGGTAGCGTGGAGGACAGATTCAACGATGCTGACGGTGGCGATCCACAGCGGGGCAGGGTGTACCTGTAGTGACTCCGACGCTCAACGTAAGATATCAATTCAACAGAGTGACGGTAGGTATGAACAGAATGCGTACCTGAGATGTATTAATCCGGGGTATATATAGAGTAAATATGGCGGGAAAAGTTGTTATGACCGTAACGGTCTTCCGTAGTCGTCGTGGTCACGCGCTCTCAGGAGTGTGTCCATACGCGCAGGGCGTCATCGTTATGTCGCGATGTCGGGGTCTAGGAAGTGTGTTGGATAACATGCAATCATATCGCAATACATATAAAGTCATGGTGATGTTGATGTCGACCTGGTGACGACGAGTCTCTTGGTTAGCTAGGTAACATCATTGTGTTGGCATGGGTAGGCGGAAGGTCATGTCTGGTAGTACCCCAGAACAGTTGCCCCCCAAGTCGATCATTCCGTGCGAGGATGGTCGAGTTATTAGTCCGACTCATGGTGAACATTTGTGATGTGGCCTTATATGGGTTCTCGCCGTCGTGGTCATCTCGGGTTTCGGGGTGTCTTTTGGTATTACCAAAAAGTAACCGTTATTCTGAATTAAGGCCGCGTCTCTTCCTTTTCCTACCACGTGTCTTAATCCGATGGTAATGGGCCCGTGGGCCTTGCCAGCTGGTACAATCTGAACCGTTCGTTGAAATTTATATATGGAACGGGAGGGAACCGTCTCCCATTTTCCCTTTCCTTCTCCATCGTGCCATACTCCCGGTGACCCTCCGCTGCTCTGTTCCTCTACTTAGAGCCCCTCTTCCCCGTACAAACCTTCACAAGCTTCCAACTTTTCTCCACCTAGGGCACGGGTGCAGTGTATGAACTTTGGTGTTGCGGTTTTTTACGAAGAGTTCAAAAGGGTTTCTGCCGAGGTGCATAAAGATACCGTCTTTTCTTTTTAACTTGTTCTTTTTATCATGGTACTCACGAGGGCTGGGGCCAAAACACTTGCTGTCGAACGGAGACGTGGTGTATTGTGGTGAATGAGGAGGCTGAGGATCCATCCATCCCAGATTTAGTTCCGAGGCGTAGGAGTGGTCCCAGGCCGGATGACCTTTGGCTGTCACAGCAAGAGACAGTGCGTAAGACTGCTCATATTTTAAGGAAATGGGGTTATCCCGAGGTGTTTCCTGCCAGGTCCTCCGGGATGGACCCCAGTCGTCCCGGGGTGGGGACCCCCATCTCACTCTACTAACTTTGTTGGTGGACTTTTGGGCAGGTCTGAGATGGGTAGGCGGAAAGTGCATACCTCGCCGGCCTCTAACTATCCAGTGCCGGAGGGCCTGGAAGACATGAATTGGGTTGACACGGAGGCTTTGGGGACATCCAGTATTTACGTGACGAGCGTCGACTTGAGGCAAGCGTTTCGTGATGTCGAATGGGTGGAACCAGGCAAGGAGAAAGAATGGGCTCTGATATGCCCCAAGGAGGATGACAGAATCTGCAGCCAGGGATATTTGGATGAGAATTTCTTCATCCCTATGTATAAAACCGTATTTGCCGACCTCAGGGTTTGGATGCCGTTAATGTGGTTCGAGCTCGAGGTATTGGGGCATCTGGAGGTGGCCCCATCGCAGCTACACCCCAATGGATGGGGATTCATAAGGAGCTTTGAGATCCTGTTCCATGCGCTCGGCCTAGAGCTTAGCAGTGTCGTTCTTCTATTTCTTTCGGTCCTTGGCGGTGAAGGAGTCGTCGGATAGGTACTCTTGGCTGCCGCTTTGAGCTGGATCTAGGGGAAAAATCTTTGAAGCCTATTACGAATCATATCGCAACTTTAAAGACAAGTTTGTCTTTGTGATTCCCAAAGGCGCGAGAAGAGAATCCGTGTATCATGAGGATGGAAGGTTGATCATTAACCCCTACTGGAATACCGGTTTTTAGAAAAGGGACTCGAGCGCTTACACTGTCGACTTCAAATCTTTGTCGAAGGGGGAGCAGAAGACGACAGTCGCCATTGTTAAGTTTGTTGAAAAACACGGTATCCTAGATTGCAAGTCCGTGATAAAAAAGGGGGTTGGCGACTAGAGATCTCCTCGGTAAATATCCGTCTAGAATAGTCGTCGTTACTCGTTTCAACTAACCCCTGTGCTGATGGCGTTTGTCTCTTTAATTTTGCAGTTGAGATGGCATCGCGCCAACAAGAGAAGTTGGCATAGAGGAAAGCGAAGAAGGCCCTCCGGGATTCTCAGAAGAGGAGTGAGGCCCCTGAGTCAGAGATTGATGCGGCCGACCACAATTCTAAACGGATCAAGGTAACGATTCCCTGTCCACCCCCTTAGCACAAACAACTTGACAATCAGTCAATGGGCTCATCCTCGTGTTCGCTGATTGGTGATAAGGGTAAGAAGACCCTGACTTTTGGTGTCGGGCTGCCTGCTTCTGACATGAGTGTTGAGGAGGTAAATAAGCATTTGGAGACGCAAGGTCGCGCGATGTTCGAGGGCAAGTCCGCAGAGGAGATTGATCAGATCCTCGGGCTGCCTCCGTATGGGGGATGAAGTTCCCAATGATGTCGAGGTACTTTATGGGGGCATCTCGGGATCTTGCCGCCTTCGTTCCCATGAAGAAGGATCTGGAGAAGATGACAGCCAAGCTGGAGGCCGATGAGGTGGAGATGCAGAAAGCCCTTTCTGCCGTTAAGTCCTTAACAGAGGAGAGAGACAAGTTGATGACGACCAATCCGACCTGACCAAGCAGATGGAGACCTTGACCTCGGCCAAGAAGACTGCTGAGCTGGCTGCGTCGACTTCTCAATCGCTCCTTCAAAAAACTAAAGAATCCCGGAAGGCCCTTGAGGGAGAGGTAATGGAGTTGAAGGCGGAGCTCGAGGAGACTGAAACCCTTTGGGAAGATGTTGCTGATATGTACTTCTACCTCACCATCAAACAAATGAAATTCCTGAATCCCGGGGTCGAGCTGAATACCAAGGGAATGTCAACGATGTGCACGGTTGAGGATGGGAAATGGTATGATGTTTTCCCTACGGGAAAGGTGGAGGGCACCCCTGGGGACGAAGAGCCCAAGTCCCCACCGTTGCACGATGAAGAAGATCTGGATGCAAATGCCGAGAGAGGACCTGATGGTGCGCTGACCTCGACTGTTGCCGGTGAGCCAGGTGAGGTGCCTGCCTCAGAAAAGGTGGATCCGAATCCCCAGGGTGACGTTGGTCCGCAAGAGTGAAGGGTCGGAATGTCGGCTTATGTTTGTACTGATTTTTTATTGCACCCTTTTTTTTTACTATTTGAACCAGATGGTCCATAAACAAATTGCCTTCTATTATATACTCTTGTTCATATTGGTTCAACCCCTAAGTTTTCTTTGCGTTTTCTTTAAGTCTCTCGCGGTGCGCCTTATGTACTCCTCACTGGTAGCGCGTTCGGTGTTGTATCCGATTCTAACAACGCTTTCGGGGTTGTGCCCAACTCGAATCTCATGCGGGGTTATACCCGACTCGAATGACGTCTTCGGGGTTGTACCCGACTCGCATGACGTTTTCGGGGCTGTGTCCGATTTGGATCCCGTTCGGGGTTGTACCCGACTTGCAGATCTCGTTCAGGGTTATACCCGACTCGTATGGCTCTTTCGGGGTTGTGCCCGACTTGAATCCCGTTCGGGGTTGTACCCGACTCGATAAATGAATAACATGATGGAATAAGCTCTTTTATTGCTGTGGAACAATATTACACGGTGGTAAATTTACAATTTTACGAATCAACTAAAATACCTGCGGAGTTTATCCACGTTCCAGGTCCGAGGTATGGGTTTCGGGTAGCGTTTCAAGACGATAGGCCCCGATTCCCGTGCTGGCCGTGACTCGGTATGGCCCTTCCCAATTTTCTGCCAGCTTTCCTTGGGCAGTATTCTTGTTGCCGCCGTCTGCTCTTCGCAATACCAAATCGCCGACGTCGAAGGTTCGTGGGACGACTGTTTTGTCATGTCGTCTAGCTGATTGCGACTTGATTGCCGCTTCGGATCGAGGCCCTTTCCCGGACTTCCTCGATCAAATCTAACTCCCCCGAAGCCTCTGGTCGTTAGTTTGCAGGTCATACTTTTGGAGCCTGAGGCTTTGCTCGCCGACTTCTACCGGGATAACCGCGTCGACTCCATAGGCTAGACGAAACGGTGTTTCTCCGGTCGTGGAGTGGGGAGTGGTGTGATAAGCCCATAAGACATTGGGTAATTGGTCCGCCCAGAGCCCTTTGGCAGTGTCGAGGCGTTTCTTGAGCCCTTTAAGGATCACCTTGTTGGCGGCTTCGGCTTGGCCATTGGTCTAAGGGTGTTCCACGAAGGAGAACCTGTGATTAATGTGGAAGTCTGACATAAGCTCTCGGAACCCCTTGTCAGTGAACTGGTGTCGTTGTCTGTCACCATGGTGTTCGGGATCCCGAACCTACAGATCACGAATCGGTAGATAAACTTTGAGAGGTTTTTCCCAGTGATCTTTGCGAGTGGTAAGGCCTCGATCCACTTGGTAAAGTAGTCGACTGCTACTTGAGATACTTCAACTGTCCCGGGCCTGGGGGAATGGCCCCAAAATGTCTACGCCCCACCAAAAGAATAGGCAAGGGGTTAGAATAGATGTCAACGTCTCGGCGGGATCCTGGTGGATGTCGGCATGTTTCTGACATGTGAGCACTTCTTGACATACTCCATCGAGTCTGCCTCCATGGTGGGCCAATAATAGCCTGCGCGAAGGATCTTGCGGGCTAGGGAATGGCCCCCGGGGTGGTGTCCGCACACGCCCTCATGTACTTCCGCCATTACATAGTCGAGCGTATCACCCGAGATGCACTTCATCAATGGTTGTGCCAGGCCTTGCCTATAGAGGCATCCGTCGATTATGCAATACCATGTCGCCTGCCTTTGTATACGACGTGCTTGGTCGGGGTCGCTGGGGAGTGTCCCATTTCCCAGGTAGTTATGGATGTCGGTGTACCAGCATCTATCTGTGTTGATGGTTAGCATCATGGTAGGTGTGGGCACGACTTCTTGGATGACGGACCTATTGTTCCCGGATGACCTGTGCTGGGCAGTTTGGAAATGATGTCGGCCCTGGCATTTCGTTCCCTAGGAATGTGATGGATCTCGACTTGCGAGAAGCTGGGAATGATGCACCTTACCACCTCACGATATTTGAGGAGCAGTGGGTCCTTGACCTGATAGTCGCCATTTACCTGAGATACCACAAGCTGGGAGTCGCTGTAAAACCTTGATCCGGGATGCTCCTAATTCGGAACGCATGCGGAGGACGGATTACTGCCTTCTTCTGCCTGATTGTTAGTAGTGAATGAGAAGTTAGGGAGTGTTCTAACACGACTCCTTGTGGGCTCTCCAGAAGGATGCCGACACCACTGCCTCTAGGGGTTTGATGAACCGTCGACATGCAGTTCCTACCATTCGTCCGAGTTGGGGTGTGTCGCGGTCAGTTCAGGGACGAAGTCTGATAATGCCTGAGCCTTGATTGCTGTCGCGGCTCGTAGGTTACCCCGAATTCTGAGAGCTCCACTGCCCAAGATACCATTCTGCTGGCTAGATCAGGTCGGTGGAGCACCTGTCGGATTGGTTGATTGGTTCGCACCACGATCTGATGTGCTTGAAAGTATTGTCGTAGTCTTCGCGCTGTAACAACGAGGCTTAGGGCGATTTTCTCGACCTTCGGGTATCGGAGCTCGGGGCCTTGCAACGCCTTACTCACAAAGAAAACTGGATGTTGTACCCCTTTGAGCTCGCGGACTAGGACGGAGGCTATTACTTCGTCCGCGACAGAGAGGTAAAGATACAGAATTTCCCCGGGATTGGGTTTGGACAAGATGGGGGGAGATGCCAATATGCCCTTTATCTTTTGAAACGCATCTTCACAGTCTTGATTCCATTAAAAAAGTTTTCCTTTTTCAGAAGTCGGAAGAACGGGAGTGCTCGAGATGCGGACCTCGAGATGAATCTCGTAAGGGCGGCCATTCTTCCGGTTAGCTGTTGGACCTCTTTTACAGTGGTTGGGCTCTTCATTTCGAGGATAGCTCGACATTTGTCGGGGTTGGCCTCTACTCCCCGTTCTGTTAACATAAAACCCAGGAATTTGCCGGCTCGGACCCGAAAGTGCACTTCTTCGGATTCAGGCGCATATTGTACTTTCGAAGTTGACCGAAGATCTCGCCAAGGTCGCGGAGATGGTCACCATCAGTGGTGCTTTTGCGATCATGTCATCAACGTATACTTCCACGATCCTCCCAATCTGATCACAAAAGACGGTATTCATCATTCGCTGATACGTGGCACCGGCGTTCTTTAGCGAACCGAAAGGCATCATTCGATAACAATAGTTCGCTTGGTCGCTCATGAACGCCATTTTTTCCTGGTCGGGGGATACATTGGAATTTGATTGTAGCCAGAGTAAGCGTCCATAAACGATAAAAGGCGATAACCAGAAGATTGGTCAACCAAACGGTCGATGTTAGGCAGCGGATACGAATCTTTGGGACAAGCTTTATTCAAATTGGTGTAATCTACACACATACGCCACTTGCCATTGGGTTTCCTTACAAGCACTACATTAGAAAGCCAAGTAGTATATTTAACTTCCCTAATAAAGCCGGCGTCCAGCAGCTCGGAGACCTGTTGCGTGGCTGCTTCAGCTCTGTCAACCGACATCTTGCGACGTCTTTGTTGTACGGGCTTGATTCTGGGATCTATCGAAAGGCGGTGGCAAATGATGTCGGGGTCAAGGCTTGGCATGTCGGCAGTTGTCCATGCGAACAAATCTGAATTCCGGCGTATGAGAGCGCAGAGGGCCTCTTCATCTTGGGATGTCATGCCGGAACCCACCATAACGACCTGCTCGGGGGAGGATCCGATCTGCAGTGGTTTTGAGTCGCCCTCTGGAACCGGTCGCATTTCGGCAAAGTCCTCTCGAACGTCGAGGTCAGCTAACAATTCCCCGACCGCTGCTGGGTTGTCATCAGCCTTTTCTGAAATTACGACACCTTTATCTGGCCTGGAGATCTGAAAGACTCCTTGTAACACGATCTCGCCATAACCTGGTCACCACGAAGACTGATGACGTCGCCCGCATCACTCTAAAACTTCATGACCAGATGATTTGTGGAGATTATTACCCCTATGTCGTTTAATGTCGGCCTGCCGAGGATGGCATTGTAGGTTGTGGGGCAGTCCACCACGAGAAACCGGACCTTTTTCTGTCTTGGAGAGAGGAGGCTGGCCGAATGTGACGAGGAGTTCTACATAACCGTTAGGGCGAATCTTATCCCTCGTAAAACCAATCAGGTCGGCACCCTTGTATGGAAGGAGGTCAGATTCGGGATCTGAAGGAGGCAAAACGTTTTGAGGAACAGAACGTCAGCGGAGCTTCCCTGATCAATGAAATTCTCCTGACCTCATGGTTAGCCATGAACACCGTAATGAGGAGCGGGTCGTCGTGCCTCGGGATCACGGGACCGTAGTCCTCTTCGGAAAACGTGAGTGGTGGTAGCTTCCTTTTGTGCCGATACGTCCCCTCGGGATGAGGATGATGAGGCTGACAATACCTCCTTCATATGCTTCTGCGGGAGTTATTTGACTCTCCACCGCCGGCGAAACCTCCTGCATGATGTAAATCACGGGGTGCTTGGGAGATTGAGACTCAGGTTGCGGCGATCGCTGCCTGGAGGAAGAAGGCTGTCTTCGACGATCTTTTCGTGCTGAGGAAGGGGGAACGATCACGTGACGGCCTGCGAGATGTTGATCTTTCACGTCGAGGTGACCATGTCCGTGACCTGCTACGTTCGCGTCGACTAGACTCTCGTCGGGGTTCATCGTTCCGGTAACTCCTTTTACAGTCTCCTGTTTGTTGGGTGCGCCGGCTGTTCCCTTTTGAACCTGTCGAGCTTCCCTCGTCGGATCAACTCTTCAATGGCGTCCTTCAGGCTTATGCAGTGGTCGGTGTCATGGCCTTGGGATTGTGTGGTAACGGCAGTACTTGGACTTGTCAGTGTCTGGGCCAGCTTTCATGGGTCGCGGTCTTCTCATGCCGGCCTCAAAAGGCTCGACGTTCAGGATCTCGTTGAGAATTTTCCCACGCGGCAGGTTGAGCGGAGTATAGGATGTGTAGCGCCCCAGGGACTCTTTGTCTCCTTTGTCCTATCGAGGTCCTTTTCCTTTTGCTCCGGGGTCCTTCTGGTCTGCCCGGCATTGGTATCCTTTGCCTTGAGTGCGAGCTCCTTGTCTTCTAGGCTTATGTACTTGGCCCGCTGGAGCAACTCCTCCATGCTGTTTGGTTTCCTTTTGGACAAGTCGATCCAGAAAGGGGAATGAGCTATAAGGCCGTCCTTGACCAACATGAGTTGTACTCCGGGCTGCAGTCCCTGGACCAAAAGGGCTTCTTTGGTGAACCTGCTCATGTAATCACGTAAGGATTCTGCGGTTCCTTGCCGAATCTACTTCAGCGAAGCTTCAGTTTTCGGCTGGACTTTGCTGGTGGTGAAGCTGGTAATGAATTTGCTCCGCAAGTTGGCCCATGTGTTAATAGAGCGAGGTGGCAAAGACTGGAACCACCTTAGGGCCGTTTTCTTGAAGGAAAGCGGAAATACCCTGCACATATAGGTCCTGAGGCGTTTCGAATGGACATCGCTGACTCATAGATGTCGAGGTGTTCAAGGGGGTCTCCCATTCCGTCGTAGAGCTCCGGTACTGGGACCTTCTCAAATCGCTTATCCACAGGAAAGAGCATAATTCGCTCTGAAAACGGCAATACCACTTGTATTACCTCGTCGTTCGTCGCGTTGCGGGATTCTTCTTCCGCTCGGTGAGTTTTCTACTTGGGACAAGTGTTTGAGTGCACGGATTGAGCCGAGGCTTGGGGTGATGTCGACGCGCGGCGGTTTGAAGGTGATGGTTGATTTTGTTGAGGAGAGGGATGGCCTTCGTTGTTCTGCTGGCCGCCAATGACACGACGTTGTTCTTGGCGGCGTTCGTCAAGGTCCGTCGGTGCATAGCCTGTGCGTGGTGATCAGTTTCCAAAACTTCAAGGCGGCGCAAATATTGCCTCAGAAGCCCCTCTTGGCGGCAGATGATTTCCAGGAGATGGTCACGCGTTGGTGGCTCTTGCGGAGATGTTGGTGAGGCAGTCTCAGCATGTGGCGTCTGGGTGGTCGTCCTGGGACGAACGGTTCCCGGGTGTGGGGGTATTCCCGCGGTGGCGAAGACGACCCCAGTTGCAGCAGATACGAGTGCAGGGCCCGTTGCTGAGGTTACCCCAGGGGCAGAATTGTTAATCGGACGGCATGGGCGGAGGATGTGCTTCTGGTTCCTACCATGACTGGTTCTTCTGCAAGCGTCAAGGATGCGAGTTTTCGGTTTCTGAAGATCCAAGAACGGGAATCTTGTTCAAGATTTCTTCCCCACAGACGGTGCCAATGATATTCTGAAAACCTGAGGGTGACTGGTAGCGTGGAGGACAGATTCAACGATGCTGACAGTGGCGATCCACAGCGGGGCAGGGTGTACCTGCAGTGACTCTGACGCTCAACGTAAGATATCAGTTCAACAGAGTGACGGTAGGTATGAACAGAATGCGTACCTGAGATGTATTAATCCGGGGTATATATAAAGTAAATATGACGGGAAAAGTTGTTATGACCGTAACGGTCTTCCGTAGTCGTCGTGGTCACGCGCTCTCAGGAGCGTGTCGATACGCGCGGGGCGTCATCGTTATGTCGCGATGTCGAGGTCTAGGAAGTGATGCCGGATAACGTGCAATCATATCGCAATACATATAAAGTCATGGTGATGTTGATGTCGACCTGGTGACGACGGGTCTCTTGGTTAGCTAGATAACATCATTGTGTCGGCATAGGTAGGCGGAAGGTCATGTCTGGTAGTACCCCAGAACACAATCCAAATTTTTCCCACACAAATTTTAAATTTTCACTCCCGCTTTATTTTTTTTCTTTTTTATAGTATATTTTTATAACAAAGTTCAATAGTTGATCACATTTACTACTTTCTCAGTTGTATTGCTTTCTGTGTGCATCTTCCAGTGAGAATATACACATGGCAGTTGGCATATGAAAAGATCTTTAATTATCCCATTAAATTAACATGAAAAAATATCCAAATCTACATGAGTCGTGACCGCTAACCATTCAGACGCGACTACTGGATTGGATTTTAACTTTTTCTAATAACGGCTCCTGCCTCTATAAATACTCCAAACAACACTTAACCTTTCACACTCACTTTTCATTTTTCAATTGAAACTAAACGCATTGCAATGGATATCTCTGAGTTCATTGAGTTGATTCCCGGGTTACCGAGTGAGCTCGGACTCGAGTGCTTGACTCGTTTGCCTCACTCAGCACACCGAGTCGCTCTCCGAGTCTGCAGCCAAGGCGCTACTTGCTTCAGAGCGATGAGTTCTTCTGTCACAGGAAGAAAACTGGACACACCCGAAAAGTCGCTTGTTTGGTTCAAGCCCATCAACAACCACCTCAAGATGAAGAGAAAAAACCAACCGGGTCAGCGCCAACGAGTTACGGGATCACCGTTTTCGACCCGGAGGGAATGTGTTGGGACCGGGTCGACCCGATTCCGGAGTACCCTTTCGGGTTGCCGTTGTTCTGTCAGTTGGCGAGCTGCGAAGGAAGCTTGTGCTGATGGGTGGTTGGGACCCGGCGAGCTATGAGCCCTTGACGGCGGTGTTCGTTTATGACTTCCGAACGAGCGAGTGGCGGCGAGGGAAGGACATGCCGGAGAAGAGGTCGTTCTTTGCCACCGGGTCGGGTCATGGTCGGGTTTATGTGCCGTGGGCATGATGAGAACAAGAACGCGCTGAGCACTGCATGGGCATACGACCCGAGAAGTGATGAATGGGTCGGGTTGGATCCGATGGGTCGGTATCGGGACGAGTGTGAGGGAGTGGTGGTCGGTGACGAGTTCTGGGTGGTGAGTGGCTATGACACTGAGAGGCAAGGGGTGTTTGACGGGTCAGCGGAGGTGTTGGATCTTGGGTCGGGTCAATGGAGACGGGTTGATGGGGTTTGGGAGGCGGGTCGGTGCCCCAGGTCTTGTATTGGGGTTGGGAAAAATGGGAAAATGGTGGACTGGAGCGGGCTGGATTCGGGGCTCCGAGCTGGTGTCTGTGGGGTGATGGTCGGGTCGAGAGTAATGGTGAGTGGATCCGAATACGAAGGGGCACCACATGGGTTCTATTTGGTGGAAATGGAAGAAGGGCAAAATCGTAAATTGAGAAAGATGAATGTGCCTGATGGTTTTTCTGGGTTTATCCAATCAGGGTGCTGTGTTGAAATCTAGTTGCTATAGTAACAGTGAGAGTACGAACATTGCCACCTCACGAATAGGAAAGCAAATTTATTACTATTTTGTTTTCTTTTTAAAAAAAAAAGGGTACGAGGGAGGGTTGGAGTTGGAGGGTGATATATAAACCCTGATTTGTTATTTTCTTTCTTAAGGCACAATACAAATATTACAAATATTTTTGTTTGCGAAAAAAAAAATGTCAAATATGAGAATTATAGATTCAACTCAGAAAAATAGAGACTATTGCATTGAAATTACATTGAGTTTTCGAAGCCGCGATCATTCAATTACGACGAAGTACATGTTTCTGGTTTAGTGTTAAATTTGGTGATTTTTGGATTTTTTAATATAATTATTTCTAATAAAAATTGTGAGTTTATTATATTTTAATTCTAAATTAAATATGCTCGATATGCTGACTGTTTGCTATAAAATGTTCAGCTGATGAAAGTGTTTTCAGTAAAAAAAAATTGTATGATTTTTGTTTTGATAAATTTTTAAAATTCTTAAAACAGAGCTTTACGAAATGATTTGAGCCAATACAATGGTTTGACATGAAAAACAAATCTGGTATGGAATTTAATGAAAAAAGTAGAACTTATGTGTCGTTAGCGCTTTTGTTTCCTTAAAAAACAAAACAAAACGGGAAATATGAATCCATTGTCCACTGTTGGTGATACTGTGATTCATCTTTATCTTCCTGTATGGGCCTTATTATTCAAATTATCGTTTAATAAGTTGATGTTAGGCAAAGGTGATATCATGTGTCTTTCACTAGAATTTGTCATTTGCTATTTTTTAATAGAGTAAATCTCCACACTTGTTACTATCTTTATTAGGTCATGCAAATTCATCTCAAAGTTAATGAAATAGCTCCTTTAATTTCACATTATTCACCATCATTCACATTATAAAATCTAATCTAGATGTGATTGATTAAATAAAAATCATTCAATCCATCCGTTAATAAATACTTTATGAATGCATATTCTTAAAAAATAGTATTTTTTTTAATGTATTTCTTTTTCTATAAATTTATTTCATTAATATTTTCTCCACTCTCTCTCCTTCCTCTCATCTCTTTCTCTCTCTTCTCTCCCTCATTTTCTCCTATCTTTTTCTCTCTCCTCTTTCTATATAATTGCTAGGAGAATTAAAACCATAAATAAATAGAGTAGAAATTAACACAAGCTAAACCAAAAGTATATAATACAAGAATAGCACTCTCTTATAAGTGAAAAAAACGCAATCACAATATCTTAAATAGAACGTGGAAAGACCAAAAAATTTTAAAAAGGTATTTTATGGAAATACTAAAATAAACTATAAAAAAATTACATGTTAATTGGCAATAAAAATTATATTTGATTGATAATTATATAAAATAAAAAGGTACGTCTAATCCACGTTGGATGCAGTATCCAAAGTATCCAAACTACTGCGTTTCGTTTCTTATATATCTTATACTTTATACTTAGTAAATTAGTCCATGATAGATTCTTAATTGTGCAGTTTAGTTTCTTGAGAGAGTCAACATTTCAAAATGGTCCCAAAGAGATTGCTCCGTCATGCAAAATAGTCTTTGTCGTACAAAATAGTCCATGAAAACAAGCAAATTAGTCTCTGTGACATTAAAAAAATTATGCAAATTAGTCCTTGAAAAATGACTTTTTGACCATTTTACATGACGGAGCAATTTCTCAAGGACCATTTTGAAATTTTGACTCTCTCAATGACTAAACTACACGATTAGAGATCTCTCGGGGACGAATTTGCTAGTATAATCTTATATTTTATATTGAAGTAAAACTATTATCTATTATTAGTGGAATTTTTAAATTATTATTTAATTTTATTGTACGATTGCCTAGCCTGATGCAAATAATTTAGTATTGAGAAATTATATTATTTAAAGAATTAAACCTTTTTAGTGTTGATCCTCTCCATTTCTCACAGAAATGAAGAAGTCCAGTTAATTTACTTACATAATGACACGCGTAGTATTTTATCAATGGTTATGATTTAATTAGTTAATTCAATTAAAAAAAATAGAAATGTGATATAAGCTTTGTGCCAAAAATCATACGACATACGCACCACGCACCTGAAAACTTAAAAAAAAAAAAAAAGACTTTAACCTCAATCCAATCTTTATAGTTTCTGCACCAGATTTGAATAATTGATAACAAAGTATTTTTTTTTCTCTGGTCGAAATCAATGCATCTTAATTTTTTGTTTGTGAACACATTTTACTTTTTTTTTTAATCAATTGTGATATTTAAAGAGGGTTGAAATAATTTTCATTTCATGTTGTGAAAGTGTGCAACCCATCAGGGACTAGCCCAACATCTATCTAGGCCTAAACCGAGTTATAAAATGGGGCCTAATAAATTAATTAAATAATTTATTAAAAATATTATAATTTTATTTAAAAGATATCTTTTAGGTTTTTAAAATACAAATTACTTAATAAATTATCTTAACAAATTTTATTTAATATTTTTCATTTAATAATAAAAGAAATTCTTTTAATCTTTGTTGATATATTATTAACAAGTTTAAAATTTATGATAATCATTATTTTAGTGATTTTAACATATTTTAATATTTACAAAATTAAATAATAAGTAATATTTTAGCCACTCATGCAATGTGTTTTAATTAAATATTTTAAAATTTTATAACAAAATATTTAAGGAAAAAAATCAGTTTATTAATTGATTTTTTTATAATTTAAAATAAAATTGGAAAGTTACTTGAATAACATTAATCAATAAGGAGAAATTAAGCTTTTGCAATTAAGAGTCTTTTCAAATTTTATGATTTTTATTTAAATAAAATTAAAAAATCATGTTGATTAACGTGTGAGGTCCTTTAATGTGGGGTGTGATTATGAGAGATCCATTAGAATTCAAATTTAATATATATATATATATATATATATATAGTATATAGAATATAAATTTCAATTTGGATTAACAAAATGTAAAAATCAACTAATAAAGTTAATAAAATACTATTTAATAATCAAGAGAGAGTGATAAGATGAGGGGCCTAATTTTTTATAGAAAATATTTAATTCCTAATACTAATTCCATTTAATTTTTTAAAAAATTTATAACTTTTCTAAAGAAAATTGGGGGCCTAAAATAATAAAATATTTTTGGGGGCCTAAAGCAATGATTTTACTAGCTTTATACTTGGGCCGGCCATGCAACCCATCTTATGTATATGTTGTATATGGCTGAATAATTTTCAATATACAAAGAGGGTTGAATGAAATTATATCATATGTGTGCAAGTTGTTGATTAAACAATAGAAACTTGCATTTGAACTTACATGTTGTTGTTTTTTAATTTTTCTATGATATTTAATATGTTGACTTTATTCTTTTTCAAAAAATGAATGAGACATCAATTCCAATAGCCAAAGGTGTAGAGAAATGAGTCAAAAATATTCATAAAAATATTATGCAACATGACCAAGAGAGTGTTGTTGACTATACACCATACTTGGAAATTGAGTTTGAATCTGAGGTAGCGGCCTACGAATTTTATAATGAATACAGTAGAAGAATTGGATTTGGTATTCATCGAGAATATGGAAATATATAAAAGCAAAAAAGATGAAATTCTAACTTCAAGAAGGTTCTCATGCTTCAAGGAGGGTAAGCGAGGTGTTGACAAACGAGACCATTTGACAAAAGAGCCTAAAGCAGAACTAGAACATGATATGAAACACATATGATTATTTCACTTGATCGAAAGATCGAGAAATACAAGGTCATACTTTGTAACTCAACGCAATCATCTTCTTCAACCGTTAGAATATGTTCATATGATTCGCTCTCATCGACACATATCTGAGTCACAAGCATCACAAATTGCATTGGCGGATGAATCTGGATTGAAACCAAAAGATTTTCATAAATATGTGTCCAAGTAAATTAATAGAATAGACGGTGTTGGTTGTACATTTTATTAATTTCACTATTTCTATATAAATATTTTAAAATAAAAAAAATAATATGATACTTTTTTAATTATTAATAAAATAAGAAATGAAATAAAAAAACTTTCAAATTAACCTGGCCCTCATCTTAAAGTAGTTAAGGAGACGTCTTTAACATCAATAACTCACATATTTTCACTAATTTTATTGGTTTTATACCAGTTTGACCTTTTTTTTTATATCGTTTCTTAGTTCTTCTGGTTTCATATATATTTTTTATGCACCACACAAAATTCGTTAATCATTTTTTTTCAGTTAAGTTGGTCTATTCATTCTGATTTTTTAATTCATGGTTACGGGAGTCATTTCCCACGTACTTAACTCCAAGTTGTTGATAAATTATAATAATTTTATAATTATAGAATATTTTTTATTTAGATCACATGTATTTTCTATAAAAAATAATTTTATTTTAGTTGGAATATTCACAACATAACATAGTAGGATTAGCTTTCCTAAAATTTTTTCTCATAATAAACTCAAACCAAATACTTTATTTAAGGAGAATAATATATATAATTATAAAAACTTCAGCAACAACAATATCTCATCTCATTATTGTAAAAAGTTAAAAAATATATGTAAATTATTGGATAATAATCGTACCAAATCTAGATATCTTTCCAACGACCCGTGATTTATTTTTGTGATTATAGTTTTGGACTCCTTGGTTTTGGAAAATCGCATGAGATCATAGTTAGTTTGAGCTGGGTTAGATTAATCCATTTAGGGGATAAAGCTCTTTCGAGCCCGTTACTTTTCCCACTCTGTTTTTTATATTCCCCCCCATACATTTTTTATGAAAGATAATTTTCTAATTACCCCACATTTTCCTCTTCCCATTCCCCTTCTCATTCTCCTTCATCCCCATCCCCACCATCTAAATATATGTGTCAGTAAGCCATTTATGGTCATTTAGAGATGGAAGTCAAACTAAAAAATTGGCATACAGACATATGTGTTCAGAAATGGCTTACAGATATGTGCGTTCGGAAAAGGCTTCCAGACACCTATATCCATAAGCGAAAAATTTTGGGAAAAAATGGCTTACAAACACATATCCGGAAGCCTTTTCTGTGAAAAAATAACTTCTAAATATGGGGTGTGTAGAATATGGGAAAGGGGTTGAGGCGGTGGTGGCTGTGGGTGAGGAATGAGGATGGGGTGGTGGTGAAGGGAAGGGGAAGGGAAGAGGAAGAGGTGGAGAGATATAGCTAGAGAAGACAAATTTTAAAAACAAGGGTGGGTGGGAATAGTAAAAAGGGGGTGAGAAAAGCAATGACCCTCTTTTAATGACTTTTCTTATTTACAAAACTTTAACAAAAAACCTTAAGCCTCATTTGGTGAAAGATGTTAGGCGACAATGATGATAGTAGTGATAAAGTGTCGGGTTGTGATGGTAATGGTGGAAAATGTCAGGCAGTGGTGGCAAGGGAGAATAACTGCAATGATGAAAGCTGTCAGTGGAAATCATGGAGGATATTAGGCAAAAATTGTTTTTGAAAGCTAATTTTTTTATAAATGAAATTATTTATTTTACAACATTTCCAACACAACAGAAAAACTAAAAAACAATTTTCGAAAACATCTTAAAGTAGTTTCAGGATTTTAGTTTTTAAAAACTAATAACAGTCACACTTTTCAAAACTGTTTTTAAAAATTGTGTATCAAGTAGGTTTTTCAGTTTTCCATTTTTAAAAAAATAATTTTTTTCTTAAAACAGTAAACAAACAACCCTAAAAATTCACGACCCAATACCAAATTCTAATTTAAAGGAAACCAAACTTCTCATAACTTGTACCAATTGACTAGGACTGCATCAACACTTTTCCACATTATTCTGTTACTATTTGTCCCCTTGTTTATCCCTTGAGCTCTTCAACCGGGTCCCATGCAGATGAGACATTTGACTGTGTTTGATTCAGTTTTATTTTTTTAGTTTTTGGAAACTGTTTTTAAAACCATTTTTTATAAAGGAAATGATTTAATTACGTCGTTTCCAATGTAAAAACAGAAAAATTTAAAAAATATTTTTCAAAACACCTAAAAGTAGTTTTAGAATATTAGGGGTCGTTCGGGGTCGTTACGAGTTTTTCAGTTTTTTGTTTTCGAAAAATTTTAACTATGTTTTTACAACTCAAAACTGAAAATTGAAAACTAAAAACCATTTTTTATGGTTTTCAAAACATCTGATTTGAAAACCACAAAAAGTTTTTTTTTTTAGTTTTCAGTTTTGAGTTGTAAAAACTTAATTGAAATTGTTTAAAAACCAAAAACTGAAAAATTGCAACTACCCCGAACGGGGCCTTAGTTTTTAAAAACTAAAAAACAATAGCACTTTTCAAAATTATTTTTAAAAACTGTTTGTCAAACAAGTTTTTCAATTTTCTATTATTTTTTTAAAAAGGTAAACAAGCAGTGGTTTATATTGTCACCAAAAAAATAATGGTTTTTATACAGCAACGCCAATGAAAACATTCTACGCTTCATTAAGGACCCAGATTCCCTGCAGTCTGTTTTCCCCTGTAGTCACGCAGTCAACGAATCCGGACCGTCCGATGGAGATCGGACGGTCTAGATTTTATTGGCTGCAGTGAAGTCAACTGCAGGCAATCCAAATTCACTTTATTAGATATGCGAAAAGAAAAGTGTCGATGGAGATCAGACGGTCCAGATTTGTTGACTGCAGTGAAGTCAACTGCAGGCAATCCAAATTCGCTTTATTAGATATGTGAGAAGAAAAGTGCTAAAACACACTCTTTTCAACACACTTCAATGTGATTGGTTAAAAATCACATGGGTCCCACCACATTTGGAGTATGTTGGGGAAAAGTAGATTGGATAGTGTGTTGGTAGCACTGCTCATGCAAGAATGTTATATCGTAAGTTAAAATGTTCAAATTTAAATCATTCTTAATAATTTATTTTTTTTATTTTCATTTTTAATTATTAAACCGCTTTTATTTGAGTTTTTTATTAAGGAATTTTACAATTAATAATCTTTTTCGCAGGTATCCACACCATCTTCAACAAGACTTTATCATTTTTTCATAATAAATATTATTCCAAGTGTGTGTTTGATTTACATTATTGAAACTGATAAAACACAAGTTTGGATCCCTAATGTAACTATTTATAGCGTTGAAAACGTAAATTTATCACGTTTCAACGCTAAACCAAACATGCTCCAAAACGATCTATATACCTTTTCTTTAATTTAGTAACATAAAAGGTTTGAATCTAGCTATCGCCATTTCAATTAAAATAATAATTGAAATTAAGGGTTAATTTGGATAAACTTTCCAAGAAGAATTTTTAGAAGAAAAATATACAATGAATCATGAAAGTAAAACGAATTCAACTTACTCCATAAGTTGAATTTAGTCTTCACAACTCAATTTTTTCATAATCTCTCTCATTTAACTTTTCAATAAATAATTAATTTTAATATATGAAAGAAGTTGAATTTATTTTATTTTCTTAATTCATTCTAGTTAATCTTTTTTTCTCCTAAAAGTTTTTCAACAGAAATTTATCCAAACTGCTACTCTAAATAACAATACTTCGCTAATTGATTATCCTCATTTTAAACATTTGCACGAGAAATTATTTACACCTTTCGCAAACCTGACTTAAGTAATGGATCTCTGCCCTAATCCAGTTCAAGAGTATATGAACAAAGATGATCATTCTTTCTCTCTCTCTCTCTTGAAAATTTCAAGAAAGACGATTTCTTAAAATTATAGACATAATAACTTTTTTATTATCCTTGCATGACAAGGAGGATAAAGAGAGAATTATGGACAAAAAATCCATCATAATATTATTAATCTCATAAATTTAATATGTGTTATATGACTAATTGGATCCTAGTCTAAGAATTAACTTGAATTAATTTGAACTTTGGCCCAAATGACAATGAGGGCATGGTAACTATGCATGGGTTAGCTTATTCGGGTTTACTCGAATCTTAGTATACTCTAGGGAATCTAATATATATTACTTAATCAATCATTATGTAAAATATTTTTTATACATAAAAAAGGATGTGAAGGCTAATTAAATGGTTAGATAGAAGTAATTAAAAGAATTAAAATATCATATTAGTACCTTCAATTGATATATGTGTACTTTGTCAAAAGTTATTAAGTAATATAAGTATAAAAGTTTAATATCTCGTGTCAATTGAATATTTAAATTTATATTAATTAATATTTTATAAAATATGAAATTGGTCAATTTAACAGTTTGTTGAATATTTGTATGAAGTAAATTAAATTTACTAAATTTTATATAACTAAAAAACTAATTGATAATACACCGTATTATTTCACATTAATATATATATATTTAAAATATAAATAAATATTATTAGTTAACATATTTTTTAATGTTACAAATTATATAAAATTTAATATACATGATAATAAAAAATAATATCATAGAATTTAATGATTAAATTAATCAGTTTTATTTATTATCAAAAGTTATTAAATGATTTAAATTTTATATATATAAAGCAATAAATATTGATGATACAAATCAATCACGGATTCTCAAAATTAAAAGTTACTCATAAATTACATATGTTCTTACAAAGCCTAAATTCTACTCATGGGATACAACCAGGCTAAGTGAAGAAGCTAGTGTGTATGTTGATGCTGCCTACGCCCTCCTTTTATAGATGTTGGGGGTATCTTATATATATGACATGATTTGCTGATTGGGAGACAACATGCGTTGATTATGCTGTCAGACTGCTTAACATCAACCATTTCCTTATTTGTCTGATTCCCTCCTTTGATCAAGTCAAGGATCCTGCTATGGTGTGTCAGGTCTACCTAGCCGAGCTTACCCTGGCCGAGTTTAGCAGGACGCAACATAAGCCTCCCAAGCTACGAAGTGTTATACAGTGAAGTACTTTAATTGTTCACGTCGTGATACTTCTGATTGGTATTGATCCGAGCTCATCCTAGTCGACTTATTCAGAGAAAGTATGAGCTTAGTTGGTACGTAGGTGAAGTAGCTTATTTGTCCTGAGTTTGTTTCAATCGAGCCGTCAATGGGTAAGCTCGGGTCCGATCTACACATGTTTAGTGTTTGAGTTCTCCTCGTGATGGTGTCAGCCGACTTGTCAGCCGTTGTTTTTAAATTGGGACCGTTAGATGATTCCCCATCTTCACCCTTCATTTTTCATAACCATCACACCTTTTTTGGACTTCGCATCTCTTCATCTTCAAACCATTTCGCTTTTCACCGTATCGTTGCCTATTTAAGTTTTCTGCTGGACGCTTCATTCTTCATTTGCAGTGAACCCTAGGCTTCCTTGTTCGTGTCTTTGGCTTTCGTTCCCTTTCTTCTTCCTTCTTCAGGTACACCCATCCTCCTCTCTTCTTCTTGTTCCTTTACAGTTTCTTCTATTTTCCACCATGTCTAATTCTAGGGAGGATTCTGAGTTTTCAATTTATGGTTCTTTTGAGGGGTCTGTGAGGGAGGAGATAGTGAATTTAGGTAGTTCCTCTGATGAATCGGAGAATAATTCTTCCGATGAGGGTTCCGTGGGTAGTTTCCTTGTTGTTCCTACCGTTGTTCCTGTTAAGGTTGAAACTCCGGGCGGTGAGGGAGAATGCTCCGGTGAGGTTCCTAGACGCAAGAAGAGGGTTAAAATTACAAAGTGCCCTGGTGAGGGTGAATTGAGGGGCTATGTTCTGAAAATGGATGAATTGGGGAAAGAGGAATCCGAATATGATTTCACAAATTTTTCTTGGGTAGAGGAGGCGGTGAGAGAAACCTCTTATGTGTATACTGACGAGGAGTCTCTTAGGGAGTTTCTTGACCAAGCTGACTATACCCGACCTAGCACCCATGGTGTCATAAATTGTAGTTGGTGTAATCCTCAAGATAGGATTTGTCATAGGAGGGCGAACAACTCGGTGCATGATGTAGTTTACATGTTCGATAAATTGTTTAGTCAGTATAACGTTCGTGTTCCCTTCACTGATTTCGAGTGTTCCCTTCTTCGGATTTTGAATGTTGCTCCTACTCAACTTCATCCAAATTCATGGGGATTTATAAGGGGTTTTCAAATTTTGTGCAACTTTTTTGGCATTACTCATTTTTGCCCCAAGTTCTTTTATTTCTTTCAAGTAAAGGTCGTCCGCCCTTTGGGCCTCATTCCTATTAATAGTCGAACAGGCCGGAAGTTAATGGGGGCCTACACCTCTTCTCTCAAATTGTTCAAAGATCATTTTTTTCTGCCTTTTTAGTGATGTTGGTAAAGAATTCTTCTTAGATGAGAAAAAGAACTTTACTTTTCCGATCTACTGGTCTCCTTGTCCTCGTGCCATTCTTGCCTTTGATTCTGATTATCTGTCTCCCGAGGAGCTTATCGAAGTGACCTTTTTAGAGAAATCTACCGGGCTCAAGTGTGCTGACTTGATTAAGTTAGAAGACAAACCTGCTGACCTTAGGAAGTATATTGGTATGATTTTGATAATTTCCCCTTTTTGCATATGTTGTATGTGGTTCTAATACTTTCTCCTTCTCTTATGGCAGAGCAAATGGCGACCGGTTTAGATAGGAAGGCTCTTACAAAGAGGCTGGCAGCTCAGAGGGCCGAGAAGGCAAAATCTGAATAGAAAGTTGAGCCGTCTGAGGGTGAGGTCGGACAAGGTTCCAAGGTTTCAGATCCTCTTTCCAAGTCTTTAACCAAGGCAAACGAGAAGGCCCCTTTTAAGGAGACTTCTCGGAAATGAACACGTGATTCTAGGCCAAGTTTGGATCTTGAAAAGAGTAAAGGCCCCGAGCTGCCCACTGAGGGGAATGTCCAAATTTTTCAGGAGTTCGTCGGGTCAGGTCCTTCCATCTCTTCTTTGTGGGACAATCGTTTTAATGTTCATCAAGTTATCGATTCCAACCTGATTTTGAAAGGTGATGTTAAAAGTTGGATAACTGGGGTCCACGCTCTGCTCATTTGATGCTCCAACATATTGGTCTCAGGACGACCGCTCTTGGTCGGTATTTGGAAAGATAAGCTTCTACTAGTTCCAACCGTGAGCAGGAGTTGTTGACTTCTATTGACAACTTACAAAAGCAATTAGTTGAGTATGAAGGAATGAAGACCAAGGTTGCGGGTTTGGAGGGCCGAGTTGTGCTGTTGGCTCAAGAAAATAAGGGTCTGAAAGAGGAAAAAGAGACTTTAACCTCCAAGTTGAGCGCTGAGAAGATTGCTAAGAAGAAGGCCGAGCAACTTCTTTCTAAAGCCATTGCTGCTCGTGATAGAATTGAGGTATGAGCTGCTCAGACCTATGATCAGGGATTTTCTCAGGCGTTGGAGCAAGTGAAGGTTTTATTTCCTGATGTGGATACCTCAAGTTGTGATGTGCTGATGGAGGTTGTTAATGGGACTTTGGTGGAGATGGTATTGGATGAAGGAGGTGATGGTCCTAAGGAGTCCGAGGACATTGTCGGCCAAGGGGTTATGAATGTTGAAGATGAAGTTAAGACTTCAGAAGAGTCGATGCCTGAAGGTCGAGATGATGCTGCAAGCGGCGATGGTGCTCAAGCTGAAGTGGACCCTGAGGGCCGAGATGCCTCTAGCGATGATGAGGACCGAGCAGTCAGTCTCCGTTGCAAGCCCCAACTGCCTGACTCTCTTTTCTGTATATCTCTTTTTGTTGATCTCCTTTGGGTTATGTAAAAACTATTATGTGATTAATGTTCCGTTGTAATTCTGAACGTTTTATTTTTCCTGAACCGTCCAAGACTTCCTCATAGGAATCTCCATTTTTAACTCCGTTTCTTGTTCCGTATTTAATGTTTCTCGTTTCCCTCCCCTGTTTTTACTCTATATAAAGGGAGTTAAGCTTCCTCAATTCTGAACCACTTTGATTTCTTTCGACTCTTTTTGGAATGGATGAGTTGTTTGCAATTTTGAAGGTTTTTCTGATATCAGTTAATTTGTTTGATCCAACCTATGATACTGGTTGGATCAACAGATTAATGATGTTGGAAATTTCTTCTGAAAGATTCTTGGATCAAACAGATTAACTGACAGGAAGGGGAACAATGTTAAATTCTCTTCCATAGAGTTTTGCATTGTTCCTTTTTATGCCAAAGATGGGAGGCCAAGTTTGTGAGGAAACCCAGTATTTGACTTCGGTTTTCTTGCATCTTCCTCCTTGGCTTTTGGGTACGTCGAGGATGCTTCTACATGCAAATTGGTGATTGCAAACTTCTCAGGTCGGAGGAGGGCTCTCCAGGAACTGATCTCCAGCTTGGGAATTGGTGTTGAAGGGGTAGTCTTCTGGTGTAACCCTATTGTCTTCCTGGGTAGCATCAACTCCAACTTCTTTTGTTTTATAGTGGTAGGGTCTTTGTAGTTTGTTACTTCCTTCGTAACCTTGTGGGTGGTTGGTAGTCTTCTGGTGTAATGTATTTGTGAATTATGAATGTTGTTTTTTGGATCAATCCCAACATATAATTTCTTTTCCTGTTTTGGCACGTTTGATGTACCTCTTTCTATCTTAAAAATACTAAGCAAGTGCTGTGAGCTCGGTGAAGTGAGTTGATAATTCCTGTCAATAACTTAGAAAATTTTAGAGAAAAAACCGAGTGTAAAACCTGGATTCTTGGGGTATCAGTAAGCAGAGGTGACACTTTATGGGTGTCAGCTCGGCGTAATGAGGAGTTGTTCCTTCTCAATAACTTAGAAAAATTAGGAATAATAACCAAGTGTAAAACCTGGATTCTTGAAGTATCAGCAAGCAGAGGTGACACTCTATAGGTGTCAGCTCGGCATAATGAGGAGCTGTTCCTTCTCAATAACTTAGAAAAATTAGGAGTAATAACCGAGTGTAAAAACCTGGATTCAGCAAGCGGAGGTGACACTGTATAGGGGTCAGCTCGGCGTAATAAGGAGTTGTTCCTGAGGAGCTGTTCCTTCTTAATAACTTAGAAAAATTAGGAACAATAACCAAGTGTAAAACTTGGATTCTTGAAGTATCAACAAGCAGAGGTGACACTCTATAAGTGTCAGCTCAGCGTAATGAGGAGTTGTTCCTTCTCAATAACTTAGAAAAATTAGGAATAATAACCAAGTGTAAAACCTGGATTCTTGAAGTATCAATAAGCAGAGGTGACACTCTATAGGTGTCAGCTCGGCGTAATGAGGAGCTACTCTTTTTTAATAACTTAAAAAATTATGAATTATTTTAACTGCTACCCCAAGTATCGGACTTGGTTTTTAGAGTATGAGCTCGTTACCCTGAGATACAACTCAGTTTTTAGAGCATGTTTTGGCGAAGCAACTCTTCTTTTGGAGAATTACTTTAACTCGGTACCCCAAGTATTGGACTTGGTTTTTAGAGTATGAGCTCGTTACCCTGAGATACAACTCAGTTTTTAGAGCATGTTTTGGCGAAGCAACTCTTCCTTTGGAGAATTATTTTAACTCGTTACCCCAAGTATTAGACTTGGTTTTTGGAGTATAAGCTCGTTACCCTGAGATACAACTCAGTTTTAGAGCATGTATTTGGCGAAGCAACTCTTCCTTTGGAGAATTATTTTAACTCGTTACCCCAAGTATCGAACTTGGTTTTTAGAGTATAACTCGTTAACCTGAGATACAACTCAGTTTTTAGAGCATGTATTTGGCGAAGCAACTCTTCCTTTGGAGAATTATTTTAACTCGTTACCCCAAGTATCGGACTTGGTTTTTAGAGTATAAGCTCGTTATCCTGAGATACAACTCAGTTTTTAGAGCATGTATTTGGCGAAGCAACTCTTCCTTTGGAGAATTATTTTAACTCGTTACCCTAAGTATCGGACTTGGTTTTTAGAGTATAAGCCCGTTACCCTGAGATACAACTCAGTTTTTAGAGCATGTATTTGGCGAAGCAACTCTTCCTTTGGAGAATTATTTTAACTCGTTACCCCAAGTATCGGACTTGGTTTTAGAGTATAAGCTCGTTACCCTGAGATACAACTCAGTTTTTAGAGCATGTATTTAGCGAAGCAACTCTTCCTTTGGAGAATTATTTTAAGTCGTTACCCCCAAGTATTGGACTTGGTTTTTAGAGTATAAGCTCGCTACCCTGAGATACAACTCAGTTTTTAGAGCATGTATTTGGCGAAGCAACTCTTCCTTTGGAGAATTATTTTAACTCGTTACCCCAAGTATTGAACTTGGTTTTTAGAGTATAAGCTCATTACTCTGAAATATGACTCAGTTTTTAGAGCATGTATTGGTGAAGCAACTCTTCCTTTAGAGAATTATTTTAACTCGTTACCCCAAGTATTGGACTTGGTTTTTAGAGTATAAGCTCGTTACCCTGAGATACAACTCAATTTTTAGAGCATGTATTTGGCGAAGCAACTCTTCCTTTGGAGAATTATTTTAACTCGTTACCCCAAGTATTGAACTTGGTTTTTAGAGTATAAGCTCATTACCCTGAGATATGACTCAGTTTTTAGAGCATAAGTTTGGAGATGCAGGTCTTCCTCTGGAGAATTTAAATACAAATTGTGTAGCATGAAATAGTTCTTTACTGGGTTATAGTCTAGGTCAAGCCTCGTTAAAACCTTTCTCAAAACCCTCATTAGGGATAAAAAACCAAGATAGGAAAAAGAGTACATGACCTGACTGTCATCATACAATTTAGTTCAACTGAAGTAAAATCTTAAGTGCCTAGCATTCCATGTCTTGGGTATTTGCCTCCCAGTTAAATGTTCCAGCTCGTATGCTCCCAATCCTATTTCTTTTTTAACCCTGAATGGACCTTCCCAATTTGGACCGAGCTTCCCATGTCTGGGGTCTTTCCGAGCTTGTTCAATTTTTCGCAGGACCAGGTCTCCGTTTCTGAATTTTCGAGGTTGTACCTTCGTGTTATATCTTCTTGCTGATCTGTCTTTGCAAACTTGTTCTCTGAGATGAGCTACTTCTCGCTCTTTTGATAGCAGATCAAGCTCTGCTCTGAGGTTTTCTTCATTGTTTTTAAAGTTATATTCTTGTGCTCGAGGGCTCATGAAGGAGATTTCTACAGGGATCATGGCGTTACTTCCATAGGTCAATCGATATGGTGTTTCTCCTGTAGCTGATTAAGGTGTGGTGTGGTAAGCCCAAAGTACCATTGGTAACTCCTCAGACCATCTTCCTTTTGCTTCCCCCAATCTCTTCTTTAATCCATTGAGGATTATTTTTTTGGCAGCTTCTGCTTTTCCGTTCATTTATGGGTGTTCTACTGAAGTTTTTTATGAATTATGTTGTATTCCTTGCATAGGTTAGTGAATTCCCTGCAATCAAATTGCTTCCCATTGTCAGATATTATTGTATTTGGGATGCCATGACGACAAATAATTTGTCTCCAGACGAACTTGCTTATTCTTCCTGCCGTTATGGTTGCCAATGGTTCTGCCTCGATCCATTTTGTGAAATAATCGATAGCAACTACTAGATATTTGATCTGACCTGGTGCCAGAGGAAAAGGGCCAAGGAGATCTATCCCCCACATCGCGAAGGGCCAAGGAGAGGTGATATTATGTAGTTCTTCTGGGCTCATGTAATTTAGCTTAGAAAATTTTTGGCAAGAATCACATTTTTTAACAAATTCTTTAGCATCTGCTCTCAATGTTGGCCAGTAGAATCATGCTCGTAGGATCTTTGCAGCTAAGTATATGGCTCCTCCATGGTTTGCACAGACTCCCTCATGTACTTCTTTCAAGATATGAGTTTGTTGCTCCTATGGGATGCACTTAAGGAGTGGTTTCGAACATCCTCTTCTGTAGAGGTTGCCCATTTATGATGACGTAGAAGCTGGAGGTGATAAGCTATGCTTGCGTGCTTCTTTGGATCTGAAGGGTAATTTGTTGTCCTGGAGATACTGAAATAAGGGATTTATCCAAGAGTTGCATAGGTTGATATTTGTACCCTCAGTCTCTTCAATGCTTGGTCTTGGAGAGTTTCTTGATAACTATTTTGTTTCACCCGGCTTCTTCGTAACTGGCGAGTTTGATAACAGGTCGGCTCTCAAGTTTTGCTCTCTGGTTATGTGTTGGATTTTAAATTGCCTGAAAAGTTAGTTATCAGAGTTTTAACTTTGCTTAAGATTACCTGGTAAGTTGAGGATCCCTTGTTTGGTATTCTCCTCCGACCCGACCTGTGACTAGTGTGAATCACCTGAAAACAATTATGGAAGTTGCTTCCAACCTCCTTAGCCAGGAGTAGCCCTGCATGAGTGCTTCATATTCTGCTTGATTGTTTGCTTGCTTTAAATTCGAAGCAGGAGTGATTGTTCTAAGATTACGTTGTTGGGTCCCTCCAGGATGACGCCAGCTCCGCTTTCTTTAATATTTGATGCTCCGTCCATGTAGAGGGTCCAAAGTTGCTCTCCTAGTTCTTCTTCAACGGGTGTGGGTTTCTAGCCAAGAAATCTGCTAGGATTTGTGATTTAATCGGACCCCTTGGTTGGTAATTTTATTCGAACTCCGACAGCTCTACCAACCATTTGATCATCCTCCCTGCTAACTCAGACTTATGCAAAATCTGCCTTATGGGCTGAATCGGTTTTCACAACTATCTGATGGGTTTGGAAATATGGTCTGAGGCTTCGTGCTGCTGTTATTACAACAAAGATTACCTTCTCAATTTTTGATACCTTAACTCAGGGCCTTGTAGAGCTCTACTCACAAAGTAGATTGGTTGTTGTCCTTCGGGATTTTCTTGTACCAATACTGCATTGATAGCATGCTCGCTCACCGCTAGGTATACTATGATCTTTTTCTCACGGTCTGGTTTCCTCAGGATGAGAGGTTGCGACAGGTAAGTTTTGATTTTTGGAAGGCTTGTTCGCATTCTTCTGTCCATTGGAATTTACTTCCCTGTTTGATAGATTGAAAAAACTGTCTTAACCGTTCCCCAAATTTTGATAAAAATCTGGACAGGGCCACCACTCTCCCAGGCAACCTTTGCACTTCCTTCATGTTTGATGGGCTTTTCATTGCCAATATTGCTTGACATTTTTCTGGGTTTGCTTCTATTCCTCGGTCAGTTAACATGAAACCAAGGAATTTTTGGGAGTGAATAGCGAAAGAGCACTTTTCCGGGTTGAGCCTCATGTTGAACTTTCTGAGTTGTTTAAAAATTTCTTGGAGATCATCAATATGCTTTCGATCTGTTGGGGTTTTAACCACCATGTCATCGATATAGACTTCGATGTTTCGTCCCATCTGTTCTGCAAATACCTTATCCACCAATCTCTGATATGTCGCCCTGGAATTTTTTAGTCTCAAAGGCATGACTTTATAGCAGTAATTGGCCATGTCAATGATAAAGGCAGTTTTGTATTCGTCAGCTGGGTTCATTTTGATCTGATTATATCTCGAATAGGCATCCATAATGCTGAGGTACTTGTAACCAAAGGCTCCATCAACTAGGTGATCAACGTTGGGGAGAGGATATGCGTCTTTAGGGCATGCTTTATTTAGGTCAGTGAAGTCAGTGCACATTCTCCACTTTCCGTTCGATTTCTTAACCATGACAAAATTTGCAAGCCATGTTGTGTATTCGATTTCCCTGATGAAACCAGCTTCTAGCAATTTCTTTGATTCTGTAAGTGTTGCACTTCTTCTTTCTTCGCCTAGCATTCGTTTCTTTTGAGAGATGGGTTTGATTTTTGGATCGATCATTAATTTGTGACATAAAAAAGTCTGGGTCGATCCCTGGCATGTCTGCAGGAGTCCAAGCAAACAAGTCCTAATTATTTCTCCAGACTGTATTACCTGGTGTGTTCTTCTTACGATGGAAGGTTTGTTCCAATCCGAGTTGTTTTTTCTGGGCTATTAGGGATGGGAATAGGCTGAGCCGAGCTAGGCTTTCCAAGGCCTGAAACCTGGCTTGCACCTTAAATCCATGGCCTGGTCGGCCTGTTTACCTGACATAGGCTTTATTTTTTTGGCATGAGCCTGACCTACTTAAAGCCTGACATGGCCGGAAGCCTGTTTTAAAAGTTTGTTTTATGGTAAGGTACTTGAATATATTATAAGCATATATATGAATAGACTTATAGGCTCAAGTTTTTAACATACTTAAAATGTTTATACAAGCTAATAAGTATATAATTATAAAAGAAAATTAATAAAAAAATCTTTATAATAATAATAACAATACTAACAATATCAATATTTTATTTATATTTAGTTAAATAGACCGCGTCTGATAGGCTCAAAAGGCTTTTTCGATGGCCTGAAGCCTGACCTATTTTGCTATTAGGCTTTTGAAAAGCCTTGGCCTACTCTATTTAATAAATTGGCCTGGCTTGCCTGGGCCTGATGTTAGTCGGGTAGTAGTAGGCCCCTGACGAGCGGCCTGGCCTGTTCCCACCCCCATGGCTATCCCCCGATTTGAACGATTTTTTAGCTCCTCGTAGGTTGAGGTCTTCTTTCTGAGAAGTCAATTCTGGAGTCCAGCTCGGTCTCGGTGAGTGGATTCTGAGTTTAGTTCCAGAATTTTTGCTGGAAGGCCTCTTTGTTTCCAGGCTTTTTACATAACAGTGTCGAGCTTCGCCTTGTTCGGCTCTCATCACTCCTACTTTTGGTCATCAACAGGAAATTTCATTGTTAAATGAGGAGTGGAAACGATTGCTCCTAACGCATTTAAGGTAGGTCTTCCAATAATAATGTTGTAAGAGTAAGAGCATAACAAGCAGATATTTGACATTGCCGGTTTTGTAAATCCCATCAGACCCGAAGGTCGTTCTGGAGATTTAACATACCCTCTTACCTCTACCTGTTCCCAACGAATCCTACCAGGCTTCCATCAAAAGTGTGAATAGTGTCTGTTGGGAGGGAGTAGGTCCTCGTAAGTTTTCCAAAATAAGACGTCAGCAGAAACTCCCCTTGGTCGATTAAGAACCCTCTCTGACCGAGCAACCTTCAATGTTTATTCGGAACTACCATGGGTCGTCATTAATTCATGTCCTTTAAACCTTCAAAGTCTCTGTCAGAGAAAGAAATGACAGGATTGGGATTTACCTGATGTTTGCGTTCTGTTCTATTTAC
This sequence comes from Sesbania bispinosa, assembly GCA_026901365.1. Lineage (NCBI taxonomy): Eukaryota > Viridiplantae > Streptophyta > Magnoliopsida > Fabales > Fabaceae > Sesbania > Sesbania bispinosa. The sequence goes on along the minus strand of QLOH01000077.1, from coordinate 518,623 downwards.
TGAGCAAATTGTTCTAAGATGTCTTCTTTCTGGAGGAGGAGGTAGGTCCTCTTCCTGCAAATCCTCCTGATATAGTGTGAATGGAACTAACTCTTCTCCTGGGTGTGCTTGGACCAGGGTTTCCCATCAGGAGACTCATCTTTGTTTCTTCTGCGATCATAATCTACTCGAGCTGTTTCTTTTATATTTCTCTGCCTCCCATCGTAACACATATCTCCCGAGATGACCAGTCGATGAGTTGTTCGATTTGATTTTTCAAAGTTCAACAATCATCAGGTGTTATGTCCGAAATGTGCGATGAAAGTCACATCTCTTGTCCGATCAAACCCCTTCAGGAGTATCCTTAGGGGTGGTTGTTGGGAGTTCGATGGATCCTCGAGTTATATACCTCACGTAAGATTTGACTTCTTCTAGCATTTTTAATGGGGTGAAGTGATCAAAAATAGGGCTGGTTGGGGTGGTCTGGCCGACCTTCCATTTTTCTTCCTGGGTTGTTCTTGAAATTGAAAGTCCCCTTGTTATTTTGTGGTTATTGTGACGGATGAACCGTCTTTTTCTAGAGGTTTTGTTAGCAAGGCCCGTAGACGTCTTTTGGCTACGACTGCCTCCTCTGCATCGATCGACCTGAGGCTTTTCGTCTGAAGTCGGCGATGTCAATCGGTTTTGACTGGCCAACTCGTCTGCGAACTGGCCTTCTTTCACTCCATTGATGATTTCCTGGAGATGAATCTTAGGGATCCAGCTCTTTACTTGCATGGCTTCTCTATTGAAACGATTGATGTAATCCTTGAGTGGCTCGTCGTCTCCTTGGGTATGCTAAACAGACTGTCCTCCGTTTTCCCTGAAGGGCCAGCTTGACGAGAATTGATTTTAAAGGCTGTGCTGAACTCATCGACAATCTTTAATTGATCCATGAGTCCGAGTTGAATACCATTGCAGCGCGTGGTCCCTGTCAAAGTCCCTGGAAAATCTTACACAAAAACAGGGGTCAGTAGCACCTGTTGTGAGCATTATCGTGGGAAATCTAGTGAGATGTGAATTCGGATCAGTTGTTCCATCGTAGACAGGCAAGTCAAGAAATTTAAAATATCTGGTAAAGGAACAGACATTATATAATCAGTGAAAGGATGAAAACGTGAATCAGTATGATTATTTACGTGAACCTGTGGTCCTGAACGTTCGGAGGGGGTTTGAGTTCCTGAAGAGTATGCGTCTTCCTCCTCTTCCCGAGAGTCTTGCGTATCATTCAGTTTCTCTCGCATCACCCTATTTTCTCCAGGACCCTCTGGTTTTCTTGTCTGAGTTGTTCGAGCTGCTTGTGCGAGATCTGCAATGTTGGTCCATCTTCGTTGGCGTTGGATCTTGTTTTCATCATTTTTGGAATTCTTGTGGTACCTGGGAGGAGTTTTTACCAGAGCACCACGGTGGGCGCCAAATGTTCTTACAAAGCTAAATTCTATTCATGGGGTACAACCAGGCTAAGTGAAAAAGCTAGTGTGTGTGTGTTTGATGTGCCTACAACCCCTCCTTTTATAGGTGTTGGGGGTATCTTCTATATATTGCATGATTGCTGATTGGGAGACAACATGCGTTGATTATGCTATCAGACTGCTTAACATCAACCATTTCCTTATTTGTATGATTCCCTCATTTGGTCAAGCCAAGGATCCTGCTATGGTGTGTCAGGTCTACCTGACCGAGCTTACCCTGGCCGATCTTAGCAGGGTACGTAACAACATAATTATGTAAAAAATCACATAAATTTATATTTCAATATTAACCATTCATATATCGAACTAATTGCTAAGATTCATTCCTATTCATTTCATACATCTCCTATATAGTGAGAGGGGGAAGGACTTTATCCAAGTTTAGGGTGATGCTTCTAGGGTGTGTCACCTTTATGGGTGTCACACCGGTATTACATCCTCCTTAACTTATGATTACATGTCATTCACCGGATCTTAAAGATGTAATATTTCTATTAAAGCCCCACACTTACAAGTATATAACAGCAACCCAATGTCTTTTTATTTTAATTTTTTTTCCCAAACCACACAATCTCCAATGTGAAAACTTTTACTTTATCTTTTCAGAACGTGAACTATGCCCTTTTAATATTACGTTAACAGTTTTTAATGTAATTTAGTTCATTAGCTCATTAAACTGCAAAGTATTTTTTTTATAAGCTAAATTGCAAGCGTGTGTATATATATATATTAAATAGCATGCGCAATTTAATTATATTGAACATTATATATTAATCACATCATACATATAATTGAAAGTTAATAATTATTTAATCATCATGATAAATAATAATCATAAATCAACTATTTTTATATATTTATTTTGGGACCTATCTTTGACAAAACTAATTGTTAAACTTCGAGCTGAGCAACTAACTTATTGAATTAAAAATATTTAATAAAATTAATTGATAATCTAGTTATTAATGTAAAATGACACAAATGGACATATTTACAAATTTTATCATATAAATTCTATTTTTTTCTAACTAGAAAATTATTATTGAGTGATTATAATTTATATTTTTTATTAATTTTAAATACTTATTATTTTTTTAATAATAAAATATTTCATTAACAATTAAATAAATAGTGTAATATAAAGATAATTTTAGGAAAAAATAGTAAGAGGAGAATAAAAATTTAAATAATTTTAAAATAAGAATAGCATGAAAAAAAATCAAAGGAGAAGAAAGTGTGAATGGGCTCAAGAGAGAAAAGAGGGTCTTATTAGAAATATTGAAAAAAGATAAAAATAAATTAAAGGCAAATAGGAAGTGTATTAAAATATGATATTGGTCAAACTATCTTATAAGCTAGTCAAAATAAACTAGTAGTTATCTTAATAGCTTTGTCAAACACACTCTAAGAGTATGTTTGGTAAAACTAATTGATAAGCTGACTGGTAGCTGATAACCTCCTAGTTGATAAGCTCTGAGATAATAAGCTAACTTATTGATCAAGAAACGGTTGGTTTCGTTCAATCGGATCATAAATTTTATTTTACCAATAAAATAATTTTTCTTTTCAAAATTTTTAGACAATAATAGAAAAAATCATTCAAGAAAAAAGAGAATCTATTATAAAACCTCATGTTGATGACTAATCTCTCCTCTATGATAAAAACTCATGTTGATATTTAACCTCTCATCTCTTCCAATTTTTTTAGTGTACTTTTTTTTATTTGGGGGTATTTCGGTTCGGGCAATGGGTCTAATATCCTTATTCCATCACTCGAACCAATCATTGACGAGTTTGATTGGTTCAGTTTGGGTCCAAACATATTGAGCTAAAAAAAACCAATCATCGACTGATCATCTAATTAACTTTTTTTTATTAATTTTTAATTATTAAAATAATCCTAATTGCTAATCATTAAAGTAATTTCTAGTGTCGACTCCTTAAGTTACTTAAAGTAATTTTCATTATCAACATTAATTAAATATGCTTTTTATATATAATAATATTATTATATTTCATTTTTGAAATTATTTTAATTAATTACTCCATTTAAATTTTAATGATTACATTTTAAACACTTCATTATAAACATTAGTATTATCTTATTATTACATACCTTAATCTAAATTATAAGTATTATGATATTTTCAGCGTGAAAAAGACATATATTAATTATAATAATGAATACTGGATGCAAATATTTACATTGGAACAAGTAAAATACTATAATTGTTTAAAAATAAAAAAAATAACTAATTAATTGATTGTAGTATTTTATTTAATAAATCTAAATTAAGTTATTTATTTATTTATTTCAAAAATTTTCACAGAGCCATGAGATCACAAACTTTAACAACGATTTTGACATTTCTCCAAAAGACAACACAATCGCGTTACTCCATGATATCTAAAATCAAATTTAAAAAATTTAAAAAATTTGAAAGTAAGCAAAAACACTTTAAAAAAAAGGGAAACATGACGTTACATCAATTTACACGGGATTGATAACATAATTAAAATTTTATCTGGGATCACAATAGAATTAGCACAAAGAAAAGTTACAGCAAATAACCCATAAATAATTTCAACCGTTGATTGGATTTTATAATAAATCTAATGGTGAAAAATGGTGAAATACCGGAGAAGCACCCATTCATAGCTTCACCCTGGACGCGCCCGTAATTCAATTGGTTATTTGTTTGTTAGACTTTGTCGGAACTTTCCAGCACTCATTCATTTTTATCTCCTCACTTACTCTCAAACTTAGCAGGCCCTTCCACTGGGTCCTACACTGACGAGGCTTTACTTTACATTAATTTACTCTACAATTCTACATTTACTTGTCCTCTTCTGGAGCAATAATAGAATCTCTTTAAAGTGGATGGAACAATGATTCTTAGATAAAGATTTATATTTAATAATAGTGTAGGATTCATGTAACAGTGTTACCAGGAAAAATTGATTACCATGCCCTATCATGGAAACAACTTGATTTTAATATATATAAACTATCACGGTATGAAATTTACATAGGTATTCATTGATATATTGTTATATCATTTATTGAATTTAATAACACATAATGATGTATCATATTCATTAAATAATGTGGAGACATATCATTATATGTTTGTGTAAAATTTCTTTACACTGACAATGTATATAAATCCAAAGAATTTTACATAAAGATTTTAAACTCATTAAATTTATTAAATAATGTATCAATATATTACTAAATAACTATTTTATACTGATAATTACAATTATTAAATTTAAAAAATAATAGTGAAAACTTTTTAACGATTGGTCATGTAGATTGAAGACGCAATGGTATTTTATTATGAAATGAAATATACTTAATACTAAATTATTTAAGTTTAAACCTTTATGATGTAATCTGTTTTTTTTTCCTTCATTTTTCTCTTTTTATAACCATTAAACTATATTTTATTTTATCTATTTTTTTATATTAATTTCACCAGGTATCTCCAAAAAGCATAGCTATTTATTTTTATTGGGACTTTTATAATTCTTTTGTACTTATTTAATCGATGATAATATTCGACTAAACTAGCATATCAGTATCTGACTTTTGGAGGACTGTATTGTTTCGTCCCTGATTTTTTAAAATAACATTTTAGTCCTTTACTTTATTAAAGCATGCACTTTAGTCCCTAAAGTGCATGTTTTTTAATAAAATGGAGGACTAAAATACATATTTTTTTAATAAAGTATGGACTAAAGTGCATGTTTTTAATAAAATCAGAGACTAAAATGCTATTTTAGAAAAGTTAAGGACGAAACTGCATGATCCCAAAGAGTCAGGACCAATGTGCTTGTTTAATCGATAATATTTTATCATATTTCTCAATTCTATCATAGTTTTCATAATCATAAGCATTTCTCTGACTTTCTTTCAAAGATTTTTACACCTTTTTAATTTGATAACAACACATAAGTTGGAATCCAGCAATTCCCATTTCAAATAAAATAACAATTGAGACTAAACAACAATACCTTGCAAATTGATTATGGAATCTACAATGTCATCAAGACGTTTGCACAACAAAGAATAATAATGACTGAGGAGAATCCAATTTCTCCTGCAGAAATATACATACAATATAACCATTGGATTCTTCATCTACCCCAAATAAATAATAAGTATGTCACATAAATTACTACCCAAAAATAATAATGACAATAGTAGCAATCATACCCATCTTTTATATAACATCATGTTCTTCATCTAATTTATCACCTACGCCACTGAATTCAATCCACTTCTTGGACTTGCAAAGATTCAACAAATAATACAAGGCAATCCCAAGTGAGGTTAAGAAAGCACTAGCCACATACACAATTTTGGTAGCAACTGTCATCACATAGACCAAAAGAACAGATGGAACCAAGCACATTAGGATTAGTCCAAAGAACCCAATTGGAACCTCAAATGGTCTTTTTAATGTTGGGAATTTTTTCCTCAACCTAAGGAAAGATGCAAACTCCAAAAGCATCCCCAAACTGTACAAAAAATTCACTGTAGAAATGATCTCTGTAAAAGTTAAAAAGGACATGCCAAGTGCTATAACAGTTGAGATCAAAATAGCCATCCAAGGAGTGTTAAACCACCTTGACCTTTCACCAAAAATCCTTGGTATAAATCCTAAATCTGCCATACCCAGAAGCTGATATGCAGCACTACTCAATTGAGCCTCAAATAGCCCAATAATTGACAAAACAGCACCAATTTCCATCCAATATTTCAACCACTTCCCAGCAATAATCCCAGCAACATCAGCAAAATACCCACTAGTCCAATTTTGTTGCTCAAGTGGCATGGCCCCAGTTGCAGCCAATAAAGGAATTATATAACCCAAACAAGTAAGCAATCCAGCAGATAACAAAGCCTTTGGGAATGTTTTATGTGGTTGATCAACTTCACCTGCTAAAGTACTAGCACTATCCCAAAAATTCAAGTTCCAAAATATGGTGTTGAAGTACAGTGTCCAATTCTTCTTCTCCTGACCCAAATTTAACCATCTGCTAGGATCAATTTTGGGCAAGGAAATCAGTGACATCAACAAAAAAGGCAAAAGGGAAACAACTCCTAAAACAACTGCACTATAACCCACTATAGCCAAACCAGAGTAATTCAAAAAGGAAAGCAAAGAAGTGGAGAGAATTATGGACACATAACGAGGTAAACCTGAAGACAAAGCTGGAATAACAAGTTTGAGATAATCTATACATAGAACTGGGTATGAGGCTAAGTTAATGACCCCACTAAAGAACTTCCAATAGCCCATGAGGGAACCCCAAAAGGGACCAAAAGCTTCATTAGCCCATATAACAAACCCACCATTTCCAGGGAAAGTTGTGGCCAATTCTGCAGTGAGAAGAGCCTCTGGGATACTCCAAATAAAGGGAAAGATCACAAAACCAAGAATGGAAAAAAAAGGCCCTGCAGCTCCAACTGCAGATTCTTCACCATAAGGGCCACCAGCAACCTCAAAATAGATGAGAAAGACAAGAGGAAGAAGAGCTAATTTCTTGGTTGATTTGGTTTTGGGGGTTGGAGTTGGATCCCCTGCCTCTGTTGCACTATGGTGGTGAAGAAGTAGATGTTGCTGAGAACTTGGAGTTGGATCCATGTTGGATTAGGATATTGATTGGCTTGGAAGTGAAAAGGGGGCTTTATGGTGATTCCAAGTTCATTAAGATTCTAATAAGATACCAATTCAAATTCAATGCTTTGATTTGCTTTGCTTCTATCTCAAATAAACACGTTTCATGCTTGTACTCCATCCATCTACCTCCAAAACCAAGCCAACAAGCCAAAGTCATGATATGATTTTGTTTTGTTACTTAACGTGTACTGTATCTTCTGGTCCCCCTCTTGTAGGAAAAGTCATTAATCTAAGCCCTTAATTTCGTCAAACCATTTTTTTTGCTTTTTACCACAACAATTTCGTCAAACTTGAAACCTATTTATATGGGATGGAATTTGATCGTTTTAGTATGAAAAAAAAGGAAAAAATAATCTACCAAATAGTGGTTGGTTATGGAAGTAGATTGTGACCCCAACAGACTTTACAAGGTCAAGGATTCTAATATGGTAATTGCCACTCTTGTTTTATCTAATCACCACCCTGACCTAACGGTTTAACCTATAGCTATACATGTGGAGGTTTCCTATCAAAGATAAAAAAAATAAAAAAGAAATAATCTCCTATGTTATGTTTGGAAATGCCTCCACAACTCTAAATCCTCAAAAGTCAGAAGCTACAACTAAATACCCTTCTAATTATTTTTGGAATTTTTTTTTTCTAACTTCTATTCTATTGGGCTATTAAAATATTGGTTCCGACCAACTTATGAAAATACTGGTTGAGAAATATATTTTTTTATTAGAAATTTCTTAACCAATGATTTTAGTGCATTCAATGGCATCTCCCTTAAATATTTTATTTTTTATTTTTTGTTTCTAGAGTTAAATATTTTTTAGTCTTTAAAATATAGTTAAAATTTTGTTTTAGTCCCTATAATTTAAAATTAGTGATTTGGTATTTTAAAAATTAAAAATATACTAATTTAGTCTTTATCGATAAAAATTCGTAGTTAGTCCATGACAAAATCTGTAGTAAAACTATACAATGAGGACTAAATTGGCGTATTTTTAAATTTTAAAAGATTAAAATCATAGATTTAAATTACAAGAACTAAAACCAAATCTCGACTATATTTTACTACCTCCGTTCCTATTTAATTGTCTATTTTCAAAGAAAAAATTTGTTCCTATTTAACTGTCCACTTAAACCCAATGCACTAATAATTACATTTTTTTCCATTATACCCTTATGTTAATGAATGACCTACTATTAAAAACTAATGAGAGCTAGTAGTATTAAGAGAGATAAAAGGGTTAAAATAAAAAATTTAAAATTTATTTTCATGAAAATAAGAGTAATGATTGCATTTCTTAATATATGTGTTTTTAGTCAAAATAAACAGTTAAATAGGAACGAAGGTAGTATTAACTAAAAATATATTTAATTCTTATTTCTAATACCACCTAAAAGTCACAATTCATACGGTGGTTCATTCACGCCGTTGCGTTCTAATGAATTTAATTATTTATGGTCAATCCGCATAGTTTGGGAGATCCATGGTTGAAATTTGGTTGGATTTAAAATTAATTTGATTGGGTTTAATCGGGTATAAGTTATTGTCATGTGTTGCTAGGGCAGGAGGAAAAGCAAGAGTGAGGAAACTTCTCAATCTCAAGTAGTTGTCACTTGTCAATGTTAATGTTGGTTGTTCCCCTTCATGTGCTTGCTTTGTCTTTAATGTGACGAGGGAAAATAGTTGTTCCCATAAGCAATTTTCAATTAGCTATATAAAGAAAGATATCACCTCCGTTTCTATTTAATTATTTATTTTTTTTAAAAAAAATTTATTTATTTTTAACTGTTTACTTACAAACCCAATGCATTAATAATTATATTTTTCTCTATTATATCTTTATGTTAATAAATGACCCATTATTAAAAATTAATGAGAGCCAGAGAGATAAAAGGGTAAAATAAAAAATTTAAAATTTATTTCCATAAAATCAAGAGTATTTAATTTAGAAAAATATCAAGTTGCATATGTCTCTGCATTTCTACTTTATGTTCACAATTATTTGCATCCAGATCAACCATAATTCCTTTTCAATATGTTCTTTTAATAAATAAAATTTTAGAAAGAGATAACGCAGATCTGGTGCAGTTTATTATATGTTATCTTACATTAAAAATTGATTAATTTTGCTGCATTAACTCTATAGGATTGTTTAGTCAAAAAAAAAAAAAAAACTCTATAGGATTGTTGTGGGACAGAGAATTTAAATTCAACGGCAATTTGGGGGGATGTACTGTAACTCAACGTTCAAGAATCTCTGAAATCACTGCCAACTGTGGAATATTAACCTAGCTTCTTAGCTAGCTATATATCATACTCTATTTTTTTTAGAAAAAAAGGGCCACATATATAAAAATTTAATTAATACATAATTGTTTCTTATAAAGCAATATTAATACACATTGAAGCAACATGGAATTAATATTTTGGATTTTTCCTCTAACATGTGTCCCAAAGGTTATTGGCTAGAAACTTTAGTCTCCTCAGGGAAAAGCTAACCCAACCTTTTCAAGCGCATCACTACCTGTTTTCATAATTTTTTTTATGTCTGTCTTATTATTTTTTAAGAAACATTTTGTCAGTATTCCTGTAGAAATGACTATGAAATTAACCTTTAGATACAGTAAGTAAAGTGTGCGTGATGTCATAGTCCATTTTCTATGATAAACAACGACTATCAAACCTTTAATTTAATTCGAAAATAATGCTCGTGGAAGGCATTTTATAATTGAATTGTTCTAGTTATTATTATATTAACTTGAAAAAATAATTAAAAAGTATTTGCTATCAAGTGCTACTGAAAAGTTCAAAACGTAAATATTAAATAAATAATTAAAAATTATTATGAGTATATATTAAAAGATATATATCCTTATTCTAATAAAAATAGAGTTCACAATTTAAAACTGGGGCACCATTAAACCGTGAATCAGTGCCTTCACTGGTTCAATTACTGGTTCGGTTTTTAAAACATTGTTAAAAACCGAACCGGTAATTGAACCGGTGAAGACACTGGTTCACGATTCAATGGTTCAACCGTGGCTGAACCGTGGTCGAACCGCTACTAATTAAATATATATTTTAAATATTATATAATATTTTAATTAATAAGATAACACAAAATTATAAGAAATTAAAATATATGAAGTTATGAATTTGTTTAAACAACCTTATTATAAGGTTTATAAAACAAAAAAATAAAAATAATTGATAAAATAATAAATATCTATGTGTAATTCTCAAACATATGTTTTTATTTATCTTAAAAGTATTTTAAATTAAATAAAAAATAAAAATAAAAAAATAGATTTTTTTATGAAAGATTGGTTCAACTGGTTTTTGACCGGTTTTTTTTTTGCAGCACTGGTTGACTGGTTTATTTGGACCAGACACAGGACTGGTTCACCGCTTTACTGGTCGGACTAGTTGGTCCGATCCGGTCCGATTTTCAAAACTATGGTAAAAGGGGAGGATAGAAAACGGTTGGTAAGAGCACAGTTGCTCCCATTGAAAATTCTCGTGATTTATAAAAACAACACTCTTGTAATTAAACATATTAATAGGAACGAATAATGAGAGAAAATGTTTTAATATAAGAATGATAAAAAAAAATGAATATGTGATAAGAAAGGAAAAAAAGAAAGAAAACAGTAGAAGGAGTATTGTGTCCAGTGGAGTATATACATGTGTTTCATAAAAAATCACCTCATTAAAATGATAATGAAAAAACTAAAAGAATATAGGTGAGAAAACATGACACATGGGAAATAATTTTAATATAGATTGAATAGATAAGAGAGATAATAGATTAAATTATTAATGAATAAAATAATGAGATAAATGATATGTTGAAAAAGTGAAAAAAAAATCAACATCTTAAAAAATAAAAGAATTTAAAGAGTAAGTAAAAAAAACTTTTGTTGGAGAGAAAAACTTAAAAAGGAAAAAAAGAAAAAAAAAAGTGAACAGTTGTTCCCGTGCTAAAAAAAGTTGAAAATGCGCGGGAAAAAATTATTGACACGTGGCATAGGGGTTACAAAAAAGTATGAATGAATAATGAGATAAACTATTTAATATAATAATAAATATTATTTAAAGTGTGGTAAAAGGGGAGGATAGAAAACGGTTGGTAAGAGCAAAGATGCCCCCGTGGAAGATACTCGTGATTTATAAAAACAACACTCTTGTAATTAAACATATTAATAGGAACAAATAATGAGAGGAAATATTTTAATATAAGAATGATAAAAAAGAGAGCGAATATGTGATAAGAAAGCAAAAAAATAACACTCATGTGGAATATACATTGTCTTCATAAAAAAATCATTTTATTGAAATTGAGAATCGGTGACACGTGTATTGGGAGAACAGTTTTAGGATAGAGAATAAACAGATAAAAGAGATCATAAATAAATGAAAATATTAATGAATAAAATTGAGAGATAAATTATGTAATGATAAAAAAAGTATGAATGAATAATGAGATAAAGCGTTTTAATATAATAATAAAAAAAGAAAATTAAAGTGTGGTAAAAGGGGAGGAAAGAAAACAGTTGGTAAGAGCACAACTACCCCGTAGAGGATACTCGTGATTTATAAAAAAATAACACTCTTGTAATTTAACATATTAATATGAACGAATAAAGAGAGGAAATATTTTAATATAAGAATAATAAAAAAGAAAACGAATATGTGATAAGAAAGCAAAAAAATAAAGAAAACAGTAGAAGGAGGACTGTGTCCCATGGAGTATATACATGTGGTTCATAAAAAAATCATCTTATTAAAATGATAATGAAGAAACTAAAAGAATGTAAGTGAGAAAACATGACACATGGCAAACAATTTTAATATAGACAGAATAGTTAAGAGAGATAATAGATTAAATTATTAATGAACAAAATGATGAGAGAAATGATATGTTGAAAAAGTGAAAAAAATAGACATCTTAAATAATAAAAGAATTTAAAGAGTAAGAAAAAAAACTTGTTTTGGAGAGAAAAATTTAAAAAGGAAAAAAGGGAACGGTTGTTCCTGTGAAAAAAAATATGAATGAATGATGAGATAAATTTTTTTAATATAATAAAAAAAATTAAAGTGTGGTAAAAGGGGAGGAAAGAAATCGGTTGGTAAGAGTACAACTACTCTCGTGGAGGATACTCGTGATTTATAAGAACAACGCTCTTGTAATTAAATATATTAATAGGAGCGAATAAATAGAGGGAATATTTTAATACAAGAATGATAAAAAAGAAAACAAATATGTGATAAAAAAGCAAAAAAAGAAAGAAAACGGTAGAAGGAGGATTGTGTCCCGTGGGATATATATACTTGTGGTTTATAAAAAAAATCACCTTATTAAGATGATAATGAAAAAGACTAAAAGAATGTAAGTGAGAAAACATGACATATGTGAAACAATTTTAATATAGATTGAATAGATAAGAGAGATAACAGATTAAATTATTAATGAATAAAATAATAAGATAAATGATAGAAGGAGAACTGTGTCCCGTGGAGTATATACCTGTGGTTTATAAAAAAATTCACTTTATTAAAATGATAATGAAAAAACTAAAAGAATGTAAGTGAGAAAACATGACACATGAAAAACAATTTTAATTTAGATTGAATAGATAAGAGAGATGATGGATTAAATTATTAATGAATAAAATAATGAGATAAATGATATGTTGAAAAAATGAAAAAAATTAACACCTTAAAAAAAACTTATTTTGGTGAGAAAAAATTAAAAGAAAAAAAAAAAAGAAGAGGGAACAACCGTTGCCATGTAAAAAAGAGAGAGAGAGAAAGGACGGGAAAAAAAATTTTGACCCGTGGCCACCAAATGTTTAACTTTCTAACATAGATATAGATATAGATTAACTTTCGATTCCCTCATCATACTCTTTTGAGCGGTGATATGGGGTGCCGTATTTTCTACATATATAAGAGATTTTTTGTTTAACTATTGTGTATGAGTTGAGAACATCCACATTATAGTAGAGCTAATTTTCTTAGTGAAGATTTTATTTTACCCACAAAATTCAAACTCAAAACCTTACTTAATCGAAATTAAGCGTGCATCACTTAAATTAACCCCGTGCGGGGTATAATAGTTTTAATGTGAGCATTTGTTCTTTGTCATTTGGATAATGCTCAGATATTCAGAGTTGAAATAAATTGTATTTTCAGTTAAAAAAAATAGTAATGAAAAGCAAAGATGATAAGTGATAACAGCAGTACAGTTCAAAAACATGATAGTCATTACGACGAGGTGATAGTGATGGACACTGACTTGGACAGTGTTTTGGTCCAGCTGGTGATGACAACCAAGTGGCCATAGCTTTAACTTCTCATGTCTCCCACTTAATCTTCCTCAATTTCAATTTATTTATGGTTTAAGATCTTTTTACAATTATTTAAGAATAATAATAAATAATTTAAAAGATATAATAATTTTACTAAATTAATTTTATTAATTTATTCTATTTTTCTATTTTACGTGAATATAATAGTAAATAGTTATTTGTTAATTTGTTGTATACGAGATTTTCATGGGGATAAAAAAGAAAAAGATAAATTAATGCTACATAAAAATTAGAGAAAGATAGATAATTATATGAGAAGAAATTCTTTTGTGAAAATGACAAATAATTGAAATAGAGGGACTATATCACTTGATTTTAAATGTGTTTGATAGCTTTGAATACGGTCACATATCCGAAAATTTTAATGTGGGGGATAACACTCATACACACGTATATATAGTAAAATCTTATTGTAAGGGCAATAAGTAGATATCATACATATAAAGAAAAAAACGCTAAAAATATGTTATTGGTCCCTCAATATATCCCGATTTTTTCATTTGGTCCTCAATTTTTTTTAAGTGTTCCCTCCAAATTTTTTTTTTCATTCTCATTTGGTCACTCTGTTAGTGCACCGTTTATTATCTCTGTTAAATGCTTGCGTAACAGCTTAGCTAGACAAAATAATCATACATGGTATGCATATGTGTCTTCTTATGTGTCCTACATGATAAAATAAGCCTATAGGTGGTGAATCAACGCCTTTTTGTTAGTCACATTGATGAACTCTATAATTATTTTTTTTTCATGAAAGGTGGTGACATAAGTCATGTAGGACACATAAGATGACACGTATGCATGTCATGTATGCTTATTTTGTCCATCTAAGCTGTCACGCAAGCATTTAACGGAGATAATAAACGGTGAACTAATAGAGGGACCAAATGGGAATGAAAAAAAAATTGGGGGACCACTTGGGAAAAAAATTTAGGGGACCAAATAGGAAAATTGGATATTTTGGGGACAAAAACATAATTTAACCAAGAAAAAATAAAAACTTTTAGCATGGAAATTTTGTCAAAAGCACAAAACCCGCTAAGTAATTTCGTCTTTAAATAAGTGATTTAAATGGAACTTTGAGTTAAATAGAATTTTTGAAAGAAAAAACAATAGTCAAAGGAGAAAAGATAATTTGTATAAAAAAAATAATGTTTTGCAATTTATTGTTTGCACCTAATATATATTAGAAAACATATTAAAAAAACCAATTCACACTAATTAAAAATTTATTTTTTAATGTATCTAAAAATGGATTTAATTTCTTATACCACCCTTCAACATCATTTTTATTGGAACTTATTTCAAATGTTAATGTTCTATCTCCATTTTAAAACATACCTGATTTGATAAAATGGTATTTTGGGAACAATAACAACATCCTTCAACATCACCATACTCGATGATTTTCCCTATATTTAAGGAGTATTACATATAGTAAAATTGGAACAAATTGAGAAATTTGTGATACTATCAAATCATCATCAAATGTAACGTTGTTGAGAAATAATTAATTTTATTATTAAATATTAATTATAAACTTTATAAAGAAGTGATTTAATGATAAAGATAATCTAGGTTCAATATCAATAAAATGATAAAATAACACGTATTTGCCATAAAAATTCAACCATCATATCAAAATAAATTAAAGATTTTAATAAATATATATTAAGAGTAATGTTGATTCGGATCCACGTTTGAACTGTGGTTTCTATATAGAGGTGTCAAAATGGGCCGGCCCGACCGGGCCCGCCCGCCCGAACCCGCAATATGGGAGGGCTTGGGCACTTAAATTAGAGGCCCGATTTTTTGCCGGGCTTTTTAGCCCTGAAATGAAAAAGCCCGGTCTTAAGCGGGTTCGGGCCGGGCTACCCGACCGGGCTAACGGGCGGCCCGTTTTTTTTTAAAAAAAAAATTGCCTTGCTTTTGAGTTATGCTTAAGTTCGCTGGCATGGCCCATTTTTTATTTTTCTTCCATCTAAAAATGTTTGAAGTTCTGAAATTGAAATTTCTACTGTGAAGTCAATGAATATGGTGAACAATTATGATTTTCTTTTGATAGATAACTAATTAATTAAAGCAATTATGATCGAGTATATTATTATATTAGTGCATATATATACTTCCTCAAATCCAAGTTTGTCAAATATGTATTTTATAATCCTATTTTGAAGAACAATTTTTGGAACAGGTGCAGTATAGGTTTATTTAATTTAATTTAATTACATATCAATTGAGTAGTATTATAAAATGGAAAAATCTTGGAATAATTTAGAATCAATTTTGAAGAACAATTTTTGGAACAGGTGCAGTATAGGTTTATTTAATTTAATTTAATTACATATCAATTGAGTAGTATTATAAAATGGAAAAATCTTGGAATAATTTCGATTCATCGAATGCAAATTCATTTTGCTTTTCCCCTTTTAAATGATTTTTATAACTAAATTGTAATTTTTTTTAGTTTTGTAAAAGTATAATTGTTTACAATTTTTAATGAGCAACATTTTTGAATAAGTTAATTTTTTTTTAACCGGGCCGGCCCGCACAAGCCCGCTATCCGCATAGGGCCGGGCTAGGGCACTAAGTTCACAGGACCGAATTTTAGCCGGGTATTTTAGCCCTGCCCGCATAAGCCCGCTACCCGATGCGGGCCGGGCCGGGCCGGGCCGGGTAGCCCATTTTGACACCTCTATTTCTATATAAACCAAACACACTAACTCCAACGAGAGTTGCTTGATATGAGTTGCTTAACTTAAAAACTATTATTTGAATGTGGGTCCCACAAGTTGAGTTGCTTAAAAATGGGTAAGAGTTGTCAACTCTTACCCATTTTTAAGCAACTCAACTTATAGGATCCATATTAAAATAATAATTTTTATGTTAAACAACTCTTCTAAGCAACTCTCACTAAGATGATCTAATAGCATGTTTGAAAAAATATCCCAATCTTATGTTTACTCATCCCAAGCAACTCTTACTTATTTTTAAGCAATTCAACTTGTAAGATCCATATTAAAATAATAATTTTTATATTAAACAACTCTTCTAAGTAACTCTCACTAAATATGATCTAATAGCATGTTTGAAAAAATATCTCAATCTTATGTTTACTCATCCCAATGCATGTTTACACATTCCAAAGCATGATTTCTCAAAAAATTATCTTGTGCGTATGAGAAAACGTATGTTTAAAAGAATGATAACAAAAAAACAAACATGTTAAGTAACCTGGATATTTCAGTTTCTAAGAAGTAAATACTTGATTATTATAATTATATATAGAAGTGTGGATATTTTTTCTTTAAATTATTTTATTTCAACATTTAGTCTTTTTCATCCATCTCATTTTACATTTTTATTTTTCTCTATTCATCTCTCTTTCCTTCTCATTTCATTCAACCAACACATTTCCCTTTTGTTTTTTTTTTCTTTCCTTTCTATTTATGAGATGTATCCACCACTTTCAAGTGTAGATTAATCTTCTTCCTTTTTCTTTATGAGATTTGGGACGTGGAACCATTGCAAATCTAAAGATGGGACATGGATGTCTGTTTTTTTTTTTTTTTCTACTTAGCGGTGGCATATACTATATATGGTGGGGCATGGAGAAGAAATGATCGAAAAGCTATCAAACATTCAAACAAACTCACTACTTTTAGAATGGTTGGCATCACAGTGATCAACTAAATTTCTTAGCTGATGATTAATGGATACTATTGAAAAAACACTTAATTTGTGCAAAAACGTACAAAACTGGCATGTCAAATACTCAAAATAAGAGTAACATTGAATTATTACGAAGAAGACATCTTTGAAACTTTTTTTTTGCTTAAATACATTTTTTGTCCTTATGCTTTTATAAATGGGTAATTTTGGTCCTCTTAGTTTTAATTGCTCAATTTTAATCCCTATACTTTTGTAAATTGGTGAATTTGGCCCCCCTAGTTTTAATTGCTCAATTTTTCCTCTTCTTTAAAAATTGAACAAATCTAATCCTACCGTTAGTCTTCCATTAAATATTTAGCAGAGTTTACAGACATTGATTTAATTTTGTGACGTGTAAACTGTCACATCACAAAGATTATTATTTAGTTTTATCTCTTAATTTTTTTAAACGAAAAATTAGAAAGTAAAATCAGATTCTGCATAATTTAATACAATGAGAAAACAAAATCAAAAAAATAAAATATCACCACTACACTCCAATTTCCTCAAAAACAATAAAGCAAATACAAGTCTCAAAACTAAAACAATTGCAGGTCTGCTTCAAGTCATCAACCAAATAAACTAAAATCTTATTCGGGCATGAATGAAATTTAAAATGAAATCAAAAGCGAACTGAAATATGCAAGCTCTGATTTTTCGTTTAAAAAAATTATGAGATAAAATTAAATAATAATCTTTATCATGTGATAGTTTACACGTCACAAAATTAAATCCATGTCAGCAAACTCTGCTAAATATTTAATGGGAGACTAACAGTAGGATTAGATTTGTTCAATTTTTAAAGAAAATAGACTAAAATTGAGCAATTAAAACTGGGGACCAAAATCACCCATTTAAAAAAGTATAGCGACCAAAATTGAGCAATTAAAACTAGGGGATCAAAATCACCCATTTACAAAAGTATAGGAACAAAAATATATTTATTAATTTTTAATTTGAACTAAGAAGACGTCTTTAATTTGAAACTGAAGTGTTCTCATCCTATTGGTACTAAATTAGATATTTACATTAATTACTAAGGGCCCGTTTGGGGTGGTTTTCAATTTCCAGTTTTGAAATTTTTAAAACCAAAATCAGTTTTCAGTTTTGAAAATTTTAAAACTAAAAACCAGTTTTCAGTTTCAGTTTATGGTTTCCAGTTTCATTTTTTTAATATTGGTTTTCAATTCTATGCATTACAGGAATAATTCTCTCTCCTCTCTCTCCTTCGTTCCTCTCTCCTCTCTCCTTTGTTTCTCTCCTATCTCTCTCCTCTATTTCTCTCTCATCTTTCCTTTGTTTCTCTCTCCTTTTTCCTCTGTTTCTCTACTGTCTCTCTCCTCACTCTCTCTCCTCTCTCATCTGTTTGACTGTTTCTATCTTATTTCTCTCTCCTCTATTTCTCTAATATTTCTCTCTCCTCTCTCCTCTGTTTCTCTATAGTTTATCTACAGAGGAGGGATAGAAGAGAGGAGAGAGAAACAATAGAGAAATAGAGGAGAGAGGAGAGAGAAATAGAGGAGAGGTAGGAGAGAGGAGAGAGAAACAGAGAGAGAGTGGAGAGAGGGAGAGGAGAGAGAAACATAGAGAGAAACAAAGGAGAGGGGAGAGAGAGGAGAGAGAAATAGAGGAGAGAGGAGAGAAAAACAAAGGAGAGAGATGAGAGAGGAAATAGAGAAAGAGAGGAGAGAGATACAGAGGAGGGAGAGAGGAGAGGAGAGAGAAATAGTAAGAAACATAGGAGAGAAGAGAGAGAAATAAGAGAGAAACAGAGGAGAGAGAAGATAATGAAACAGAAAACACAAAACATAAACTTTTTTTTTTTGAAAAGTAACGGGAATTGATTTTGAAACTTGTGTAAAAATCATTTTAACTCCATTTTATCCAAACACGTTTTGTTCTCAAATTTGGATTTCGAAACTAAAAATTGAATACTGGCAACCAACCCCAAACGACACCTAATTAAAAAGGTGTCACTACGGCTTCTTTTGCGGTTATAACGACGGTGCAAAACCTAATTTAGAGGGATTGAAATATCATAAAAAAGAGTGACATTTGGCTTGCAATTCCTCTGTGTATTGTGATATGAGACAACCGTTACATATAACATTAAAAAAATAAATGATGTGGGGATTATTTACTAGTAATGGAAAATATATAAAAAAGTCTTATGTAATTGCTATGAAGCGCATCCTTAGCTTCCATTACATAAATTAAATCATGCACCCATTGAAGAGATTTCCTTAGACTCCCCTGTCTCCGCGGAGAAACTTCACCACACAATCCACCTCCTTGAGCAGCTCCATTTTGAGGTTTTTAGTGAGGAGGAACTCAATTATTTTGGTCAAGAAAAATCTTATTTCAAAGTTGAATAAAGTAAAATTAGAGAGAAATGTGTGATAATTTTTTGGCTAAGAAGTAAAACAAAATCTCTTTCAAGAGTCATCCTCTCCTTCTATGAAATTATATTAGAAGTGATTGGAATTGGTTGCATTTAGATATTTGAGGTGCTTTGAGGAGTGAAGACTCACTGCTTGGTCTTTTTAAGCAATTTCAAGCTTTAGTTAGAAGAGAGATAGGAAATATTATAGACTATTTTAAATAAGTAATAGGATATATATTAGACACAAGAATACGCCTTTCAAAACTCTTCGGCATCAATTCCCTTGTAGAGAGGATGAATAAGTCGTTGATGGAGAAAGTTAGATGTTTGCTTTCTAAAGCAAAATTGGTTGGATATATTGTTATACATATTATTAACTTATCTCCTATATAGTATATACTTGTATGCTGATATTGTTGATAGGGCGTTTCTTATAATCCGTGTGTCTTTGGCTATAAATTCTTGCGTGTGTATAAACATAAAAGGTCCAAGTTAAATGTAAATACATCATTGGTTATAATAGAGATGAACTTACTTGGCTACAGGCTTTTATGATCCGGTTGAGAAGAAAATTGTCATAATTCATGATATTTTTTTATATGTAAATTCATAAATTGGTGCCCGATTTTTTTTTTTTTTTTGTGTTGGACAATTTAATTCTGACATTTAAAAATGACTTCATTAGTCTCTGACATTTTTCACCATTCATCAGTTTAGTCCAACGTCACATTTTCCGTTAATGGAAAGCTGAGTTGTCACGTTAAGTGACACGTCGAACTAAAAATACATGCAAATTAGTCCTTAGCTTTTTAAATATCAGACAGTTTAGTCCTTGACATTTAAAAATGACTTTATTAGGGATTGAATGTTATAGAAACACGTGACTCTCTTCTGAACTTTAAAAAATATCTCAAAATATATTCATTTCCATTCAAAAAGTGGTCAATTATTCTCTCAAAGATCAAACATGTTCAGATTAAATCTATTTCTTTTAACTTTTGGTTTCGTTCTTCCCTTCCTTCTTTTAATTTATGTTTTTATTTCAATTAACATATTTATTAAAGGAAATGAACCCTCTTAAGAATTAGATTCTATCATCAGATTGTTCATTAGAATCTTATTTGCATTATAAATTCATTGAACAAAATTCAACTTGGAGAACTTTCTTCATAAAAGCACCCCAAAGCTCTACCATTGGAAAAGCTTATAAAGTAAAGCTTGTACTTGTGTTTCTCCATATGAAAATGATTAACACAAAGACAGGGGAAGAAGAATGAGAATAAGAAACTTAATATTTAAGAGGGTTCATTTCCTTTAATAAAGGTGCTAATTGAAATAAAACACAAATTAAAATAGGAAAGAGAATGAATGAATCCAAAAGTTAAAAGGAAGAGATTTAATATGAACATACTTGATCCTTGAGAAAATAATTAGTCACTTTTTGAATGGAAATAAATGTATTTTGAGAGTTTTTTAGTTCAAAAGAGAGTCACACATTTCTACAACATTTAATGCATAATAAAGTCATTTTTAAATATCAAGGACTAAATTGCATGATATTAAAAAAGATTAAGGACTAATTTGCGATTTTTTGGGTCCTACATGTCACTTAATGTGACAACTCAGCTCTCCGTTAACGGAAAATTTGACATTGGACTAAACTGATGGATGGCGAATAATGTCAGGGACTAACGAGGTCATTTTTAAATATCAGAGACTAAACTGCCCGACGCAAAAAAAAAATAAGGACCAATTTATGGGTTTACTATATTTTTTTATAGAGTATCAAACCATTGAAGATTTTGATAAGTTAAAGAATATAGAGTCCCTTAATACTTATGATTTAATTGATCTTGAGCCAATTTTTTAGATCCATATATTAGATGTGGCTGATTTTGGCAATCATTATGGGATTTACTTGGTATACATTATCAGTGTAAAGAATTTTTACACATACATCCAATGGTACCGCCACATCATTTAATGAATATGACATCTCAGGTGTTATTAAATTCAATAAATGATGTGGCAACACATCATTGGATGTCTGTGTAAAACTCCTTTACACTGACAGTGTACAGATATTAAACTCATCATTATGATGTGCAAAATCATACTACCTCTTGTCCTAATTATAAGAACTTTTTAACCACTTCACAAGTATTAAGAAAGTTGGTTAATTTAGTTGATCACAATAAATTTGTCATGAATAATTGAATATGCATCATCTTTACCTAATTATCCTTGAATTCATTGAGACCCATTATCTTTCTCTCTCCATTTAATTACTTTTTTGTGTTATTCTCTCTTTATTCATTAATTACTCACCCATCACCACTAGTGGGGTATTTTTGTCAAAAAATAATTAATGCAAGAGACAATCTGAAAAGGTTCTTATAATAAGGACCAAGACTCCAAGAGCAACTCTCCAAAAGATTCTTATAAATAGGATCGGAAGTAGTATTTTATATGATCATGTTAATGATATTATTGATACGCTAGATGTTTTACCGGTGAGGATGTTCGTGAACTAATAGCCTCACTTAGAAAGGGCCTGTTAGCCGGATAGCATGTCCCCTTCATTTGATACTTGCCTAAGGAATATTTTGTCCTTATTGACTAGAGAGAACATAAGGGTGTGTTTGGGAAATGGATAGGATCCATTTACTGAACACTTTCAGTAGGAGAGATAGAAATATACCCCATATGGGTTCATATGGGGTATGTTTCTATCTCTCTCCTACTAGAAGTGGTAAGTATTGGAGAGAAATGAAACCCATGTGTATTTAGGAGTTTGGAGGGAAAAGAAAGAGAAAGGAAGAATGGAGAGAAAGCTTTGTACGTTAAAGAAGGAAGGGGCTAAAATTCACAAATCCATGGGAGGGAAGGATGTCCTAGCGTTGAAAACGTGAGTTTACACATTTCAACACTAAACCAAACATGTTATAAATTAGAATCGATAAAAGATCAATAAAGGGATGAAACTTGATAGTTGATAAACATCCTTATGATTTGGAGGATGACGTGCAAAAATAATAAGATGTTACTCTCTCCGTTTTTTATTTATCATATTAGGGTCTTAAATTTATTTCTAATAAATATCATTTTTTAGATACTAATACAATGATTAAAATTATTTTTCTAATTTTATCCCATTCTAATTTAATTTTTTTATTTTAAATATCTATTAAAAAGTTATATCATGAATTTATTAAAATTTTAAAATTTTAATAAATATATTTTTTATGTTTCCAATAAAAAATTATGCTAAGAGATAAATAAATTTGAAAAATAAATTTATTTTATTAAAAAAATAAAAATATTAAATACATTAATAAGAGAAAAAAAGAACACATGAGAATAAAAAACTAAAAAGACATAGCTATTGTATTTCTTAATTATTATAAAAAAAAATTAAACGATAAATTAAAAAGGATTTAATAAATATACACTAACAATATAAACTTATTTTACATTGTCATTTAATGATGTGTAGTCACATCATTTATTGAATTTAATAACACACGAGATGTTATACCCATTAATTAATGTGATAACACATCATTGAATGACAGTTGGTGTAACTCAATAAAAAAAGGAGAGTATGTGAAAAAATATCACACAAGGAGAAGGACAAATTAATCAATCAATATCGTTCAATAGATAAGCAAAGGAATGAAACACGATAGTCATCCTTATTCCTTACGTGTTCGACGTGAGAAAAAGATAACATTTTAGAGAGAGAGAATAAAAAACTAAAAAGACATAGCTATTGTATTTCTTAATTATTATAAAAAAAATTAAACGATAAATTAAAAAGGATTTAATAAATATACACTAACAATATAAACTTATTTTACATTGTCATTTAATGATGTGTAGTCACATCATTTATTGAGTTTAATAACACACGAGATGTCATACCCATTAATTAATGTGATAACACATCATTGAATGACAGTTGGTGTAACTCAATAAAAAAAGGAGAGTATGTGAAAAAATATCACACAAGGAGAAGGACAAATTAATCAATCAATATCGTTCAATAGATAAGCAAAGGAATGAAACACGGTAGTCATCCTTATTCCTTACGTGTTCGACGTGAGAAAAAGATAACATTTTAGAGAGAGAGAGAGAGTGAGGGGACAAAATAGAAAGAAAAAAGAATTGCGTTTGCCGGGAGTCGAACCCGGGTCTATTGCTTGGAAGGCAATTATCCTAACCGTTGGACTACAAACGCTGCTTGTTCATTGTCCTCTTGTTTAATTTATTTGTTCTTTAGTACTCTTTAATGTTTCCTTAGCCAATACAAATTTTGGACATTGATTTTGTGCCTACACTGCAATTTCCTGCGTGTGGTGTGGGGTGGGATTGAAGCTATGGAGGCAATTCCTGTGAGGACTATGATACCTTCAACTTCTGTGTGTCACAGTTGTGGTTTGCAAAGGAAAACAAGTATAAAATTCTCATCCTCTTCTATTCATCCAACTACTACAAGAATTCACACCCAAAGCAAACATTTACGCTTTGTGGTTCGGGCCAAACTGTCTGATACTGATTTTCAAGGTACCCACTAAACAATTTCTAAACTTTGAACTTTTAGCTTCATTCAAATGGATTTTAATTCTTTTTGTTTTTCTCTCTCTCTGGGATTGAGTCTTGCATAATATTTGAATGTTTTGTGATATTATGCTATGAACTAGAAGGAAAAAATTGGAAATTTGGAAGCTTTTTAAAATTGGGTTTATGCTCGCTGTACTTATTAATTGGTTTGACGGATGATACATGCTATGCTGGTTACACTTTGCTGATTTTCATATATCTGGCCAATCGTCAGAAATTTCAATGATCATAATTCATAACCATAATTATGTCTTTTATTTTGGGCCAAGTATTTGTCACATCTTTACTTTTTGAAAGCAACCTAATTTCTTTTTAAGCTGTGACTGTGAGAATAATTGCAGCAAGGCTTAGCTAAGGAAAATTAAATATTTCAGTGTGGTGTGTCTCAAAAGATAATAGTTGGTTGGTTTTGGCTGTCAAAATGTATGTTGGTGTCATCTGATTAGTGTATATACAAGGAAGTTTATGTAGAACTACAAGATCACTTTAGTATCCTGGATTTATACTTTCTTTTCTTAGCTTGAAGTTGAGTCATGCACTGCATGGCCTGAGTGGATGAAAAAACTAATCACTTCCATGCTTCTTGGGTGCAATGGTTGGTAACAACTAACATGGCTTGCTTTCCACATTTTTTGGACCAAAAAGTGCTTCCTTTTTTAATTAATAGGATTGATTAGAGTTCGTTCTGTTGATTATCTTAATTCTTGGCTGCCCATTTTTCTCTTAACTTCAGTATGTTCTTATCAGACTCTAATATATTTGAATATAAGACCCAAGTCATTTCTTTTCCTTTCATGTGCAATGGTTTTCTCTATCTCTCCAATCACTATTTTCTGAGAAAGGGCGAGGGGAAGGAACTTATTAGCCCCATAACACATCATTTTACTGAAGACCATTTGTTAAATGTGTGGTTAGTATGAGCATTAGACTCTTTGGTCACTAGCATTCCAAAACTGTGCTTTGAATTTGCATAAGATAGAAAGTTATTCATCAATCTATGATGTTCCTGAGCACTAAATGGTTTGTGCCACAGATTTTCAGAGCTATGCCAAGCCTTCACGACTTTTGCCAGCCTCTGAAGTGAAAGTGTACACAAATACCTTAGCAGAAAATATTTCATCTTCCTTGAAGGAAGATAGATCCAAATCTTTAATCAGGGTTAAGTTAGGTACCAGCAACTTATATGGCTCAAGTATAAGTGACTTAAATGCTGGAATCCTCCTCTGCTTGATAGATGGAGATGGAAATTCCATATTGAAGAGGATCCCTGTGAGTTTGATGATGGATCATTCTACAGAATCAGGGGATATAACTAATATTGACAAGCTTCATTT
Organism: Sesbania bispinosa; assembly: GCA_026901365.1. NCBI lineage: Eukaryota > Viridiplantae > Streptophyta > Magnoliopsida > Fabales > Fabaceae > Sesbania > Sesbania bispinosa. Next base: position 493,029 of record QLOH01000077.1, on the reverse strand, counting down.
CCAAAGAGGTTCAGTTGATGAATTCATTTTTGAGGGTCCTAAACTTGCAAGACTTGATGCTCTTTGGGTCAGTGTTGAATCAGGTATGTTGTTATTGTTTATTTGTATTTGGAGTGATTATAATTCAGCAGACACCATCCCTGATCTACAATTTTGAAGCACCTTTGATCAACTTGTTTCTCTGCCTACAAATTTGTTTTGACTACTCAGGAAAATATCCCTTTTGCATTCTTTGCTAGGAAGCTTTGTATAACTATATTTCTTCTGATATTTTAGGCTCAAATTCCAGTTTTTAAAAGCACTGTACAACCATTGGTCTTTGTGAAATTTGAAAAATAATTGATGGTACTATCATGAGTCCATCCCATATTAATCCATTTAAACCAAGGCTTTCTAACAACACTCTTATTCTCTCTCTAAGGTCAGGTCAGTGGCGCCTAGGAAGTGTCTCCTTAATGGTTATTAGTTGTGAATGGCAACCATCATTGGCAGAAAATGGGGGCACTATGGTACAGTGGCTTCCAGTATGAGTTTCAGATTGAGGATGTATTGCTTGGTGAGGGAAGTGACCTGTCCATGTTGGAATTAAGACCTAACCTTGTGACTGAGCTGGAAGGTATTGATCCTGTAACCTTGTTCAACAAAGAACTTCATGACCATACCTTGAGCTTAAGTCCTGAGATCACAGATGAAGAGAGCATGAGGGAGTATGCAAATTTGAAGTTCTCATTGCTATTTTATGATGCTGTATTGATATTTATTGGCACATCAGTTGCTTCTCTCTCAGCTGGGGAAAATGCTGGGTTTGCTTTCTTGATTGGTGGGATTGGAGGCTTCTTGTATCTGCTACTGTTGCAGAGATCTGTGGATGAATTGCCAGCTTCAGAATTAATCACTAGTAACAAGGAAGGAACTAATGCAATGTTTGGAGGATTGAAGGGCCCAATAGCAAGTGTTGCATTGGCTATAGGCTTTGCTGTAGTTGCAGTGAGGTATAATTCAGGAGATCTTCAAGTGATGCTAACACCAAAAGATCTCATAGTTGGAATGATGGGATTTCTTGCATGTAAGGTTTCTGTGGTATTGGCTGCATTTAAGCCCATAACACCAGGTCTCAAGTTACCAAGTGATATGTAACCTTATATATTATACCTTTTTCTTTTACTAGGAATATTATACCCAGGGCATGATTGACATTAGACATGATAGATAGGATACACTTAATATAATACGTTATGATTTTATTAGTTATTTGGTGCAATCACTGCACTGTATAAGTTTATATGTCAAATCTCTCTCATGTATCAAAATGATAGATAACTTAACCATGTTTTACAGTATGAGATTAAGCTTTTGATATGTAAGTTTATGTAAAAACTTTCCGATTATGAGTTTATGACCCTACAAACAATTATCTATTTTAAGTAATTATTAATTTTAAATCTTTTAATTATATTGATTTAAGTTTTAAAATAAATTTTCTTTAAATAATCTATTTTAAAAGTAATTTTTCATATTCTAATTCTATAAATAAGTAAACAAAATATCAGCTAATAGACTAGACTAAATAGCTTGTAATCTGCATAAGTTAGGCTAATAATTTGTCAGTTTAAACTATACTTTGTTTATTGTAGACCGGTCTACATTTGATAGAACTTATAATTGGTTAGCCTATCCAATTCGAATTGACACCTTTAATTGCGATGATGGGGATCTCAATTGGTGCATGATGATGATGCCAACGGGAGCTACTATTATAAAAATTAATATATTGAAATAATTTTTCATTTAAAAATTAAATCTATTGTAAATTGATAAGGTTAATTATAACATTTTACATATTTTAAAACTTAAAATTAATTTTGTCAAATTTTAATAATCTTTTTATTAAAAATAGTCAACTATACATAGAAGTGATAAATAATATAAAACATTGTTGAGTCTCAAAGGATTAAATATATGAAATTAAAAATATTTTGAGTCTCACTCTCTTAAGTTTTAATGAACAACAAATATAAAATATAAAAGGCATTTATATGATACTATGCTCTCACAGGATGTTACACTGTTCCAGATCATATTGTTTGTATAAAGGATCATCTGAAAGATCAACATCATCTGAAGAGTGTTTATCATCTGAAGACTTGAAGATCATCTGAAGCACTCTTTGCATCTGAAGGCTGAAGGCATCAAGTTTAAGGTTTGACCCGTGAAGACGTTACTATGTAAGAAGAACGTTCATCCCAATGGTCTAACCCTTTTCAGCATAAGAATCAGAGTTACTTTCTCTCCTCGTTCAAATGTTTAGCATTTTTAAGGAAAGTCTGCAAAGCTGCTGTACCTGCTCAAAAGCATTGTGTGCGCAGACCTGCTGCACCTAAGACTGCTCAGAACGTGTTGGACAAAGTGTGTCTCAACGTATCCTGAAGCATTTAATGCTATTTGACAACGGGCAACATTTTCTCGAACATTATAAATATGCCCATGCAGATTGAAGCTAGTAACAACAAGAGAAAAGCTATCAAAGAAATCTTACTCTGCGAAAACGCTGCAAAAATACTCTGATATTTTCTGTACATTTGCTCATTTGCTTATCAAGTAAATCTCAGTTACTTGTACACTTCTTATAAGTTCAATCTATCATCTAAAGTTAGTTGATTGAACTTTATCTGTTTTTATCTTAAAACAGTTTGGGTTACAAGCCTGGAGAGGCTTATTGTCTGAAAGAATACTTGGGCTACACTTGGATAAGTGTCTGAGAGCCTGAAGAGGCTTGGTGGAAGAAACAATACTTGTTGTAGAGCCTGAAGAGGCTTGACAGAAAAGAATACTTGTTGTAGAGCCTGAAGAGGCTTGATAAAAAAGAATACTTGGTGTAGAGCCTGAAGAGGCTTGACAGAAAAGAATACTTGGTGTAGAGCCTGAAGAGGCTTGATAGAAAAGAATACTTGTAATCTTGCAAGATTAGTGGAAATCCAGTGGTGGTTTGCCCTGAGACTGGACGTAGCTCACAAGTGGTAGTGAACCAGGATAAATTCTTGGCTAAGTTTCCTTTCCCTTAAACTCTTTCAATTCAGTTTCTGAACTAACAAAGGGGTTTAGAAAAGTTTTCGAGAGCTAAAATCTTAACATCAAACAAAACTATTTATCAAAACTGTCTTTGTGTCTGAACCAAGGTTCAGAAGGTAGTAACTAACGTCAGACGATCTTTATCATCTGAAGTTTTTACAGAAACTTTTTAAAGTATTCTCTAAAACCAAAAAGGTTTCCATTGAAACACTATTCAACCCCCCTTCTAGTGTTTCCCTGTTTTTCTTACAATTATAAGAAAAAAATAAAATTAAAGCGAAGAGAGTAAAAAACTAGTGAATATGACCTTTCTAGACAAAAAAGATTGCTTTAACATTTAATAAAAACACTTATATTTTCTTGCTATCTTATCCCCACCCAAAGTGTACATAACGCAATCACCAACACCAAGTGGATGGAACAGTTGGCCGAGGTTAATTCAATTGATCTGGTGATCTTGAGTTCCAACATTGAATATATATAATTAATTTGGTGGAGAGTAGATCTCTAACTGATTCCCACACAATGCGAGACCATATATCATGTTTTAAATGGACAGAGTACCTATCACAGGAGAATTGAAATTTTGTCCTAACTTACACTAGGCCTCAAATGACTCGTAGGCTCAACTCAAAATTTGATCTTTCAACAAGGTTTATCTAGAAATAAGTATGCCACACTTCAGGAGGTAACAGTACTCAAAATTTGATCTTTCAACAAGGTTTATTTAGAAATAAGTATGCCACACTTAAGGAGGTAAAAGTTCTCAGAATCCATTACCATCAATAACACCGTATCCTCATTCATATACACAATGGACCTCTTCAGACAGACTTATTTTACAACTTGAAATTGTCTTTGATCACTGCTCTTGCCTCTGCCCATCTCAGCCTTATTCTCGACCACAGTTACTTAAAAGTAGACTAGCATATATCATACGAGATCTATGTTGAACTTAAAAAGTCATTAAAAATTGCAGTGGAGCGTAAATTTACTATTATCTAATGACTTCGTAAATACCTGCATAAATATACATATGATAGTATCAGAATTTGAATCCTAAAGGGGGAAAAAATTGGTTCTGTTTGAGGACAAATGAACAAATTTTATTATACCGCATGTGTTATAAACTGTGTATGGCTCCTTTTATTTCTCGCTAAGGCTACATATATCCAATCAATCATGTAAATTGCCTTAAGCACATCACAGATGTCTAAATATAAAATATATAGGGGGAAAAACATCGCTGACAAGCATGTCAAGAAATAACCAAAATTAATTAGCATAATATAAATGTGGTGAAATTAAGCTCATTTCTAGTAAAAGTAAGAAAAGACTACTGTTAGAACACTCACAAAACCGGGAAAAAAAATCATAGAACACTCATTAGAAAATATGTTAAAGCATTATCCATCTACAGAAACCCATTCCCTTAACAATAATCCTAAATTGAGAAACGAAAGGTCAAGAGAGTTGCAAATAAATAGAAAAGGAAAAATTGGAGAAACATTAAAATTGATACACTGCATGTTGGAATGGTATACATGCCCACAATAGCATCGCCTGCTCCTCAGCTTCCTCTTGGAAAGATTCAATAATAATTCAAAGTAAATAACACATCCAGCGAAGCCTAACTTTCAAAAATAAGGATCAATTTGATTCATGGCTGATTTTGACAAGTAGATGAGCTTGCACTTTACTGCAGGGCACTAGCTGGCAGTTGCTGATAATAGCAACTCAAACCAAAGTTGTATCATAGGAAGTAATCAGGTGTTCTCCGGGTTACATCTGGCTCTCCCCTCCTTGGAGCTGGCTCAAACTGGGATCAAAAAATAATTAAGACAGATAACTTACGTACCAAAGACTAAACAGAAGATTAAAGGTATTACGAGTTATGGATCCACTACATTGCCCAGAAGTTAGCCAGCTAAAAAATAACTGCAGCAACTACAGAATGGAAAGTAGTTAGGTAGGGAACAAAAAGGGAGGCTCAACCTGAATGAATGTGTGTCCTTTGCAGTCATCAACTTCAAGGATAGATGCCATGTTCCCACAGCGATAACAATAATTAGGTGCACTAAATATGGTAACCACCTTTTGATCCTGCAAGAAGGCACTATAAATCAACCACTTACCACCACAATTGAAAATAAGAACGAACTAAATGGGATTAAGTATTTACATGACCCCAGTTATATCCTTCCATAACCAGCTGGTGAGCTCTAGCAATCAGCTTCAAGTTATTGGTATGGTTAAATTGCTCAGATATGTCCTATAAACGCAATACACATAAGCAATCGACAGACAATAATGATGACAGGTGAAAAAATACAAGCTTGAAACACAATGAACTGGATTACCTGGCCAAAGGTATATCCAGCACCTCTGGGAGAGATACCCCAACCACAGCGATCATCCGGATCAGACCATAGAAGATCACACATGGGTCCCTCATGAGGAACTTCTTGTACACGATCAAAATTCCGTATGTTGTCGAGGGTTTCAATAGATGGGGACAACCCACCATGAAGACAAAATATTTCAGATTCAACCTTCAAAAGAGAAAAGCATACATTATTGAAAACCTCAGTGATATATGTGAGATGCAATAAATTGGGCAGAAAATCATGAGGCTTATAGAGAAAGGATAATGAGTTAGCATAAGGAGCATAATTTTTTTATGGAAATAATAGAAACAGATACTGGACATAACTCGAAAAGAAGCTCATGGAATTAAAACTATTATGATTATTATGTACAACATGGAGCAGAGAATAATGACAACCTAACCAACATTAATAACAACTCCAATTAGAAGCAAAAACAAAATATCCTACAGTGCTTTCCAAAATTATGTATTAGCAAACTAACCAGTGCTGTCAACGGAAAGTAGTCAAACAAATCAGTGAACATCTTCCAAACATTAGCACTACCATACCTGCAAATAAAAAATGAAGAATATTCACCAAACAGGATTGCATAACTTCAAAGATGAAAGTTTTGAAGGGAAACAAAAAAACACAAGAGGATACAAATCCCTTTAACATGGTATGCAATAGAGAGCATATTTTTGCTCTATATTATATCACATTTTAACATTGACTATGCAAATGAAAATTAAGAAAAACAAACAAGCTTCTAAGACACTTCAATATAATCAATGACAGCATAAATATTTTAAAGTCATGAAATCAATAAGTATGTACTACTTGATTCAGAAATGCCATGTTGCTTCTGGGTGATCCATGAATCAAATCAAAAAACTTTTCAATCTTAAGAGTTAAATCTAACTGCAAGTGATTTACTACAATGATGTGCTGTTACCAAAAGTGTGAGAAAGAGGATCAAATTAAAAGTCTGTATCTTGTATTAAAAAAATTAAATAACTCCAATATACATAAAAAGAACTCTATCAATCATGCCTCTACAAAGGAGCCACCAACCACAGAATGAGGGAACTGTTTTTATCATCTAGCTCACATCACTAAAAAAATTTAAACTAAACCTGAAACATATACCAATAGGAAAAGAACACACATTAATGATATTGCTAATTGCTAATAAGGAACAACAGATAAGCAACAAAAAACTTGCAAAATTGTGTCTAACTGAAGACAATGATAACCAATATCAAAGTTAATCTTAAACAAAACAACCTAGAAACATGAATCTAGCAGGTACTTACTTCCGTAAGCACTCATCATAAAACCCATAAACTTGAGTAATCTGCAGCAGAAAGCTAAGATCAGCCATTAACATTCAAAGCTAAAACATACAAAAACAATTAAATAAACCAGGAAGTCAAGTTATACTCAGTACTATAGCCTAATGTCATTCATTTAATGTAAGAAGCTCTAACTTTATAAAGCACAATTACTTTATCAAATTCAACAGTATCATTCTTTAAGACAAGCATATTTTGGTCCTCAAACAGAGTAGGCATCAATTGTGTCCTCCATAGTCAATGTTTCCTTCATCTGATGTGTGAATGGATTCAATTGGTAGCTATAGGAACTTTCAGGAAGTAATTGACAGAAAAAATTTGTCCAGAACTCAATTGGTAATGACCATGTCTCTGAGGACCAAAATAAACTTTTCATCTCATTTTAATTCACTACAGTCCGAAAGGCCAAATGATGAAAACTAGAATAAACCTGACGACTTTCATGATTTCCCCTCAGAATAGTGATACGCTGACGATAACGCACTTTAAGGGCAACCAAAAGCTGCATTATGACTTAACGAGTGTCAAAAATGTAACTTAAAAAAGAAATACCATTTGGAAGCAAAATAAACACTATCCAAAATATAACAATTACAACTTGTCACAAAATCATCTTGAACATCATAGACGCATCTCCCCATGTTAATATTCATTTCAATGCAGGTGTATTACTACAGCATCCCACATGTTCTATAGACATGAAGCATTATTTACATATGCAACAACAACATATACTCACTTTTCTTTTTAGATAGCATGGTGGACAACCATAAATACTTTAATTATATAATGGAACCAAATAAATGCAACAATCCCCGCAAACAAGACATATTGCACATACAAATTGTATTTGATCATCCTAGTCCTAGATGCATGAATATGCCACAGGGAATGGAATATTGGAATGAAGGTCTGGAAAAGAAATTTTCAAGGCAATAAATAACTGTAATGAACTATGTAATTTTCAACTCCTATAAACAGAAATCAAACTACCAATAAAAAATATACAAATGAAGCTTGGTCACTCCTACTCTAAGAAGACCAGTGAGATTTCACTAGAATACCATAATCAAATAATTCCATAAAGACTTGTGAAAAATTACTACAAGATAAAATATTAAAGTTTGAAATACCAAAAAAAAAAAACAAAAAAGTAAAGCATGATAGTTCATATTTACCGTTACAGTTTCGACAGAATAATAGCCACGATCAACATAATCTCCCATAAACAAGTAATTTGTATCTGGACACTACCAACAAAAAGTTGTAACCAGAAATGAGTATTCAACCATCAGGTTTCATATTTCAAGTAAATGAGAGAAAACATATATAAATATAAGAATTTAGAAGTAATGCTAAGAAATAATGGCATGTCTCAGCCAAGAAACAATTCAAAAAATATACACATAGCATATAAGTTCTCAAATTTGAAATAAGGTCTAAGAGTGACTGAGTATGTAAGGCTTCTGATTGGCAATCAACACTGGAGGCTGTTTCTACATTAAACACATGACTTACTGAGGAGCTGCATTAGAAATTTATATTCAGATCTGACTGCACAAAGTATCAGAGGGACCAAAGATACTTAAAAGCAAAGTTTTGCTTCCTGATCCACATAGCCAAAGAAAACTTCCATAGAAAACACTTCTGAAATTTCATGTCTCATAATTTCTCATTGCAAGACATTAGCGCCAACGGAAAAACAAGTAAAAGTACAACCCTCCTCGATCCTTAAGCCTATTCATGCAATTTAAATGCCTATCAGTAAGTTTTACACTACAAGTGTAATTTGGAAAGCAATTTTCTATTCATTGGCTGCTATAAATTTTCCAAAATTGAATCCATCATCTAAATATTAGAGGACTACACTGTCATGAACTTTTAAAGAAGGCCTACTGTGAAATCTTAAAATAAGTCAAATCTAATATTGCAGTACTTCAATGAAGATGCATGGGATTTCATGATTTTCCAAGTATTATTTAGTTTATGCATCTTAAATGTACTCTTCACAAATTTAGATACATGTTGAATATAAATTCTACTATCGAAAAAATACCTTCCCTCCAATGCGAAAAAGCTCTGCAAGATCATGGAATTGCCCGTGAATATCACCACAAATTGTAACAGGACTTTTCACAGGCTGCAATTGTTGGCAAATGAAATGACCTTTTTAGCTTTTTGAGTCATTCAAAACCATAAGTTAAATCCCTATGAATACACTTATAAGACACAGTCAAAATCATCATAAATGGCATGCCTGACACCCCCAGACAATTAGTAATAACTCAACTGATAATAGACACAAATTGAGGGGTGGAAAGATGCATAATGAAAACAATGTTGGAGAGATATGAAACGAATGCATAAGACCCTCACACTGACGAGTACAAGTATATAAAACATGCTGACATAAATCATAAACATAACACAAACATACCTGGACATTGCTCTCTTCCATCAAAATCTCCTTTGCCTTATCACACAAGACCCTTACCTGCATATATGAGTGCAACTGTGAAATCAGAGTTGGATCACTGAATGAAAAAGAATCATACTATCTTAAGGGCAAGAGGCTTCAATGTGGCAGGGCAGGGGGGTGAAGCAAAATACAACATTACAAGATCAACCATCCTAGGCTATCAAACTGCTTTTCTCCAGAAACTAGATTACAGTCTTCAGATAAATTAACCAACTAGCAGAATAAGTCCATTTGTTTCGGCATTTTTTTATGAAAAAAACACTTTTATTTTGAAAAAATAATTACCTTCTAACATTTTTAGTATGTTTGAGAAGCTAGTTTGAGTAGCTTCTGGAAAAAAGTTTCAATTAATAAGTACCTTTTAAAATAAATCTTTTTTTTATAATTGTAACCACATGAAAAATAGTTTCCACTTTACATAAAATCTCTAAAAATAAATAACTTTTTGAGCTTAAATGATCGGGCCCTGAAATTGAAAACTTGTAATTTTTAATGGATTTTGACAACCGTACTTAAGCTACAGAAACTATAGACAGTTGGTTCTCCATAATAAAAAGCAAACAAATCTAAACCGATAAAATAAAAACTGAACATAACCCATTACATTTGGTTATGTTTGGTTTTCCTTTCATTAAATCAATTTATTATGTTTGGCTTTTAGTTTTCAGTTATGAAAATCAACAAAACTCATTCAATCAGTCAAGGTTGCATTCCCTTCATTTGATTGAGTGAAGGAAGGATACAGGTAGATGTGCACAGTGTTAGCAGTGCAGCTACACCTATCTCACTATATATATAGCTGTTAACTGGGCCATGGGAGAGAAAAGGTGAAGTTAGATCTAATTTTTTTTAATTTAAAAAAGGGCATTTCAACAAAAACTGATTGGGAATCGTTGGTTAGCCTTGGTTATCCAATCTGAACCAAATTGATCAGTTTCCAAATAGGAAAATTGTTTGGATCAGTTTGGGAAGACTTTTTGCCCAAAAAACCATAGTTATCAATCCCGCATTGCAGCATCAAGCAACCGACCCCAAAAATGCTTTGGTAGGATAGATGATAGGAGGGTGGCTTCTATATCAAAGATTATGGATGCAATGTAAATAATTTATACTACACACATATAAATGCTAAAAAACCAAAAATTAAAGACATATGCATCATTAATAATAAAAATTGTAGTCTACACTCATAATCACCATCAAGGAGCATAGAGGGGGGGGGGGGGGATAATGGATGAAGGTTTTCTAAGTTTCCAACCCTAAAATCTTTCTGATTGAAAGAAGTGTAAAATTGTGAAAACCTCCCTAAAAAAGTGGACAGAAAGGTCAGCAAAACAAAGATTTCACCCCTGTTCAGAGTTGCAGCTACTACAAGCATGATTTTATCAGCAAGAGGCCAAAATTGTGAAGCAAAAACGAAGCACAACAGAGGATTCAATGTGGCCAAATGCTGATCTAGCCCACATCATTGCAGTAGCAGTGCAATTTCCTAGTATTAACTTATTAACTTACTCTGCCAAAAGCGAACATGTGGATAGTATTTTCCTCTAATTTCTGAGCACCCACCCACAAAATACAGTGACATGATGCATATAACCAAAAGAACAGAAATGGAAATATTTAACTTGACTACTGCAGATGCTTTACAGGATAAACAGTAAATACCACATCCTATCATAAAACTACAGAGCTATGTGACAGAGGAAGAAGCCAAGAATGGCTAAGATGCATAAAACAGAGGCAACCAAACAAAGACCTGAGAAGAGAGGATGGTGGCTGTGAGAAAAAAGGACTGGTTTGGCCAGAATATGTTTGGGCTGCTGGGAGGTAGTTTGAAAACCCAACAGAACTCTAAGGTGCGAGCAGAGGGTGAGGCTGCTGAATTTTCGTAATGGATGAAGGTTTCTAAGTTTCCAACCCTAAAATCTTTCTGATTGAAAGAAGTGTAAAATTGCGAAAACCTCCCTAAAAAAGTGGACAGAAAGGTCAGCAAAACAAAGATTTCACCCCTGTTCAGAGTTGCAGCTACTACAAGCATGATTTTATCAGCAAGAGGCCAAAATTGTGAAGCAAAAACGAAGCACAACAGAGGATTCAATGCGGCCAAATGCTGATCTGGCCCACATCATTGCAGTAGCAGTGCAATTTCCTAGTATTAACTTATTAACTTACTCTGCCAAAAGCGAACATGTGGATAGTATTTTCCTCTAATTTCTGAGCACCCACCCACAAAATACAGTGACACGATGCATATAACCAAAAGAACAGAAATGGAAATATTTAACTTGACTACTGCAGATGCTTTACAGGATAAACAGTAAATGATGAGGATTTTTATTTATTAAAAAGTGCACTCCAGGAACAAGCTATTTTGGATATTTCTCTTTGGCTTTGCTGGCAGTTTCCCCGGTTAAAGTAGACAAAATAAATTTGTCATTAAATGGCCACTACACAGAGAAGTCAAACAGCATACGTCATTTAATGGACCCGATTTTGTGGCTGGATACCAGGCTCAGAGATTACAGTTTCAAAAAGCTCTAAACTTCTTCAGAAGAATCAAAACCCAACTCTGAACTTCTTCAAAACCCAAAGCCGACCAACCAATGCCAAAACAGAAACCTAATTTTTTCCTTAAGCATAGAGCCATAACTCGTAAGATAACACTCAAACTCCATGGACCAGCAGTATACTTCAAATGTATCCAACTATCCCAACTTTTTATGATGAAAATAATATCAACAAAATGTGCATTTTCCACTTCTTAGGAGCGCGGACACAATTCATAGGTCTTTTGTTGCAGGATTAACAGGAAGCAACCATTCCCGAGCACTTATATCCCAATTCAATAAAGCTGGTAAAAAAACCAATCAGCCTGCTTCTAGTATTAAAAAATCCTTAGCAAAATATAAACCACAAGCATATGGAAAGAAATTTTCTCCTTTTCAAATAGCCCTCAGTCAATGTAAACAATCTAACATATCCACTCCTTAAATGCAGAAATGACAACATTAATCCTCCTGATAAAATCACTTAGGTCTACAAGTGACAAGCTTTCACCAACCAAAATGACAAGATATACTGAAAATAAATCCAAAACCTACAATCACTACGAAGAATTCCGCAAATCTGACGGAATAATCAGACAAACGCGCATTCTAGTCGCCATTCCATTTTCAAAACAAGCCAGATTTCACTAAAAAAAGGAAATGATTCAATTTTCGCTACAACAAGCATCGGATCGATGCGCGAGAAGCGATTCCAGGTAAAGTAGAAAAAAACCATAAAAATTAGCAAGAGATTTTCCCGATCCGCGCGTTGCATTTGATGAGAAGAAACAAAGGGGAAAATGCGGAGGGAAATGAAGGAGTGAGGGAAATAAGACTACCTCTTGCTCGGACAAGGGCTTGCACTGCATGAGCTGAGAAATCTGCTCATCGAGGTTACCATGTGAATTCGAATCCATGCTCATCAACTACTCCTCCACCTCCTAACGTTCCTCGTTGTTGTCGTTGGATCAATATCCAGTCTCCGAATCGATGGAAACCCTAGATCTCACTCGGAAAACCCTTTTTGCCTTTTCGGTTTGTTGTTTGTTGTCTCTGGTTTTTTGAAAGAGAGAGGGAGAGAGAGAGAGAGAGAGAGAGAGAGAGGGGTGAAGGGGTGGTGGTGGTGGAGAAACCAAAGCGTAGAAGGCTTCGCTGGGCTCGTTTTGTTCGATAACCACTCCTTTTTTGGGGGCAAAATGAAATTAATAATAATTGTAGTGCTAATGCTACACAAAATTGGGGTTTGATAATTTTAAAATTTGGATTTCAAAAATGAAATATGAAAAAAAAAAAAGAGAGAGAGAGAATGATGATATAATTTAAAAATATAAAAATACATTAAGAAATTTTTTTATTAATTATGAAATATATCAAAATAATTAGAGGTTATTAAGAAATTGTACTAAATAATATATAATATATTTTAGATATTTTAATGGTTTCGATGTTTCTTATTAAGTTCAGGGCAAGTTTGGTGGACAGGATATGATAGGATAGGATACGATAGACGAGTTGGATAACAATAGGATAGGATAAGAGCATGATAAGCTCTTACCATATCCTATATTTCATGTACACCAGGATAAGGGGTAGATAAAATTATTTTATCTTATCATACGTTTGAAATGTACAAATGATGATAGAATAAGATATAAAAAATATTGATATGACAAAATTACCCTTATTATAAAATTAAATTAATTTAAATTTAAATTTTTAATTTTTCAATAAAATATACATGAATAAAAAATTATTAATTTATAAAAAATATTTAAATTTAATAAAAAAAACATTATTAAAAAATAATATCAAAATTATGATAAAAGAGGAGTGAGAGGGGGGAGGGAGAGAGAATGGGTGGAAAGAGGACAAAGAGAAAGGAGAGGGGGGAGTGGAGTGGAGAGAGAAGAGAGAGGGGAGGAGAGGCGAGAGAGAAGGGGGGGATAGGGGGAGGAGAGGCGAGAAAGAGGGGATAGGGATAGGGAGAGGAGAGAGGGAGGGGAACAAGAGAGGGGAGGAGGAGATAGGGGGAGCAAGAGAGAGGGGAAAGAAAGAGGAGAAAGGGAGAGGGGAGCAAGAGGGAGAAGAGAGAGAGGCGAGAGAGAGGAGAAAGAAAGAGAGGACAAAAGAGGAAGAGTTTTTTATCTTATCTTATCATATTTTATCACTCTCTAACCCAGCTCCCCCTTAGGATAAGAATTACACTAGGAGGAAAGGATAAGATAAGTCACATGACAAAGTTATCATATCCTATTGGTGCAACAAACACATGATAAATGATATAATATGATAAAGTTATCATATCTTATCTCTTATCTTGTGCACCAAACGGACCCTCAATAATAAGAATATCAAGCATAGTGAAATGTGTGGGTATTTATCTTCTTGGATAATAATATTTAATAACTTACAAGGTATAAAAAGTTTTATATTTAAATGATTAATGCAAGTAATGATATAAGTATCCATGATAACTAATCAATGTTATTATTAATACAAAGTTTAAGTGCACTTTATTTTTTTGGAGTTGAATTGGTATATATTGTGTAAAGAAATTTTACATTGTCAATTAATGAACATGAAACCTCATAACATTATATATTATTAAATTCAATAAATAATGTAACAACGCACCGTTGAATGGCAATGTAAATTTTTTTTATATAGACAATGTATATCCATTAAATACTTTTTTTATATATAATAAGTAATAGATATAGAACTCACTCAACCTAGCAGTGGAAGGTTTGAGTAATTTAACATGAAATTCTAAGTTTGGACTTCATTGCCTTTTTTGTAAAGAAAAAAAAAACAAAAATTATATAACGATATGTTTTGATTACTCATCAAGAGGGACGCAATTAGGAAAATATGTAGGGGGCGAAAGATTTATACCGACTAAACAAAATTAACAATAATTAACTATTCAATTAATAAAAAGTAATTATTTTATAAAACAATGTAAAATATAAAAGAAAACTTATAATTGCAGAAGAGTTTTAATTAATATTAAAATGTATAGAGGAATATAAAGGGTGACAAGTACATGTACAAGAACTATATATTGGAGACTTATGCATGGGGAAGGGTGACTGTCATTTTTTCTTCAACCTAGTTTCTCTCGTTAAACAAAAAATATGTTTAGTGTTGCTTACGAAATGTAGTGAAAACAGTAAGTTTAGCGAAAACCCTAACACCTCTAATTTCCAGCCAGCGCCACCTCCCCGTCACTTTTCAGGGTGGTCTCTCCCTTCTTATGGAGGGGTTTTCTCCCCGTTTTAGGTGGGTTTTCCTCTCTCCCCATAAAGAGTTTTTTTTTCTCCTCTTTCCCCCCTTTTTCCTCCTTCCTCTACCTATTCTGCTCCTCCCTCCACCACTCCTTGGTCACCCCTTCCACTTCTTCTTTATTCTACTTTCCTTACATCTTCCCTTTGTCACCTCCTTAAACTTAACCACCTATTCGCTTCCAACCTTCTTTTCCCCCTCTTTTTTTTCCTCTTCCTCCAAAGCCCCTTATGTCATGGACTCAATTGGCTATGATCTAAGGTTTCAAAGTGAGTTAGCAGCCTTGCACACCATGTCTCGATGCCAGCAGAGTTGGCCATAAAGAAGAAAAAGAAGCTTGCAGTTGAATCCGATCATCATAGTGCTAATGGTGGAGATTTGGGTTAGTTATCTAGTTATTTTCTAGTCTTTTTTTGTGTTTCCTCAGCTATTGATTTGGTTCCTTACTTAGGAGTGAGCATGCCTATGTTTTGTAAGTTTTATCTATTGAAGTATTGCAGTATCGTTGTTTGATTATGATGCAACTGTCATTTGGCTAATGTTAATCTAATCAATTTCAACCATGAAAACAAAAAAATTATGTTTTGATTCACATTTTCTTTAAAGGTGTATATTGTTCTATCTAAAACAGTCAAACAAAAGCATGTTACAAAATTAACAAACGTAAGAAATTAATAAAATGGATAAAAAGTATGTAAATGAATATATATTAAGGAATAAAAATAATATCTATTGTAATTTTAAAGATATAAGAAAATATTTTTTTTAAATTATTTAAAGATATAAGAAATAATTTAAAAAATAATAAACTCAATGTATTTATTTTTATTTATTTTTATTCTTAATTTCTTAATTTATATGCGTGTCTATTAATAAAATTAAAAAAATATACTAATGTATTTTGGCGAGTGTAAGGAAAGAACAGATGATAAAAAGCGAATATTTTCATTTTTTGTCATAAGTATTGTTCTGGGATAGAACTCGAACCTGGGTTTGAGTTAGCATGAATGAACTCGGATCTGGATCCGGCTTGACGAAGCTTGAATCCGAGTTGAACTCGGGGGGGGTGTACCTGCAATGGGACTCCGACGCCCAAGTCAGATACGTATAACAGTCAAAGTGATTGACTGAGTGAGATTGTGTACCTGATGATCTATCAGTGATCCGTATTTATAGGGGTTTTCCCTGTATAAATATGGTAAGTGGGCCTTTATATAAAAGGAGTAAGTATGCAGGTGTAATAATATAATTATAGATATTATAATTATATTTCATATATTGTGGGATATCGTAGATATAATTGCAGATATGGTTATATTGCACATGGATATTATTATATATTTATGGATATGATAATAATATAACATGTTGGCCATATTGGCTGTTGGACCTTAGGTTTAGACCGTAACAGAAGCCCCCCAGCTCAAGTCAACTTTGATGAAGTTGGCTTTGAGCTTAAGTATTTGCCTGCGCGCAGGGACGACATTGGCATTTGAGGAGGGTGTTTATGTAGGCGCATGTACTTTGGACGACATCACGCTGAGAACGGCTTGCTGACGGTTCGAGTTGAACTGCCTCTACGGTGCTGTCGTTTGTGGTTCGAGATGCTCTTCACATCCATTTTATGTTGATCCAAGATGCTCTTCGCATCTGGTTTTGAATGAGTTCGGATGTTCTTCATCTCTGGTTTTGAATGAGGCATAGATGCTCTTCACATCCGATTTTTGTTGATCCAAGATGTTCTTCACATCCGGTTGCTGTCAGAGCCGAGATGCTCTTCGCATCTGGTTTTGAATGAGGCCGAGATGCTCTTCACATCCGGTTTGAATGAGGCCGAGATGCTCTTCACATCCGGTTTGAATGAGGCCAAGATGGTCTTCACCTCCGGCATTGAATGAGGCCGAGATGCTCTTCACCTCCGGCATTGAATGAGGCTGAGATGCTCGTAAGGGGGAGGCCCTCTTTCTAGTGCCAAATGTTCTGGGATAGAACTCGAACTTGGGTCTGAGTTAGCAGGAATGAACTCGGATCTGGATCCGGCTTGACGAAGCTTGAATCCGAGTTGAACCCGGGGGGGTGTACTTGCAATGGGACTCCGACGCCCAAGTCAGATATGTATAACAGTCAAAGTGATTGACTGAGTGAGATTGTGTACCTGATGGTCTACCAATGATCCGTATTTATAGGGGTTTTCCCTGTATAAATATGGTAAGTGGGCCTTTGTATGAGTAAGTATGCAGGTGTAATAATATAATTATAGATATTATAATTATATTTCATATATTGTGGGATATCGTAGATATAATTGCAGATATGATTATATTGCACATGGATATTGTTATGTATTTATGGATATGATAATAATATAGCATGTGGGCCATATTGGCTATTGGGCCTTAGGTTTAGACCGTAACAGAAGCCCCCCAGCTCAAGTCGACTTTGATGAAGTTGGCTTTGAGCTTAAGTATTTGCATGCGCGCTGGGACGGCATTGGCATTTGAGGAGGGTGTTTATGTAGGCGTATGTACTTTGGACGACATCGCGCTGAGAACGGCTTGTTGACGGTTCGAGTTGAACTGCCTCTACGGTGCTGTCGTTCGTGGTTTGAGATGCTCTTCACATCCAGTTTATGTTGATCCAAGATGCTCTTCTAATCTAGTTTTGAATGAGTTCGTATGTTCTTCACATTGGGTTTTGAATGAGGCCGAGATGCTCTTCACATCCGATTTTTGTTGATCCAAGATGCTCTTCACATCTGGTTGCTGTCAGAGCCGAGATGCTCTTCACATCCGGTTTGAATGAGGCCGAGATGCTCTTCACATCCGGTTTGAATGAGGTCGAGATGGTCTTCACCTCCGGTATTGAATGAGGCCGAGATGCTCTTCACCTCGGCATTGAATAAGGCTGAGATGCTGGTAAGAGGGAGGCCCTCCTTCTAACGCCAAATGTTCTGGGATAGAACTCGAACCTGGGTCTGAGTTAGCAGGAATGAACTCGGATCTGGATCCGGCTTGACAAAGCTTGAATCCGAGTTGAACCCGGGGGGGGTGTACCTGCAATGGGACTTCGACGCCCAAGTCAGATATGTATAATAGTCAAAGTGATTGACTGATTGAGATTGTGTACCTGATGATCTATCAGTGATCCGTATTCACAGGGGTTTTCCCTGTATAAATATGGTAAGTGGGCCTTTGTATAAAAGGAGTAAGTATGCAGGTGTAATAATATAATTATAGATATTATAATTATATTTCATATATTGTGGGATATCGTAGATATAATTGCATATATAGTTATATTGCACATGGATATTATTATATATTTATGGATATGATAATAATATAGCATGTGGGCCATATTGGCTGTTGGGCCTTAGGTTTAAACCGTAACAAGTATAAACTACCTAAGTGACTCTTGGTGATGTTTGTCTAACAATGAATGATATCCACGTTAATCTATTGTTTTATCTAGAGCTGGCAATTCAGGTTATCCAGCCCGGTCTGATGCGGATAACAGGTTCATGTTCACCGGGCTAAAAAAACCTGAGAGTTGTTAGGACTTCTAAACTAAAAGTCCAAGCCTTACATTTTTGCGGGTAGCCCAATTTTTTTTGCAGGTAGTGTGCTTTATTGGGTCGGACTTAAAAACTAAGAGTTGATCGAACCTTTAAAAATAAATGTTCGAGCCCTATATCTTTACGATCTTTCGTGGCCTGACCTAGTGGGACTAACCCATTTTGTCGGCTCCAATTCCATCTATCTATTCCACACTCAAACATTGATATATCATTTAAAATTTTCAAATCAACTTCTTAGTAATCTTAGGTTATTGCTAGGATGGCTTAGCAAAAATACGAGGCATAGTATGTCAAAGGAAATGAGGCAATTAGATTGTTTTTTTAAAGTATGAATGGTGGAGACCGTTGATGCATAAAGAGAGTATAAGAGATTTTTTATTTTGCACAAAAAAACACCTTCTTCCATATGTGAGATATAACAACTATGTCATAGTGCCATTAACCACCATTAGAGACCTTCCAATCCTCTTCTCTTGCCTCCTCCAATACCACCATCTTGGAAGAGATGAGACGACAATGGGGAGGACCTGGTGATCGCAACGGGTGGGAGGTGATGTGCCAGCACGGTCTAAGCGCAATGGAGGCATGACGGTCAAATATGGACGAAACAAGGCATCAGGGGCAGTCTACCTCCATTGACGACATTGGAAATACGAATGAAGGTTGAGCTAGGGTTCCAATCATAATAAGGTGTGGCTCCATGAACCATCATAACGCGTCATTTCACTAGAACGAGGACCTTCTCTTTGTGGCAAGGGAGTCTCTAGAAAGATTTGATGATCCTTTTGGCGGAAGATCAAGCGACGAAGAAAGCAGAGCTCCTAGGCCATGTTGTGATTCCCCTGAGCTCCATCAAGCAAAGGAATTGACGAGTGCCGCCACGTGTGGCCAAGTATGGAAAAAGGTGGGTTCGAACCCACACTGTAACCGACAACTTATTCAATTTATTATAGATTTCATGCAACAAGGTGTTTCACATCAACGACTAAGGAAGACAAAGGGGCAGGCATGGGTAGTGGGTACCCGCACCCGCGAGTGAATATTCATCTTACACCCACGCAGATAACCGTTATACGGATTTTTGTGTACCTAAGTAGGGGTGTAATCGGGTTAGGTTGGGTCGGATTTGAGGTGACATAAAGTCCGAATCGATCGAATGGTGGTTGGTTGGGTTGATTCGGGTTTTGTATTTTTTGGGTGAGTAACCCGACTCAAGCCAACCCGAATATGTTCAGGTTGGGTTGGGTCATCGGGTCATGAGCATTTTTTCTTATTAAAAATAATGTGGAAGATGAAATGAAATTAAAATATAAAATGAAAAAAGAAAAGAAATGGAGAAAAATAAAATGAGAGGAGCAAATGAAATAGGGATTGGGGAACCACCACTGCTTATGCTGCCGTTGCGCCTATTTTTGTTCTCTCCGGGAAAGAAAATGAAATAAGATTAGGTTTTTTTTTGTTTGGTTCGGGTTGGGTCAATCGGTTCAACGTAAGCAAACCCGAGACCTGAACCGAACCAATTCGGGCTTGAAGAAAATGTCCGAACCTAACCGTTAGATCTCCTTCGGGTCGGGTCAGGTTTATCGGGTTCGCGGGTTAGGTTTGACTCGTTTACACCCCTATACCCAGGGGTATCTATTAGAAAATGAAAAAAAGTGAAAGGAAAAATAGAAAAAAACAACCTAAAATTATAATTAAAAAACACCTAAAATTTCAAAGTTCAAAACATTACTGAGTAGTAAAATGATTTATATTAACAAGTTGATGTATATTTCTAATCAATAATGAAAGTAAAAAAGATCCCATCATATTTGGTAGAACAAAGCAATGTTAGAATAGAAACACAAGACAACAGTATTTTAATTCTCTAAAAAATCTAAACTTTATTTTAATAAAATAAGGTTCATAAGCTTTCTACATCCACTTGGATGTGTCATAATTGGCAAAAGTAGTATCAACCATTATGGTAGAATAGAACCACAGCAGCCAGAAAAAAATCTACACTTTATTAGATGTAGAAGGAATTGCCTTGAATCCTTGAAACATAACCACAATAGTCACAGATAGAGAAGATCGAACCGAAGAAGGGAGCAGCAGCCAGGCTCGCGCATCAGAGAATGGAAGGGAGCAGTCGCGCTGGATACTAGAAGGTGGGGTGAAGAGACACAACAAAACAAAATAGAAAATAGAGAGGTTGGAGCAGTCGTCGCAGAAGGGAGCATTCGCCGAAGAAGGATGCAATCGCTCACATGCTCACACATAGCCACAGTTGCGCCGCCAAAGAGATAAAGGGTACACGATTTGAACTATGGAACAAGACACGTACTAGGGTTTAAAACTTTTAAACTCATATATATCAAGGACATTTCGGTAAATTCATATATACGAGTGCCCGCAGGCACGAGTACCACAATACCCGCCCCGTTAACATGCTGCTACTTTAAAAACCAGTTAATGTCCACCCACGTGAACTTGTTTGTTTACCCGAACCCGACCCACAATGGGTTTTGTCTGTGGGCCATCCCTAACAACGATCATGGGGTCTAGTGCGAGATAAAGTGGAGGGAAAGATAAAGGTCACGAGGCGACAACGTTGCAGCACCACGCGTTACAAAAGTGGAAGCAGCCAAAACGACATCGTTATTCGAAATGGATAAGGGCTTCCTTGCAAATTCTCACCCATTAACAAATCAAATATTGGAGGTATTTTTCCTCTTCCACTATGCACAACTTTTAATCTAAGGCATCATAGTATCCGCCATAATCTTAACACTATCAACTACTTTATCTTGTTTTTCTTGCACCTTGTATCTTATCTCCCCATGTTTCATAATCCCTGTTTTGAGTGTCATTTACAAAATTAGCAAATAAGCTAATGGAAATTCAAAGTATTAGTTGAAAGCCAAAAAACTAGCTAACTGAATTAAAAGTTTTTGGTAAAACTAATTGATAATTATTAAAAAAGGTTATCATTAATTAGTGTACTATAACTTTAAATTTGATAATTATGTAAAATTTTAAGGATAAAAGTACAAAAATTAATTTAAGCTAGAGTTGAGTTAGTTTAACAAACTTTTTAGCTACCAATTTCAACTTTCAACTAGTTGAAATAGCATGTGAAACATACTCTTTGGGTGAGGCCTCTGTCTCACCTAGGCTTTGGTGCACCTTTCTTGACAACACTTTAGCCACAACAACAATAACAATTTTGAAGGGAGATAAATGAGAAAATCATATTGTTATTTCTTCTTTATCTAATAGAAAAAAAGACTACAAAATTTGAATTTAATGACAACACTAAAAGAACTAAACTATATAAAGGGGTGTAATGTAAGCAAATTTCATGCCAACTTTGTTTTTTAAAAGGAAGAAAGCAAAACTCATTTTGCCCCCAACAATGCTCCTTCATTATACATTCCAATTGTACCAATCCAGATACAACCAAAACGCCACAAAACGCAGGTATTTCGTCAATATGTTGTTATAACTACCAAATAAACAACATAAAGTAAAATTTTAAGGCAGAAACTTGGTGCGAAAGACCAACCAATAACATTATCAATAATATTATTCCATTTCATAATGAGCCTGAGCTTTATAATTAGAATGACATATTCACACTTTAAACGCATGACTTCGTTATTGTGTTCCATTCCTTGTGACTGTGCCAATTTTTTTTTCAAGCTACCCTTTTTGTAGTTTCAACAACGAATAGGACCACCGGTTAAGAGTAGGGTTTGTAATAACATGATTGAGTATTGTCCAACTATTGGAAGATCGAACAGTGGAGAAGGGGGTCGTTAGGAAAGGGAGAAAGGGGTCACGCCCCTATTAGGTAGCAATGTTAGGGAATTGTTAATTGTGATGAGAATTTGACTTGAAATTTTAAATGATGAGTTAATATTTTATCAGGGGCAAGGAAAGGGACAGTGAAATTGGATAGGGGATTTTAATCCTTTTATATGTGTGTTAATTTGAATTCTTACTCTTGAATTTCATGAAACCATGTTGTACTTTCCTTCATATAGCCTATGTTAGAAAAACATAAAATAAAATGAGAAAATAATGGAAAAATGGTTTTCTCTTACTTGGTATGGGATAGAAAGGTGACAGGAGTAAAAAAATATAAATATGGACCCCACTCATAAAAATTTCTTGCCTCTCATACAAAGAAAGTGCAACTGATAAAGAGAAAAAAAAACTAAAACCATGGAAATACCTTTACCACATTCTTCTCTCACACGTTAACATAAATCTCGTGACCACTTCCTTGTCCTTAACAACCACAAATATAGATTAACATTGACCTTGCCTTATTCATTGTCTCCCTTCTCGTCATTCCATTTCTTATTAACTTTCTTGTCAAGGGTTGGATTGAGTTGTACAACATCCACGGGGCAGTTAGTTTTTTGTTGTTGTTGATGTTTTGATGCAATAATTCCTCTTATGAGCTTTACCAGTGAGATGTCGAAAACACTGCTATTATAAATAACTATATTTTGTAACAAAATAATTGAAATGCCATTGCATGGAAATATTTTCTCGCAACTTAGCATGTATTTGGAGAGTGGGGGATGGAGGACCAATTAACATCTAGAAGGACAATTGGATTCCTGATTTTGTAGGCGTCATGGTGTTTAATGGCCATGATCATGTAATTGAAGTGGAAATGGTACAAGACTTGATTGACCAAAATTATGGTGAGTGGGATTGCAACATGATTTTCTCTATTTTTTAGTAATAAGTTGAAAAAATGTCTCAAATACCATCAAGAAATAGAAGACATTTTGTAATGGAATGACTCAAAGGATGGTGGTAATGTGTGGAAGAAAAAAATAAAAAGCAAATGCTTTACCTAAGTGTCATGATGCAATGTGGAGGGAGTGCAAAAACACGAGAGGAATAGAAATTGGCACTATATGTCCTTATTGTAGGATGCATGATAAATCAGTTACACATGCCCAATTAATATGCAGTGAAGTAAAAAAGGTGTTGTTTGCCTTACTTTTGGGCATTCATATTGATTTTGATGATGAACTTAGTTTTTCTGATTGGCTGTGTAACATCCTGAATTTTATAAGTAAAATAAAATAAAATTGAATTAATAAAGTAGAAGAAATAAATAAATAAATAATAAGATTAATATTATGAGTAGTTTTATCAATAAGGTTATTTAATAAATAATAAGAATAATAAATAGAATAAGTGGGTTGAGAGTGGGCCTAGCCCAATTAAGTATTTATTTAAGGAGGGGTTCTCAGTTCACCCTAATCCTTATTCGTAAAATCGTCAGAGAGCGAAACGCTAAGGAGGGGAAAAACGATGTCTCAAGAAGGGGTTGCTGCAGAATAATCATTGAGAATCAAGTACTGTTGCGGTTCGATATTCACTTCAAGGTACAGTGGGGGAGAGAGTGCTACTTGTATGTGCATGTGGGAGTGTTTGGGTAGTAAGGGCAACCATAAGACCCTCTAAGGTTTTAAATTTGACTTAAAATATGTATATGTGAGTACGATATGATGAAAATTGTTAATTGATGATTGATTTGATGAATCTTGATGAGTTCTTGAATGAAATTGAAGAGGATAGCAAAAATAGCGAAAAGGGTAAATAAGGGTTTGATGATGGTTTTGATTGAATAACTGTATAATCGTGTTTAAGATTGATTATTTCATTGATTTTGTTTGATAAAAACGTATAAACGATGAGGATTGAGTAGGGATTGAAGAAGGGAAGAAAAAGGGGCAAAAACACTATGCTGTCACGTTTTACGTAACTTGCGTTGCAACTTGCGCTACAGCGCAAGTTGAAGCGTGAACTCTCTGGAATCTGCGCTGCAGGTTGCGTTGCAGCGCAGGTTGGGGCGCAGCTCGCAAATTTTGTTTTGACAGCTTTCTCGCCTGGGAAAGAATGTGTCTGTTAAGGGTTCAAATGAACTCGGAACCCTATCATATAATATATCAAACTGAAGCCCCAGATCTTAACTTTCTAATAGAAGTGGAATTATCTTAATTGGACACCTAGAACTCTAGATATTTCTAAATTAGTGCACCGAGATCATTAAGCTTAAAACTTGAAGACTCCAAAATTGAGGAATCGTCTCTGGTAATCGATTACAGTTGTTTGGTAATCAATTACCAGGTCAAATTGTGTATGAGAGTGTTATTTATGTGATGATTGTGGTGTGACTATGAAGATATAATTATGTCATTGATGATAGATGTTTATACTACTGCGATGTATGATGATAATGACGAGGTATTGATGTATTGAGTGTAGGGTGATGCTTTGTGATGCTTTATAATGATTATGATGATGATGATTGATGATGTCTGAGGACGCTTATGATAATTTATGATGATAATATTAGATGATGAAACGATGATTTATATGATGATGTTAATGATGATTATGTATATCACTTTATGATGATAATGATATAATTAATTTTATGACGATGGTGATGATGATTTAATTAACCTTATGATGTAGATGATGCTTGAGTATATATGATGTTGTACCTGAGATACACAAGCCTAGTGAGGGGTGTGGTGTAACTCAGGGAGATGATTATGATGGTTATGGTGATATTGATGATGTTGTTGGTGTATACGATGATGGATGAATATGTCTTATATATGCTGATATAAAAATGAGTTATATGATGATGTTATGATTTTGTGATGAGGAAATGAGTAATAGGCGCTGAGAATAGAGTAGGCGAATTATTTGATGAATGAAGATAGGAGAATTATATGATGATATTGATGCTTGTTATATGATGAAGAATTATAGGTGATATTATCTGATGAATTATGTGATGTTTGAGTATGTGGTGTGATTAATGCTGATGTTATCTATATGAGGGTGAGGATAGAGTAACCTCCTATGTGTATGTATGGGTAATATTCTTTTCCTCACCGTTACACTGTGGTTATTTTACAAGTGATGATGGAGACACAACTGGTGTCGAGTTTTGATTAAAGGGAATGTTGCTCTGGTACATGTGACATCAGGGTATATTATTGAGGGTTCTTTTCTTTATGTTTCTAGTTAGGAAGGATTTTGTAAAACACTTTTAAATGTCTTACATGGCGAGTAGGATGTTTTAATTATTGATAATTTGGAGATTCCGCTGCTTGTGTATTTTGAAAACCTTTGAGTTCTACTTTTATTTTAATTAAGTTGTTTTACAATGAATGAGGTTTTAAATGAAGATATATGTGAACCTTTTTACCTGTTGAGGGATACTGCTTTTGAAAAATATTTCGACTTATTAATTGTATAAGAGCTGGGGTAGAAGGGTGTCACAGGCTGGCCCCTTTCCTATCAAATAACAATAAGAGTAAACCAGCAAATCCATCCTTGACTTTTTTAAAGTCATGCAGTTAAGTCTCTAAGAAATAGAAAAATCCAATATAGAGTCCGTTTGTTTAAAATTATTTCTTAAAAGAATCACTTCTTTTTTTTAAAAAAAATCACTTATATGAATTTGTAAGATGTTTATTTAAACTTTTTTCAAGAAGCAGAATTAGAAAATAAATAATTTTCTGCATTTTTTAAGAAGTAACTCAGAGTTGCTTATTGAAAAAAGCAGTTAAAATAGAAGAAAGAGATAATTTTTTAACAATGTGAAAACATTTATTATAGCAAATAAAGTTCTTTTTTATGATTGTAGCCAAACGAAAATTTATTTCTGATTATACAAGAATCTCTAAAATAAAATATTCAAATTTTTTAAACAATTTAAAAAAGTACTTTTTTTAGGCACAAACAAACTGACCCATAATCTCTGACTTCTTGTTTTTTTCTGTCACTATAGTCCAACTGTGTGCTTCCCGTTAATTTTTTTACGACGTGTGAGATTTAGTGACACTGTGTCACACAGTTTGTCATTATAATGTCCATTGTGACACAAAAATGACGAGATTTTATCAAATTTATAGCTTAAAAGACTTCAACTTCAACACTCGTGTGCTACCCTATTCTCTCTTTTCTCTCTCTTTTTCCCTTCTTTCACTGGAAGATCTCAACTCCAATGACGTTATTTTTGTGCCCTAATGGCAAACAATTGGATTATAGTGACAGAAGAAGTAAGAAGTTAAATATT
Source organism: Sesbania bispinosa (assembly GCA_026901365.1). NCBI lineage: Eukaryota > Viridiplantae > Streptophyta > Magnoliopsida > Fabales > Fabaceae > Sesbania > Sesbania bispinosa. Next base: position 466,239 of record QLOH01000077.1, on the reverse strand, counting down.
ATATTGAGTTTTTCTATTTTTTGGGATTAGATTCCGTGACTCTAAAAAATTTAGAGACTGGTTTGCTACTTCACTAACAATAAAGAAGCCCTTCAAATCATTTACGACTTGTTTTGGGGTATTCGGTATAAGAGGAATCAATGACTATTCTAAGGGTAAAGGAATTGAAATTTCTTAGATTCTCCACAAAAGAACATTCTTAACACGTCTTGGTTCTGATTCAAACAATACTAGACCCTCCAACAAATGAATGTTACGTGGAAGGCACCTATTTAGGCTTAATTAAGGCAAAAATGCATGTATAATAACGTATGGATCAAATAATAACATATGAATATTTTTTTAATATTAAATAAATTCCCTTAAGAATATATTCACTAAATTAAAAAATTATCAAATTGATATTAACTATTTTGATAACTTGATGGCATTATGGTGATATCAAAATCTTAATCTAAATTTTGTATTATATTTTATGAAATAACTATAAAAAATAGTTGGCAATAATTAGAAATGTCTATTACTGATAAGTTATGTTTGGTAAAATTAACTTATAAATTACCTGCCAGCTGATAAGTTTTTAATTTATAAGTTAGCTTATTCAATCAAAAGTATTTGATAAAAATGTTTAAGTAATTGATAAATGTAAAATGATATTAAAAGACATATTTACATAAATTTTATTGTATAAATTATATCTTCTGGGTAAAAAAATATATTATTAGGTAATTACAATTTTTCAAAATTGTTTATAAATTATTATTATTTGAAGATAAAATGTTTTATTTAAACGTACAATACATAGTGAGATTATTAAAATAAATAATATAATATAAGAAAAAAATCCAAAAAAGAATAAAAAGAGAATAATATTTAAAATAATTAATTCATGAAAATTTTAAATTACACACACCCTAAAGTGTTTATCTTAATTCGACATTTTGATAAATCTTTAATTTAATTTAGACATGATACATAATTAAGTGGCGGTGTTTTTTTTATGTTAAGGGTATCATGTTTTTAATATACTCCTCTTTGTGTGATATTTAATATGTTTTTATTTAATTTTTAAAAGGATAAAAAATTGAAGGTAAATTAAGAAATGAATTAAAATATGAAGAATAATTATAAACTATATGTGAGAAGCTAATTAAAGTAGTTTGTAACTTACAAGCTAAAATTTATTAAAATAAGCTAATTTACTAAATATTGGTCAACGCTTGTAAACTAATCAAATAAGCTAACATCATTATATTAAATAAATCTCACCCTTTAATGAGTCGGGCTTCATTTAAGGTCCCATCATGAGATTTCACAAAGCTCACTAGCAAGCAATCATGTGTTGTAGGAAACCAAGAAACTGTAGCTTATATGAGATGGGATGAGCGGACAAAAAAAGCCAATAATTTTAGAATTGATTCACCTTATGCGGCAGTAACTCAAAATTGCTCCTTTCAAAACAGTGGTTTCATATATAAATCAATTTTACACTTATGAAACCAACATATTCAAAGTGATTTTTACAATGAACAAAATCATCAATCAATTCTCCACCTCTAAAAGTGGATCCAAAATAATTCTCAATGCAACTATTTACAACACTAGAAATAATTGCGTTGAAGAATCCAAACTTGAGTTTGACTAGTTTTCAACGTCAAACCAAACATACACTTGATCATTTTGCCCAATTTTACACTCTTCAACCAGTTTTTTATCTGCACGAGTGAGGAAAAATATACTTGTTTGGTGATACCGGTAAAAATCTCCCCCTTTTTGGTGAGATTCTTATGAGATTTATCTAATTTTGGTTTAGAACATGGTCACTAAAATATCAAAATAGAAAATTAAGCGGGTGAAACTAATGTACAAATAAAGTGCTCAGAACCACAAATCTTGGAAAGAGCTTTCAAAGCTCTCAAATACATTTTTTGTCAGTACTTTACAAAAAAAAAAAAGACATGCTTGTTTATAATTCTTCCAAGTAAAAAAATGGAGTTATAAAGCATTTGCTTGGGATTCAAATGATGGTCGGGAAAAGGTTGAATTCAAAGTGCAATTGTCAATTCAAAAAACTATTTGACAATTGTTACCACACGGGATCCACCTAATGAACGTGGAGGATCCAAATTTTGAAGTTTTATTAGGACACCATCGTAATCCCAATGTTAAGAAAAAGGGAGGATCCAGATTCAAGATGCAATACTTAACATTTGTTCTAATGAATTTACCTTGGTTTGTGCTCCATTTTCAGTATAAGCCCAAACACACAAATTCAATTCACGTAAGCGTAACTGAAAATCCATGTGTTTAGGGGGTGAGGGAGTAGAAAGTGTATGATTTGTTTCATGTAAGTCAAGCCTAAATACATCTCCAAAATGAAAATTTGCTTGCCTAAATTGCAGCCACTTCAGTTTCAACATATTTAACTTTAGCTATCAAATGAGTTAAAAAAGGGAATAACGAAAAGGATAAGGTGGACAGTACCTTAGTTAATGATCACCAATAATCCATACAAGAGCATAACCTATCTTTAAAATGGTGGAACCTTTTAGCATTTGGGATGATGAGTTCTCTTCCCACAAGTTTAGAAATAATCTTGAGTGCGGTGTGGCAATCACCATAAATACGAAGGTTCTTTATTACCCTAATAGGAAATCGAACAGAACTGCTAAGAAACCATAAACAACAAGTCTCTCACTATGAGCAAGAATAACATCTTCTTTGCCTTCCTGCTCTATATCATGCAACACAAATTTCGTCTCTGGAATATAGCCAGCTTCTTTCATTTGTGACTTCATACCTCTAAGTATAGCATATATCTTGTCATTTTCAGGATGAGAAGTATCTCTTGCTCGATATTCATGGACTCGACTCCTAACTTTTAATAGATCTTTGCTTGCTAATTTCTTTTCTTTCTCTTTAATTAAGTCTAGAGTTTTTACAGGTAAAAGGCTAACTTTTGATTGCTCATTCAAGCGAGAAGGATCCAGCTGCTCAACTAATTCAGCACAACGATCCTCCAACTTAGTGTTCCCTTGAACTCTACATAGATTCATTAACATCTCCCATACATCAACACTTGGTTCCATTGGCATCTTTTCAATAAATTCAAAGGCTTCATCAAGATTCCCAATACTACCAATCATGTCTACTACACTGATAAATGGTACAATGTCATAATCCTTGCTCATGGATTTAAAGTGCAACATTCCCTCGTCAATATCACCCAACATACTGCATGTAGAAGAAAAAAAAATCCAATGAACATCTGGCCATCAGGTTTCAGTCCCAATTTTTTAAATTGAGTAAATAAATCAATTGAATCTTCTGCAAACCCATTCTTAGCAAGTTGCGTTATCATAGTATCCCAAGTAGTCAAATTGCTCTATGATATATTATTGAATACCTTGAGTGCATCATCTATTGAACCACATTCAAAATACATATCCAATATTCTATTATATGTGCAGACTTTGAGAGGTGACAAATGTTGCATTGTATGTCTGTGTACAATTTTTGCCTCTTCAAGAGATTTAGCCTCCCCACACTAGTGCATTGATTACAAATATCGAGGCAAATCCACAAGGACATGCAACTCTGCCAACAATTCCAAAACTTCAATTGTTTCCTTCACTTTACCCTCCATGCAGAAACTATCTAGTTCCTTGAGGCTACCTCTATATGGATTATCATTAGATGCTTCAGCTGATTCGCCATCAAGTTTTGCATTACTTGACAAATGAGAGCCAACTATTGAACTATGTACAATATTCAAGTCTGGAGGATACTGACCATGTTCTAAACTCTGCTGAAATTGTCCATAACCTGAGTACTGCCAACACAATTCATTACTCCCTGTGTAATAATAATTTGGTGACTGTTGCAAACGACTACCATTTTGAGTAAGGTTCCCTGTAAAATTTCCCTGAGACTCTAAAGGCCTAGGTGAACTATATGCATTCTAATATTGCATCCTTTGTCTAGGTTCTTGTGTCCATTTATGTTTCTCAACATAAGCATTTGGATGCATCCCAAAGCCCCTTGAATTATCAACACATACCCTGACTTTCTGTTGCATTTGTGTGTTACTTTGACAACGTACCATTCACACTTTCGTTATGTCCTACCAAATTGTTTTGAACTCCATTTTGCGCAATATTTACATAACCTCTATCTGCGATTTGACTAGCTCTGAAAGAATTTTGTTCTAAACTAGCATGACTATTCACACAAGACCCAACTGCATTTTGCTAATAAAACCCGACATGATTTTGCTAGTTACCTAAAGAATCACCTGTTTAATAAGCACCAAAAACTTGAAAATCCCACCTTTAAGCAGCAATGCAAATAACCATTATTATATTGAAGCATTTGATACAATCTGCAACATTCCGTGAGCAATATCCATTGCACAATTTCGAAAGAGAACAAATTGTAACTAACGAGGCTTTCTTCGAAGACATTATTTGGAACATGGCATAATCTGAGGAAAGAAAAATTGGAAAAAAAGAAATATCAGAGCATTATGTCAATGGAAACAACAGTTTTCAACAAAACACGATGAAGGAATAATGGAAGAGTTGAACTAAACCAAAAACCCCATTTCCATCATGGTATGAAAATTTTCCCACCTTGTTCCCCTAATTTTTCTTTGTAGGAGGTTCAAATGTTCGGTCATTTTCGTGGTACACAAGACTAAAGGTTATGATTGGAGCAGCTATGGGACTAAATTTCCTACACTCCTTGGAGAATAAAATTATATACAGAGATTTTAAGCCCTGAAAATATATTACTTGACAAGATACCAAAATCCTATTCTTGATCCTAGAAATAAAGCACACAAGGTAAACATTAAACCACATAGCAAGCAGAGAACAGTAAGCAAATGTTGAGCTTACCTCTTCCATGCAGGTACAGTGCGAGACGAGCGGCACGACCATGCGAGGGAGGAGAGGAGATGAGATGTTGAGGTATTCTTGTTTCAGGCGTTCACATCGTTCCAGTGAGCTTCACGTCATAGGACGAGAAGGTTCGCGACACACTGCAGCGGTGGCCGGCGGTGAGCTTCAAATGTATTTTTTTTTCTGTAGCTTCAAGTGGGTAAATAAGGATGTTAAACTTGTTTAGAGTTTGGGCCTGAATAGTTTTGGGCTTTAACCACAGGAGAAGCCCATCAAATAATAGCCCAACATGTTAGGACATTCAATACTCAATATTAATATATAGTTCATGGTTATGTTTGTATTTTACCAAATAAATACTTATGTTTTCTAGAGTAATATATTGGGAACACTCTTTAATTATATGTTGATAACAAATATATTGATCAATTAACCACTCAATTATTCGTGCCTCTATTTTCATTGTTCTCAAGATACCTGTCAATTTAGATACGTGTATATGCTTTTTATAGAACGAGGTTGTAAATATATATTATAAGTGTATACGTCAATTTATACTAGTTATAAAATTGTAACTAGTTCATAAAGAATAAAGAATTAGAGTCTACAATTCACACCAGTGATAACCTTAAATTAAATGAGTTACAATTCTTGATTGTGAGAATTTATTCTAATGCATCTTATTTTTCATTTTTAGTTTTTAATGTGTCACATAACTTCTTATACTACCACTTAAATGTAGTCAATTATAAGTTTTTAGATTTTTAATGTCAAAATTTTCTATAATTATAACTTTAAAATTTATAAATATAAAATTAGACACACGATATTAAATCAATAAACATAAATGATGGTGTACTTTAAGTAACATATATTTTTTCATAATTTTAAAAGACTCATTTTCACAATTTCTTCATTTTTTTTATGATTTTTAATATTTTATATCTTAACTATTTTATTTATTTTTTCAAGTTTTTAAAATATCCCACAAAAAAGATATTGTGCTTATACAATGCATAGGACATTGCGAGATAGATTACTTACTTGACGAAGACCCCTAAGCTTGAGTTGGGACGCTCAATGAGAATGAGATTGACGTGTTTGTTCACGATGTTGGTGAGTGAGTACTATGACCAAGAAATTTCCACGAATTTCATTTGATTTGCTTTGACACCTCTTTCCACTAGGGAAGATAATTGGATGAGGATTCCATGGATATACCTAAAAACTAGAAATTAGATAGAGTTGGTTATAAAAAAACGAGTTTAAGTTTGGGTTTACGATACTACACTCACCTTCTTTTATAGATAAGATTTAAAATGTATTTGAATATTTTTTTACTTAAGTTAAATTAAATAGTATATTTTTAACTGATATTATTATTTTATTGATTTTTATAATTACTTAATTTTAATTTTAATTTTAAGATAACACTATTTTTTTGGCTTTTCAGATAACACTATTTTTTTTACTAGATTGTGAAAAAGAAAACACATTAAAAAAAGAACGCATAGTTGTTACCTGAAATGCAAATTATTATTATTTAATAACATATTTATCATATTATTTATTAAGTTTAATAATTTTACTAAAAAGTTATATTTTTTAAATAATATGATAATAAAATAAATAGTATAAAATTTTAAACTCTAAATTCAAAGACCAAAAAAAATTCTAAAATTTAATTTCTAAAACTTTTTTTTTTTAACATTAACATAACATTAATGGTGTGTTTGGTTTACACCGAACGTGGATCTGGGCAGAAGTTACTCTCAGTAGCGTTTGTTCGGATCCACGTTTGAAACGTGGTTTTGGTATAAACCATTTGACTTCACAAAAATCACGTTTCAAACGTGGATCTGAATTAATGTTACTATGCTTGAACAAGAGTATGTTTAGTTTATTGCAAAACCACGTTTCAAACATAGATACATACCAACGTTTGAATCGTGGTTTTGCAGTAAACCAAACACACGGTAAATCAAATTCTTTTTTCTTTTGTTTGAACCACATGTGTATTATGTTTGAGCCAAAACATTATGGTGAGATTAGCTCTCCCATAATTAGGTATGTGAACAACCCGTTGAAAGTGAAATTAAACTCTAAAGCCTGTTTAGTTTGCATTTTCATTTCCTATTTACATTTTCTTTTTCTTGTTTCCTAAAATTTTACAAATGAAAAACTGGAAATGCTGGAAACAACAAGGAAAAACTGGAAATGCTGGAAACAAAAATTTGTTGTTTCCAGCATTTCCAGTTTTTCCTTTGTAAAGTTTCAGAAAACAGGAAACAGAATGAAAACAGAAAATGGAAGCATGAAATGAAAACGTAAACCAAAAAGACCCTTAATTTGCATTTTTATTTTCTGTTTTTATGCGGTTTCCTATTTTTTAAAATTTTACAAAAGAAAAATTATTTCTAATATCTCCGATTTTTACTTTGTAAGATTTCGGAAGATACGAAACTAGTGAGAGAAATACAAACTAAACATGCACTAAATTAGATACAAACATATTTTAATTTTAATTAATTTGTTTCAATTTCTATTTGTCAAGAAGAGAGAGAAACTGAGAAACATCACAAAAGAAAAGATATTTTTGTTGTTTCCAACTTTGAAGGCGCCTTCTCTTTTCTTTCTCTTTCTGCAACCAAACCAAATTAGGGTTTCTCGATCTTCCTCGTTTCTCACTTCCCTCACCGATTTAGGGGTTTTTCTCTTCCAAACACAATACAGGTGCATCCATCGCTTTCTCTCTCTGCAATCTGCATGCATTTGATCATCTTATTATTGTTATTATTGCTTCTTTGGTTTGGTTGTGGTGTTTATTGCTTTTCCCCTTTGCTTGTTTGTCTTGCATTTTGTTTTGTATTTTTGGTTGTGCTTGTCTTCCAAAGGCATTGTGTTTGGTTTGCCGTTCTAGATCAAGTTGGCTTCTGCTATCGTCTATTTGAGATTTGAAGGGGAATGGACTTGGTTTTATGCTTCTATTACCTCATTTTCTCGTTTATTTAGTTCGTGCTTTGCGTTCTGTGCGTCCTTGTCGTTTATATTTGACATGCTTTGATTGTTGGCTTCTCCTTTTTACGATATTTTGATGTCAACAGGTTTGGGACGGTTGCTGATTGGAATTCATTGCGTTGCGGTGCTGGTTCTGAACAATTTTGTGCGTTTTGAATAGTGTTTTTGTCTGTTTGAACAAAAGGGTTGTTTGTTTGTTCTTTTATTGTGGGCTCCTTGAAAAGGTGTTATCGCTATTCTCGAAAGGAGGGGTTTTCCTTTGGAATTGTGTGGACGGCTGTGGAGAACAGGAATTTGTGATTGACTATGCGAACTTCATGGGCTGACTTGGCTGCAAATTCTGCAGCTGAAAATGCAGGTCCTGGTTCTTCTGCCAACAACGCAGGAACTGGTAGCACTTTAGCTCCTTCACGACCAGTGTATGTTCCTCCCCATCTGAGGAACCGCCCACCATCAGCAGAATCCCCTGCTCCAACATATAGTGGCCCTACTTCTGGCTCTGGTACTGTTGCTGGTAATGCTGGATCACGTTGGGCTGCACCCAGAAATGATAATCGATCTGGGTATGGTGGCAGTGGCCGCCCAAGTGGATGGGGAAACAGAACTGGTGGTTGGGATCGTGGCAGAGAGCGGGAAGTCAATCCCTTTGAAGATGAGGATAATGAAGAACAGGCATTTAGTGAGCAGGAGAATACAGGAATAAATTTTGATGCATATGAAGACATTCCAGTGGAGACTAGTGGTGACAATGTGCCCCCACCTGTAAATACATTTGCAGAGATTGACTTGGGTGAGGCACTTAATCAGAATATAAGAAGGTGCAAATATGTGAAGCCAACACCTGTTCAGCGGCATGCCATACCAATATCCCTTGCTGGACGGGATTTGATGGCTTGTGCACAGACTGGTTCTGGAAAGACAGCAGCTTTTTGTTTCCCAATTATCAGTGGAATCATGAGGGGCCAACCCGTGCAGAGGCCACCTCGTGGGGTGCGTACAGTGTATCCACTTGCACTTGTTCTTTCACCAACTAGGGAGCTATCAATGCAAGTGAGTCAACCATATTGACTTTGTATTATGACCTAATTTTTATTGGACACGGTTCTTCAGTAAAATATATTGGAAATATTGTAATTTGGTTTCAGATACATGAAGAGGCTAGGAAGTTTTCATACCAAACTGGGGTTAGGGTGGTTGTTGCCTATGGTGGAGCACCAATAAATCAGCAGGTTTTGTCCCTTCTTTTATCTTTGCTTCTCTTTGTTCTTTACTCTGTTTTCACCCTAACTAATAATGAGCCCATGTGACGATATTCTTGAATACTTGATAGATGTTTCAATCATTATCTTTAATTGGTAGATCACAATATACTCAGTGCCATAATACTGTAGGTTTTTCTCTCTCTGGTGGGTAGACACGTTTCAATTACTTAGCAAAGTTAATTCACATACAAGAACCAAGTTTGATATGGATTGGGATTGGGACCCAAGGGGTTTCTTGATTATTTATCTTGAATGTGTATAGTATTTTGGAGTTATCTGGTCTTTCAGCTTTTGAATGACTAGTTGCTTAAATTCCTTGTTGCCTGCATTTTATTATTTTTTTTAATGATGGCCTTATTCTTGGACCTTACTTTGTATACCTATATAGCTCCCAACTCTTTCTTGATTGGATGAATTAAGGGTTAATAAAAACTCTTTGGTATTGATATGCACTGTAGATAGTTGATCTTTCTCAGAAAAAGAAATTGAAGTACTCTGCAAAAGCTAGTGATCCCAATGATGCTCCACCTCTCCATTGTGGAGAACGTATATTGTTGTTTATGCTAGGATGGGTAATTTCAGCGGATAAGGATTATTTTAGTTTTTAAATTTTAAACAACTTATTTTATCTGCTTGCTGTTCGATATTTATAGGTTTGTTTAGTCATGCTCACATGTCACTTTTACATGGTTGCATGATTCAGAGCCTGTTTGTTACATATTATTTCAGCAAAAAGTCAATTATTTTTTCAAAATAATCACGTCTGGAGATTTTAAAGATGTTTGGGGTAAGACTTTTCTTTATAAAAGAATCTAAAAATAATCAGAAAATTGGTTATTTTGAGAAGCTACTTTGAGTAGCTTTTTAGAAAAAGCAGAAATTATAACTACCTTTTAAAATAAAAAGTGCTTTTTATAATTGTAACCAAATGGAATATAGGTTCTACTTGTCATAAATCTCTAAAAAAACCACTTTTTTACACAACTTTTTAATCACTTTTTAAGAAGCTCAAACAAACAAGCCCTCAATGAATCAGGTTTGCATTACTCTCGCTACTTAGATAATGGTTAAAAGTTTGAAGTTTGTGGCTGTACCTTACTGAATATATATTGTATAAGGAAATACAAGGTCACAATTGATTGTCAACAATGTAGATTTTATGGCTACATAATAGGTATTTGTTCAATATGATTAGGATTTAAGGCTCTCCCTCCTTATATTCTGTTTTACATAACTATTTCACTATTTCATCTCTTCATGGGTATAAGTGTGTGTGTGGCTGATTATGTGTCTATCCACAGTTTGGGTAGTAACTGGATAGTGTACAAGTGCTTATACTTTGCTCTTGGAAGAAGATGATTTTAAATGTGTTTGATGGCTATCATTGGTAAATTTGTCCTCTATTTGCACATATTTGAGCTGTGAAAAATTTCTAAATCCTTGTTTGGAGCTACAATTCATAGAAAACTCGCAAAACCAAAACTATTGGATGTTTGCCATTTCAATCATCCGGTCATGTCACAATTTGATACTTGGGAAGTTTATACATATATCTGTGTTTGGGTATTAGCTGGTTATGAACTTCGTGGTTATATACAACAACGACAAAAGCCCTTTTTCCACCAGGTGGGGGAACTTTGTGGTTATTTATGGTAGTATATCTTGTGGAGGTACAGATCCTTGTGTAATGAACCTCAACTTGTCAACGTAGCTGCATGCTCTTGCAGATTCAGTCCTGTTGCAAATTTTTGCTGAATGGGTCCAATCTGGAATCTAGAATAGCCTATTATATTTTACCTTTGAATTACATTAAGAAATTTTGGTACAAATCCTAAAAAATTTTATTTCCTCCAGCTGCGGGATCTTGAGAGAGGGGTGGATATTCTTGTTGCAACTCCTGGAAGACTGGTAGATTTGCTGGAGAGAGCTAGAGTTTCACTTCAGATGATTCGATATCTGGCCTTAGATGAGGCTGACCGGATGCTGGATATGGGTTTTGAGCCGCAAATACGGAAGATTGTGGAAAAAATGGACATGCCTCCACCAGGTGTCAGACAGACTATGTTGTTCAGTGCCACATTCCCAAAAGAGATACAGGTTTGATTTAGTCTGTAAAATATCCTTTCAAGTGAAGCAGGCTTTGATCTAACATGTGATTTTGAGCATGAGTGTCTGAATTTTGCTAGCTTTCCTACTTCAATGGGGTAGTTAGACTTGCTTTACTCTTTTTTGTTTTTTTATATTTGGTCCCCCCTTGTCTCTTGCATACGGACTTCTTTGCTATTTAGTGCTGGTTGGAATTGCAAGTGGGTGCACTCATCTATGTTTGGGAGATATGCTCTTACTTTATATTGTAGGTTGTCATTGCTGTGAAACGCATTTTTCATATGTATTTGTGAATCACATACTTCCATTCAGCGGTCTTACCCATGATCTACCTCCACCTTTATTCTGAGAAAGAGTGCCTTTAGAATCATAAGTAATTTGGTTGTTATTAATTTGATTTGAGATGATAAGTGGCTTGAGAGTTATAAATAATGCATGAATACCTATTTGTTGGGTCTATTATAACTTCCCTGGCCTCTGCATTGTTTTGATTTCTGGTTGACATGCAGAGATTGGCCTCTGATTTCCTTTCAAATTATATTTTCCTGGCTGTTGGAAGAGTGGGCTCAAGTACTGATTTAATTGTCCAACGAGTTGAGTATGTTCAAGAGTCTGACAAGAGAAGTCACCTCATGGACCTTCTTCATGCACAGAGGGCAAATGGTGTACAAGGAAAGGTATTTCACTTACATAAAACTTGATACATGTGTTTTGAGAAACTAAATAAATGTCACAGGTTGATTGAATTTGTGCTAAAGCATACATTCATTGGTTTGAAAGAATAGCCCAGTACTACTAAAATGATGATTATATCTATGAAATCAATCAATTTGAAGCATTTCCCAGTTGTTCAGTGCCACATTTCCAGAAGAAATACTAGAGCTTTTCACAATGGCTATGGTCTCAAAATGTCCTTACCCTCTTGTGATGAATTGTTCTTGGTGATGCTTATAGACATTTAGTCTTACATGCATGTGCTTTTGTTCTTTGATAAAAGGAAAATACATTAAGATAAGTAGAAGGTGGATGCAAAGAGATAGGAGAATAGGAGATCCTCCTTAAAAAATATAAAAAAAGAACAGAAAAACATCAATGAAACTAAGCTACCCAGTCTCTTGACATATCTGCAAGGGAAACCCCACGAAAATGACAATGAGCTTTTCATTTACAATTTGAAGCCAAACACCTTATCTTATCCCAAAGAAGCTGGCTCATCTGTAGAACGCTCCCTAAAGATGAGTATTATGCTCTAACCATATGTACCAAAGTGTAGCATACACATTGCCACAAAATCTGGCTTCTTTACTTTTATTAAAACCAACAAAGCTAGCAATCTGGTCCAAGGATCCAGGGCACACCCTAAACCCTAAACGGCACACCCCATATTCAAAAAATGCCAAACAAAGATTTTCATAAAGAAACAGCTACTGAGCAATGTAAGAAGAGTTGCAGAATTGATTTTGAGCAATGTGTTTGTATTGACATTGTAGGTCAATGCATGGATTATGTTTTAATTATTTATACTCTTTTATTTCTTTCCATGGCAACTATGTCTGGGGATGCTTAACTCTGCACAGTTGTGCATTATTAGAGTATATAGCGCGTCTGTATAGTTTGTTCAGACTAGTTCAGAATAGCTTAGCCTAGCTTCTCAGTTAGGTTAGTTAGTTAACTGTTGCCAGCTCAGCAACAGAATTCTGTTATTCATACCAGAATCTGATTGGTCATGGGGGTAGTCTCTAGGGTCTATATATCTCATTGTACTCAGAATTCTCTCAATAACAACATTCAGAAAACAGTGTCAGATCTGAGAATGGTTTTCCCTCTTTCGCTTCTCTCTCTCTAACTTCATCTCTGAAATGCATGTATGTTTGTTTGTATAGCAGATTTATAGTGTGGATAGTGTATCTCCTCTCATTGTGTAGATATTTCTTCTATCTCAGATTAAACTCCTTCGCTAAAATATCATTTATGAGACTTTCACACATGATTTTGATTTTATGCAGCAAGCTTTGACTTTAGTTTTTGTGGAGACAAAGAAGGGAGCTGATTCACTGGAACACTGGTTGTGTCTTAATGGTTTTCCTGCAACTACTATTCACGGTGACAGGTCACAACAGGTTAGTCTATTGCAAAATTGTTAATAGTGAATAACTCTCTTGTAACAATGGGTTGCTTGAATGGCTATTGTGTATTGTGTAACACTGGCATTGCTATGTGAAAAATGGCGCATGTTTTGGTAAAAGATATGATATATTTGATATGAGTCCAAATTATATCATCTTCTGATAAGTTGTATTCCTCCTTATTTTGTCACATTTCACTTGCCCATTTTGCCTTTGTCTTTACACACACAATTTACCATTTGAAATAACTGCCATGTTTCGTCATTGGGTATACTTAATCTCATTCTTGCAAACTTCCTTCTCAAAACTCACACAACTGCTTTCTCTGAAACCAAAGCCTTTGGTTTGAAAATTCCTGCATAAATCAAGATTTGTCATCTCACTTGACAAACTAAATTCACATTAAGGTGTAATTCATGGAAAGTGGTTATGGTCTGTCAACAAAAGAGCATGTCTTGGGCCTCCTAGTATAATGCTAGAGAAGGAAAACTGTATCTAAATTCTAAAAATATGTAGGAAGAATATCCAACCTGGCTATCCGTCTAACAAGGAAGCGTGCTGTGAATCCTGAACTGAGGGCTGTATTCTATCACTGAGTCCCCAGAACAGAGATGCTGAAAGCAGAATTGCACAAAGAAGACACAGTTAAGTAATTCACATTTCACAGGTGAGACCCAAATTACCCAATCAGAAGAGAAATTAGAGCCTGAGAAGGGAGTAGAGGAAGAAAGAGAAAATGAGAGAATCAGAATATTGAAGATAAGATAGGAAATGTATGAAATTACTTTCTTGTGAAGAAAGGATGAGAAAAAGTTGGGGCTAATCCCATTGTAGAAATAATGGTAAAGTCTCATTTTAGATGGTTTCGGCATATATGGAGAACATCCATAGAAGTACTGGTAAGTAGAGTTAACTACATGGAGGATGGTCCAATCACTATGGTGTTGTTTGATCCATCTAATGGGAAAAGGTTTGGTGGTGGTGGTTGTTGAAGCTTACAATTGCATATTGTCTGGATTTTATGTTCTTATATATTATTAGTCCCTGGTTGTTCATTACTTGGTTTAATGTGCTGGATTCTTGCATCATTCTCTATTGCTTGGTAGTTACTAGTTAGTACTAGTACTATAGGAAATTGCTTTTAAATTTGTTGTTATTATTATACTTGAAAGCCTTTTACTACATAATATTAGTGATTTTTCTGCACTAGGTGTTAACTGTGCATTAAATTAGTTGGTCATGTATGTATGCTCTTGTTTGTCTATCGTGTGCTCTTATCAATTTTGAAAAACCTGCAGGAAAGAGAATTGGCATTAAGGTCATTTAAAAGTGGCAACACCCCCATATTGGTTGCCACTGATGTGGCTGCACGTGGTCTTGATATTCCTCATGTTGCCCATGTGGTCAATTTTGACTTGCCAAATGATATCGATGATTATGTACACCGTATAGGAAGAACTGGACGAGCAGGAAAGAAAGGCCTTGCTACTGCATTCTTTAATGACAACAATGCATCTCTAGCTAGGTCTTTAGCAGATCTGATGCAAGAAGCAAATCAAGAAGTACCTGCTTGGCTCTCTCGGTATGCTGCTAGATCTTCTTTTGGTGGAGGGAGGAACCGTCGATCAGGAGGTGGTCGGTTTGGTAGCCGTGACATCCGAAGAGAGGGCTCTTTTAATAGAGGTGCTTCAGAATATTACAATGCAGGAAACAGCAGTGGTGGAGGTGGATATGGGGGCTCTGGTGGGTATGCTGGAGGTTATGGTCCTGGGGTCACTAGTGCATGGGACTGACTTTCAACTTTTGATAGCATTACATATCGTCTTAGGTATAGGTGCTGATACACACCTATAGGATGATTCTTCTCCCCTTCTGTTTTAATGCTCTTCAATTTACTTCTCCTTTTGTCCTCCTAGTGTTTCAAGCCATTATCATTTTGTACTGTATACAATGCTAATCATTAAGGGGGATGGGGTTGTATATGTGGTCTATATGCCACATCAATAAAGGTTGTATAATGTTGGTAGGTATTGGGGGTTACTAACATATTAGGAGTTTCTTGTCGGCAACTTTTTGTCCTCTTGATTTTGGGTGGTCATTTTGGTGGGAGACTGTTGTAGATTATGCAACGGGAGAAGTTGAGCTTTTCTTTATAGCCGAACATGTTTTTCTCTGAAGTATGCTCCTTCTAGTTTCAACCCATATACGTTGGAATATAATATTCCCTATTTTGATGGGCTAAGGTTTTGTAACATTATAGTGATGGTTGAAATGAATGAAAATTTTCCTGCCAGATGTTTTCAATTGATCATATCGTGTATGATACTGTTTGTTCATCGTGTTCGAATCCTATCTGTCTAGGAGTTAACTAGACCAAGGGCAAGGTTATATAGTAGAGTTTGTGACAAATTGTCCAGGGAATTTCTTTCTTACTTTTAAAGTTATATTAACAAGTAATTTATAACAAGTAATTTAGAAGAGACCTTTATCTTATAGGTTATGTTTGGATTGATAGAAAGAGGTGAAATAGAATAAAATATATTCTTTTACCAAAACAAAGAGAATAAAGTCTATTCATTAAATATTTCATTGTTTAAAATATGATAAAATAAAATACAATATGATAGAATAGATTGAATCAAATTGAAATGAGATGAATTGTGTGTTTGATTTAGCGTTAAAATTGTTCAAACTCAAGTTTAGAATATTCAATACAACTATTTCTAATGTTAAAAATGTGAGTTTATCACGTTTCAACGCTAAATTAAAATGTTCTAAATAAGTTTTTTTTTTCTCCATTCCTATCATTAAAATATCCAAAACAACAAAACAGGAGTTAGGAAGTTAATTCCGTTCTGTTCTAATTTAGTGCACTTCATTTTATCTTATTTTATTCTGATTCATTCTTCAACAAATATCTAAACTTAGTCATAGTGAGCTCTAAAGCCAGTCATTTACTTTGCAAGAGGTTCCTTCTATGCACGTGGGGGAGGCAATTTGTCCATGGCTATACTTTCTAACTACTTATCATTATGACATGGCTTTGTAATATCTCTAATGAGAATAAAAAGTGAATCCTGGGTAGTTTCTTAGTTTGATTATTCATCGTCGGTGGTGCTCATAATTTATCTTTACGTAAGTAACAAAAGAAACGAATATTCCCCCTAATTTGGCAAGGTGAATTTAATTAATTTTATAGTTTGGGAAATTATTTATTCATATTTCAAAGATTGCATGATTTAATTTTGGATGAGTTTTGTTCTATTCAAGATGGTTCGAGTTTTTTTAAAGAGAAGAGTGAATGAAGTGGACCATGTATCCATATTGATGATCAAGCCAATAATTCTGATTAGAATAGAAAGACTTAATGGATAAAAATTACGTATACAAGGGGACCCTTATTTATAGGTGTCTGGATATGATTTATTATAGCGACCTATAATAGTCAACTACTCTTCTTCAATAGAAGGGAAGGGTTCAATTCAAAAGAAAGACAACTAAGATTGGGCCAATCTTGCTGCTTAATTTTCTGTTTGATTACCCGTATGTAACAGTAAAATCAATTCCACTTAAATTAATTTTAAATAATTTTTATCTAATGTGTTTTATAAATCGTATAACATTTATTTATAATCATTAATACTATAAATCTGTTAAAATTAATTCTATCTACGGTAAACTAAACGAAACTGTAAAAACAATAAAAGCACATAACATAAAAGTATGAGAATGCTGTTCTATTTTGAATATACATTCCTAAACCCAAGTGATTTTATTATCAATGTACTAATGTTAATAAAATTTACATTATTATTTTATTTTAATGTGAAAAAAATTGAATACGGATAACAAAAATCACTTTAGGCAGGATTACTGTATAGTTGCAACCGTGTTATTTAGGTTTTAGCTTTCTGCAGTGGCATTGTAAATTCAAATTTCCCCCTCTACGTTCATAACAATGCAAACATACATAAAGCTTCCCATGGGTTAAAGAAAGGAAAATCTCAAAAGCCCAAACGTGTTAAAGGAAAAGACAAAAAAGCTATTTGAAGGAGCCATGTGATAGCCAATCTTCACAATTCCACAAAAGGATGATATTTCTGCGATCATAAATTAGGAAAAAAAAAAACTTGACCTCTCTCTCTCTCTTCTTTTGCCTTCAAAATTGGTTTGGTTTGACCCATAAACTGCAACACATTTATTAATGAGGACCATCGTCACAACTCACAAGCTTATGTGTCCTCTAACGACGGTTATATAATTTATTAAATTCCACAAATTCATTGCACTCAATTTAACATTAATAAAAAAAGCCATTAATTTTCTCAAATCTCAAATCCCCAAGAAACAAAATCACACAATTTTTGTGAAGCAAGGCTTGTGGGTTCTCAACGAAAGGTGCAAGTGGAGAGTGAGAGAAGGTGCTTCTAACGACTCGTAGTTCTTTCATACTCGTCGTTCGCGAATGACCCATTTCTTTGTTTGCCTTGATTTTGCAGTTTCTGAGGTAAAAATACAGCCTTTTTTCTTTTGCTTACTGGATCGGGTTCCGAGAATTGAAGGTTAGGTTCAAAAGGGGTTGTGTTGATCTGCACCCAGATGCTTAATTTGCTTTGAAAAATCCATCTCATCTACCAGACTCAGCTTCCGAAATGAACCAGTTAGTTGAAAGCTCTGCGAATACTCAAAGGGTCTCTAGAGTTCAAGCTCCACTGGTCAGTCCAGTTGACTCCAAAATTTTCCCCTTTTTTAATAATGATATTAGTTTTGATGGTTCAATTAGTTTTGCTTACACTTTTCACGTTTATTGCATTTGAGACATACCCCGATAAATAAGTTTTGTTCCATTTTTTAGTTTCACCTTTTTTTTGTGTGTGTGTGTGTGTGTGTCTATAAAGGTTCAATTTGCCAGAGCTGTGCTTGAGGTTTTGACAAACCTGGATTCTTTTCATTCTCTGCTAACTGCTTGTGTTTGGCACAGAAGCAAAGATTGTGAGTTGTAATTTCAGTTAATTGGGTAGTCTGTAAACCTTAGACTTCTTAAATGGGAAGAATTTCTCTCTTTTAGGGCTCTTAGTTCTGAGTTCTGACTTAATAAAAAATTGATCTTTTAAGTCTCTTGCTGCCTCAGCATGCACTATCTGTTGGCTTCCTAAATTCTAATCCTACCTAAACATGCTTCTAATGAGTGTCCTGGTCAAGGAATTGAGAAATGTGATCTCGAACTGCTACAACCGTCTGGGCTTTGATGTTGTTGCATATGAATCAATCATTCTTTTACTTGTTATATGCTTTACAAACTGAGAATGGGAAGCAGAATCCATATGAGTGTATGTTTTTATCCCTAGTCTCTTGTATCAGAATCCATATGATAAGCTGTGTAATTTTCCTCTCTTGTATCAGTCTTTTTTCTGATATTCTCCTGATTCTTTGACGAGACTTCCCCTCAGCCTAAACATTCACTGCATATTGGGTTCTATCTGGTCACTCCTAAGTCATAATTATCTGTTTGTATTTTTATTGTTGCAACTTACTCTGTCCTTTGTCTTAAACCATTATATGAACTTAAGTCTCAAGCTGTTGGGCTTCTTCACCAAACTGAGTTTGTAGGAAAATTCCGGTACATGTATGCATCAGCACAGCAGCTCCTTTTTTTTTTATTAGATTATTTTTCAATTAATAATGAAACTAATAGTAATATTACCATGGTTGGTCTGATGATCTTATGATGCATGTGATGGAATGCCCTGGTGATTTTTTATCATTGATTGATCTCATTGCCCCACCCGCAGCATTGAAAATAACACGACTACATTCATATATAATAATGTTAAAACTGCATATGAACTTTCTATAGAAAATGAAAATTTCAGTTTGATAAAAAAAATTTATTGGTTGGTAAGTATGTAGATTGTGAAGCTATTTGTCTGGAACTTCATTTTTTTTTTCTTGCAGAAAAAAGCAATATGAAAACTGTTTAATTCTTTGGGATCAAAAGTTTGAAAAGAGATTATACGTAAAGCTTACTGTGTGCATGTGCATATGCTCTTTGACATATGCATGTACATATTTTTAGTGAAATCTTTTTGTTACTTTGATACTGTCAACATACTAACATGGAAGGTTTCGCAGGTGGATTCTGTTTCGTGCTACTGCAAAGTAGATTCAGGCTTGAAAACAGTTGCTGGGGCAAGGAAATTTGTTCCAGGATCAAAGCTATGTATCCAACCTGACATAAACCCAAATGCACATAAGAGCAAAAATGCGCGTAGAGAGAAGACAAGAGTTCAGCCTCCTCTGCTACCTGGTCTTCCTGATGATCTTGCTATTGCTTGTTTGATTCGTGTACCGCGGGTTGAGCACAGGAAACTGCGTTTGGTTTGCAAGAGATGGTATCGCCTTCTATCTGGAAATTTCTTTTATTCACTTAGGAAAAGTCTTGGAATGGCAGAAGAATGGGTTTATGTCATCAAAAGAGATCGCGATGGAAGAATTTCATTGCATGCTTTTGATCCCATCTACCAACTATGGCAATCCCTCCCACCTGTTCCTGGGGAATATTCTGAAGCATTGGGATTTGGCTGTGCAGTTCTCAGTGGTTGCCACTTGTACTTATTTGGTGGAAGAGATCCACTGAAGGGATCTATGAGACGTGTCATTTTCTACAGTGCCCGTACAAATAAATGGCATAGAGCACCAGATATGCTGCGGAAACGTCATCTGTTTGGATCTTGTGTAATAAACAATTGTCTCTATGTTGCTGGTGGGGAATGTAAAGGGATTCAAAGAACTCTTCGATCTGCTGAAGTTTATGACCCTAACCGGAACAGATGGAGCTTTATCTCAGAAATGACCACAGCCATGGTGCCTTTTATTGGTGTTGTTCATAACGGAACATGGTTTTTGAAGGGACTTGGGTCAAATCGCAATGTCATCTGCGAAGCCTATGCACATGAAACTGATACCTGGACCCCAGTAAGTAATGGAATGGTGAATGGATGGCGTAATCCTAGTATCTCACTGAATGGACAACTCTATGCACTTGATTGCCAGGATGGTTGCAAGCTCAAAGTATATGATGGAGCAACAGATTCATGGAAGAAGTTTATTGATAGCAAGCTTCATTTGGGTAGTTCCCGTGCTCTTGATGCTGCTGCTCTTGTTCCCCTTAATGGAAAGCTATGCATTATCCGCAACAATATGAGCATCAGTCTAGTTGATGTTTCAAGTCCAAACAATCGCGTGGAAAACAATCCTCACCTTTGGGAAAATATTGGTGGAAAAAGTCCTGTGAGGTCTTTAGTTAGAAATTTATGGTCAACTATAGCAGGGCGTGGTGGTTTGAGGAGTCACATTGTTCACTGTCAGGTTCTTCAAGCCTGAGATCCAAAAGTTCTGTGATAATCCTGGTTATACAGTTAGGGAAATTGTTGTTTTTTTGAGAAAATCAATTGAAACAGGTTTATCCACTTTCCTGTGTGGGAAAGAAATTATGCTTTTCTTGTAAAGATGAGGTTAATTGTTGATTTTGGCAATAGAATGAGGTCATTCCTTCACAATCATGAATAGGGAGAAGATATTGTAAATGTTGTTTCACTCCAAGGCTGTGCCTTTTCGTCTAGTTACAATATATTAGGAGGTTTGTAAGGCATGCATTGCGGTTGTATATGATTCATTAGAAAACAACATGTAACAGTTGTATCTCTAGTCAAGTTTATTGATTTCTGTTAGCAGGGAGAAGAGCATATCAGATCCCATGTTGTGGCAAAAGCTGTTCCTGTGCATGGTTTAAAAGTCTGTTGATTGTTTTTGAGTACTAAAGAAGATGTGAACTTTGAATCACTGAAGAATTTTCTATAAATCTGAATATTATATCCATCACCAATGGATTGTTCTCAATCTTAAGAAATAATTAGACTGTTTTTTGGGGGCGTAGTAATAACTAAATTATTAGTTAGCCCCTGCTGTAATCCCATTATGCTCAAATCACATATGCTCCTCAGTTCATCATATCCTTTAAATGTTTAAAAAGAGAATTTTCGCACTGTTTGTTTGGTTTACTGTAAAACACGTTTCAAATATGGATCCAAGTCAACGCTACATTATGTGGCGTTTGAAAAATGGGCTTACATTAAACCCGTTTGAAATGTGGTTTTACAGTAAATCAAACACACATTTATGATGTGTTTGATTTACTCTGGACCCACGTTTTAAACATGGATCCGAGCGGAAGTTACTCTTAGTAGCGTTTGTCCGGATCCACAGTTAAAACGTGGTTTTGGGATAAACCAAACACATACTTAGTGTGTTCGCTTTACATTAAAATTACGTTGTAAATGTGAATTTAGGCTAACATTATTCTCAGTAGCATTAGTTTGAATTCAAATTTGTAATGTGATTTTAGAGGTAATCAAACACACATGACTTCCTGAATCGAAAAGATCACTATTTCATGGCCACGTTAATTATTGTACCCTTCCTAAACTGATTCATGCAATTTGTTGTTTTGATAAGAAGCTTGACGTGTATAAATTAGAGGCAAGAATTGACGCATAACAAATAAACTGTTATTAGATAAAGCATAGTTACATACTTCATAAACAGACAAATAAAACAAACAAATAAATCCAGAGGGGTACACGCTCTTAATCTTTTTCAAAAAGTTATATATATATATATATATGTGTGTGTGTGTGTGTGTGTAGCTTTAGGCTTGTTAGTTTAATTTTCACGTAACTTCTATTTAAATACAATTGTACATATCGAAACTTCTATCTTCCTTGAATGTTTTTGAATTCTTCGGCTGTTCATGAATTTTGAGGCAATACGACATAGAGCAAGGCACGCACTCCTTCAATTACGTTAGAAACTTCCAAGTTCAAACAGTGAAGCAACGGAAGATGGCCCATCTTTGTTTCCTTTTATTCCTTTCTTTCGTATTATCTGTATGATTTAAATCATATAGTTCAGATTTGACCCAAAAAAAAAAAATAATATAGTTCACTATTGTTGATGTATCCAGGAGCAACTAGTTTTTCTAGTAACAAATTTACACTCTTTTTAATTATAAAAAGCACAAAATATGAGTAAAGGATCCCTTACTTTTTTAAAGTAATTCAATTTAGTCCCTAAGAAATAGAAAACCCCAATATAGTCCATAACTTCTTTTTTTTTCACTATAGTCCAACTGTGTGTTTCCCGTTAATTTTTTTACATGTGTCACTTTAGTGACACTCTTGTCACACTGTTTGTCACCAGAGTCTCCACTGTGACACAAAAATGATGTGATTTTGTCAAATTTATAGCTTGAAAGACTTCAACTTCAACCGTCATGTACTTCTCTATTCTCTCATTTTCTCTCTTCTCCCCCTTCTTCATTGAAATGTTTCAACCCCAATTACGTTATTTTCGTGCCCCGATGGCAAACAGTATGACACTGTCACAAAACGTGACACGTCATACAAAAATTAACGCAAAACGCACAATTGGACTATAATGATAGAAAAGGCAAGAAGTCATAGACTATATTGAGATTTTTTACTTTTTAGAGATCAAACTGCATGACCTTAAAAAAAGATCGATTTGCTAGTTTACTCCACAAAATATTAAGTACTTTGAATATTTAAGACTTAAGGTCATCTCCACCTTCTCTGAGTCGTTAGATTTATTTGTTTTTTAATGAACGTCCCTGATGTGTTACCTGCAACTTGGTAAACTGGTTTGTGCAAAAATTACTCAGGTGCCCCTCTTGTGAAATTTTAAACTGCTATCTGTTGGCAATCTTCATTAGTGGTCTAGCAACCGAGCGAACGAAATGGACCAAATGGTGTGAAGAAGATCGTCCAGCAAAACAGTACTGGTGTTTATCGATTTTTGGTTTTAAATATCCATTAACGGTGTTATTATTTTTGGTCCAGCAACACAGTATCATTATTTATTATTTTATTCTAACAGGTTAACTAACTTGCTATAACCTAAAAAAAAAAAAGTGACATACCGGTATGTCACCCATGTAGGTGACATACCCTAAAAACACCCATGAAAATAATATAATAGTATAGAAAAATGTGAATAATTATAAAATATTATTTAAGAAATTTGAGAAAATTGCCGGGACACATATAACCTAAGAAACGGTAGTGAAGAACCATCATAGACATACGATGATTTGACCCCCCCAAAAAAAAAAGACATAAGATGACTGAATGGAGATAAAATTCTATCTATAGAAGAGGGAAGTTTTCCTGGAAATATGTAAAAGTAGAATGACATGTTGTGAAGACCATTCCGGTAGGTAGCGTGATTTGTAAGAGAGATTCCGTGTGCAGTGTGCTGCCACTCATTCATCAACATCATCATCCATGATAGTCATATATGGTTAGCGTAAAGAAACTTCAACTATAATTATGGAACCGTAAAAGTGGCTTAGTTATCCAACTTCCAAGTGTAAATGTAAATGCAAATCTATTAGTACATGATTCCCGATGTAAAAGAGTATATGTTGTAAAACGATCGGGTAGTTGATAAGTTAACATCTAGGTTATACAGGCTAAGGCTATAAATTAATTTATTGGATTAAAAATATTAGGTAAAGTTAGCTGATAAGTTAGATAATAAATGTAAAATAATATAAAAAATATAAAAAAAATAAATAAGAAAGTATATTAGAACATGAAGGATAAAAATGAAAGAAAAATAAATAAATTACAAGTTAGAAGCTATAAGTTAACTAATGTAGGTTGTAACTGATAAATTAGAAGCTCCTAAAATAAGCTAGAACCACGTGTAACAAACACTTTTATTTTGGTCAAACTAGCTTATAAGTGAGAAGCTAGTTATTGACTTTACCCAACACACTAGTGTTTGATTAGAGAGTGAAAATAGAGAATAAAGAAATAAATAGAAGAAAAATAGGAAAGAGAAAAAATAAGGAAGAGATTAATATGATTTATAGATTGTTTGGTAGGGGAGAAGTAAAGACGAAACAGAAAAGAGATAATAATATGTGTGGTTGTTAAAAAAGAAATTAATTTTTTTCATACCCAGATACCAAAAATCTAGTTCACATACGCGTTCACCCAAGTGGCCAAGCCCCTCCTTTCTACCACCATCATAGGCCAAAAACAACACCGCTAACCATGGCACCATTGAAATACAGTAGCAGTGAAAAGACAAAAAGCCAAATTGTAATGCCCTCCCAAATTAGGCACAACCCACGAGTCTCTGAAGTCGCCATGTGATAGTAGGAAGGTTACAGATCTAGAATTGAGCAAAAACAACCGGTTAGAATTGAAAATTCAAGCAATTACACGGTCGGGCAGCAACTAATATAGTGCAAGAAACCAAAGGAAAATGAGAGCAAATGAAAGAAAAAGTGGAAGAAAAAAAGATGGTTTGGACGCCACTGAAGCAGGTAACCCCCATAGCAGATAAGTTCCAGTGCTAAACACCACTGATCCAGGAGAATCAGATAAGTCTATGGTTGGTTTGAGCAAAAACCACCAAGCCTTCTCTACTCACACTTGAGGAGGAAATTGGGTAGAGTGCCTTTACTATTCATCAAAGTTATGAAATACAAGAGAGGGAGCCTCCTATTTATAGGAGTGAAGGGCGGCCAAGGGGAAGGAAAAAAGGAGAAAATAAAAGATGAGTGAAAAAACTCTCCTAAGTGGGATTTGAACCATGATCCCAAGGCTAAGTAGCCAAGCTAACTCCTAAGTCATTAAACCCACTAAATTAGCGCCCCAAACTAGGAAGAAAAGGAAAAATTACAATCATGTCCTAATTACAATTTTAATCCTAAAATTAATCCTACTTTTATTAATCCTAATTAGGTGGAGTCTTGTATGTTGACTTAGGTCCAAGGTCAAAGTCAATGGGTTGACTATGTTGAGGTTGACCTATGCTTGGTTCAGCTCCAAGCACTCCTAGCAGGTACAGGCTTGCCACTAGCTCCTATGATACTAGCTATCAGCTCAGAAGTATACTGACAGGCGCCATCACCATGCAACCAACGACCTCCGCCTCATCCCACTTCACCATGACTCGATCTCACTCACCCACCATGGCTGCCGCAAAGCCCATCACCGCAGAAACCCCAGAACCACCGGACCGCTGTCTCTTGCCTTGGTCGGAACCCGTCGCAACAAACGATCACGCGCGACACGAGCTCCATTGTCTCTTACCTCCGTTAGAACCCATCATAACAAACAGTCATGGCGTGAGCTCCACCTCGTCTTACCTTGGCTAGAACCCATCACATTAAACAATCACGTCGGGCCTCAAAGTCGTTCTTGTCTCTCCTCGCGAGAATTGCTGTCATTGAGTACAACTCCCCTCTATCTCTCGTTTATTGGGATTAGGGGTGTTCTCGTTTTGGTTTGAATCTGTATTGATCTAACCCAACCATTGTAGTTTTATCATTTCATCATCTCGGATTTCCGTTTTTTAAAGAGACAATAAATATTAGATAAATGTAATAAAATTATGAAATAACAGTAAATATTTTTTTATTGGAAATTATATTTATTAATATGAATATAAAATTTTATAAAAAAAAAGACACGAGACATGGAAACTAATTTAAAACTTGTTTTAAATTGATATATTTATAGAAATATTAACATGATATTAGATAATAAAATAAATAAAAAATAAATTAATATAAGTAATTTCATAAATATATGATTATTTTATAAGTAATAATATATGTATATATAAGTTTGATTTGTATTGGATTGGATCGATTTTCAACACAGGATCCGAAAATCAATCTAATCCAATAAAAAAATTAGGTTATTGCAGTTTTCATTTTTTTATTTTCGGTTTGATCCGGTATTTCAGTTCGGTTTATGCGATTTGCATTGGATTTAATTGGATATGAACATCCTTAATTGAGATCGAAATAGGCCATACCACTCATCCGATGCGAAAAAGAAAAATTATATTAAAAATTGATAAACAGCACAACAAAGTTTATTTTTCATTATTTTGGATTTAAAGTATTAAAAGAAAAATTAATCGAAACATGTTTAAAAAAAAAGCTAAAAGAAGAATTTAAAAGTAACAACTATATAAATCTTTGAAATTTATACTCCCGAGACACAACTTTGTTTTATTAATAAAGAACCTTTATGATAATTATGAAATTAATTCTTGGATTAGAAATAATAATAAAATGAAATCTTATAAAAAATAAGATTTTAGAATTCAAATCCCTGTTATTAGAAATATCGTGAGGTCACAATCATCTTGGTCACACCCCTTTCATAAATCACAATTACAAATTCAATACTTTTACTAATACTGGCACTGTTGAGTCCTTCTCAATTAAATCCGCATATGCAATTTTCCTTTTCACAGCAATACCATCATTATCGTCGAATAATAAATAATATAATAATTAATTTCAGCAAGATAAAATAGTTTAGGAACAGCTAAGATTAATTGACTTTTAATCACATAGGATCTACGAGGTTTGTTGTGGCTGATCCTTTACAAGCATTAGAGGAGCACCCAGGTACCTCCTCGAATTGCGTCGCAGGTAGGCTCTGAGACAAAGCTCCGACGAAGAACTCGAGCATGCCGGAATCCTGGTGGACCTTGATTCCGGTGACGGAGACCCAAATAAAGAGCTTCTTGGCCTGGATCCCGGAGACGCCGGAGACGGAGCCGTAACTTAGGGTTCCGGTGATTAGGGTGTCGTAGTAGACCAACTGGTTGACGTGGTGGACATAACAGGGAGCTTCAAGGTGAATGGTGAAGAAGCCGTCATCATCGGAGAGGGTGTAGGAGACTACGTTGTTGGGGATTAGACCCTTTGGGAAACCGTACTGAGGGAGCAGATCGTGAATGTCTTTGGCTATCACTTGGGAATGGAATGCGAGTGTTGAGAACAACCACAGGATCAAGATGATTGGGGACATTTTGGTGAGACTTCAAATTTGGTTCAATGTCAATTTTGGGATTTGCTGGTTATGTAGAAATATACGAATGAATGCTGATTTATATATATATTGGGTAGATAGAATATGCAAATGTATAATGATAATAAATAATAAATTTGGAATTTGCTGGTTGGAGTGCTTTGTAGTATCACAATACTGAATGGTTTTAACTAAAAAAGATGTTGAAAGATGTATAATTTTATTTTTCTTTATCTAAATACATTCCTAATTGAAATGGGTAAAATTAGTTAATTTTTTTAAAAAAATAATTGTGAAATTCTTCACAAAAAATGAAAAATAACATATGACTAGTTTATGAAAAATTAAAAGCATATTCATAACTTTTTAAAGAATGCTTAAATGTTATGTTGGGAAATAAAAGTTGAAATATATAAAAAAAAGTTTATTAAATACTTTTCATAAATTAATTTTTTATATAATCTATTATTTTTTATCATGTTCAACAATAGTGATTATCAATCCTATTAGTGATATTTATAGTAAATGTACTATAATAAAGGTAACTATATTGAAAAGTTCAATAAATAACTTATCATATACTCTTTTGACAACCGAAAGCCTTAAGCGAGCTGAAAGTTGAAAAGCTCGCTGAAAACTTAAAGCTAGCTAAAAGTTGAAAAGCTATTGAATGTGTTTGGTAAAACTAGTTGAAAATGGTAAAATGATATTTAAAGACAACATTAATTATTAAATAATGATAAGTTGGGGTGGTTGAGAGCTAAACTTGTAATTAATTTTGAGCTAGTAGCTGAAAATTGGAGTTTTTTTAAAAAAGCTACCTCAAGTAGCTTTTTAAGAAAAGCTTGTAGCTACCCAAAAAAACTATCTTCCCAAACACTACTGAAATGGTTTCAACTACTATTTTCAACTTTCAGCTAGCTAAAATGGCAAGCCAAACACACTCAATATGATAATAAAATACTATATTTTTAATCTCTAAATTTCTCATACTACTTAATAATAAAAGGGTTTTTCTAACTTGTGCAAATTGCACAGGATATTGTAAAGGATAATAAAATAAAAGTGAAAAATTTTTATTGGAAATTACAACCATTAACATTACCAATGCATTGAGTGTTATGATGGTTGTAATTCCTAATAAAAGCAGTTTTGTTTTATTATCCTGTGCAATATTGCACTGGTTTAAAAAACCGATAATAAAAATATTTAACCTTCATGGTGATATTACTCTTTACAGGGTTGTGCAAAAAAAAAAAAGTTACAATGGTCCAATCCATAACCATATCTATAATCAAATTTAAAAATCGGATTATTACAATTAAAAAATAATAATTGATCCGTCCGTTTATCAAAACCAGGTCGTTTTTACCAGAATGGTACGAATATTTTTTTTATTTATCAAAAAAATGTGAAAAAAAAAATAATTTACCACGATGGGGTAGAAACGCACACGGTGGAAAAATGTGGCGCAAACCGGGATAGCGTTTCAAGAGGCACTAACCCACTTAGCGCTTCTTGTTTAATTAATTAAAATTATTAATTAATAAAAACCTTTTAATTAAAATTAAATTTTTAGGGTGAAATTAATTAAAATTAATTTTAATTAAAATTAATTAAAATAAAAATATTCAAACTAATTAAGTACCTAATATATTTTGGATAAATTACATTAATGAAAACAACTTAACCGTATAGGGGAAAGGGGAGAGAATACAATGACGACGTCGGTTCCTGGCATCACGAGGTGGTTTTCTTCTTAGCTCGGGGTCTTCTCCTTCATCTTCCGTTACGTTCTCAGATGCACTTGCTTATTCGGCAATCGCTTCATTCAAGTTAAAACCAAGGCCAGGAGGTTCAGATTTGTCATGAAATAGATAGAATAACATCACCTGCAGTATCAGCTCCAACACCATCTCAGCTTGCACAAGAAGCACATGTCAGCACTGACATCCCTGCTGGACGAGTGGAAGGACAAGGACTTCATCGTCGTCACAGACGAGTGGCACATGAACAACTAACAATCCCACCAGCACCACAACCTGAGTCAGGGATGTATTATGTGCCTCTAGTAGATCCTTTTGAACCGGTTTCTTCTTATTATTATACATCTCAACCTACACCTCCAAATATGCCTTCTCCCAACTATTTTAATCCCCCTCCATTTTTAATGGGGGATTATTATATGCCCAAACCATCGGTAAATGTTACTCCACCTCTGTATACCCAAACTGGTGCAACACATTCAACACCAACACGTTGGATTGATCAGTGGCAAGATGCTTCAATCATGTCACCAGCATCGGCGGGTTCACTTACCGAGGTAGCTCTTCTAGACAACCTGAACCACCTGGCCTTGGTTTTAACTTGAATGAAGCGTTTGCCGAAAAAGAAAGTGCATCTGAGAACGTAATGGAAGGTGAAGAAGAAGACCCCGAGCCAAGAAGAAACCCACCTCGTGATGCCAGGAACCGACATCGTCATTGTATTCTCTCCCCTTTCCCTCATATGATTAAGTTGTTTTCATTAATGTAATCTATCCAAAATATATTAGGTACTTAATTAGTTTGAAAATTTTTATTTTAATTAATTTTACCCTGAAAAATTAATTTTAATTAAAAGATTTTTATTAATTAATAATTTTAATTAATTAAACAAGAAGCGCTAACTGGGTTAGCGCCTCTTGAAGTGCTATCCTGCCACATTTTTCCATCGTATCCATTTCCCCATCGGGGTAAACTTTTTTTTCCCCATTTTTTGGTAAATAAAAAAAATTTGTACCATTCCGGTCAAAAAGCCCAAAACCGGTTATATCCATATCCATTTTTTCAAATCAGTTGGATATCCAAAAGTCCAAAACATTTTCTTCTCTGATCAAGTAGACATTAGCAAAGCAAATTGCATTAGAGTCAGGACTTCGTGGGCTCTCTCTCATTTGCATTTTTTATTCTCACTCAATTTCTTCTAACCTTAATCCCCAATCTAGACTGAAATTTATGAATCCTAGTTCCTAAATCCCCAATCTCTGTGAGCCCTATCACGATTCTTGTTTGCATTTATAGTTCCTAAACTCGGATTGCTCCATTCGCGATCACGCTTCTGGTTTGTGTTTATTGATTTTGCTTCTTGTTTGTGTTTATTGTAGAGTGCATTTATCTTCTGTTACTCGTTCGTGATTATTGCTTCTGCTTGTGAGTCAAAGGTAAGACTCGACTTTAATTTTTCTTGGCCCAGTTTGGATACAATTTGTGCGAAGAACTTTTAGAGTAAAAAAAAATAGAATGAACCAAAAAGATAAGATGAATTTAACTTTTCCATGAGTTGAAATTAGTTACTTATGGAGAAGTTAAATGAGAGAGCTTATGGAGAGGGTGAATTACAAATACTAATTTTTACTTATGGATAAGTTAAATTCATTTGAACTCTTTGATCTATTCTATTTTTTCCTCTAGAACTCTTTCTCCAAAAGTTATATCGAAACTGGGCCCTTATCACATTTATCTTATGACATGGGGTTGGGAAATTATTGTTGTCTCTGTTTGGGGTTGGGAAATTATCGCGTTTACAATTCCTAAACTTGGTTTGTTCTGCTTATTATTATCCTTGTCTGGATAGTTGGCTTTTTTTTCATGGTTTCTTTTATTTAGAAATGTTGCTGACTTTATATTTAGTTTAGCTTAGCTTAGCTTAGCTTTGTTGGAATTGATCAAGTTCTGCAGTGGTTGTATTTGGAAAAATGATTGACCAAAAGAGAAAAGAAAAGAAAAACAGAAAATAACGACTTCTTGGATAGAAAAACGGGAGTTGGAAATCAATTACACACACCCTTTATTACCCGGGTTTACATGCTATATATACACTAAGTAAAGCTTAACCACAATTAGTTAACAACTCAACTATTGTGGCTAACTTCTAAAACTAATCACAAACTAACAAAATTGCACAATCACATTTGAATTACACTATTTTAACACACCACCTTAATTCAAATCTGTCAAATTGTGCATCCCAATTTTGTTCTTCATTTCTTCAAGTCTCTTAGGCTTCAAAGCTTTGATTAGCATATCTGCAAGCTGCTCCTCAGTTCTGCAATGCTCAAGTGCTAGTCTGTTTTTATTAACTTGGTCATGAAGGAAGTGATATTTGACTTCTATATGCTTGCTACGTCCATGAGCTATGGGATGCTTAGCAAGATCTATGGCTGATTTGTTATCAATCCTGAGCTTCATTACATTACTGCACTTGATGTTAAGTTCTTCCAGTAGCATTCCTAGCCAAAGGGCTTGGCTTGCTCCAAAAGCAGCTGAGATGTACTCAGCTTCACAGCTAGATAATGCCACCACCTCTTGTTTCTTTGAACACCATGATATAGGAGCATTTCCAAGCATGAACATGTACCCGGATGTGCTTTTTTTGTCATCAACATCTCCACTCCAATCTGCATCTGTGTAGCCAACAATTTCTATCTCAGAGTCTTCTTTTGCTGCAGGAAACAGGATTCCACACTCTGGTGTGCCCTTCACATATTTAAGAATTCTCTTAGTTGCAAGTAGATGATCCTTGCAAGGTTTCTCCATGAATCTACTAACCAAGCCAACACCATAGGTGATGTCTGGTCTCGAATTGCAGAGATATCTTAATGAGCCAATGAGTTGTCTGTACAGTGTTGAATCAACTAAGTTTGTGTCTTCACCAGTAGACAATTTGATTCTTGGTTCACAAGGAGTGGTTGCAGAATTGCAATCAAGCATATTGAACCTTTTCAATATATCAGTTGCATATTTCTTTTGGTGAAGGAATATGCCATTCTTAGTTGTCACAAATTCCATACCTAGGAAATAAGCTATCCTGCCAATATCAGACATTTCAAACTCATCCATCATTTTCTTCTTAAACTTGTCAATCTCTTGTTCACTATCACCAGTGACAAGAAGATCATCCACATACAAGCATAGCATCATTACACCAGCTGCTCCACAATACTTCAAGTACACTCCATGTTCAATGGTGCATTTCACAAACTTTAACTTATGAAGAAATCCATCAATTCTCTTATTCCAGGCTCGTGGAGCTTGCTTTAAGCCATATAGAGCTTTGTTCAACTTCATTAACCTGTCTTCCATGCCTATCTTCACATAGCCAGGTGGTTGCTTAATATAAACTTCTTCTTCTAATGGACCATTGAGAAAGACAGACTTCACATCTAGCTGACTTAATGTCCATTTTCTCATGCTAAGAATTGCAACAATCAGTCTTACAGTTTCAATTCTGGCTACAGGTGCATACACTTCATTGAAATCAAGGCCAGGCTTTTGCAAGAAACCTTTTGCAACCAGCCTTGCCTTATACGTGGCGATTTCACCAGATGGCTTAACTTTGGTTTTGAAAACCCACTTCACTTCTATGGCTTTCTTATTACTTGGTAAATTCACCATTTCCCAGGTATTGTTTTTCTGAATTGATCTCAATTCTTCTTCCATGGCCTGCTTCCAATGTGGACTAGCTAGTGCCTCTTCTAGTGAAATTGGTTCTGCTTCTGCTAGGAGCACTAAGTTCATCAGTTCAACATCAATGTTAATAGCAATATCAGAAAAGACACCATAGTCTTGAAATCTCACTGGTGGAGTTATCTGTCTTAGTGACCTTCTCAAAGGTGCAATCACATTCACATATGGCTCATCATTCACATTCTGCTCATCATTCACATTTAACTCATTGTCAATCTGAGTATCTTCCTGTGTATCTTCTCCTCCCAGTTCAACTTCTACTGATTCATTAGTCTGTCTTTCCACACCATTGTTCCAATCCCATTCCTTTGTCTCATCCACTATCACATCATTACTTATCACAATTTTCTTGCTCAAGGGATCAAAGAGTTTATAGGCACCAGTACGATGATAACCTGCCAGAATCATTGTTTGAGCCCTTGAGTCCAATTTTCTTCTGTTTTGTTCAGGTACATGCCTGTAACACAGTGAGCCAAATACTTTGAAGTGTTTCACACTTGGCTTGGGTTCACTCCAAGCTTCTTCTGGTGTCAAACTTTCAAGTCTCTTTGTAGGACATCTATTCAAGATGTGAGTAGCTGTGAATACTGCTTCTGCCCAGAAATCATGTGGAAGATGCTTTTCTCTCAGCATGCATCTCACCATATTTAGAATAGTTCTATTCCTTCTCTCAGCAGTTCCATTGTGTTGAGGAGTGTATAGAGCCATCACCACATGAGTTATACCTTCCTCCTTGCAGAAATTCTTAAATTCAAGTGATGTATATTCTCTTCCACCATCAGTTCTGAGCATCTTAATTGAACAACCAGATTGTTTTTCAACCAGTAACTTGAAAGATTTAAATTTTGCAAATACTTCACTCTTTCTTTCTAACAAGTAGACCCACATTTTCTTTGTAAAATCATCTATGGAGGAGACAAAATACAAGTTACCTCCATGAGATTTGATTTCAAATGGGCCACACATATCAGAGTGAATCACAACAAGCTTCTCTTTGGCCCTAGTTGGAACTGCAACATTGTATGCCTTCCTTGGTTGTTTTCCTTCACAGCATCTACCACACACTTGCCTTGGTACTTCAATTGAAGGTAGTCCCACAACCATGTTCTTCTTCTGCAACTTGTTCAGACTGATGAGGTTCAAATGTCCAAGTCTTCTATGCCAATTCCACACACTGTCATTGATTTGAGCACTCAAACACTTCTGCTCAATGGTGCTCACTCCCACCTTGAATGTTCTATTCTTAGACACAGGAACTTTCAAGACACATTTCCCATTGGAATCAGATACTTCCATGTGTTCACCTTCCATATGCATTGAGAATCCTTTCTCTAGTAATTGCCCCAAACTAAGCAGATTGCTATCCATGTCAGGAACATATAACACATCACTGATAGTCACCTTGCTTCCATCTACTCTTCTTATGGCCACCTTGCCAATTCCTTTAGCCATCACTGACCTGCCATCACCGAATTTAATGCTTCTTCTTACTGTTTCATCAATTTCACAGAACCAATCTTTATATCCTGTTATATGATTTGAACAACCAGTGTCCAAGTACCACCATTCCTCAATGCCCGTTTCATTGTTAATAATGGCCATTAACATCACTGCTTCTTCATCATCAGAGTCATGCGCAAATTGTGCTTCTTCTCTTTTCTTCCTAGGCACTTTAGGATTACTACACTCATCTGCATAATGGCCATACTTTTGACAGTTATAGCATTGAATGTGCTCCTTTGATATCTTCTTTCCCTTTCCATTATTTTCTCCTTTTTTCTTTTGATTCTCACTCTTAGAACCACTGCTTTCCTGTTTGTTATTTTTCCACTTGCCTTTCCCTTTCTTCTTCTTCTTCCAAGAATCACCACCCCCTTTCTTTTGATTCTGAGCAAATAGAGCTTTCTCAAAATCCTTTTCCTATTTCTTGATACCTTCCCTATTCTTTATCTTTAACTCGTGTGCTTCCAAAGAACCCAATAGTTGCTCCAATTTTAACGTTTCTAGGTCCTTTGATTGTTCAATTGCAGAAACAACATGATCATAGTCTGGTGTTAAACCGGTGAGGATCTTTTCCACCTTCATCGAATCGGTCAGCACCTCACCACAACTCTTCATTTGGTTTGCAAGAATCACCAACCTATTCACGAATTGCGCCACCGTCTCGTTTGATTCCATCTGAAGCAAACCCAGTTGATGCCGGAGTGCCATCAATCTCACCTTCTTGGTTTGTTTGTCACCGGCGTAAGTTGTAGCCAATATATCCCATGCTTCTTTGGTCGTCTCATAGTCGATAATTTTCTCCAAGACATTTGAATCTACGCATTGATGAATTAAGAAGATCGCTTTATCATCTTTCTTCATTTGTTCACGGTGAGTTGCCCTGTGTGCCTCTATGGGATTCGTCTCTAATGGTGTGATGTCAGTGAGTATAATATCAAGCACGCCTTGATACCTGAAGACCACCTTCATTTGTGCCGTCCATCTCTCATAGTTGGTTCCATCAAAGACTGGTAGTTTCGCTGGAATTTGGTCGTTGTTCTTTAACATCGCCATTGTTCACCGTTGTACACCTCCGTGGATCGTATGGCTCTTGATACCACTTGTTGGAATTGATCAAGTTCTACAGTGGTTGTATTTGGAAAAACGATTGACCAAAAGAGAAAAGAAAAGAAAAACAGAAAATAACGACTTCTTGGATAAAAAAACGGGAGCTGGAAATCAATTACACACACCCTTTATTACCCGGGTTTACATGCTATATATACACTAAGTAAAGCTTAACCACAGTTAGTTAACAACTCAACTATTGTGGCTAACTTTTAAAACTAATCACAAACTAACAAAATTGCACAATCACATTTGAATTACACTATTTTAACAAGCTTAGCTTAATCCCCAAATTTATGGAATGGTTTCGTGATATTATGGAAAATTATGAACACAACCCAACTGAACATGGTTTGCATACTCTAGAGGCCAGAGTGGATGGAGATCTTTGAGTCCTCTGTTGTTGCATAGTTCATGAAAGGATTGCTAAATAATCAATAGGCAATTCCCAACTCAATAGCCTTTCTGATAGTTGGAATGGCCTTTTTGATAGTTTCATATATATACTAATATATTCTGTGCAACACAATAGGCAGTTCCTTACTCAATAGTTGGATTGCAAAATCTCGAGGAGTTTAATCTCTCTTCAAATCTGTTAGTGCAGGTACATAAGAAGTTCATTAGAGCAACGTCATTATTATATTGTTGTCATTATCACCAATCTTAGCTTAGCTATTCGAGCTAATTTGCCATGATTTGTTTGCAATTTGTACTATTTTACTTGTTAGGGTAGTGACTTGATTTATTTATCTCACTGCCCCCAAACTTTTATTGCACAAGGTATCCTTGGCCTCTTAGTGGTGTTCTGCTAATAGTTGCTGCAAGGGAGAGACTGGGCTTTGCTTTTACAATTTTTACCTCCTTTTCCTCTTTGTATTGTTCTACTAATAGTTGTTGCAATTTGTACTATTTTATAGTTGCTACGATATATTCTTAATTTCTTTATTGTGTTGGATATCGATGCTTCTATGATGTTAGGCTTTTCTTGATTAGTATAAGGTGTGCTTTCTTATTTACATGATTTTTTGCAATATACTTTACTTTACTAACTGATTAGTATAATTTTTGCAATATGCTAAATGTTGCTATTTTTTTTGCACATATCCTATGAACTTGAATTCAAGTTCATGGACATGGCGTGAATGTGTTTGACGTTTTAATTTTTCATTTGAGTTAAATTTGAGTGAAACCTTAGTTTCCTATTCAAGATTCAATATAAACGAGCATGTCTTCTTTTTCAAAGGTAGTGCTTTGTTGTATTGAATTTTAAATTGTCCAAGTGGGACAGTTTGGAAAACAAATTTCCTCTTGAAAAACTTCACTTTTAATTCTAAGATCAATCTAGATATTAGAATTGAGTCGTGAAAGGGACTTTTAAAAAGTAAATTTTTAGTATCTTGGTTGAATTAACTTTAAGAAATTTTTCGTAAATGTTCCTTATTAGAAGAAGAAAGTTAATTTGTAACTTTGAATATGAATCAGGAAGAGAAATAATGGAAGAGTGAAGGAAACGAAGAAAGAAAGAAAAAGGAAAGAAAGAAAGAAATAAAAATGGACATGAACAATAATAATAAAGTAAAGAAAGTATACAAAATAACTCAAAGAATAAAAATTACATTAATTAAAAATGGTGGAATTACATGCTCAAGTATCTTGATTGCTGATAGTCTCTCAGAACTCAGATGCACATGTTAGGCCTTTTTCAGAGAATATTGAGAAAATAAAATCTAATCTTTATTACATTGTTAAATCACATCTATATAAGTTTTCATCTCAATGGCTAATCAATACCAATAAAACACGTCTAATAACTACACTATTATGGCACAATAAGAAAAATGACACATTTCTATCTAACAAAAGTCACTTCAACTTCGTCAATCTTTCTATAACTTCCTTATAAAATCAAGTCTTAAAAGAAGATGCTAACCAAATCTTTGAAGAAAGTGTCTGAAAACTTCTCCAATTTCAGCATATGGAGTAACTAATATTTGGTCAAGATAAAGTAATTTAAATGTTCGTAATTCTAATCTTTGATAAAAAAAATTACAAATATTATTTTATAAAAGAATAATTTCTTGAATAAGTAACGAAATTTATTTTATCTTTCATATTTTTTCTTTAATAAAACAATTATTTTAAACAACAACTAGGTTTTTGACAAGAAAGAAAATCATTACCTAACATTTCCTCAAATATTAAGGAATACTTTAAGAATATTGATTAATGAGTTTTTTTTTTTTTTTTGAAAAATACAGTTTCTTAAGTTATTAATATTAATATATTAGTATTATATTTTTTTAACTTCTTAACCATGAGGCACTCATTTATAAAAGTATAATATTAAAAAAAAAAAATTTCACATATGCTTTTATATATGTGTTAATTTATATTTGTATAATTTTTCAAATTATTGCAAGATGTTTCGCTTCTTTTTTTTCTCAACTCATGTAAATATAAATAACGTACTTATGAGATAGCATATTTGGTAAATGTTTTATTTTACTCCGAGAACGGTGTGTTTGGATAGAAAATTTTAGAATTTTAAAAACTGAGATAGGAAATATTGAGTAAATTATAAGTATGAGAGAAATGATAAACTTAAAAAGTTAAATATAACAAAGAAATGTTAAAATTATTTCTCTATATGTGTTAATTGAACCTATTTATTATAAAAATCTCTCCTGTTTATTATTTGAAATTCTTTTTTTCACTATTTTAACACATGCTGTTTGGAGTCGTTGCGAGTTTTTAATTTTTAATTTTTTAAAAAAATCCAACCAAATTTTTACAATTCAAAACAAAAAACTAAAAATCACTTTTTGTGATTTTTAATTTTCAGTTTTGAGTTGTAAAAACTTGATTGAAATATTTTGAAAACAAAAAATCGAAAATTCACAACCACCCCAAATGACCACATTTTAAATTACTCTATCCAATCACATATTTTCAAGTTTTTTTTTTCAAAAAGATAATCTTTAAATAAACTATTTTAAATACACATTTAAATTAGCATATTTTCTGATCCGATCCCCGGCCGACCGTGAACATGAGGAGACAACCACCGACGCCACGAAACATACTTTCACCACACAAACGCTACAATCCGATCGATGACCAATACGACCGATGGACGGAACCGCCCGGAGTCATTCTCACCAGAATCACTCCCTAAGCGAGACCTCCGACCCTCACTACCTAGAGACCTATGTCTAGGCTACCTACCAAGTCTCATCACATTTAATGCACCCCATGCCGCCCCCGACAAAGCTGAAACGCCTCTGGTAAAGAGGAAGGCCACTGACACACGCCGCGAGATTTACGGCCGGAACAGTGGGATTACGGCGTGGGTGCCGCCTGCACCCACCATCCCCTTGATGTGACAAGGGACCCCTATATGAGGAGGAGCCCCCCTCCTCGCGGAAGGTAAGAAAAATCTAACCACAAAAACACTCTCACATCACCCCCCTTTTCTGACTTAAGCATCAGAGTGTCTTTGCAGGTACCCCTGCCACGCGTTCCACCCCGGAGCGACCACCGGAGAAACCTCAACAACCATTAGAACCCCTCGGGCCACCGCGGATTCCCGTCGGACCACCATCCTCGATCTCGGCCACGATCATTTGGCGCCGTCTGTGGGAATCGTGTAACGAAACCCCCACCATCTTTACCCCTTTGCTGAGATTAGGTTCGTACGCCCGATAAGTCACGATGGACATCACCACCAGCCACCAGCCACCACAGCTCACCAGAGCCACACCAGAGGTAGGAGCAGAGGTCATGACAGACCCCCGTCACACCCTGAGGGCAACACCTCAGGAGCCACCACCATCTATGCACACCACTGGATCCTCCACGGACAGCTATCACTTGGAACCTCCTAGAGAACTCACCAGAAGAAGGAAGTCTGCAAAGAGATCTAGGAGGAAGGAGGAGACTCGTTCTAGCAATGAAGAAGAAACCCCCCTCCCCCAAGGAGGAGGAAGAAAGACAGAACGGTGAGGGAAATAGAAAGGAGGATCAAGTACCTGGAATCCCTACTCCCTGTCCCACCACGGAGGAGGCCCCGCCGGCGGGAAACCGCCAGAAGGAGCACCACGACCAAGAGGACATGCCGCACCGGGGACCTGCCGTCACAAGAAACAAGTTACGCCTCCTCGGAATCGTCGTCAGATGAAGTTTCATCCTCGGAATACCAGACCGAACGGCTAAGTCGGACGCGTGGGCGCAGTAGACGTGCAACCCCCTCAACCCGCGCCGACACAAGAGAGGCGTCGACCAAGAAGGACCGATCCGATCACTCCTGGCTCACACAGGGAGACGGAGGTCGACATACAGCCTACCCCGGCCGCCGCACTGGCGAACCCATTCGTCTCGGTAACCCCAATCGCAACCCCCATAGCGATCACAGGGACACCTGTTGCCACCACACCCACGATTGCCACAACGGCGGTCCCAAATCTCATGACCCTGCATCGGCCCTTCACACACCCGTTCACACCGAGGCTCGCTCAGGTCGAGATACCCGATCGCTTCCTCCGTCCCTTTAGCACCATCAGCCTGTACACGGGAGAGACCGACCCAGGACGACATCTAGATCGGTTCTTTAATGAAATGCTCTTCCTGGGAGCCCAAGAGGATATCATGTGCAGAAGCTTCTCTCGGACACTGGATGAAGAAGCCTTGACCTGGTTCAGAACCCTGCCACAGAACTCGGTGGACAAGTGGGACGACCTCGCAGCAACATTCGCCAAAAGGTTCAGTATGGCCAATCAAATACCACGAGACTCCCACACCCTCGCAAAAGTCAAACAGGGGGAGTCCGAGACTTTGCGGGACTTCTTAGCTCGATTTTATAAAGAGGTGGCCCTCACGCCGAACGTTGCAGACGAGGTACAACTACATTGCGCAGTAGAGGCATTACGCAAAGGGACACCCCTGGACATCTCACTCAGAAGAATCCGAGTACAAAACATGACGGCTTTCAGAGAACGAGCGGCCCAGTTCGTAAATGGGGAATTACACTTGGAAGGCACGAGCAAG
The DNA here is from genome assembly GCA_026901365.1 of Sesbania bispinosa. NCBI lineage: Eukaryota > Viridiplantae > Streptophyta > Magnoliopsida > Fabales > Fabaceae > Sesbania > Sesbania bispinosa. Next base: position 425,741 of record QLOH01000077.1, on the reverse strand, counting down.
GGGACGACCTCAAAGGAAACACGAGCTCCCGAAAGAGATGATAAAAGCAGGAAGGAGCGGCGAGAGGAAAAGAAGAAATTCAGAGGACGCTATGAGGGTAACTACACCCCCCTCAACACCAACCTTTCCAGGATCTGGCGGGAGGTTCACAATGCCGAGCTGGCAGAAGTAAAAAGGCCCCCACCCATCAAATCGCCACAGGGAGACAAGAACCGATATTGCGCCTTCCATAAGGGCCATGGGCATGACACTGACGACTGTTATCAGCTCAAAGATGCCATTGAGCAACTCATACGAGAGGGAAATCTGGGGCGGTACGTGAGAAGAGAAAAGCCAGAATGGAACACTGCCCGCGATCGCCAAAAAGCCCATCACTCGCCGCCAAGATAAGAAAGGAGGCGACACCGCTCGCGATCGCCGAGAAGCCATGGCACATCGGGCAGGAAGCCAAGAGACAGATCCCCTCGGAAGGACCAAGACCAACAACCTCGGATTACCATTAACATGATTGCAGGAGGGTTTGGAGGAGGGGGATGCTCATCCAGCTCTAGGAAAAGAGCATTGAAAGAAGTACAACACGTGGAGGACGACCATCGCCGATCTCACCGACGAGGGACACCTCCGACCCCAGCAATCACCTTTGACAGCAGCGATTTCGGGGATACCTTGCCCGGGCATGACGACCCAATGGTAATCAGTGCGGTGATAGCCAACGCTGAGGTAAAAAGAGTATTGATAGACCAAGGAAGTTCGGCCGACATCATCTATGAAAACTGCTTTGAAAAAATGGGGATCAGCCGGGGGGACCTCCTACCTTACGACAGTGACCTTGTCAGCTTCTCAGGGGATCGCATCCAGCCCCTCGGATACATGGAAACACTTGTCACGTTGGCAGGCAAGGGTGGCAGCAAAACGATCAAATCCAAATTCGTTATCGTCCCATGCAAGAGCTCCTACAACGCCATAATGGGAAGGCCGAGCCTCAATGCAATAGGAGCAGTAGTATCTACAGTACACCTCGCCATGAAATTCCCTACGAGGGAAGGCTGTGTGGCGACCGTCAGAGGAGATCAACTAGTCGCCAGGAGCTGCTACAACCTGAGCTTGAGGAAAGACCCCCCGCCGAATACAAAAACCCAGACCCAGAAAGCAAGACATGACGTTTCCCTTGTTGATCTAGACCCAAGGGTCGATTCTGGAGAAGCAGGCCGAGGAATGGAGTGCCCTTCCCCAGAAGGAGAAACTATCCCCATAAACGTCGGCAAAAAGGAAGGACAAAACACCAAGATGGGAGACCACCTCCCACCAGAATTCAAAGAGAGAATGAAAAAGCTACTGCTGGACAACGCCGACCTGTTTGCATGGACAGCAGCCGACATGCCAAGGATCGACCCTAATTTCTGTTGTCACAAGTTGTCAGTCAACCCCCGGTTGAAGGCGATCGCCCAAAAGAAAAGGAAGATGGGCCCAGAAAGGCAACAAGCAGTCAAAGAGCAGACGGCCGAGCTACTGAAAGCAGGATTCATCAGAGAAAACCAGTACGCCACTTGGCTGGCCAACGTCGTCCTGGTAAAAAAGCTGAGCGGCAAGTGGAGGATGTGCGTAGACTACACAGACCTTAACAAGGCATGCCCAAAAGACCCATTCCCTTTACCAAACATTGACAGGTTAGTAGATAACTCCTCTGGCTATCGTTTCCTTTCATTCATGGACGCCTACTCTGGTTATAACCAAATCCCCATGTATGTACATGACGAGGAAAAAACGGCATTCCTGACGGAGGAAGGAACCTACTGCTACACCATGATGCCGTTCGGCCTCAAGAACGCAGGAGCAACTTACCAGAGAATGATGACCAAAGTGTTCGAAGGACTGATCAGAGAAGTTGTGGAGGTGTACGTGGACGACATCATCGTCAAAACACCTGAGGGAGGAGACCCCGTAGCCGACCTGGAAAAAGTCTTCCACCGATTGAGGAATCACAACATGAGGTTAAATCCCCTCAAATGCACCTTTGGAGTTCCGGCCGGACATTTCCTCGGATACATGTTGACGAGCAGGGGAATAGAAGCCAACCCAGAGAAATGCAAAGCCATCCTGGAGATGAAGAGCCCGGCGTCGGTGAAAGAAGTCCAACAGATAACAGGGAGGATAGCGGCCCTAACCCGTTTCCTATCACGATCGGCACACAGATCACTCCCTTTGTACCAACTCCTGAGGAAGGGACAAAAGTTCGACTGGATCCCCGGCTTGTGAAGAGGCTTTTAACAGCTTCAAAGAATCACTCACTAAACCACCAATCTTGGTGAAGCCCCATCCTGGGGAAAAACTGTACTTGTACCTGTCGGTGGGAGAGGAAGCCATCAGCTCTGTGCTAGTGAGAGAGTCTGAAGGCAACCAAAGCCCAGTATACTTCACAAGCAAAAGCCTACAAGGGCCAGAACTCAGATATCAGAAACTGGAAAAGGCTGCATTCGCAATCATCTCGGCTGCGCGACGCCTTCGACCATACTTTCAAGCTCATCCCATTACGATCAGAACCCACCTACCCATCAGATCAATCTTGCACAAACCCGATCTAGCCGGTCGAATGATCACCTGGGCAATCGAACTTTCAGAGCATGATATTTCTTACGAACCACGAACAGCTATCAAGGCACAAGTCTTGTCTGATTTCGTCCTCGAAATGACGGAGAATCAAGCGAATAAATCAGGGGTCACGTGGACAATTTATGTGGATGGGTCATCAAATACTAAGGGAGCAGGAGCTGGGGTAGTGCTAGAAGATAACACTGGTGTGACCATAGAGCAGTCCCTGAAGTTCGAATTCAAAACTTCGAACAACCAGGCCGAATACGAAGCCTGTTTAGCCGGGCTCAGCCTGGCCAGAAACCTTGAGGCCGAGGCAGTCGTCTTGTGCAGCGACTCACAGTTAATGGTTTCCCAGATCAACGGGGAATACCAAGCCCGTGAACCCATTTTGCAGCAATACCTCACTAAGGTAAGAGAGATATCAGAAGCCTTCAAAACAATCGAATTTCGGCACGTACCTAGAGAGCAAAACACAAGGGCTGACGTCCTATCAAGACTGGCGAGCACCAAAAAAGCTGGGAATAATAGGTCGGTTATTCAGGAAACACTGGCTGAACCAAGTGTTAACGAAAAGAAACACATCATGCAAGTCAACCAAGAAACTAGTTGGATGAGTCCGATCGTTCAATACTTGCGAAGCGGGACGCTCCCAGAGGAACGGAAGGAGGCAAAGAAAGTCGAACGCGCGTCGGCATGGTACACCCTGGTGAACGATCGGCTCTATAAAAAGGGATTCTCTTGTCCCATGCTGAAGTGTTTATCCCCCAATGAGGCAAATTACGTCCTAGCAGAAATCCATGAGGGAAGTTGTGGCCAACACCTGGGAGGAAGAGCGCTGGCAAAGAAGACTCTGCGGGTTGGATATTATTGGCCGACGATGGAAAAAGACGCTGCAATATACGTCCAGTAATGCGACCCCTGTCAAAAACACGCAGATTTCCACAACGCCCCGGCAGAAGAAATGACGACCACCTCAACCTCATGGCCTTTCTTCAGATGGGGAATAGATATCCTCGGACCTTTCCCCCCGGCCCCAGGCCAAGTGAAATTCCTGGTCGTGGCGATCGATCATTTCACTAAATGGATCGAGGCCGAACCCCTAGCAACCATCACCTCCGCTTGGATTCAAAAGTTTTTTTACCGGAACATCATCAGCCGATATGGGATCCCAAAGGCGGTAGTCACGGACAATGGCACCCAGTTCACGGACAAAGGCTTCAGGGAGCTGCTAGAAGGATTGAAAATAAAACAACACTTCACTTCGGTTGAGCACCCCCAAACGAATGGGCAAGCCGAGGCAGCAAATCGGGTTATCCTGCGAGGACTAAAAAGAAGGCTGGATGAGTCAAAAGGAAGATGGGCAGAGCAACTAGATCATGTCCTTTGGGCATATCGAACAACCCCGCACTCGTCCACTGGAGAAACCCCATTCCGGCTAGCCCATGGGGCCGAGGCCGTCATCCCGGCCGAGATAGGGGAACCCACCTGGAGAACCAGCACCCATGACGAAGTCCACAACGATCGCCTCCTCAGGGAAGAATTGGACTTCCTCGAAGAACGAAGAGCCATCGCCCACGTCCGAGAGGAAGCAGTCAAGATGAGGGCAGCTGCCAAGTACAATAAACGAGTGGTTGAGAGGAAATTCGAAGTCGGAGACCTTGTTCTCCGAAGAGCTGACGTTGGAGGAAGAAACGCACAACAAGGGAAATTAGCACCCAATTGGGAAGGACCTTACCGCATCACCACCATAACAGGAAAAGGAGCCTATCGCCTGCAGACACTAAGAGGGGACGACATCCCGCGACATTGGAACGCCCAGAATTTGAGAATGTATTTCAGCTAAAAACATGTATCCGACCATGATACACCTTATATTAATCAATACCCCGGTATTGAAAAACCGGGGCTTCCGACAACAAACAAGATAGTGGAATCTCCATAAACACTTTTTCAAAACCGATCGAAATAAACCGTCACCACGACGCTAGCGCATAAACACTCACATAATTACGATCGGATACATACATATATAAAGACAATTACGATCGAAAAGTGACTAAGTACGCATTTGCGATCAAATAAAAATGAAAATACGCAAGAGACCCGCAATCGGACATAAAGGCAAACGCGAAGAATAACATTCAAAGGCAAGAGTCATGACAAAATGTAAGACCATAACCGGCCATAAACAAAGTACAAAAGTTGAAAAAAGAAATGAAAACAACAAGATACATCAAACATCAGTTTGGGCGCCGGTTGCAACAGGGAGACCCTCGGGAGGAACCTCAATCTTCTTATCACCATCAACCCAGACCACGGCACCATCAATAACCTCATATTCGTAAGAGAGGCCGCGAAGATCCAGATTATAGGCCGGATTGCGCACTTTCACTTGTTCAATGGCCACATCAAAGGCCTTCTCCACATACCTCAGCGTGTCGGACACCGACTGCGCTCCCCCTCCACAGCAGCCTCCAGTTTCCTCTTAAGCTCCGCCACCTCGGCGTCATGAATTTCCTGCTGCTTCCTCAGATCCTCTTTCCGTCGCTCCTCGGCATCAAGCAAATCCTTGCCGAGGCCCTCCACCTTCTTCTTCAACAAGTCCATCTCCCCCAGCTTCTGCTCCAGGTCTGCCTTCTCCTTCCCGATCGTCCCCAATTGAATAGTGAGAGCTTCTTTCTCCGATTTAATCTTGGCACACTCCTCCGTGAGCGACGCTGAAGCTTTCAAAGCCTTGTCATAATTCTCCTTAGCCCGCTCGGCGGCCGGAACCACATCCTTCTGGAGAAATTGTAATAGGCTAATCTGCTGCAGGTAGGTGACTTGGGCGTCTTTAAGGCACTGATCAAGGCAGAACTCGCCCTTGACGAACTTGTTACGTATCTCCTCCGTATAAAACTGCGAGACCACAGCGGGATGGTCGGAGGAGAAGTCGTCACCAAAAATCACCGCCCTTGTCAAAACAGGAACCTCGGAAGAGGACCCCCCGCCAGCCTTGGGACAATCGGTAGGACCCTTTGGAGGGACTTTACTCTTCTTCTTCTTCTTATCACCATCGACCGGCTTGGGATCAGCCTCCGCTGGAGGATCCTGAACCCGCTCGGATCCCGTAGTCAATGGTGGGGGAGGTAAGCTCTGGCTGTTAGAAGGCGTCGCCGCCGAATCACCCGCTACCTTCCTCTTCCTCGAGTCTTTCGCCCTCGGCTCATCAGCTCCGATGGCCTTGGCTTTCTTTAAGAGATCCCGAATGTTCATTTGATCCTCTTCTGCAAGCAAAAGGAAAAACGAAAAACGTCAACCAGATGAAATAATACAATATAACAAATCAAAGTGTCATGACAACAAACCTAAGGCGACCGCCAGTTGATCGGGCAGCGAATCTACCAGCAACCGAGATGAATATCGATAACCACCCCTCTCCTTGATAGCTTCTTGCAGTAGGTACACAACATCCTTCTCAGGAGGGGTCAAACGATCGAACGCAGTGGAGTACGTTTTTGGACCCCAATCGTAGTGACGCCTATCCCAATAGATGCTGATAGACGGCTCCTGCTCGTCCCAAGAATTCCTCCAAAAAGGAAGAACCCCATCCTTCGGAATAACCTTAAAGAAATCCCGCTTAAAGGACACTCCGGAAGACTTAACCGAATCCACATACAGTGATAATAGAGGTCGGCCGCTATGCGCTCGAAGGCTCACCCAACCCCTCGGCCCCGGTTTCCTTAGGCAGACGTCAAAATAATAAGTAAAAACCTCTACGGTTGGGACGACCCCGAGATGTGAGCAGAGAATCTCGAAGGCCTTGATAAAGCCCCAGGCGTTCGGGTGAAGCTGGCTCGGCGCCACGCGATAGTGTCTTAAGACAGACTTCTGGAACGAGGTAAGCGGCAACCGGATCTTCAACTTATGCACGATAAAAGCATACAAAAACATGAAGCCAGCGTTCGTCTCCCCCATATGACACACACGGTCGGAAGCCGAAGGGGGTGATACGGTGTAATACTCATCATGCTCCGGATCTAACACAGATAAGCTCGCCCGAAGAGTTGCCTCGGTCTCCCCGCAATACCGAGAGGCGGTCCCGAGCACTTCAGCATCCACCCATGCGTATCGATCTTGGACTCGCATCTCTCGGCTGGTGACCTCCCCCCCACTAGTACTCGCAGTGTCCATGAACCCGTACCTATCAGCTTCAGGAAAATAACCTGAGTCAGAGATCTCGCTACCCTCATCCTGCGACTCTAAGTCGGTTTCTGAAGAGGATGCGCAGAGATCTCTCACAAAGACCGACCTTTCAGCCGACGAGAGTCCGCGGACCTCTTCACGGGCCGATGCCGCCGCAGCCTCATAACGACGGATCATTGATGGGATGGTTAACGCCCCACGCAAGGAACGACTGGCGATCGATTCCCTTACGGGCCTCGCCGTCGGCCAAGAGGAAGGAGGCGCCAGAAGCACCTCCAGAGAGCCACTACTCTCCCCTCCACCATCCCCTCCCTCAGGAGGATCCATCACAGACCAAAGAAAAGGAGGCAAGAGAGGAAATGGCGAGGAAAAGGGTAGTACCTGAAATCACGCGGCGACCAAGACAGCGAGGGAGAACGGCGTTGCGCGGCACAGGCCCCACGAAAATGGAGAAAACTGGTTCTGCCAACGGAAGAACACCACCAAACCAACCTCTTTGAAACGGCAATAACACGGGAAATGGTTCAGCCGGAGCGAAAACGGAGAACAGCACTTCAATAAGGGACACGGAGAAGAAGGAGAAACGAGAGCTATGGAGGAAGAATACAACTCGTTCCAGCAAAAGGAGAAGAATGGAGGGGACGGCTAACACCTCCCTCCCATTATCATTTTAAACGAGGGATAGAAAGGTCCTTTCACCTCAAACTTCAAAGGTCGTGGGCAAATCAGAGGGGCAGCCCCGTCATTTCCCGCAAGGGCAAAATGGATATAACGCACCAAGTCAGGGGCACCGCGGGAACTTCACAATCATAGTTGAGGGCAAAGATGGAAAACGGCTGAGACGTTCGTAACGCACGTCTCCGCAATCATACGCATTCAATAGCGCACGACTCGAAGATTAAAGCCCCCACTCAGGGGAGGCCACGTGCCCCACTACCACATAACGGTCAGAAGGGGAACAGCCAAACGATGGGACGGTCGCAGACGAAAAGACAAGACATGATGTGAAGGGACTAAAGCCCGCAGCCACCTAAGAAACTTTCTCTCACCCTAGTCAAGTTTAGGGCCGATCCGATCAAGAAGCACCCCTCCAAGCAGCCCACCGTCGGCAATAAGCCAATCGCTCATCACCACGCTGAGGGGCAACTGATCCGATCCCCGGCCGACCGTGAACATGAGGAGACAACCACCGACGCCACGAAACATACTTTCACCACACAAACGCTACAATCCGATCGATGACCAATACGACCGATGGACGGAACCGCCCGGAGTCATTCTCACCAGAATCACTCCCTAAGCGAGACCTCCGACCCTCACTACCTAGAGACCTATGTCTAGGCTACCTACCAAGTCTCATCACATTTAATGCACCCCATGCCGCCCCCGACAAAGCTGAGACGCCTCTGGTAAAGAGGAAGGCCACTGACACACGCCGCGAGATTTACGGCCGGAACAGTGGGATTACGGCGTGGGTGCCGCCTGCACCCACCATCCCCTTGATGTGACAAGGGACCCCTATATGAGGAGGAGCCCCCCTCCTCGCGGAAGGTAAGAAAAATCTAACCACAAAAACACTCTCACATCACCCCCCTTTTCTGACTTAAGCATCGGAGTGTCTTTGCAGGTACCCCTGCCACGCGTTCCACCCCGGAGCGACCACCGGAGAAACCTCAACAACCATTAGAACCCCTCGGGCCACCGCGGATTCCCGTCGGACCACCATCCTCGATCTCGGTCACGATCATTTTCTTTTAAAAATTGCACTTATGCAAGTCAGTAAATGAGTGTAACTTATTCATATTTAAAATTCGAACAAGAAGCCGTATTTGAAAGCTCAGTCTGGTATTGAATTGATATAAGGCCACGCGTTCCACGAGTTAGGATATTATAACTTTTTTAAAAGATAATAATTTGTTAATAAAATGTGATTTATTAGATAAAAAATACCTAATAAGCACTCAAAAAATATATTAATCACCAAAACAACATGTCCATATGTTGTAGAGATAACAGTGATATAATTTTAATTGCAATTGACCAGACCAGAAAAATATAAACTCTAACACATAGTAATAAAGATTATTATAAAATTCTTTATTTTATTTAATTTATATACAAAATAAAGTTTTCAGTATTGAGATGAAGATAAATTTTTATTATATAATTTTTTTGTTGAGATTAGGGATGATAAAAAAACCACACTCATATATTTGATGTAACTTATACTGGTGTAATTTGAACCCTCCTCTATTAGTAGAGGATATGATATTATGATATATTATATGACATTTTTTCTTTTACTTTTAATAAATTTTAAATTTTTAAATATTAATGGATACACATGAATACTAGCTACTTACATGGGTACCTGTTAATTTTAGTGGGTATTGATGTAGGTAGTATACTACCCGCCCCCGTCCCATCCCGTCCCGTTGACATCCCTAATTGAGATAAGTAATTTTATTGTTATTTATTATTTTATATTCTTTAAAAAAATTAAATTTTTTTGGTTTAATCATAGATATTCTCCATAAAATTAAATTGATAATTACTTTTAATTTTATATAATTTTTTATTTATTTTTTAATCTCAATTACTCAAACTTTTAAATTATATTTTTACGCAATTTTTTTTATATTAAAGTTTTGTCTTGTCTACTCTAAATCCCAACGCTAGGCTCTTATGAATTTGATTTTTTTAAGATTTCACTTTAAAAAATATTGTAATTATTAAATGAATATTAATAATTAACATTGTAATTATCAGTAAATTATTAAGTTTTTTTATGCAATATCAAATAGTTTTCCTCTGTTTTAAAAATCACAAAAAATAATTTTTAATTTTATATTATAAAAATTTAGTTAAAATTTCTTAAAAGCTTAAAAATTGAAAACTTATAACCAGTTAACCACCACAATCCATCACAATCAGGGTTGCTTGGTGTATAATTATTAGGTTGTTTTAATTTTTCAGTTAGTAGTTATAATTTTTTATTTTAAATTAATCGATTTTTGTAAATAATTTCAGTTAATAAAGATCATAATTTTTATTAAGGTAAAAAGTATTAATTACATCATAAATATAAATAAATAATAAATAATTTTTATTTTAATAAATATTTCTATTTTAAAAGTCTTGATTTTATCAAAATCGTAAATTAATAATACATATTTTTAAAGTTTATTTAAATTTGAAATAAAGAGACATGTTGGCCCTTTGGTAAACACAACACTGCAAACGCAGATTGATAAAGATTCAGATAACGTGATTTAATTGACTGGATGACTTATTTTAATGAAAAATATTAAAAAAATACACCAAACTTTATTTTTTAAAATAAAAAATGTTTTTTTTTTGGTATTATTTTACTTAAGAATGTGTTGCATTTTTTTAACAGAAAAATTCTAGCTCTAGCCTGCGGGTGATATTTTTAAATTTCATATTCTGAGTCATTCCCGAAAGTTCAGACAAAACGAAAGACCCACAGACATATAGCAACAAAATCCTTTTAAAGCCTTCACCGGAAGAAGAAATTGCCACCGCCATTCAGAGACCGCAACCATGGCAATAAGAACCGCAACAAAATCTCAAGCTTTTATCATCATGACCATTTTGACCCTCTCTTCTCTCACTATTTCCACAGCCAAAGAAACCGTATACGAACTGCTCCCAAAGTACGGTCTCCCTAGTGGTCTGTTACCGAACACCGTCACCGACTACACGCTCTCCGATGACGGTCGATTCGTCGTCGTTTTGGAGAAGCCTTGCTACGTGAAGTTCGATTACCTTGTGTACTACGAGTCCACCATCACCGGCAAGCTCAGTTACGGTTCCATCACCAATCTCAAGGGCATCCAGGTCCAGAGCCTCTTCATCTGGTTCAACGTCGACGAGATCAGGGTTGATTTGCCTCCTTCCAACAACATCTACTTCACCGTTGGCATCATCAACAAGAAGCTCAATGTTGACCAGTTCAAAACCGTTCGTTCCTGCCGCAAGTCCCTCTCGTCTTCTCCTTGTCATGGAAATGGAATTCGATCATCCTCCCTGGTATTTATTTATTTTTATCTTTTCCTAATTTCTTGTTTCAACGCTCAATCTTAATTTTACTTAGTAGTTTAATTGTGAATTTTATTTAAGTTTTTGGAACACTAGATTAGCTTTAATAGGAGAAGAGTTGCTTCTAAATTTAGTGGAAATAGGAGAGAGGCTCCTTTCTTTGGATACCAAAACTGGATCGTTTTGTTTGGCTTTACTATTTTTAGGATCTTCACAACTGTGTTAGGTTTGATCAGTGACAGAGCATGGATTTGTGACTAGTTGGTGAGATATTAAGATGGAATTAACATAGTTGTTGTAGATAAAGGGCAACGTGGTGCTATAAAGTGCCGTAGGGTCCAGGGAAGAGCTGGACCCATTAATAGATCTATTCTATGCAACCTTATTTATTGGTGATGATTGATTTTTTTTATTTTTTTTTTTTGGCTATATCAATTGTAAGTATTGAAGGAAGGGATTCTGAGCTGATAGAATCAGATTTTACTCCTGTAAAGTGAAATAGTTCATTTACTTTAGACAAAAAAAATGAGGTATCTCAACTATTAATGAGATAATTAAGAGAGTAAATTTTAACAAATCATGGATTTGTTATGTATGGCATGAAATATCAAGTGTTGATTTTCTCATTACTCTTTTGGATTTCTTACTTTTCTCTTTAAACTAGTGTTTTTTTATGGATGAAGTGGATTGAAGCTAGGTATGAGAAAGAGTCAATTAGCTTTTGTATGTCTGTATTTGAGTTTGACAGGAATTTTAAATTCATGTATTTGTTTTGAGTTCATATAATCTGCAATTAGTTTCCCGAAAGGTGCGGTTTATGCCAACAGATTCTGGGTTTATACATAAGTGGGTGTGCTGTGTATGTTATGAGGTGTAGGTCAATTTAGTGAATAAAACCAACAAGTGAAGGAATCAACTAAACTGCTTTTTAGATAAGTTGAAGGCATTGTCTATGCAATCAATATAAACCTTACTGGCAATGCTAGGAACTCACATGATGCAATGGATGTTGGGTTGCTTTGGGATAAGGCTCTGGTTGCCCCGTGGTTGGTTGGTTTTAACCAGTTTATACTTGAATTGGATATCTAATGGCAAGTGAAATAGAATGAAATGAGATGGAATAAACAAAATAAACTAACCATTTTGTTATTTGGATATTTTATGATAAAATAGGAAAAAAGACTGATTCCATGCCATACTCCCAAATTGGAGGGGAAGAAAAGGAGAATATTGGATGGAACGAAAAGAAATGCATTCTGTCATATTTTAACTAAACAATAGAACTTAGTATGATTCTATTTCTTTCTGCTGCATATTATTCTTTTCCATCTATCGGGACATAGCTTTAGGTTGCATTTAATGATGCAATACAAACAAAATAACACTATAATGCAAGTAACTGATTCACAGCAGAGCTTTTTGTTCTGTCTGCTATTTGGTAGTTAATGCTTAACACAAGCACTTTTGAGGGAGAGATGGGGAAGAATGGATGTAGGAAGAGGGTTGGGGAAAAGAAAAGGGACTTGGGGAAGAAAACTATCAACCGAGAAAAGGTTGTTTCCTAGCTTATTGAGGAACAAATTTTAAGACTTCTGTCATGTGTTTCATCTTTTGTTTCATTTCTTCCCATGACTACTTTTAAAATCAAATACGGAATAAGCATTTCTATGCTGTCTACTATTTTATTTTTTAGCCAATCATATGCCTCCTTATGATAGACAGGTACCACTTATCTTGCAGCCAATATGAAGTGATTTTATTACCTCATTAACGTTGTAGAATTCACTCTCCATGGGGCTAACTATGAGTCTGTAATAACTGATTAAATATTAGGACTCCTCAACCTCCCTGATATCATTTGTGTCTACAATGTAGTCTGAGCACGTGAGTAGTTGCTTTCCTATCCTATCATCTGTTCCCGTTGTAAATGTGCATAATATCTCAATACAAGTTTTTGACAAATTAGAGGCATACACATTGAATGTGACAAAATAATCATATAACTTAATATTATCTGCAACCTTTTTCCCCTGCCTATCCCTCCCCCATTTAGTCTTGGTATTTTTTGCTTGGACAGTTACTATAAATTCAGAGGAAAACTAACTTGTACAAATCTTTTGCCACTTGCAGCTTCCTGCTCCAGTGGAGGAAATTCCTATGCTGCTCACGGAGTAGATGCTGGTTTACACCAGCTGTTGTATGGCATGATGGAAAGGCATTTTAACCTATCAGTATACCTCTATTGCCTAGCTTATCAATCAAGAGTCTAACTAGATTCCCAAATCTGGAGTCTGGCTGTGTTATATTTTATATCCTTGCGAGACCTTTATGAACATATTATGTATATATTTAAGTTGAGACTTAAACTACATGTGTGTTGCATGTTTCTGGGCCGGTAAGATTTATACGTGCTTTATAATGGATGGCAAAAGGCTATATTTGTTAAACGTTTAGAGCATATTTGGTATAACGTTAAATATGGTAAACTCATGTTTCTAATGTTAAAAATAATTCTGCAGGGAAATCCAAACTTGAGTTCGGCTAGTTTCACAAACTAAACACACACTCACTCACTGTGACACGTTTCAAAGTGTCAAACTCAATGTGAAAGGAATTTATATTCCTGTGGCTAGAATGGTCATTTGATAGTGTTTGGATGGATATTGCGAGGAATCACGATTGAAAATATAAGCATTGCTTAGTGTTATGACTTATGAATAGGATTATGCTTCTAAACTCACACGTGAGTTTAGTTAATAATTTATAATGTTTGGATTGAGTTAAAAATTTATTGAAATCACTGTAAACTTAAGAAAGATGTTTTTTTTTCCGATACATTGGAAAAGGAAAAGAAAGGCAAATAAGAAAACAGCTACAAGACACTAGCTTGTCCAAGAGTACCAACTTGGCCACTTCAGGGGGAGGATCGGGAGGATCTTCCAACATCACCACTTAAGAAAGATGTTTCTGAACATAAATAACAGTGTGGGGTCCATAATTCTTACAATCTCTGCAGATTAGAAGAGAAATGGGAAGAGATGTTGAATCAACCAAATGATCGAAAATGCCAACTTTTTCTCCACTTCGTCTTTGAGACAATCCACAGCTGCACTTCCTGGTGCCCTTGAATGAATGCTGTAAATGTTGTTGCATAAATGGTGGTTGGTGGGGGTGCTACTGAGGCCGTGGCAGAAGAGGGCGTGGTTGCTGCCAATGGTTTGAAGGTCGCAACCATGGCTACGAAAGCAGCCCAACCAAAAAGAAGGGAGTTAGAGAGTATAGGCTTAATTTTGTTGAGGGAAAAGTTGAAGCCTGCACGCACTGTTGGTGTTATGGTTGCAGGTGAGTGTGCAATGTGTGGCGGAAAAAATTTCACATCACTGCTGCCGAATGTTTTAAAAATCAAACAGTACACGTTCAACCGTGATTGAACGATAGCCGAACCGGTATTAATTAAATATATTTTTAATATTATATAACATTTTAATTAATAAAATAATATAAAATTATAAGAAATTAAAATGTATAAAATTATAAATTAGTATAAATATATCTATACTATTACATTGAAGAAGTAGTGGAGGGTACTATTCATTCATCATTTTTTTTTCTTTTTTTATTACATTGGAGAATTTGGATATGGGAATGTTGATTCACCATTTTTTTTGTTTTTTTATTTCTTTTTATTTTGTTTGTTTTCCCAATTTGATTTATTATTATTATATTAAAATATTTTCTCTCATTATTCGCTTATATTATTTTGTTGAGGAGGGTTCAAATTACACCGGTGTAAGTTACACCAAGTGTTACACCGCTAAATAATTTTTTAACCGATCATTGTATTAAATAAGCCACCGTTGGATTGAAAGTTACTATCATATAGATCATATATATAAAATTTTGCATTAATCTGAAATTAGTTGATATGTCATTGAGATGTCTCAAGATTAACGTTATATATACATTTGAAATATATGAAAAGTCCAACCATTTGATTATCAAGTTATTAGTGTCAAAATTTTACGAAATTTGGCACATATAATCATGATGATAAACAAACACAATTCAACGGTTGCATTACTAAAAAAACATATTCGATTTATACTTATTGGCGATGTAATACTTGGTATAATTTACACCAGTGTAATTTGAACCCTCCTCTATTTTGTTTCATTATAAAAGTGATATTTTATAAACCATGAGTATTCTTCATGTGAAGCTTTTTTTTTCTTTTGTTTTGTTTGTTTTCACAATTTGATTTATTATTATTGTTATATTAAAATATTTTGTCTCATTATTCATTCATATTATTTTGTTTCATTATAAAAGTGATACTTTATAAACCATGAGTATCCTTCCCGTTAAGCAGTTTTGATCCTACATTTTTTTTCTCTTTTTTTTCATACTTTAATTTTATTTTTATTATCATATTAAAATAATTTCTCTTATTATTTATTCCTGTTTATCTGTTTCATTATATAAAAACTCACATCCATTCACCATTTTTTTTTTGTTTTCTTTTTATTTTGTTTGTTTTCATAATTTGATTTATTATTATTGTTATATTAAAATATTTTGTCTCATTATTCGTTCATATTATTTTGTTTCATTATAAAAGTGATATTTTATAAACCATGAGTATCCTTCCCGTGAAGCAATTTTGATCCTACATTTTTTTCTTTTTTTTTCATACTTTAATTTTATTTTTATTATCACATTGAAATAATTTCTCTTATTATTTATTCCTGTTTATCTATTTCATTATATAAAAACTCACATTAAGTAATACAATAAATGTGTTGATTTACATTACTTTTAACATGATATTTCAATATATCATTTATCTTTCTATTTTATTCATTAATATTTTCATTTATTATCTCACTCATCTATTCTATTTATCTATTTAATCTATATTAAGATTCCTATTTATCTCATTTTTACGCTGTGTTTGGTAGTGTAGAGAGAAATAGGGTAAAGAGAAATAGGAAAGAGAGAAATGGGGTGAAGAGAAATAGGTGAGAAATAGAGAAGAAATTGAGTTGTTTGGTAGGAAATGAATAGATATGAAATAGAGTGGAGAGAAATAGTATTTTTGTTTGGTAGAAGAGAAATAAAAAGGAGAGAAATTGGATTATAATATATAAAGACAAAAATACCCCTAAATATAATTTTAATTAAATTTATTAAAAATTAATATATTTAAATTTATAAAAAATATTCTTCTAATTTTAAAACAATAAATGTTTATAAAAATAAAAAATAAAAAATAAAATCATATTATTTTTTAAATATATTAGTTAATTATAAAAATTATATTAGTGCGAGCATGCTCATTGGGGTCATACAAATGAGCATGCTCATCGCGCTTATTGGGGTCATACAAATGAGCATGCTCATTTTGTTTGCTCTCTCTCTCTATAATCTCTTCGGAGGCAGCAGTTATCTTCGTTATTTCTCCGCAAATTTGCGGATAAATTTTTAGCCTCGGGAATCAGCTCTGAACATTTCTCTCTTCCCAAATTTCTACCTTACCAAACTACAAACCTATTTCTCTTCAAACCTATTTCGTTGTTGGTAATGAGTTTATGAATTACATGTACCCTTTACGAGACAATCTTATTAACATGTAACATTTACATGTGCTTTTTTTTTTTTTTTCATTTTTTCAATTTTTTTTCTCTTTTTTATAAAGTTGTTTTTTTATAAACCACATTTATCCTTCACGGGAGACAGCCTTGCTCTTATTGTTTTCTTTTTCTTTTCCCTTTTGTTTTTTTTTTCACAATTTCATTTTTTTATTATTATATTAAAACATTTTCTCTCATTATTCGTTTATATTATTTTGTTTCATTATAAAAGTGATATTTTATAAACCACGAATATCCTTTGAAACAGTTTTGATCCTACATTTTTTTTTTGTTTTTTCATACTTTAATTTTCTTTTTATTATTATATTAAAATAATTTCTCTCATTATTTATTCCTATTTATCTGTTTTATTATATAAAAATTCACATTACGGAATACAATAAATGTGTTGATTTACATTACTTTTAATATGATATTTCAATATATCATTTATCTTTCTATTTTATTCATTAATGTTTTCATTTATTATCTCACCCATCTATTCTATTTATCTATATTAAAATTCCTATTTATCTCATTTTTTATTTTTTGTTATTATATTAATATATTTTCTCTCATTATTTGATACCATTAATATGTTTCATTACAAATGTGATTTTTTTATAAATCACGGGTATCGTTCACGGGAGACATTCTTGCTCATACTATTTTCTTTTTTTCCTTTTTTATCACACTTTATTTTTTTGTTATTATATTAAAATAGTTTCTCTCTTTATTCATTCATATTTATTCTCATTTTAGTAAAATAATTTTTTTTATAAACCACATAAGTTAGTTCAGCTCCTGTCTTTTTTTTTCTTTTTTAATCATATTTTAATTTTAATTTTTTATAATTATTATATTGAAACAAGTTTTAAATACATAAATACATTACAGATTGCAATCGAAAATATATATGAATAATAGGAATTTAAGTAAACACAAATGACAAGACAACACTAAATTTTTTGAAATGAATATAATATTAATTGAAATCACCTAAATACATACTCTCTCATTTCCTTTTTATAAGGCACCTTTTAGAATTTTTTGTGTTCCTTTTTTATAAGTCACTTTACAATTTGAAGAAAACATTTTATTATAATTTTCCTTATTTGCCCCTATTAACTTTAATGTCTTTCCAATTATCAAATGATAGTGGAGTTAGTTAGATAATACTTAAATAAGGGCAAAACTAGAAAGTTAAACTATTTTTTAAAACTCAAATAAAATAATTAACTAGGTTTAATTACTTTTATTGGTCTTTGTGATTCAATATAATGTGCCTTATAAAAGAAACAAGTGGAGTATATTATATTTGTTTATATTTAAATGTATATATAAACTAGATTTTCATTTTTTTCCCAAAAAAATAAGAAATGCGGAACACAATTGGGGACACCTCGAATGAATTTAATTTTATTTGATCATCTCACTCCATTAAAATTTTAATGAAAACAATTTTCATTTTTTTTGTTTTGTTGTGACCATTAATAAAAGTCAAAGCTAGACATTGTCACACGTTGGTGTTTATTTACCAAAAACTATTTTCTCTCATGGTCAATTATATATATGTTGTTATATCTAGGGTTTTTATATGTGATTATATTTTTAAACGTTATAATTTGACGAAAAATATAGTGTATAAAGATATTTCAAAAATATAAATGATATGATATGGTATATTTTACATTTATAATTATTAATGTTTGAAATTTGTTGTTTCAAATAAATTTTTTATGTGTTAATTATTTTTAATTCTTTCTATATAAAAAGTATAAATTTTAATATGAAAAGAAATCATTAATCATTATCATTTCCTAAAATTTACATATTTATATATTAATTAAATTAAATATATTATAGTATTCAGTATAAATAATCTATTTAAATAATAATATCCATGCATCGCATGGGTCGTACACTAGTTTATTATAAGGTTTATAAGAAAAATTAATAATGATTGGTGAAATAATAGATATATATGTGTAATTTTTAAATACACGTCTTTATTTATCTCAAAATATATTTTAGATTAAATAAAAAATTAATAAAATAAAAAGAGTTTTTCTAAAAGAGATCGATTCAACTGGTTTTATGGATACCGATTTTTCACCGGTTCTGAGATTTACTGGTTTTTTGAGTTGAATGGACCCGTTACTAGATTGGTTCTTGGTTGGACTAGTCGAACGGGCCGGTCCTATTCTGTTTTTTAAACAATCGTACTACCCATTATGTAACGTCCTAATTCCCAGAATTTAGAAATTTTTGCCCGTTGGAAGCATAAGTTCCAAATTAAGGGAATTATTTTCGCAACATTAACGATATCGATAACTAAGCTACAAACATGTTTAACTAAATCCAATGTTTATTTAAACATGGCCTGTGGATTCTTACATACAATCACATCAAGGATTATACAATACATGTGCCTCGACAAGCAGAAGCATAAGAAACCTCACATGTACCGAAAATCCTTCCAAAAATAATATACATTTACATTCATCCAAGTTAATATAATAAAAGAGAGGCTCCAAGGCCAATAGTAACTCCTAAGCTGCAGTTGTGCCATGATCCTCACGAATTGCCTGGGAATCTAAAATGTAAACCCACAAAGGGGTGAAACTAATGCCTCAGTGAGCAGAGCAGTGAATACATATATAGCATACATCAAGTGAAGCATAACATGATAGGGATGACATGTAATAACAATTTAAATCTAAAAATCAATGATGTCTAAGCACGGAAGTTTACATGATGCATTAATGACATGATGCAATACTTGACTCCAATGGCCATGATAGTTTGAAAGTAAGTTTAACATGATAGCTTGGAAATAAGTTTAACATGATATTTTGAAAAATCATTTTTAACATGAACTGCTAGCCCAACAGCAGGGGTCTTATCACTTGACATGCAGCTAGACCTGAGCTCAGACTACAAGGGGTATCCCCCTTGGGGACATTATGTCGCCGCCATTACCTAAAAGCCGAAACCATGTTTTAACATGATTGGTCCAAGACCCGTGATGGCCGAAGCCTTAACACGAATTTTTCACTTGAATATTAAGTAGCTTGATTACTTGAACATGATGGTCCAAGACCCGTGATGGTCGAAGCCTAACATGATTATCCTTTCACTTGAATTACTTGAGTACTTGAATACGTGAATAGTGTTCCTTGAACTTGAACATGATTCATGAAAACATGTGTACTTGACGATGAGCATGAATATGAGCATGAGCATGAACATGAACAGTTTAATCAATGAACCATAATCTAGGCTTCTAATCATGCAATGAAGTATACATATATGCCATAGAAAGTAAAATCTCTTAATAATAACATGAGCATGAACAATTATATCAAATTCTCTAGCCTAGGGTTTTCCAACAATGAGTCTCAAATAATAGCAATAATATTCATCACATTTCATACATCCATCAAAATCATAATATCTAGTAAGAACAACAAAAACTCTCAATCCATAGAGAAAATCCCAATTTCAAACCCTAAGTGGGGGTCTAACCTCAATCTTATTCAAATACCCAATACAACTGAAAATCAATCGGTGAAATATCATAAATAAGCACATACAACCTAAAGAAAGGGATAGGGAGGAGTGGGATCATGGAGGATTTCACCCAAGAGGGAGGTGAAGTGTGTGAGCTCTACTCACCTCTAATGGAGAAAAGGGAAGAATGGAAAGATGGGGATGAAGATCCAAACTCCTTGAATGGTGTGGGTGGCTCCAATCCACGATTCATCCTTCAATCCTCCCCTTCTCTCTCTAGTTCCTCTCTCTAGAATAAGAGAAATGAGAGGAAATGAGGGCTGGAAGCCCTAGATCTCTGTTTTTAAAAACTGGTCTCGCGTACTCTCGCTCAAGCAAAATTAAAAAGGTGACATTCTGCCAGATTTTCGCTTGAGCGAGAGGAATCTTACTTAAGCGAAATTGACAGCATTTCGAATCCTGTTTCCGCTGAACCCAAAATTAAGCAATAACCTTGGTTGAAGCCTAACGGGGCATACTTTACATGAATCATGTTATAACTCATCAATTCACTCCAATAAGGTTAACATTAAGGGTTCTAAGTGCCCATGAGACCATGCTCCTCTATTCCCTTGTTCCTTTCCATAAAATCACCTTCTACCCCGGTTCCTTGAGTCTACGCCTCTCCTCTTCATTCTTGTCAATTCGTTTAAGCTTAGTTCCTTCCTTCTTAATCTAATTCCCTAGTTCCAATGTCTCTACTTCCTTCCTCACCTCTTTACCGTGCTAGCCTTTCTACCACCAAGTGTGACTTCTCCTATGTTAACTCTACAGTTAGGTTTGGTTTAATACTTAGTTTTTCCCTTCTCGGTTTCCTTAAAACTCATAACTCTTAATCGATTCCCTAACTCTCATCTTATTTTTCCTTCCAACCCCTAAGTTCTCATCTTACTTTTAACTTCCTCTAGATTCTTCTTAGGTCCAATTTTCGGGATGTTACATTTCTACCCCCTTTAAATAAATTTTGTCCTTAAAATTTTAGGTTATCTTGTTTCACCTCCACTCCCAGTCACACTTCCCTTCTTATATGTGCCGGTACACTATGAAATTCTCCAATCAACACCTGATCAAAAACACTTCATTCCCCTAAGGTTGGCTATGGAAAACTAAGGGTCGATTGACGTCCTAGCCTTACCTCTTCATCCTTTATTCACCGGTCAAGTCTTGGGTTTCAATATCTCTTTAATCTCACTCTAAGTCGAACTGTGATAATTTCATTACCCCACTTTCAAATTACAACTTTAAATTACAATATGGGATGTTATAGTTTATAACACTCTTACCGAAAATCCGGCAGAGTCTCCCTTATAAACTGGACATTTCCAAAATTTTCATTTCAACCTGAAACCCAGAAAATCCAGCCAATACAATATATAATAGTACAATGTAGTTTTTCAAAGTCAAATGAGCCTCCATGGCTATTGAAAAAGATTTTAAAAAGGGGATGTTACAATTCCACCTAAAAATTAGTGTTGTTGTATAACCTGGTCTTAATTTGAAAGTTTCTCATTGATTTATAATTCACCATATGGTTTCCCTGAAACTAATGCTAATAACACACTCACATGCAATCAATCAATCCCTGAATCATGAAACTTGCACCGGAGAGGTAACCCGGCACTTAAAATGCATCTAAGGAACATATACTAACATAAGTAGCACATGCAACTATCAATAATCTTGAAAGACAATGAAGCACATAGGAAAAGCTAGGGAAATGCTAATGACCTGAAGATGCAATACTCCTATCACTAGTGCAAGTGCAACCCCTAAGGGTTAAGGAATGACTCTGGTGTACCCTGCATTGTCCCGTACCCTATTCTCATGAGTTTCCTTTCCAGGTCCAAAACACAGGCTACCCCCCTTAATTATCAAGGCTCCCCTGGCTTAGTTCTATGAGTCAACCCAAATCCTAAAGGCTTAAGGCTCTAATTTCCTCCTCAGGGTTTCCCACTCAAGATCATATAACTTGACTCTACGCCCTCCAACATACCTAACTACTTCTAGCTCGAAGTAAGTTAGGGTTCTACGACTCAGCCGTTATTATTCCCCACCTAAGTATTGGTCATAGGTGAGAATGTGGTTTCCTTGATTCTAGGTGTTTCTCAACTAAGGTTATTGACTAACATGTTCCCATCTCTTCCCTCACTCACAATACACTTCACTTATGTGAAGCTGAGCCTGCCGTTACAGGCCACTAGGGTCACTAAGCAACCCAAATACTATCGAGCTTAATCCGTGAAAAAATAATGGATAGTCTAAGATAGATTTTAACTTAGTTTCAGACTAGGGAACCAACAAGCAACTACTCAGGTGAGAGGAATACCTTAAATGACTGATATCACTTCTAGAAGATTGACTTGTACTTAGAGAAACCAACACCTATTGCTAAGGTGTTCCAATTAATTAATTGAGGCGCCAACGTAAACCCTTGTAATATTTCTTACAAAACCCCGAAGGATTACCTGTAACTATCATGGGTAGGGTCCAAATATATAAGTATAAGGACTTATGATATAAGCATGGATTCTAAGAGGTATTTTCTAATACTTGAACAATAGAGACAAGGAACCTCGTTCCCTAAGTGCTAATAGCTAAGTATACATAGAGCTGAAATAACCGACCATGATAACAACCTTCCAGGTATATTCCACCATCCTAGTTTTCAGATTCACTCACTATCCTCATATTACTGGATTACTCCCTAACTCAATAAAACTGACTATGAGGTCATCGTCAAGCAACACTACCTGACCAGAACCAAAAATGAATAATACATATAAGGGTTTGAACCACAAGGAAAGCTTTGGGGTAAACAAGGTGGATATTTAGTTATGGCTACTAATCTTAGATCTTCTTTATTTGCTCATTGCAATATGAGTCCTATCATGTTCCTTAATAAGTCCAAAAATTATGATTTTGATTCATCTAATGTGGCCTCAATCCTTCACTCTCTATACAAGTCCCTTTATGACTCCTAATTCACCTTAACCACAAATGTTATAACTTTTAGCATAGGTATTTTTAAAATTCAAAATCAAATACTCTAAACCAATAACAATCTTTCCACGAGTTCCACACATTTCCTTTACCACCTACCTAAACACGAAATTCCCAGTCCATCCTATCCTAAATTACAAGATCATTCAATTTATACCTAAGAGATTCACAATCAATCACATACATACATTATATTCATGTTACTATATCATCCATAGAAAATCAATTGCAAAACTCAAGGTCCCACGACATTAGGATTACTTATCATGTGTTTCACTCGTGTAGGTTCTTCTAAATGAGACTTATGTTTGCTAGACTCTAGCTATGACAGTCTATAAGGTGCCCTAGGTAAGTGTGTGGTCCTAGGGAATAAGCCTATGAACTCCTTTCTCCCTATCAAGGGTAGGCACTAACCTTGTTAGGGATACATCCTAGCTAAATCCCTGACAAGGCAACTCTATTCAAGTCACTAACCACAACCATGCATACAATGCACACAGTATAGGGGTGATCAGTCCCCATAAGGTGTACAAGGTACTATAGGTTTATAGGAAGTCATTGGCAACTAACCTAACCACAGTCCAATTGGATTGAACTGCTCTGATACCATAATGTAACGTCCTAATTCCCAGAATTTAGAAATTTTGCCCGTTGGAAGCATAAGTTCCAAATTAAGGGAATTATTTTCGTAACATTAACGATATCGATAACTAAGCTACAAACATGCTTAACTAAATCCAATGTTTATTTAAACATGACTTGTGGATTCTTACATACAATTACATCAAGGATTATACAATACATGTGCCTCGACAAGCGGAAGCATAAGAAACCTCACATGTACGGGAAATCCTTCCAAAAATAATATACATTTACATTCATCCAAGTTAATACAATAAAAGAGAGGCTCCAAGGTCAACAGTAACTCCTAAGTTGCAGTTGTGCCATGATCCTCACGACATGCCTGGGAATCTAAAATGTAAACCCACAAAGGGGTGAGAGTAATGCCTTAGTGAGCAGAGCAGTGCATACATATATAACATACAGCAAGTGAAGCATAACATGATAGGGATGACATGTAATAAAATTTAAATTTTTAAACATTAATGGATACTCGTGGATACCTGCTGCCTGCAGAGTACCCGTTAATTTTAATGGGTATGGATACAAGTAGTATACTACCCACTCCCGCCTCGCCTCGTCTCGTTGACATTCCTACTCCAAACATAGAGTAAGTGTTGCTCAACATTAAAGCAGAGTAACAAACATGTGGAATTGGACCTTGCTAAAACAAATGGCTAGCTGTCGAGTTTGTCACCCAAACACCCTCAAAATTTTCTACCTGATAATTTTGTCATGTTGAGGGATCATTACTATTCTGACTAGAGGTGTCAAAGTGCACTTCACCACGAGTTAGGTTAAAAGTGAATTGAGCCGGTTGACTTACTTTTTGTGAACTAGAAAAATATCGATTCGGCTCGACCCACCACTGGTTGATAGGTTAAGTGGGTTGGTTCACCTATTTTAAAAAATAATAAAAAAGCCAAAAAAAAATAGAAAAATGGAAACAATAGCACAAAATAAGTTAAAAAATAAAAAGTGAGTTAATCCACCTCAACCCGGTTCAAACTCGCTTTGGCTCGCAGGTTAAGTAGGTTGATCCGCAAAAATGTGAAGCTATTTTTTACCAGCGCAACCCACCCGGGAGCCGGGTTAGCTCACTGGTCTGAACCCATATTAACACCTCTAATTTTGACTTACATGGGATTGAACATACTTTATACATTCTAACGTCTTTAATTGGGTTGACTTTAGGGGGTGAGTCGGTAAGGATCATTGAGTATAGGCATATTATAATTAACGGTTTGGATCACTTACCTCTAACCTGCT
Source organism: Sesbania bispinosa (assembly GCA_026901365.1). NCBI lineage: Eukaryota > Viridiplantae > Streptophyta > Magnoliopsida > Fabales > Fabaceae > Sesbania > Sesbania bispinosa. Next base: position 400,830 of record QLOH01000077.1, on the reverse strand, counting down.
CATTAAAATGAGGAATTAAATTTAACATTTTACAAAGTGGTATTTACAACATTTGATTAAATGTATATATTCATATAATGATTTCTTTCACTTGGCATTTCATTGTTTTGGTAAGATCCTTCGCTTAGATGTGGCACCACCAGAGAGTTCAGAGAAAGAAGACGGAGAACAGGGAATGTGAAGTAGTCACCTTAATTGTTGCACGTGTAATAGAAACAAAAGCCTTGACCCTAATATCTGGATGACATGATTTAGGGAACAATGTCAGTTACCAACTACGCCATGTGTTGTGTAATTTGATTTCCTAATGTTTGTATTATGACAATAGTGGCATCTCCTCTGTCGTCTTCATACATCTCGGCGATCCTACTCGCTCATTTTGACAACGAATTGAAGTGTTGAATTCAAAGCACACAACTAATCACTTACGGGTTGCTTGTTAAAGTCTTCGTCACAACAATGGCACCAAAGACGCCTTCCTCAGCGTTTGCAGTTACAGAGGCGGACTTCAATTGGGTAAGGTCAGTTTTGGGTCAGACAAGCGTAATTTGAAGCAAATTGTATGAAGAAAAACCTGGGTTGTTCCATATTGTATGGATGCTTGAGTTCAAAGAAATAGCTATTTGAACCTCCCATTTTTTCTAACCACACCATCATATTCTGTTAATGAAAGCACAAACTATTTTGGAAATTCAATTTCCAATTCCGGAACACAACATAAAAATATGTTCTAGAAATTGAATTTTCGGTATACAACTCAAAATTGTCTTACATAATAGAAAAATTATGATACGACTCTAAATTTCTTTTGTTGGAGTTTAGCGACGAGATTTTTCTGTTTCTAACTCCAGAAATTTTGTAATTTAATTTCCGAAACACAATTTTTTAAGTTATGTTTTGAAATTTTAATTTTTGGAATTCAATTTCGGTAAACAATTCTCAGTTATATATCATAAATTGAATTTCTGGAACTCAATTTTGGAAAATTATGTTATGAAAATTCAATTTCTGGTAGATAAAAAGTTAAAAAAAATTTTAGTAAAAGCAATAAAATAAAAGGGTGGTGTGACTAGCATAAAAAAGGTGATGTGGATAGCAATTCCCCGAGTTCAATGGATCTCAGGTTAGGCAGTTAATTGGGACTACGAGTGGGTTATTGCGGGTTGGGCTTTTATTCGGTTTAGTTGGTCGTATCGGATTATTTTGCCTTTTCAATATTTTAGCACCAATTTTTGGGTTAAATTTCTTTAATCTTAAATCATAACATTAACTTTTGCATTGGGTTGCTTAAAATTTTAATTAAAATACCCCAAAGGTCTGGTTCGTAAGTTAAATTATCAATAACTAATTAAAATAAAGGTAATAATAAAAATCAACAACATTAACTGAATAATTAACGATATTAACAAAACAACAATGAACTTTGGTCGAAAATCAGATAATTCCAATGTCTAAAATCGTCCTTTAAAACCACTCGATCGCGGCCACTGTCGCACACGGTCTTCCACTATGTCGTTGCAACCTAAAGTCATTGTCTTAATTCACCCACTGCTTTTGTCTTCTTCTATCTTGAAGCCACTACTTCTTACCACTCAGCGAGTAAAAACCTAACATGAACCAAGAGAAACAAAATCAAGCTAACAAGCACGGCTTCTCACAACACACGAGTTGTTGACTAACATTAACAACTACTTTCGCTCTCATTCTATGCCTCCCCCTCCCTCTTTCTAAGTCTTCCTTATCTCTCCCCACTGAACCAAATTGTAAAACCCTTAATACCTGTAGTGCATCTTATTTTTTCAACCAATTTCATAAACTTTATTACTGAATACAGTGACTTTATGTCATTTTACTTGTTTATTTGATAAAACAGACAAAGTAACCTTTTTCACTAAAAAAGTTACATGTCGTGCAATGATGTTCATAATCAAATATTAATGCCCAATTTAATATACCCTTAATTCTCCTTCCTTAATAATGAATGCATATATTGAAATTGTTTTCCGAAAGAAGAGTAAAGGTGTTAGAATCCTTTGTTCATGATCTTTTACAACATGAAATGTCATGTGCTATACGTGATCTTGTAAACTTTTATAGCATGAACAAAGGATTCTAAAACTTTTCCTCCTCTTTAAGGAAGCATTTTCAATCTATGTATTTATTATTAGGGAAGAAATATTAGTGGTATAATAAATTTAGCATTAATGTTTGATTATGAATATCGCTGCACGACGTGTGACCTTTTAATGAAAGAGGTTACTTTTTCTTTCTTATCAAATAAACAACTAAAATGACATAAAGTCAATCCATCCAATATTAAAGTTTATGAAATTGTTTGAAAAAAATAAAATATTCTACAATTATTAAGGGGACTGGCTATGTGGTTCAAATGGTGAGAGATGAGGGGGATTTTAATGAAATGAGGGTGGGGAAGGGATAAAATGAAAGCAAAACTAAAATTTCCTCATTTGTTTTGATTGAAATTGATTTATGATTATACTCTTATAAAAGGTAAAGGAAAGAAAGTAGTACATACCTTGACTAATATGACTTAAATTGTTGTGAAGATGCTATGAAACTAAGGTTTGCAAGATGTGAAAGCAAAGAAGCTTGAAGTAATATTGGTAAAAAAAAGGAATTGTTAGGTTTACTATATGTAAGGAAAACTTTTAAATTGAAAAACAAAATGATGGATAGTTTAGTGAGATCTATAAATTTTTAGTTATTTTGTCTCCTCACAGAAGCCTTTAATTTTAGACAAAAGGCAAATTATGGAGGTTATAGGTTTACACCTTTTCTAACCAGAGGCCAAGAAATGACTCATACAAACTAGTAACTTGTCATAAAGGTTCAATAATTCACAACAAAAAAATCGTCATTTCAATATCATTGTAAGTTATCTTTGCTCCAATGTAAAATTCATTTAAAAATCTCACTAATAACAAATAATCATTTTAATTTTTTTAACATTCACCACAAAATCAAAAACAACTTCCTTAGGTGCCGTTTGGGGTGGTTGCCAGTTTTTGGTTTTTGGCTTCGAAATCCAAATTTAAAAACAAAACGTGTTTGGGTAAAATGGGGTTGAAATGGTTTTTACACAAATTTCAAAACTAATTTCCCCCACTTTTCAAAACAAAAAAAATATGGTTTTGCGTTTTTAGTTTTTAGTTTCTGTCACAGTGGCGACCTAACTCTTCTTCTACCATTTCATTCTCACAAGTCGTGACCTAATCTGCGATTACCACTTCTCATATCTCTTTGTTCGACGAAACTACCAGCGGGTTTTTTTTTCTTTTCTCTGCCACTTCTAGGTTTTACATCTGGGTGATGATTTTTTAGAGTGATGTGGGGTGCAGGTGAGGCTGCGTGAGGGCAGAGAAGGAAGCAACGAAGAGACAAGCATCTCACCACATCAGGAAGAAGAGATCACGGTAATTGCTCATTTCATCTATGCCCCTTTTGTTAGTTACTATTATAGCCTCATTGACAATAGTCGCTCACTTGCTCTTCCTCCGCGTCTCGCATTCGCTCAAATAGATCCAAATAATTTCTGATTCTAAAATAAATAAACCAAGAACAACCCGAATTGAATAAACCAAGAACCAAGATCCAAATAAACCAAGAACCAAGAGTAGTAGGGACCTTATGGATTTTTGTTTTAGGGCCACGAGTAGTAGCATACAACCATCATTATTCAATGCTCACTAGTATTTTTCTTTATTAAATAGAGAGGCAATGATACAAATAACTTGTATAGGAAATGATACTGACTTTAATTGCTAGCTGACCTCAACGGTGCGCACTCATCACATGCTAATAGTAATCTTGGGTACTCTTTGTGCCTTGGCTGGTAGTGTCTCTTCTGTGTAAGCTCTCTATGCCTTGGCTCGTAGCGTCTCTTTGTGCCACAATCTTAATAGTAAGCATGTTTTAGGAAGTTGGTATATAAATGCTTGACATATGTGTTTGTAGGTAAATAAATGCTTGACATGTGTGTTTGTAGGCTTTTGAAAAAAAGATTGTGGCACAGGCTTTTGTAGGCTTTTGAATTATCCTAATATAAATGGGGTTTCCTTTTTGTCATGTAACATAAGTGCCTTTTTCATATAACCAAAGTTCTGGTTTAGGAAGGGATGTCTATTTTAGGATGGGATGATATAATATTATAGTATAGTCTGAATGTTTCAGAAGAAGAGTCTAAGTTCAATCACTTTCAATTGATTTAAAATTGAAGGAATTTACCAAGTGAGAGAGAGGGTATGTTAGTTGAGGTCAGCTAACAATGTATTTGAAGGAATTCCACCTCTAAATACATTGTAAGATTTCAAAACCCTGATATTCTGTTTCATTGGCTATTAGACTATGCTTTCCTTATGCTAGTTATATTCAGTTTGGTGTCAAGTATAATCATTCTAAAATAGTCGCATCCTTTTATACCAAGGTTGATTTGGCTGTTAGCTGTTGTACGGTGGTCACAGTAATGTTCTCTTTTTGTTGTTAGTTGTTGCCTTCTTCATCTTGTTCTTTTTCTTGTTTAATTTGACTAGGCTTTACTCATTACTTTATTATTGTATTGTTTTACTATATTAATGAGTGCTTTATTAGATGGAAAATGAGAATGAAGTTATTGAAGATGAGGTGGTTGAAATTACACTATCTAAAAAAGAAATTTGGCCTGATGATGTCGAATCCTATTTTATACTTTGTTGAAAATGGAGACTGGAATAGGGTATAATGCAACAACTGGACAACTTAGTGCCACAGATGATCAATGGAAGAAGCTATGTGAGGTATGTTTCAATATGATATTCTATTAATATGTTACATTATTAGAATAATATTTTACAATTAATTAATGGTGTAATTTATGTTTTTTCAGAAGTATAAAGTTTGCAAAGCAATTTAAGAAGAAAGGTTGCATGAATTATGACAAATTAAGTGTCATTTTTGGGGACACTACTGCCTCTGGTGCAAATCAGCATCCTTCTACCAAAATCCCTTCAATTAGTGATGATGATGAGAGTGATGGCGACAATAATGAGGAGGAAGATAGTCATCCATCAAGAAAGAAAACTAACAAGAAAAGGAAAGGAATAGAAGATGTTCAAGTTGCATTTGCTAATGCTTTAACAACTTTGGGAGAAACTCAAAAGAAGAAGATTGAAATTTTGGAGAAGATGAGTTCAAACAATGTCACGGGATCATCTTCCAATGCTACAAGGGGAGTAGGTGGGCAGGTGAATGTGCAAGATAAGGAGTCACTAATAACTTGTTTAACGGTCCTTCAAGGACTTGAAGACATTGATGGTGCTTCTTTTGCAAAGGCTGTGAACTTACTTAAGGAAGATCCTTTATGGAGAGATGTCTTTGTGACATTATCAGATGAGCGGAAAAAAGATTGGGTCCTTAATCTTATTTAGCAGATCTTAATATTTGTTGTTCTAATTTCTTTGTTTAATGTTGTTGGAACTTTGAGTTTTTATGTTCATGTTTGAATTATGAAATGTAATATTTTTCTATTCCACGTCTATGAACCTAATAGCATGAATATTTGGATTTATGAATGCTATTTATTTATGGTATCATTTGGTGTTTGAATACTTTGCAATTCATATTTGTTCATGTTTTTCATGACAAAAGTTGTCAACTTGCAGGATAGTTGTGATGGATATGATCATGAGGAACCTGATAGATGATTCTGATGAAGAAGAACTTCTAAATATTGCGTGTCTTTATCTCAACTTCGAATATAATACTCTGCTTAAGCCAATACCTCAACCACAAAGGACTTCAAAATTGACAGGACATGAATGGGTGGTTGAAATATTGAATAGTCATCCAATGAATTGTTATGAAACATTTCGAATGACATCATCCCAATTTATTAAGTTCTATGAGTTGTTAAAAGAAAGGAAAAATTTGAAAGATACTAGGTTCGTGACTGTTCAAGAGCAGGTTGCAATATTTCTATTCATTATATGTCAGACAGTGCGGACTAGATTTGCAGGTGATCGATTCCAACATTCAGTAGAAACTATTCACAGGCACTTCAAGAGAGTCTTAAAAGTTGTTTGCTCTCTTTCCAAGGATTTTCTTATTCCTCCTTCTTTTGATGAAACTGCTCCGGAGATACAATTCAATCCAAGATATTATCCGTTTTTCAAGGTATTTTCATTAAATTATGTTTCAATATATTGACATATTACTTCTTATTTTTACTATCAAATGTCATTAGCAATTTTTTTTATTAAAGAATTGTGTAGGAGCTATTGATGGCACCCATATTTCAGCATGCATACCCAAAGATGAGCAAATTCCATATTGTGGGAGAAAATTGGAGCCGACCATTAATGTGATGTGTTGTTGCTCTTTTGATATGAAGTTCACATTTGCCATGGTTGGATGGGAAGTGATATGAACCTTAAGGTTCTATTTTGCATGGATCTTAGAAAATTCTGAATAAAAGAACACTTTTCTTGACAAACACTTTTTCTTTCTAATCTTTGCAATATTTTTCTTTTCTTTTCTTTTGCTATATTCTTTCTTTTTCTCCTTTCTTTTCTTTTTCTTTCTTTGACTTTCTATCACCAAATAAAATTAAATAGATGGAAAAATAGTGAAAACCTTTGCCAAAATGAAATTCAACCCTTAGAAAAACTTGAAGAATAATTCACATACAATTCAAGTATTACGTATAGGAAAAATAGGTTTTGATCAAAATAGAAAATGTAGAAGAAATAGAATAGATAGATGGTGGACGTCACACTTTCAAGACTTGAAAGATAAGTCCTTGAAGATACACACACAAAGGTAAAGAACCTTTGATAATCTTCAACTCTTGACTAGCAAGAAATTTAGAGAAAATCACTTTCACTAAAGAGAAAATCACTTTCACTTATATTGATAAACTTGGCATAAAACATCTAACTTTTCTTGCATGCATGAAGCATGTATTTATAGAGTTTACAAGGTGAAATAGGTTCATGCAATCAGCTGCACCTTCACGCCCAAATTACTCCCAAAAATACCCCTCATACATATCCCAAGCAACCCTAATTAAAACTACTACAAATTAAATTAATTTAAGAGATAAATTAAGCTAATAAACTGGGCCTAAACTAGCTTAGATGGCTGCAAATTCCAGCCAGCATTTTAGGCACATGTGGCTGCATTATTCCTTGACTTATAACCACCAAACATGGATTAAAGTAGCTAATGAATCAGCCAATAAGTGGCCGCATGTAACAACCCCAATTCATCAAGTTTTCATTCAATTTGTAACCTTCCTCTTCATGATGTTGGCCGCCACTTTGATGGCTATTCACTCCCCAATTTACTTCCTTGTTGGCACCTATTTGATGACTCTTTATTCAGCCAATTCAAGCACATGCTAGCCGCACATTGATGGCATATAACTCAACCATTCTATCACATGTTGGCCGCAACCTTTGGCTAGCTAAAGGGTCTCCATGTAGCTTAAAAAATGTCCAGGTTCAGCCGTACCTAGCAAGCTTCTTCCAACGGCTAGTAGACAAGGTTTTAATGCAATTAAACAACATTATAACCTTGTTTTGTAACCACCAGAAATTTATTCCCTTGTCTTTGTAACTTCCCTAACTTTATTGAAAGCAATTAAACATAATAACTCAACAAAACTTGCATGAGTTGGCCGCCCACATGGCAACCTCCATGGCACATAATTGGTCCTCAACTTGCAGTTGCCAAGGCAACTGTATCTCCATCATTGGCTTCATCCTCTTCAACTTGAGTGCAATAAATGAACTGGTTAGTTCCATTAATGCTCTTGGTGACTTGAAGTTGTGCAGCATTGATTGCAAGCTGTAGAACCTCCTTTTCCTTCCTTGCTTGCGCCCCTGTCATGATTCCCCCTACTCTTTTGACTGCTTGATTGATGTCCTCATCAGGAAGGAACAACAAATGATTCAAGAATTTTTTTAGAAACCATTCATAATGCTGAGAATCATTTCCCTATTCCTCTTGAGGGTAAATATTATCTAGTAGACTCTGGATATGCTAATATGCCTGGATTTCTTTCAGCATATCGTGGAGAACGATATCATTTTCGTGATTATAGAGGCCAAAGGGAACCCCAAGGTCCAGAAGAGTTATTCAATTATATGCATTCTTCTTTACGTAATGTCATTGAAAGATGTTTTGGTGTTTTGAAAGCACGTTTTCCTATTCTCAAATCCATGTTGCCATATGCTGTGAAAAGGCAAAAATATATACCACTTGCATGTTGTGTTGTTCACAATTTCATTAAAATGGACATGCAAAATGATCCTATATTTACACGGTATGCTGATGAAAATGTTGAGTTAGAAGCTGAAGAAACAAATCAAAACCATGCTACAGAGGGATATGTACTTCCACAGGTGACTACAACAGATATTCGTCAAATGATTGCATTTCGAGATCGATTGGCTCAACGCTTATGGAATGCAACTGATAGGACTTAAACTTTTTTTTTACAGTTATGTCTTTTTTTTAATTTCTATCTTTATTAATATTTCTCATTTGTAATGTCTACTTATTATGGAGTGGAAAAATATGGATTATGGAATTATTATTAATGTTGCTATTATTGTTATTAATTTTAATTTTATTTTTATTATTAGTGCTAATGTAAAATTTTTTAAACATGATTTATGGAAAAAAAATTTCATGTAAATAGAACTGAAAATCGAAATTAAAAACTGAAATTGAAAACCATAAAACTGAAACTGAAAACTGGTTTTGGTTTTTAAAATTTTTAAAACTGAAAACTGAAAACCACCCCAAATGACCCCTTAAACTGTTAGCCACTCTACTTGAAGGATAAATGGGAAAGTCCAATTTATCTCAATCACATGTATACACCAAGAGGAAACAAAATAAATCATTATTAAAACGCTAAAAAAAACCTCAAAATCATGCCCAACTCAAAAACAGTAAAGTAGAGCACAAGTGAATTTTGAGAATGAAAGAAGTTAAAGGGGGCCTTGATACACACTAGTTGGTGCCCTATGTTTATTGTGTCACGAACAGGGATCCTTATCTTAAAAACTAGTTACATACAATTAATAAATTTAACATCAGAAAACATATAGCACATGTGTTTTTTCCTTTAAAAAGAGAAGCTAGCAGAAATAAGCACTTAATTATTATTAATTGTTCATAATTTCTGTGTGAATCAGAAAAATAGTCATTAATATCATATTCTTCCAAGGTTTACATCAAATCTACCTGTGACTGGACTTGAGCTACACATATACTATAATGGGAAACAAAACTAAATTCTTTGTTCTATGGTAAAAAATGTACAATTAAAAACATAATCTTCAGTTTGAGAACTAATTTTAACCAGGAAAAAATGTACAATATGAGATGTGAAGTACTCACATTATAAGCTCAACAAGTCTGGCATAAACACCACCTTCAATTATAGCTTGAATTTTTGTCATTTGTACCATCAGAAAGATAGGAAAGTGCCCAACAAGCATAAGTCAAGACCTCTTCATCATTTGAATGGATAAGACGGGCAAGAGTAGGAAGTGCATGTTTAACCTGTGAAAAAAACAAAGTAAATTGCATAATCTGTAAAATATAAAATAATAGCAGGTAATGGGAGACAAACAGAAAACCAAATTTTATAACCTTAATCATATCTTCGCAGGCTAGAATCAAATTGGGAGAAAAAAAAACAACGGGGTTGGTTCAAGTGGTATATGTTTGTTTGCCTTTAAACAAGATCTCAGGTTTTGAAAAAAATCCCCGCTGGGAGAGCTAACCTCACCATGATGTGAATGTTCCCGACTCCCCTAGAGAATACCTATAGTTTAAAAAAAAATGGGAGAAAAAAAAAAAAGAGACATGGACACGGAACAAATTGCACTATTCCTAACACACATTTGATTCCCTTAGAAATACTCAAATAACATAGGAAGCAAAACATGGCAAAACAAACTGAAGGAAGTTCAAAGACCCCAATTGGAGAAACTAGACCATGGTACCCCAGAAAACTTGGCATGCTGAGGAAGAGACTCATCTGGAAGCATCACCCTCACAATCATCCCCTGTCCCTTCTGGCAGTGCCTTGATGCACCACTGATGAAGTAGTAAGTCCCTGAGGCTGACTGATCCAGCATGCATTCAGTGAATAGTACCTGCAAAAGAATAACCATAATTATAGTTTACATTTGGTATGAATTCCAGCAAGCTCAAATGATTCAAAACATCACTATATTTTTTTCCATTTTTTTATTTGAACCAAAGCAGCATAAAAATCATATCCACTTTTCTCATTCAATTCTTAAGTAATCCTATAGCACCCTGCTTCCCTCATGACATGCAAATTAAATGAAGTAAAAACACCCTTCATTTTATATAATTAAGATACTTTAAACAAAAACTGACAATACTCAACAATCATTTAACTACTGACTCATTAGTTTTCATACTATGTGTTAATATAATGAGTAATTCATAAATATGCTAATTCATGACCTATCTAAAGTGTAAAATATAAACTATAATCTCAAATATATACTTTCAAGGTTCTAACCTCAGCATGCATGGGCCTATTATTGAAAATAGTCTCCAGAAGCATCATGGTCAAAGAGTATCAAATATCTTGATGTTATACACAGCTCCAAATCCAATTCTTGCTTCTTTATAGCATTCCAATATCTGTACATGGTAAGATTGGTTTTAGAAGGAAATGGGAAAGTAAATGGAAACATTAAATTTGGATTAAAAAAGAGAGTGCATTGATATTCAACTTTGGTACTGTTTCAAGAAAATTATAAACAAGGCTATCAAGTAACATTAAGGGGGAAAAAATCTGGACACTACATGGGTGACAATGTTAGAAACTCACTTTATATTAATTTCTGAAGTGTTGGCTTCTGTCATGTTATATTATGCAATCTATCTATAAATTTTCTGCATCTCCTGCAAAACTTTCCATCTGTAACGATATTTTTATACAAACAAAGCAAGCATTAGATTGGAAAATAAAACTTAAAGATTTTAGAAAAGATATGGTCTCAATAGCTAGCAAAAGTGCATCAAATTAGAAATATACACAGAAAGAGGAATAATCTAGTAACTATATATTTTCTAAAGCAGTCCTAAATAAATTTTTTTTTAAAAAAACAAATATATATGCATATATACAAAATCATCATTAAAACGTGTCACCCCAACACAGACAAAGGACTAAGGCACAATGTCCAACGTAGTTTCACTCACATAAAGCTAAACCACTCCTTTCCTTAATCCATCACCATATAATACATTATTGGCTTAAATACATTTTTGGTCCCTAAACTTTTGTAAATGGGTGATTTTGGTCCTCTTAGTTTTAATTGCTCAATTTTGGTCCCTCTTCTTTAAAAATTGAACAAATCTAATCCTACTGTTAGCCTTCCATTCAAAATTTAGCAGGGTTTACTAACATGGATTTAAGTTTGTGACGTGTAAACTATCACATCACAAATATTATTATTTAATTTTATCTCTTAATTTTTTAAATGAAAAATCAGAAAATAAAATCAGATTCAGCATAATTTAATACAATGAGAAAACAAAATCAAAAAGCAAAATCTTACTATTACACTCCAATTTCCTCAAAAACAATAAAACAAATACAAGTCCTAAAACTAAAACAATTGCAAGTATGCTTCAAGCCATTAACCAAGCGAACTGAAATCTCATTCGGGTATGAAATGAAATTTAAAATGAAATCGAAAGCGAACTGAAATCTGCAAGCTCTGATTTTTCGTTTAAAATATTAAGAGATAAAATTAAATAATAATTTTTGTCATGTGATAGTTTACATGTCACAAAATTAAATCCATGTTAGTAAACTCTGCTAAATATTTAATGGGAGGCTAATGGTACGATTAGATTTGTTCAATTTTTAAAGAAGAAGGACCAAAATTGAGCAATTAAAACTAGGGGGACCAAAATCACCCATTTACAAAAGTATAGGGATCAAAATTGAACAATTAAAACTAAGGAGACCAAAATCACCCATTTACAAAAATTTAGGGACCAAAAATGTATTTAAGCCCTACATTATTTATAAAGAACAAAACTTTGTTAAGTAGCACTTCCGTTAAAATAACTAAAAAAACATTCACTTCCACTTTTCTCCACTTCTATTTATCACCCCACAACGAAAAAATCATATTTTTCATGTTAAGAGGTATTGCACATAAATGACCATCAAACAAATCCAATTCATCATCCAGCCCCCCAATATTGACAACTGAAACAAACACACCAAGGTTCCCACTCCCAAAATCCTGTTAGTCCAAGACTCCTTAATTCCCACATGTCAATCCTAAATTAGGAGCCTCATCATCCAACAAAATTTCATTCACATCAACTTTGAAGCGGCTACTCCTCTCCTATTTGGAACGCACTAATACATAGCAACCCTCCCCAACCCCGAAAAAAAAAAAGCAACGTAGTAAGAGGTATTTTCCTAATAAACCAACAGAATAAATAAATATTTAAACAAAATAAATAAACAAGTCCATCATAGTCCAGATTGAAGGCAATTGATTTTTGATGCAGTCACTGTCAACAAATCTGGACCCTTCGATGAAGATCAGATGGCTCAAATGTCGAAATGTGTTATCAGTTCAAAACATCATCTCGGCATCTGAGCTATTGGATCTTCACCGAATAGCCTAGATTTGCTGACTGTAGTGACTGCACCGACGGTCGACTGTAGCAAATCCGATCACATCATGGTACGAATCCGGATTGACTGCAATCGAATTTTGATGCAGTCACTACAGTCAACAAATCAAGATCCTCCGATGAAGATTGGACGACTCAAATGTCGAGATATGTTATCGGGTTCAAAAGACTATCTCGACATCTGAGCCATCTGATCTTCATCGAACAGCCCGGATAGTCAAATTTTGATGCAGTCACTGCAGCCAACAAATCTAGACCCTCCGATGAAGATTGGATGACTCAAATGTCGAGATGTATTAACATGTTCAAAACATCATCTCGGCATTTGAGTCATCTAATCTTCATAAGAAGACTCAGATTTGTTGACTGTAGTGACTGCACCAACAGTCTACTGCAGCAAATTCGATTTCATCATGGTATGAACCTAGATTGACTACAGTCGACTTTTGATCTAGTCATTGCAACCAATAAATCTAGACCCTCCGATGAAGATTAGACGACTCAAATGTCGATATGTGTTATCAGGGTTCAAAACACCATCTCGACACCTCAGCCATCCAATCTTCATTGGACGACCCAAATTTATTGACTGTTAGTGACTGCAATAAGGTCTAGAGAGCAGATCTAGGGTTATGCATTAAGATATGGTTTTGAAAATTTTACCATTATTTAAAACTCACAGAGATTTGCATGTTTGCAAAGTCTGGGGACATAGATTCCACTCAGCTGATCTTTTGAGAGATTGAGAACCAATTTAACATTAGTTTTCTCTTAGTACACAAAAAACAACAATTACAGGGAAAACAAAACACCATATTTCCTAGTCAATCTCAGCAACATTCAAAATATCAAGTTTGCATTTCATCACGTAAAATTACTGTAAATCGAAATTAAAATACCTTTTGCAGTATAACTTTCTTTTGATGAATTGCAAGACTTAATTACGTACGGAAGGGAATTCCTGAAATGAAAAGGTTTTCTTTATTAAAATTTTACTTGAGAGTGGCTTTACAAGTCAAAGAACCAGAGAAATGCAAGTTCATGATAATTGAAATTTAAACCATTAAGTTCAAAATATATGTAGAAAAAAGCATTATGTAATATATATATATATATATATATATATATATATATTAAAACCTCTATATCAATGTTTCAAAACTTCTAAATATTGAAAACTAAATATGAAACACATAAATGAAAACTTTACCTTTTTAATATAATTGGTGATCTCTAATCCTTTGTTCATTTTCCTTTCATCTAATTTCAGTGGTTCCATTGTTATCCTCAATTATCCAAATCAACTATAAAAAAGTAAAGTGAGAACATTCCAAGTTAATGAAGAGAATAAATCCGTTTGAGAAAAAAAATATTCGAAATATTATTCACTTATTATTATTCACGGTTTTTTAACATAAATAATAAAATTGTGAAAATATATTTAAATTTAAAAGCAGATTTGTTTCCCAGAGAAACCTAATAAATAAATTTCTGAGAGTGAAAAATCACAATAAAAGACACAAAATTAGAATCAAAGAATATGATAATTGAAAAGGCACGAAAATGAAGAAAATAACAATTGAAGGATTTAAAAACCTCTTCATAATTAGAAAACATAGCAACTTGAACAAAACATAATCCAAATAAACTGCAAAATATTAGAAAAATGCATATCTAGATAGAAGTATAGAAAAAAAATCGTAAAATCATGCGAAAAATAGATTAGAATTTGAGTATGTAGCAAAATGAAAGATAATCGCAGAATCATAGAATAAGTTTGAAAACTTCTTCAACAATGTTGGAGACAATTTTTTTTAAAGAATAAAAGCAAATTCATATCGCAGACATATGGGAGATTAGAAACCCTTACTCTTCTCAAAGTGTAATTGGCAAAGGAGGAGCCTTTTTCGTCCATCACTAAATCAGTCGCAAATGTGGGAAATCTGAGAGAAAAGTGAAAGAAGGAAGTGGAAAGAAGAAAAAATGAAAAAAATAGATTGAGAGAGAAAGAGGAAAGGAGAGCCAGAGAAGAAGGATGAATAATAATGAAAGATTTAAAAAACCTCTTCGAAATTAGAAAACAATGTAACTTAAAAAAACAGAATCTAGAGAAACCATAAAATATTAGAAAAATGCACATCCAGGTATAGATATAGAAGAAAATCGTAGAACCATGCGAAAAAATAGATTAGAATTTAAGTATGTAACGAAATGAAAGATAATCGCAGAATCATATAATAAGTCCGAAAATTTCTTCAACGGTTATGGAGACAATATATTTTTTTTAAAAGAATAGAAGCAAATTCATATCGAAAACAGGGGGATTAGAAACCCTAAATGTTCTTGAAGTGTAATCAGTGAAGGAGGAGCCTTTTTTCATCCAACACTAAATCGGTCATAGCTGTGGGAAATCTGAGAAAAAAACGAAAGAAGGAGGTGGAAAGAAGAAGAAAAGGAAAAAAACATAGATTGAGAGAGAAAAAAGAAGGAAGAGTCAGAGAATAAGGGTGAACAACAATGAAAGAATTAAAAACCTTTTCAAAATTAGAAAACACGACAAGTTGAAAAAAACACAGAATCTAGAGAAACAAAAAATATTTTTAAAAAACACACATTCAGATACATATATAGAAGAAAATCACATAACCATATGAAAAAATAGATGAGAATTTGAGTATGTAATGAAATGAAAGATAATCGCAGAATCATAGAATGAGTCTGAAAACTTCTTCATCGGTGATGGAGATAACATTTTATTTTTTTTTTTAAGAATAGAAGCAAATTCATATCACAAAAAAGGGAGATTAGAAACCCTCATTGTTCTCGAAGTGTAATCGGCAAAGGAGAAGCTTTTTTGTCCAACACTAAACATCAGTTTGGTTTACAGTTGAGTAGAATTGATTCTACAAATGAATGGTTGAGATGAATGATGCACGTTTTTCACTTCAGTCTAACGTATTTAGTAAAGTGTGCATCATCCATCTCAACCATTCATTTCTAGAATCAATTCTACCAAATGCACCCGAAATCAATTTTGCAGAATTGATTTTGAATGGTTGAAAATTTAAACCAAACAAGCATTAAATCGGTCACAGATGTGGGAAATCTGAGATAAAAGCAAAAGAAGGAGGTGGAGTGAAGAAGAGAACGAAAAAAAATTGAGATAGAAAGAAGAAGGGGGAGTCGAAGAAGAATGATTAACAACAGTGAAAGATTTTAAACCCTCTCAAAATTAGAAAACTACAATAACTTGGAAAAAAACATAGAATCCAGAGAAACCACAACGCACATTCAGATACATATATAGAAGAAAACCACAAAACCATGCAGAAAAAATAAATTAGAATTTGTGTATGTAATGAAATGTAATCGGCAAAGGTGAAGCCTTTTTTGTCCAACACTAAACTATTATCTTGGTCTATTTTATTATTTTTTTTAAACCACACGTATCATTTATGGAAGGCAATACTGCTCAAACAAGGAGCATTCATATTATGGTGGGATTAATTCTCCCAGCGGGGATATTTTTCATCCACAAGACTCGAACTCGAGATTTTATTTAAAGAGAATCATGTACCACTTGAACAAACCTCGTTGATCTAGGTCTATTTTATTTATTATTATATTAAATATACTATTTAATGTTATTGTTCTCGCAAATTTCACTTAGTATATTATATTAAATATAGCATTTAATATTACTACATTCACAAGTATATTTTACTAATATAAATAGATAGATAGGACTATTGTATAATATTAAATATAATATTTAATGTTATTGTTTTAACGTATTTTACATATTGTCTTATATTAAATGTAGCAGTTAATATTATTATATTAAAGTCTATTTTACTTATTTATATATATATATATATATAGATTTATTATTATATAATATTAAATATGATATTTAATATTATTCTTCAGGTATATTTTATTTATTATAATATTAAATATATGATTCAATGTTTATGGCCTATTTTACATATTATATTAGATATCATATTTAATATTATTATTTTTAAGTCTATTTTGTTTAAATAGATAGATTTATTTTATTAAATATTAATATTTAATATAGTATTTAATGCTTTCAATCTATTTTACTTTTTATTATATTAAATTAAATATAACATTTAATGTTCTTATTCAAGTCTATTTCAATTATATAGATAAATTATTAATATTACAATATTAAATATAGTATTTAATGCTATAATATTCAAGTCTATTTTAACATATATAAATTTGTTATATTAAATATAGTATTTAAACTATTGTCTAGGTCTATTTTTTTTTTTTGTTTTAAACCACAAGTATTCTCTACGGGAGACAATTCTGCTTGAACCGGGAACATTCACATTATGGTGGGGCTAGCTCTCCCAAAGTGGGGATATTTTTCATCCACAAGACTCGAACTCGAGACTTTATTTGAAGGGAATCAAACATGTACGACTTGAACTAGCCTCATTGATCTAGGTCTATTTTATTTATTATTATATTAAATATACTATTTAATGCTATTAATCTGACAAATTTCACTCAGTATATTATATTAAATATAGCATTTAATATTACTACATTCTAGTATATTTTACTAATATAAATAGATATATAGATAGATAGGACTATTGTATAATATTAAATATAGTATTAATGTTATTGTTTTAGCCTATTTTACACATTATATTATATTAAACGTAGCAGTTAATATTATTATATTAAAGTCTATTTTACTTATATATATTGTGAATACCCAATTTTATCCGGGCTAATTTTTATTTTAATTTCAATTTTTGTTTGAATTTAGTTTGTAAATAATTCTTGAAATAAAAAATAATAATAAAAAGAAAAAAAAAGTTGCAATTTCAGTTTTAAAAATATTTAAAATTGTTTTTGTTAAAATAGAAAATATAAAAAATCAGAAAAATAAATTCTGAAAATTTTAGAATACAAAAATTCAAAAAAATAATAAATCTGAAAATAAATAAAACATATAAAATAAAATCAAAAAAATAAAATAACAGATTGTTAAAAAGATAATGGATAGATGAGTTGAGGAAAAGTTTGTTGAGATTAGGGGATAATGGGAGAGAGTATAGGCATTTGTTGCAGATTATATGGAGAAGAAATAGGAATAATGGGAGTGGGGTAGTTACATTTTCAGCTCTATAAAAAAGAATTGAGTTACAGTGAAGGGACGGTTACACAACAAAAATCAAAGTTCTCAAATTCACAGTAATTGAGAAAGGCACAAAACAGAGGAGAAACAGAGAGAAAAAAACTCACGGTCAAGGGAAAGAGGGAGCTTGAAAACAAAACACACACAGGAAGCTTACAATAAGAAAAAGTAAAAGGGACACAAAAAGGGGGCAAGGTGAAACAAAGAAGGATAATCCACCAGGTTCTTTTTTTTTCTTTGCACTTCACTTCTTGGCTTTATTTTATATCTCCCTTTTGTTTGATTCTTATACATTGATGAGTCTGCAATCTAAATGTAATTCCTACCATGTACATGATTGAACTACTCATTTGTGGGAGATTTAAAAAAGGATTTAACACAAATAAAATGTCCAATTTACAGAAATAAAAGAAAGGTAGAAGTGTAGGCTGCCACAATTACTGTCCATCTTCCCCAATGTGAATTCTGAAATTGAACAACAGAGTAGGATGGGAAATTTCATGATTTAGAAGAGTGAGCAATAAGAGAGATTAAAGAAAGGAAAGTCAGATAACCCACCTTACTCCAGAGCACCTCCTTTTCCATTGTTTCAAACCGCCATCTCCAGACCCTCACCACTGTAGCCGTTGCACTGCCGCGCGCCGCCGTCTAGCCATTGCAGAAATCCGTCCGCTGTGTGCAGGTCCCCGGAACAGCAGCAGTCATAAGCTTCTCCTTCTTCCTTCCCCACCGAGACCAGAGACAGCAACCCCTTCCTCCTCTGCGCGCGGCTGCCTTACCCCACCTCTTCCGCGTGCGACGCGCCTCCAACCACTCCAACCGCCGCGCGCGGCGGCCGCGTCCAGTCCTCGTCCGGTAGCCGTCGAGCTCCCTTGGCCGTCGCCCCTCTTCTTCCTCTCTCTCTGCCGCCACACCCCTTTCTTTCTTTCCCCCCTTCTATTCTTTCTTTCTTTTCTAAAAACCTAATTCTAATTGTGTGTGTGTGTTTAGGAAGGGGCGTGAGGGTTTCTAAGGAAACCTGATCCCTTCCTCTTTCTCTTTTAAAAATAAAAAAAATAAAAAAAATAATAATAAAAACAATAAAATATATATAATAAAAATAAAAATAATAAATAAAATAAATTTTACATAAATGTAAAATTGCTTTGGTTTCTTTGTTTTTGAGCATGTGTTTTACGTTTTTGAATATTATGTATTTGATTGTACATATTTGTTTATTTTATATCTCTTTGTGAATAAATATTAATTCAAATGCTTTAATAAATTTAGGAGTGTTTTATTTTAATCTATGCAATGACTAAATGGGTTAATTGAGCAGTGGATATTGACTTTAACTTTATTTAGATCATAAGGGTTTATTGAGCAAACCAAGTGTTTGACTTGAACCCCGTGCGTAAATAGGTTATAATAAAATATTTCTTTCCAAAATTAAAAATTCTTTTCAAAATAAAATATTCCTTTTCGAAATTAAAAAAAAAATCCTTTTCAAATCTTAAAAATTCTTTTCAAAATTATAAAAAATAAAAAAATATATACGCAACGACTAATAATATTAATTGAGCAGTGGATGCTGACTTTAATATTATTAAGATCGTAAGGGTCTATTAAACAAACCACGTGTTTGACTTAAACTCCGTGCAAAAATATGTTATAACCAAATATTCCTTTTCAAATCTTAAAAATTCTTTTCAAAATTATAAAAAATCAAAAAAATTTCTTTTTAAAACTAAAAATTTCTTTTCAAAATAAAAATATTCCTTTTCAAAATTAAAAATTTCTTTCCTTTTCAAAATAAAATATTCCTTTTGGAAAGTAAAAATTTTCTTTTCAAAATAAATATTCCTTTTTAAAATTAAAATTTTCTTTTCGAAATAAATATTCCTTTTTAAAATTAAAAATTTCTTTTCAAAATAAAAACAAAATCCTTTTTCAAAATTAGAAATTTCTTTTCAAAATTATAAAAAAATAAAAAAATAAAATTTCGCAACGACTAATAATATTAATTGAGCAGTGGATGCTGACTTTAATATTATTCAGATCGTAAGGGTTTATTAAGCAAACCAAGTGTTTGATTTGAACCCCGTGCAAACAATTTTTTTTTTCTCGAAATTAATCATTTCAAAAATAACAAAAACGAGCCAAAAAATATTTTGCAATTTTTTTTAAGTAAAAATCAATCTTTCAAAAAAAAAACAAAAAAAATCAAATCCAAATCAATCAAACTTTTTTCAGAACTACGTGGCTTTGATTTCCCCATTGCAGCTGGGAATACGTAGGAGCGGGAACCGGCCCCGTCAAGCCCAAATAAATATTTTTCTAAATTTTCCCATAAAAAATAATAATATAAATAAGTTTGTAAATAAAAACAAAAAGATTTTTTTTAAGGGGTAAAATAAATATTTTTCAAAAGTTAACAAATTTGCACAATTAATTAGAGGTAACTGTCTTAGGACGGATGTCGTAGGGTGCTAATACCTTCCCTACGCATAATCGACTCCCGAATCCAAATCTGGTCTTAAAGACCATTTTTTTTTTAAAGGGTTTTTCCGGTATTTTCCCTCCAAAATAAGTATTGGTGGCGACTCCATTGAAAACAATTTTTCGCCGTCCCGTCGTGACCCCGGTTTCGACATATATATATAGAGAGAGAGATTTATTATTATATAATATTAAATATGATACTTAATATTATTGTTCAGGTCTATTTTACTTATTATAATTGTTCTTATAAAGACTATGAAAACCTTACTCAATGGTCAAACATAATTTGGCAGAATAACAACATATAATATTAAATATAGGATTCAATGTTTCTGGCCTATTTTACATATTATATTAGATATAAATATTTAAATCTATTTTCTTTAAATAGATAGATTTATTTTATTAAATATTAATATTTAACATAGTATTTAATGTTATTGTTCAATCTATTTTACTTTTTATTATATTAAACTAAATATAACATTTAATGCTATTATTCAAGTCTACTTCAATTATATAGATAAATTATTAATATTACAATATTAAATATAGTATTTAATGCTATAATATTCAAGTTTATTTTAACATATATAAATTTGTTATATTAAATATAGTATTTAAACTATTGTCTAGGTCTTTTTTTTTTTGTTTAAACTATAAGTATCCTCCATAGGAGACAATTCTGCTCGAGCCGGAAATATCCACATTATGGTGGGGCTAGCTCTCCCAGTGAGGATATTTTCCATCCACAAGACTCGAACTCAAGACTTTGCTTAATTAAATGGAATCAAACATGTACCATTTGAACCAACCCTGTTGGTCTAGGTCTATTTTATTTATTATTATATTAAATATACTATTTAATGCTATTGTTATGCCAAATTTCACTTAGTATATTATATTAAATATAGCATTTAATATTACTATATTCAAGTATATTTTACTAATATAAATAGATAGATAGATAGGAATATTGTATAATATTAAATATAGTATTTAATGCTATTGTTTTGGCATATTTTGATTATTATATTATAATTAAACATAGCAATTAATATTATTACAATAAAGTCTATTTTTTTTATTATTGAAGAAGGCCCAAGAAAAACAATTACACAACTAACACTTGTTTAGGAAAAACAATACCCTGAATATCACAATTAAGAATACTAATTAAGGAAGGGGGACGAACATCTAAAATATGGACATCTAATGGGATAAAGTGACACATACTAGCAGCAACTCTATTACCCTCTTTATAAACATAATTTATTATTACATTCCAATCCCAATATATGACTTCTCTAATATCTCTAATTAATCCATAACAATGATAAGAAGGGTTAGCATCACTTTGCACAAGATCAAGAGCTAGTTTAGAATATAACTCAATGTATAATTTCGAGATATTCAGGCTTCTAGCAAGCTAGATACCATGATAAAGTGCCAACTCTGCTTTCACAGCACTCCAGGCCCAATATTGCAAATAAAATTAACCAGAAAGAAATAAAAAATCTGCCATCTTCATGTCTAAGAAGTCCACCCCAGCAACTTTTATATATATATATATATAGAGAGAGAGAGAGAGATTTATTATTATATAATATTTAATATGATATTTAATATTATTACTCGGGTCTATTTTACTTATTATAATATTAAATATAGAATTCAATGTGTATTTAATGATATTCTTCAGGCCTATTTTACTTAGTATATTATATTAGATATAACATTTAAATTAGTATATTTAAGTCTACTTTATTTAAATAGATAGAATTATTTTATTAAATCCTAATATTTAATATAGTATTTAATGTTATTGTCCGGTCTATTTTACTTTTTATTATATTAAATTAAATATAAGATTTGATGCTACTATTCAAGTCTATTTCAATTATATAGATAAATTATTATTATTATAATATTAAATATAGTATTTAATACTATAATATTTAATGTTATTATATTTAAGTTTATTTTATTTTTATAGATAGATAGATATCAATGTTTTAAAAATCGGACCGGTGAAGCCACTGGTTCACAGTTCAATGGTTGAGTCGGTATAAATTAAATATATATTTTAAATATTATATAAATTTTTAAATAATAAAATAATATAAAACTATAAGAAATTAAGATATATAAAGCTATAAATGAATATAAATAACCTTATTACAAGTCTTAATTATAAGACAAAAAATTAATAATAATTGGTAAAATAATAAGTGTCTATGTGTAATCCTTAAACATATGTTTTTATTTATCTTGAAATATTTTAAATTAAATAAAAAAATAAAATATTTGAAAAATTTGGAGACCAGTTCAACTTGTTTTGAACAAGTTCGATCATTTCTAAAGAGCACGGGCTTTTAGGGTTTAATGGACTAGTTACCAAGCCGATTCCCAATCGACCGGTCCGACTTTCAAAACCATGATAGATAAAGACAAATAGATAAAGTTGGCTAAAAAATCTAATATCACATAATTTTTTTTATAAGCAAAATTATCATTAAAGAGAGCACTAGGAGTGCTCTAACTCGAAATACAAACAAGAACCAAATATCACATAATTTTAATAGTTATAAATTATCTTTGATAAAATATGAATAGAAAATAAATTAATAATTATTCAAATATTATGATTTCAACATTTTTTAGGAGAAATTTATACTAATTTCTTAAAAGTTATTTTTTGTCGGTCTCTAACATGATAAATATTAAATAACAATGTCATTTCCCTCATTTGACCTTCTTGGGAAGCCGGAAACATTATTTTGAAAACCGGACCGGATCGGCCGGTTCAACTGGTCCGACCGGGAACCGGCATGGTAACTGGTCCATTGAACCTTAAAAACCGGTTGAACCGGTCATTTTTTAAAATTTTCAATTTTTTTCAATTTATTTTTAAATTTTTGTTTAATCTTGAATATTTTAAAATAAATAAAGACATATGTTTAAGGATTACACATAAATATCTATTATTTTACCAATTATTATTAATTTTTTGATCTTATAAAACTTATAATAAGGTTATTTATACTAATTTATGACTTTATATATCTTAATTTCTTATACTTTTATGTTATTTTATTATTGAAAAATTTATATAATATTTAAAATATATATTTAGTTTATACCGGTTCGACCACGGTTTAACCATTGAACCTTAAATCAGTGGCTTCACCGATTCAATCACCGGTCCGATTTTTAAAACATTGACCAGAAATATCTCATTTGCTAAAAAAGGCTCAAACCAGGTCCTTTATTTATTAATTAGACAACTTTATGAGTTTCAATAGCTTATATAATACTTTGGTCTTAAATATAAACAAAATTTAATTAATTCATGCTAATTAAAAATATTAGTTTATAATTGAAAATAAAATAAATATATATTAAATAAGAGTATGTAGAAATGCTAGTATTTAATAGGATAAATATTGTTAAATTTTACTTATATTTAAGATCAACAAAATTAAATTTTAATTTACTTATATTTAAGATCGGAGTGGTAATTAATTACTTATAAATATCTTAAATGTTAAGCAAAGACTAGTTTCTTCTTCAAACCTAATGGACAACTTCGTATAATAATCCTTTATGCATGATCTATAAAATTACTTTACACCATTAATAACCACTCAGAGAAAACTTTATTGCTGTTTTATAGATGAAGAAAAATCTGCATTGTTTTTTTTTAAAAAGACATTCAAGCAAAGGGAATTTTTTAGCCATTTAGATTTTTAGCATAACAAAGAATGAAACAAAATGTATAGAATGACCCAATGAAAAAAGAGAGCATGGTCGAATACCATATTCATATATAGAGTATAATTTATAATTATAACCCACTCATTAAAGGGACTTTTAGGGCCCAACCCACACAACCCCCACATAATGCGGGCTAAAACAGGGTTAATTCATGGATCAATCCACATTAATTTTACAAATTTTAAAATTTACTCTTGTAAAATTCTAATTAAAAAAATTCACAAATTCAAACCCTAGTTCCCAAAGAAACCACAACGACATCAACTTCGTGAAAAATTGTTCCTTGTGTTTATATTGTTCAGCGAACCTGCGAGCCACCATTGTTAAAGCTACCATTTTCATCCATCACCGGAGATGGAAGCGAAGCAAACGAGGTGAAGCAAACAAATTCAAAAGAGAGAAGCAGCAAGGGAACCAAGGTTGTCTTTTGATTCTTTCTGCGACTCCTTCTATTATTTTGAAGTGAAGCACCGCTACCAGATGGATCCCTGGTGACCCCCGACAAGAATCCACCAATCTCCGGCGAATCCACGATCTCCTTTTGCTTTACCCTGTCAGAAAGGTAATTGGGGTTGTAGGTTAATTAGCTTGTGCATTTTGCGTTTTTGGGCTTTCACGCTTCCATATTTCTATTTTGGGTTTCTTTATCAGGTAATATTTCAGTTGAGAAAGACAAGATAGTGAGAGGGACACATGTTTCTATTTTGGTTTTGGATGATAACTAAAAAGGGAAATTAGTGTATAATGAATATGATGTGATGATAGTGTAAATTATGAGCTTGTTTATGTGTTTTTTTAGTTTGAACCACATGTATCCGTGCGAGAGCTTGTTTTTGCTCGAGCAGGGAATATCACATTATGGTATGACTATCTCTCCCAACAATAATTTTTTTTCATCTATAAGACTCAAATTTGAGACTTTAGTTGAGGAATATGTATTAATTGAACTAATCTTGTGGATTGTTTTTGTGCTTTTTGCCATAATTAAAAAGGAAAGTTGTACCGTGTATGTTACTAATTTATGATCCATGACAACAATAATGATTTTTCCTCTTTAAATTACATTTTTCTAGATCTAGTTATCATAATATAATAACGGTTTTTTAACACGTGCAATGTTGCACATGATAATAAATTAAAAGTAGAAATGTTTTATTAAAAATTACAGTTTTTAATATTATCAATGTATTGAATAGTGTGATAGTTGTAATTTTCAATAAAATCTTTTCACTCTTATCATATTTTATACTAAGATCACAAGAAAAACCGATAATTAAAGAGTAAACTAGCAAATTGGTTCCTGACTTTTTTAGGGTCCTGCAGTTTAGTCCCTAAGAAATAGAAAACTCCAGTATAGTCCCCAACTTCTTATTTTTTTTTCTTTTACTATAGTCCAATTGTGTGTTTCCCGTTAATTTTTTTACGACGTGACATGTTACTCACTGTTTGTCACTATAGTGTTCATTATGACACAAAAACAATGTGATTTTATCAAATTTATAGCTTGAAAGACTTCAACTCCAACTGTTGTGTGCTTCCTTATTTTCCCATTTTCTTTCTTCTCTCCCCTTTTTATTGGAAGGTCTCACCTCCAATGCCGTTATTTTTGTGTCCTGGTGACAAATAGTATGATACAGTGTCACGAAACATGACACATCATAAAAAAATTTAACAAAAAACACATAATTAAACTATAGTGAAAGAAATAAGAAGTCAGAGACTATATCAAAATTTTTTATTTTTTAAAAACTAAAGTGCATCACCCTAAAAAGACTCCGGGACCAATTTACCGTTCGATTCAAGGGATTACTTGTAAGTTGCAAGTATTGACGGTCTCCTCCAAAACGCAGGTATTCCTTGAGTTCCCCCTTCTCCGTCTTTGCGAGTTGCGACTCACTGCGTCTCGCTTTCATAAGGTAAATTTCAGAAGCTGAATTGAAAAATTGAATCTCTCTGCCTCGAACGAACCCTAAACACAGTACTTCTTCTTCCAGCTCCGCATCTCTGCCCTTACCCTAGCCACTGCCTTGCGCTCCGCCGTTCGTCGCTGCGATCCGTCTCCGTGGCCGTGCGTCGCTGCCTCCGTTTCCGTGGCCGTGCGTCGCTGCCTCCGTTTCCGTGGCCGTGCGTCTCTGCCTCCGTCTCCTTGGCCGCGCGTCTCTGCCTCCGTCTCCGTGTACTCCGCCTCCGTCTCTGGTAACATCTCTTTCTTTCTTCTTCTTTTTGTCCATTTTTCAAATATTCAACAACTCAGCATATTTATTGCTCTAAAGTTGAAAGAATAATCTGTATAGACCAACTATTTTCTTCGGACACTGATATCTTGCCTAGAATTTGCTCAATTTTGTGTAAATGCCACTCTTTTCTTTATTGAGTTTATTTTCCATAGGCGGTGTTGGGAGTTTGTATTCTCATCCATTTTAATCGACCTTTTTGGTGGTGTTAGCAATTCTTTCCAGTGGGTGTGAATTGACGAAATGACCGCATCCTAAACATAGATTGTTGCATTGTTAGCAGAATGTAGCTCTGCTGAATGTGCAGACATTTTGTTCCATCACCTAATTAAGTTGGTCATATTAATTGTATTTGAAGGTAAAAGCAATGATTAACCAAAACAGAACATAGAAATGTTAATCAAACATGCAATGAGCTCATTTAGTTTTCTGGCGCATTAGTGAAAAGTGGATTTTTCTCTATGCTTCTCCACCCATTCTAAATGCACATTTAGCTTGAGCCTTGAAGAATTATTGGAAACATGTATACTACCTTAATTAGCAGCAGCTGCAGTAATCTTGTACTGATTATAAAATCATGATTCAGATGGTTTATACTTCTCTGATAGTGTTGGATGTTATATTTCATGCGATTTTGATTGGAGTTTTTTTTTCTAGAGACAATTAGCAGCAGTTGTATCTCTGTCTGTTCTATTACTCTATTATTTTTATTGTTGCTGGAATTGCTATTGTGACCCTTTCTGTTATTTTTATTGTTGCTAGAATTGCCATTGTGGCCCTTTCTGTTATTTTTATTGTTGCTGCCATTGCTACTTTGGACAACTACTGCTTGTTTATTTCCTTATTGAAAATGATGAATTGTTCTTTGAAATGTACTAATTCAGTTAAGTTTTATGCTGGAGGAGCTTTGGTTTGCTGTTATAGTATTTCTAGCCTATTACATTTTCAGCTTTTGGCTTTATGCGGTATTTTCAGCATGGGTTTGGACTGATTGTCTTGGTTCTCTTGCATTGTTTTGGCTTGGGCGTGTGTTGTTTTGGAGCTAGTATAGACTTCATTTTTGTACAGCGTGGCTTGGCAATCTCATTTCATAATTGTTCTTATGTTAGTTTTAGTCTTACAGGTGAAGCTCCTAAGCATCTAGATTATTAATAGTAAAATGGTTTTGATATTGTGGGGCTGTTTTATTGGTGGGAGCTTATTAATAGTACCCCTTTTACTCGTTTAAATTAATTTATTTTGCTTATAAAAAAAACTTCACTCTATTCTTGTTTTCAGCCTGGTCATTTTCAGGATAATATGTTTGAAATTGATGAAATTCAGAAAACTAAATCCTATATTTTTTTCCGGTATGAAACTGTACAATAATTGTTGGAAGTTGGAACAGGTAGGAAAATACAAGGTTGGAAATAGGCTTTTGGGCCTGCAAGCCTATTAGCTTATTTATAAATAGGCTTTAGGCCTTTTTACTGGCCTTCATGACATGGCTTTTAAGCAGGCTCCTAGGCTTAACAGGCTTTGTATCAAACCAGGCCAAGGTACTAATTAAAGCCTATCACAGGTAAAAGGCTAGGCTAGGCTTAGGCTTTAAAATTTTGAAACAGACCAGGCCTGTTTATGTAAAGCCTGACTTGGCCTACCTGATTCCCATCCCTATTTGCGACTCACTGCGTCTCGCTTTCATAAGGTAAGCGAGAATCCATAGGTCTCAGGAGAATTTCTGTACTTATTTGCTTTGTGTCTCACCGTGTTAATCTGAAATTCGGGGTCCAATTCCTACAACCCATTTAAACTTGCTGAATCTATTCATTACTTCAGCTCTTTAATCAATGGAAAATCGATGGTCTCTGCTTCTAAAATGAAGATTTTCTTATGTATGGGACTCATCACTGATTGTGTGTGTGGCTGCCCAACTCATTGAAAGAAAGGAAAACACTAATGGGGTGTTACCCCCCATTTGGCCTTTGAAGTTTGAATTAATTGTAACATGTCTTGGCTAATGATGAGGGTTTTGATTTGTTGGGGAGTTTTATGCCTGATAATTTAAGATTATATTCAAGGTTAATGCATGAAGTCTAACATTAGGGTTGGAACATTTTCCTTTAGTTTATGTAGTTCATGTATTTTTCTCCCTTTAATGAACATGTTCGCTGCCGGATTTTATGATTTGTTCAACTAGTTGCTTGTTCATTTTTTTCTTCTTTGACTTCCTTTTTTCATTGAAAGGTCAAAATCCTCATGAGCTTCCAAAAAATAAAAAAGAGAGATGAATTTGATAGTGTAAAAGAAAGCAAAAAGAGGAAAAAAAAAGGAAGGCAAAACATTTAAGAATGGAAGAGTAGACTTGGATAAGTTTTGAAATAAGTGCTTTCATGATATAGCTTTCTTGTTCTGAAAAATCAATTTTTCTTGAAATATAAGTTATAACACAAACAAACGGGGTCTAAATATCCAACCTTCACTCTTCCTTGATTTAACCCTCAGACTCAACTTAATATAGGATTTCCAAAATTTTCTCTTCAACAATTTTGGTGATAATCCTAATTTTATTTGTCCATGTTATCATTGTGACTTCCTCTGGGTGGTCATGACAATCACTATTGTCAATGGTCTTTATACATCAATACATGTGATGTGATAGAAGAACCTTGTGCATGATATTGAACTCTGTACAATAGCTCCTAATTTTTTGCATTTTGGATTAAAGATTTTCAATAAATTTTCAGTTTATAGAAAAACAAAATGGATTCATCACAAAGTGCAGCTGTGGGGGGAAATGGTGGGAGTGGTGGAAATGGGATGTTGATCTCTCAAACTAATGATACAGCAGCTTCTGCAGCAGCAGCTGATGATTCTATGCAGAAGCTGAACCAGGTCAGCAACTCCATTCAGAAAACCTTAGGCCTTATCCATCAGCTTTACCTTACAGTCTCTTCCTTCAATACTGCCTCTCAAATGACTCTCCTCCAACGCATGTATCTCTCTCCAATCCTTTTCCTATAATGCATTTTTTCTTTGTTTTACTTGTTTTCTATGTTAAAATTTTTTATCATATTTTACTTTAATTTTCCAGTAATGGTCTTGTTGTGGAGCTTGACAACATGGTTAAATTGGCAGAGAAGTGCAACATTCAGGTTCCTATGGAGGTTGTGAAGTGAGTCTTTTGCCTTTGAATGTGCTTCTTCAATAGTTTTTTTCTATGATCTAATAGTAGCTTCTTTTTTTCTTCTTTGAACTTAATTGTTGATTTATTGTTCGGTTTAGTTTAATAGATGATGGGAAGAATCCAGATGAATTTACCAGAGATGTTATAAACAACTGCATTGCAAAGAATCAAATCACCAAAGGAAAAACCGATGCTTTAAAGGTTGATTCTAATTCTTAATTTTTATTAGATGAGTGCTCTTTTTTTTTTCCATTATTTTTTGTCTTCCCATATATTTAATGAGCTGGTCTAGCCCAACTTAACGTTTCTGTTTGGGGCAGAATTTGCGCAAGCATCTTTTGGAGGAATTGGAGCAGAACTTCCCTGATGAGGTCGAAACTTTTAGAGAGAGTCGTGCTGCTTCTGCTGCTGTAAGTATTACTTATTTGGCCCTTTATTTCAATGTAGAACAGAACTTAAAAGGACCTTCCCATGTCATTGGTTTGTTCCAAGTTTATCACTTGTAACTTGTAAAAATGAATATGTCTGCTATGCTTAGGGGAGGGGGCATTTTGATGTATCTCACTGCTACATCTCATGATATCATGCAAGATTTTCAGGTTCTTTCTCGAATTCCTCTCTGATCACCTCTGCATTCCTCTTCTGCTTCTGTTCCCTCCACTGTATACTTTGAAGCCCGAGTCATTTTCCTTGTACTTCTGTGTTTCTTACCACTTCAACTTCTTTCTTGTTTATTGTGGAGCCCCATTATTCCCTACCATTCCTGCAGAGGAAAATTTCCCACTAGAATTTATATTGGAGCTTTTATGTGACCTCTTGTTTTGTGTCAAACACTCCTATCCATTCATGCCTGCTTGATGCAATCTCAGATTTTTTGGTGCTAGTATCTACATATCCTTGCCTTTCCTTCCTTGAGTAGTCCCTTAAGCATTCCTATTAATGCCTTTTAAGGCAAAACCTTCACCCAATATACTAACTGGTAAACTTCTGAAAATATCAGAACTTTTGAAATAATAGTATCTCTCGGGGACCCAGTTTGTGTGACCCCTGATAGTGCCTCATAATCTTCATACTCTGCTGACCTGAGCTGAACCCTGTGAACAACTCATGCTCCAAGATTTCCTACGAGAACGCTACACCTTTGTTTTGATATTTTTTATGTAGCCATTGGTTGTCTTCACCTTCAAAGTGGAAAGAAGATAGAGGTACCTTTGGTCTGGAAGGCATACCTTCGTATTGAAAAACCTATTAATCCTATTTAGCCACTTAGTTGTCTTGTTTCCACCATAACAAGGATTTCCTTTCTGCCTTGGTTGTCAAAATCATGCTCCCATTTGTAAAATTGCTTAAATTTATGTTTTTTTTTTAGCTTGTGCAATCCTGATGCCAGCTCTTAGACACCATTTTGCTGTATCGGTGGTGAATTGTGTGCAAGATTGTAATAGGATTTGCTTTTCATCTGAGCCCTACATATAGATGGTAGGTGTATTGAATAGATGAAAAAGATAATCTGGTCTAGAATACATTTGTGTGCGCATGCGAGCGCGTGTGTGTATAGGGAGTGTATGTGTATCATGTGTGTGTGTGAGAAGAGTTAAGCTTGGCCATCTATGTATGGTTGTATGGTTAAGATGAACTCTTCTCAGTTCTCACATCCCATGCTCTCATTTGATACATCTATATATATCCATTCTTAAAAAAGTTTATATGATGGGTAGTATCTTATGTTTCATGTTACCAGTCCTAGTTAGCTTCTATGATTTTGACAACCTTGCTTTTGGTATTCTTCTCTCCTCAACATTCATATGTGGAATGATTGATGGCTTGGCTGGTAGTGATCTTAGGAATCTGTCCCCATAATTCCCTCACCACCTTCTCGTACTGATGAGGCTTCTCTTAGCATATGCTCCTGCATCACCTTGAGTTCTAATATAGAACTAGAAACCAGAGTTGGTATTTTTTAATTCTGTATCTATACTATTCTACGCTTCTTTCATTAACTGATAATGGAAGCAAACAAGCAATATCAGCCCTGGGAGAAGAAAAACAGATATAACTCTCAAGAAACTGAAAAAGAGAGAAAATACAGAAAAAGGATAATGCATCTCTTACAGGGTTTACAAACCTCCCACATCTTGACTCAATGTTTTTCTGCCTTCCCACTCTTTTAATAATTCTCTAACAGATATCAGACCTTCCTCAATCCTCCCTCCCACATGGGAATTTGTTATTCCCGTGGTCAATCTATGCTATCCACGTGGTTGTCTGGTGCCTTATGGCCCTTATTCTTCATGCCTAACAAATTCACTCCGGATGCTTCCCATCTCGCCTTCAAGTTTCAAGTTTCACAAGTGATACAAAATGATACAGCCAAGGAAGAAAAACTTAGTACTCATTGTTTCTGAATGCTTTCTACTCCTATGAGGAACTAGATACTATATTAGGTACTTATAGATAATCTTTACCTAAAACTACCTATTACATCCAGAATCCCTCCCCATTCAAATTAAGATAATAAGATTACATAATCTAAAGAATAACTAATCCCTCTCAATTTAGTATTGGGGTTTGGTTTCTGTTGAACTTCTCCCCACAGCATATCACATGGTTAATTTGGTACTGTATTGTAATTGTCAAGTTGGCAAGGGACTTCTTTCTTACTAAAAATTTTAAAAAGAAACCCAGGGATGGCATTGAATTCTTGAGTGAACTGCAATAATTAAAATTTGTTTGTTTTTAATTTTTTGGTTTTTCATTAACATAAATCTTGGCCTTGTTGCTTCATTGCAGGAGTTGAAACGACAGGCACAGGCACAGGCACAGAGTGTACTACCAAATGGAGATGTGAGGGTTAAATCAGAGCATTGAATGATATATTTCTAATGCCTTTGCTTGTCTATAAATGATAGTATGCAACTCCCTCCCTTCCTTCCTTCCTTCCTTGGCCTTATGTATACATTAGTATGTATAGTGCAGTTCAGCACTACTTCCTTGTTACTGCTTCTTGGTTATATTGTGATTGTGAATTTGATGGCTCTCATATTTTTGCATACTTTTTGTTTTCTTCAGTTGGATACCTTTATTGGGTCTATCCTTTTGTGTGTATGTGTATATTTCAATGAGCTTTAAGTGTTAGAAGTGGAGTTTTCTTGGTCGGTAGGCTTTGTCCACCTAGTGATGGAAATGATTGTGAGACTTCTAGCCGACTGCACTGCTACTCGTATACTCTTGCTCTGTATGAAAATCACCATCAACCTTACGCTCCTCATTGGTTGCACCAACAAAAGAAACGGATCTGATTTCTGACTACTGCAAGGTGTTTTCCATAACACTAGTAAATTTCAGAAAAAGTAATAGTCAATCCCATTCCAACATAAATGTATTGTTTTGATTTTTCAATTAGATTATTTCAGACTTTTTGTCGAAACTCAAGTTCAGTGGTGAATCTATTTCTTCAAATTGACCGCATCAAATCTTGGCGTGTTTAGGGGAGTGTTTGCAAACTTGAATTTGAATAACTTGATTTTGTTTAAAAATGAGTTTGAAGTTGTGTGGTTTATGTTTAGGGAAATTTTTGTCTTAAAAGCAAGTTTGTCTTAAAATTCAGTATATATTTTTCTTAACTAAATATAAAAGTTACAACTTATGATGTCAATTTAAACTTGAGTTCAAGGCCAAAAGTAATTTTGCCTTAAAACAACCAAACATTAATAGCATATTTTTTTTGTCATTACATTGTGTGTTTGGTAAGCCATTTCAGGTAGTTGAAAATTGAAATTAGTAGCTGAAACAATTTCAGTTTTGTTTGGTAAGGTAGTTTTGTTTTGTAGCTACTAGTTTTTCTTAAAAAGCTACTTGAGGTAGCTTTTAACTGAAAATTTATTATAAGTTTATCCCTCAACCACTTTCACTCATCATTATTTAATAATTAATGATGTCTTTGTGTATTATTTTACCATTTTCAAATAATTTTTCCAAATACTTCCAATCTAATCAGCTAACTTTTTAGTTTTTAGTTAGCTTTTTAGATTTTATTTAGCTTTTCAGCTTGGATAAAACTTAGATGCAGTTATATAGGTGCTGGTTGTACGGTTGGCCAATTAAAATGTAATAGATGGATTAGATGTTCCATGTTGCACTAAGTATCATTAACTTCGTTAAGTATTTTGCACCGTTAACTTTTTTTCTCTCTTTCCATATCACGATTTGAGAAAAGCTCGGAAGACATGTACCCACTCCACTCTCTCTTTTCCTCTATCACCTGAGCTACATGTTGGTTTTTCAACCTGACCACTAGCTTTCATTATTTTTCTGATTTTTGCAATATCCCTCCCTTACCAGCAGAAGCATAAATATTGACAAGCGATATATGTGTCCCTAAATAAAAAAGATTCAAGCAATATATTGGCAAGCATCCTTTTATATATGCATATGCATTCTAAAAACAATAAATTGTGTAAGAAGGAAGAAAAAAGACCACTAATTTGTTTTAATTGGGCTCTGAGAATTCATTGCAGATCACATTTCTAAATTACTATTAGCGGAATGAGACAATTCATATATAATACACACATGTGTAAAATGAGTTTGGTAATCTTCAATCATCCCTGGTATATGCACTATGCATCTATTATTGGAAACTAACCTAAGTGATCGTGAATGATGCAACGATGATGTTGCTGTATAAAATAACACGGTGGCTCCGGCAGAAGTGTGCCCCTTTAACCAGACTGGTTGGAGTGTTGGACAATTGTGACATGTGCGGTTGAGATCATTGTGGCAGACAGAGTTAACAGTGTGTCTATGTCACAGTGGAGAGAGGCCCATTGAAGGAAATGCAGAGGGATGATGGATTAACGGAAAATAGGAGGTTTCACTTTGTTTGATATTGGCTATTTTATTTAGTGTGACGTGGAACATCTAATCCATATGTTATATTTTAATTGGCCAACAGTACAACCAACACCTATGTAACTGCATTTAAGTTTTATCCTTTCAGCTTTTAACTAGCTTTTTGGCTAGTTTTACCAAACACACTTTAAGAGTAACGTTGGTCTTGATCTATGATTGTTATGTATGTAATATAATTTTGATGACAATCAAATATAAATTAATGTGTGGTGTGGCACGGTGAAGGAGTATAGAATTGTCGGGAATAGTAGGTTTTATAACTAGCCAAAATTTTTCTCTATTTCAATGATCTCTTTTCTATAAAGAGGTCTAAAAGTATCTCCACACCATTGACATCATTCTCTTTGGTCTTTATGAAATGCGCTCGTGAAGGTTACCACTTTCTTGTTGTCCGGGTCAACTATGCTCATGAGTTGGATTTATGACACGACCACCCATGTCAATGCTTGTTCTTATTGTCTTGGTTTTCTCCATCTATAACTTCTTTGATTTTTCTACCTTCTAACACTTCCTCACTTGCTGCCGTAGGGATTTCGACATGGATCTTAATTCCATGATTTGGTTCATCAATTTCTTCGTGTTCCTCATGATTATGACTATAGTATTCTCACTCAAGTGAGAAATCCTCGCTTGAGAGAGAATGCGTGAATACAATTTTTAAAAATAGAACCCCTAGGGCTCTTACTCACTTTTCTCCCACATCAAACACTTCTAGAGAGAGGGAGAGATTCCTAGAGAGAGAAGGAGCCATTGGAGCCAAAGAGAAGAAGAAGAGGCCAATGATTTCACACCCCCAACCCCTCCTACCCTACTCTTGAGTTTTCTTGAGGTGAGTATAGCTCACATACTTTACTCCATTTTGTGTGAAGTCCTTTCCATGAACCCTAATCCATCCATTCCCTTTCTTTTGGGTTGTGTTTGATTATTGTGATGATTTCTCCCTCTCTTATCCTTTATTGTATGTTTGGTTGGATATTGTTGAGGAATGCCCTATGGTTGTTTTGCTTAAGGTTTTACTCATACTTTCAACAATAAATTATGTGCCCATGAACCATACTATTTCTACGATATGTTTGCATAATGCATTCGACCTTTGGACCTAGATAAACAGACAATGTATTTTGGCTTCAGCCCCGGTGGTTGAGCTTAGGCTCTCGGATAAAAATGTATTTTGGCTTCGACCCTAGATTAACACTTAAGCAAGATTGGACTTCGGTCCCCAGGTAAAACTTGGGTTTTGGCCCCCAGAATAATGGCGGGTAATAGTCCCCGAGGAAGACGTTTCTTGTAGTCTGAGCTTAGGTCTAGCCCAGAATTAGCGAAAAGACCCCTTCTGCCGGGTAATGCAGGCCATACATGTCATGTTTATATTCAGTTGGGATGTTATGTCATGTTGATTATGTATTCCCTACTGTATTACATTTGTCTGCTTACCCACACTGCCTGCTGCATAGTTATATTAACTGAGATATAGTCTCACCACACGTTTTGTGGTTATCTTTTAGATGCACTGATTCCTCCATGGTCAGGACAATGATGCTAAAGGTGCTCGGGAGCATTTAGATTATTTTGATGTATTTAGAGATTTTTGTCGTGATGATTAGTACTTTGATTGTATTCTTTTGGGGGATATGGCGGTACATGTGTAGCCTTAGGGGCCTTCTATTCATTGAGAGCACATGTATAGCGATATCCCAACTTTTATGATTAATGACTGATATTATGTTTGGTCACCGAGAGCCATTATATATATTTATGCTTATTCAATCTATGAAGATGTACAAGCTTAAGTAATGTTGGATTGCCTAAGCGCTATATGTTATGTTTGTAACGATATCAATAATGCGCGAAATAATTTGGTAAACTTGGGAATGTGTCTCCAATGGACATTATTCTTAGGTTCACGGAATTAGGACGTTACAGAATGAGGTATTGTTGAGTACTTAGTAAATTTTGTGAAGTTAGAAAAATTAAGGAAACTTTGTTGAAATTTCAATAAAATATAAGAAAATCACCTGTTAAGAGAAAATAGTGAAATTTGAGATCAAAGTGATCCTTGGATGGGAAACAAGTAAATAAGCTTGGGTGTTATAATATTAATTGGTTTATCGGTATAATAGAGTTAAAATTTTAAAATTTCTATTTGTAACAATTAAGTGAACAAAGTGGCACTAAACAATTATTTTGGGCCAGTTTATTTAAGATATTTTAAAAATCTATTACTTTACAAGTAGTAATATTCACACTCATCGTAGCGCCCTATTCATTGGAATTGGGCCATCTGAATCCATGATTTTGGGCTGTACAATTCTAACCTTACTAATACTGTTCATTTTCTTTTTTACATTCATTTATATTTCCTTTTTTGTCTTTCAATTTAAAAGTCAACTTTACCCTATTTTTTTCTTCTGTATACAAAGAGCGTTTTGTCGCCGCCTGACCTTCTCCAGTGCCTCTCCCTTATGAGCCACTTATTATCCATGGAGAGAATATAAGATAAGTCAATCATACCATTTTTGCCCAATCATTGTTGTTAACAATTAATCTTGGCTTGTTAGGCATTGGAGTGCTAGAAAAGATGCTAAAAAAGATATGCATGCATGTCAAAGATTTGCTGCTGGATTTATTAGGTGTGGATAAGATTGCAATTGGAAACTTTTGTGAAGAAAAGTCCAAATCATTAGTTGGTGTTGGCTAATCCAATTTGAATTCTAAAACTTGCAATCAAGTTCAGATAATTAGTATATATAGGTGGCTTGTATTTAGTGTTAGTAGTGTGAGGTTTTGAAAAAGAAAATTAAAGTTCCAACGAGTTTGTATTGTTTGGCTTATAACAAAGCCATAGTTGAGTGTATTTTTTTGTTCTTCAATAGAAATATTTTGTGAGAATAAATTTATATTTTGAGTGCTCATATTTTTCTATAGCGTTTAAAATTTAGCAAGGCAATTATTTTAATTGCCAACATCTGGCATCAGAGCTTGTTTTACCAAGATGGCGGCAAGTTCAAGCACAGGAGCAAATCAAGTTCAACAAGTGCAAACCGTTATCTACAAGTACGATGGTAGATCAAAATTTTCCATGTGGAAACATTTGATGGAGTTGTGTTTAGGAACTAGTGGCTATGAACAAATTGTCAAAAAAGGTTTTGTTGAACCAACCGAAGAAGGAAAAGAAAAAACAGAGCAACAACAAGTAGAAAAAGATCGTCTACTTAATAAAAAAGCTTTGTTTTTGATTTGTCAATCCGTGGAGCTGCATGTTCTTAAGAAAATTTTCCATGCTAAAACAACAAAAGAAGCTTGGGAATTTTGCTCAAAACATATGAAGGTGCTGATCCAGTCAAACGGACGAGATTGCAAGGCCTAAAGCGACAGTTTGAGCTGATGGAGCAAGGCAAGGATGAAAATATTCGTGATTATTTTTCACGAATGGATAAGCTGGTCAACGATATGAAGAACAATGGTGATGATATATCAGAAAAAGAAGTCATGGAGAAAATCATGCGCACACTCACACCCCGATTTGATTACGTGGTGGCAGCTATTGAAGAATCAAAAGATCTCAACAAAATGACATTGAATGATTTACAAGCGTCTTTAGAATCACGTGAGATGCAGATGAACGAGAGATCAAGTGGCACAATTGAACTAGCATTGAAAGCACAAACAAATGTTAGAAGAGAGGGACCTGTGCAAAGAAGGGCCAATCAAAATAAAGGGGTCAGAATTTCAAAGGAAGAGGGAGGAATTTTCAAACTGACTCAAGCCAAGGTACAAGGGGCAATGGTTCTTTTCAAAACAAATCAAATATTCAATGTCACAAATGCAAGAAGTTCGGACATTTCCAGTCTGAATGCAAATCTCATATTCAGTGCCATAACTGCAGCAAGTATGGTCACTATAGTCGAGAATGTCGTGCCAAAGCATTGAATATCAGAGAGAACCATGCTCAAGTTGCAGAAAATGAAGATGATATGAAGATGGTGCTCATGACAAGTCATGCAATAGCTGATAAAAATAACAATCAGCGGTTGTTAGATACAGGCTGCAGTAATCATCTAAGTGGGAAAAAAGAATTGTTTTCTCACTTAGATGAAAATTTCAAAACCACTGTCAAGATTGGTGATAATTCCAAACTTGAAGTCTTGGGAAAAGGGAAGATTGCCATCAGATTGAAAGATGGATCCTTAAACTATATTTCTGATGTATTCTATGCACCTGGAATATGTCAGAATCTCTTGAGTGTGGGACAGCTAGCTGAGAAAGGCTATGATATGCGATTCAACAAAAGAGGTTGCACCATAAATGATGTGGAGATGGGGCTGATAGCAAAGACGAACATGTCAAAGAATCGTCTGTTTCGGATGAATATCAAGTATGATGCTGCTTTATGTTGCAACGTCACTGTTGCTGATGATAATTGGCTCTGGCATATGCGGCTTGGACACTTCAACTTTGAAAGTATCAAGTTTCTTGCAAACAAAAAATGGGTTACCGGCTTGCCTGTTATCCAAGTTCCCGAACAACTATGTGAAAACTGTGTAGTTGGTAAGAAACATCGAGATCCTTTTCCAAAAGGACGTGCATGGAGAGCCACAAAACCACTTGAGCTTGTGCACTCTGATTTATGCTATGTGGATATTCCATCTGATGGAGGTAATAAATACTTTATTACTTTCATTAATGACTTCAGCAGAAAGACATGGGTTTATTTTCTGAAAAATAAATCGGATGCTTGTGATACGCTCAAGACTTTTATGGCGTATGTTGAAATGCGAAGTGGTTATACTTCGAAAACCTTGAGAATTGATAGGGGAACAAAGATATTGTTTGTGATGATTTCTTGAAAAAACAAGGAGTTAAACATCAAGTAACTGCAAGGTATACTCCTCAGCAAAATGGAGTGGCAGAAAGGAAGAACAGAACTATCATGGATATGGTGAGAAGCATGTTACATTGCAAGAAAGTTCCAAAGAGTTTTTGGGCAGAAGCAGTGGCTTGTGCAGTATACCTATTAAATAGGTGTCCTGTTAAAAGTGTACGTGATAAAACTCAACAAGAAGCTTGGTGTGGGGAAAAGCCCAATCTAAGTTACTTGAAAGTCTTTGATTGCATTGTTTATGCACATGTTCCAGATGAATTGAGGAAGAAGCTCGATAACAAAGCAGAAAAATGTATCTTTGTTGGGTACAGTGAAGAAACTAAGGGCTACAAGTTGTACAATCCAGAAACCCAAAAGGTAATCATCAGTCGAGATGTTACTTTTGATGAAAATGGAGTGTGGGATTGGTCAAGAGAGGAAAAAGAGTTATTGCATGTACCAGTAACTATAAATGTAGAAGTAGAACAAGAGAATCATCCACCAACTACTAGTTCAGATGAATCAGCAGCTGATACTCAAACTCATAGATATCCACAACGAGAAAGACGTCCACCTGCTCATTTACAAGATTATGAAGTTGGAAGGGATGATGACTTTGATGATGGGGAGGAAGAAGTTACTTATTATGCCCTGTTTGCTGATTATGATCCTGTAACATATGAAGAAGCAGCCAATGATGATCATTGGATTAAAGCGATGGATGAAGAAATTCAAGCCATTGAAAAGAATAATACATGGGAGTTAACAACTCTTCCAAAAGGAAAGAAGCCAATTGGTGTTAAATGGGTGTACAAGACAAAGTTCAAGCCAACTGGAGAAATTGAACGTTTCAAGGCACGGTTATTGGCAAAAGGGTACAAACTGAAACTTGGAATTGACTACTTTGAAGTATTTGCTCCAGTTGCTAGATTGGACACGGTACGCATGATTCTTTCTCTTGCTGCCCAAAATCAGTGGAAAATATTTCAAATGGATGTCAAATCTGCTTTCTTGAATGGTGTCCTTGAAGAAGAAGTTTACATAGAGCAACCTCCGGGTTATCTTAAACAAGGAGAGGAAGATAAAATCTACAGATTGAAAAAAGCACTGTATGGACTAAAGCAAGCACCGAGAGCATGGTATACACACATTGACACATACTTCATTGACCATGGCTTTCACAGGAGTCCATATGAGCATGCTTTATATGTCAAAACCAATCAGGCTGGAGATATCATTATCGTTTGTCTATATGTGGATGATTTGATCTTCACCGGCAACAATTCCAAATTGTTAGCTGAATTCCGAGAAAATATGACAACACATTTTGAAATGACAAATATGGGTCTTATGTCATATTTCTTAGGAATTAAAGTGAAGCATACAAATGAAGGAATATTTATCTCTCAAAAGAAATATGCAGAAGATGTCTTAAAGAAGTTCAAGATGGAAGCCTGCAAACCAATGTTGACACCGGTAGAAGAAAGATTGAAGCTAGAGAAGGAAAGTGGTGGTGATCTGGTTAATTCAACTAATTTTAGAAGATTAGTTGGAAGTCTAAGGTACTTGACAGCAACAAGACCTGACATAGTTTATGGAGTTGGGCTCATAAGCAGATTCATGGATTCACCAAGACAATCTCATTGGCAAGCTGCAAAACGAATTCTAAGGTATGTTAAAGGTATAATTACTGAAGGCATATTTTATTCAAGTTTTTGCAAGCCATAATTGGTTGGATACACAGACAGTGATTGGGGTGGTGATACAGCAACACGAAAAAGCACTTCAGGTTATGCTTTTCATCTTGGTTCAGCTGTATTTTCTTGGTCCTCCAAGAAACAACAAGTTGTTGCCCTTTCAGCAGCTGAGGCAGAGTATATAGTAGCAACAAATTGTGCTACTCAAGCAGTTTGGTTGCGAAGAATGTTGAGTGAGCTACAACATCAACAAGATGATCCTACGAAAATATTCTGTGACAATAAATCAACAATTGCTTTAACAAAGAATCCAGTTTTTCATGGTCGCAGCAAACACATTGAAATCAAGTATCACTATATACGAGATTTGGTCAGAGATAAAGAAATCATGGTGGAGTATTGTTCTTCAGAAAATCAAGTAGCAGATATTTTCACAAAACCACTCAAATTCAATTTGTTCTTGAAGCTGAAAAATATGATTGGGATGATCAAGCCAAGTTTAAGGGAGGATGTTAACAATTAATCTTGGCTTGTTAGGCATTGGAGTGCTAGAAAAGATGCTAGAAAAGATATGCATGCATGCCAAAGATTTGCTGCTGGATTTATTAGGTGTGGATAAGATTGCAATTGGAAACTTTTGTGAAGAAAAGTCCAAACCATTAGTTGGTGT
The DNA here is from genome assembly GCA_026901365.1 of Sesbania bispinosa. Classification (NCBI taxonomy): domain Eukaryota; kingdom Viridiplantae; phylum Streptophyta; class Magnoliopsida; order Fabales; family Fabaceae; genus Sesbania; species Sesbania bispinosa. Next base: position 359,131 of record QLOH01000077.1, on the reverse strand, counting down.
TGGCTAATCCAATTTGAATTCTAAAACTTACAATCAAGTTCAGATAATTAGTATATATAGGTGGCTTGTATTTAGTGTTAGTAGTGTGAAGTTTTGAAAAAGAAAATTAAAGCTCCAACGAGTTTGTATTGTTTGGCTTATAACAAAGCCATAGTTAAGTGTATTTTTTTGTTCTTTAATAAAAATATTTTGTGAGAATAAATTTATATTTTGAGTGCTCATATTTTCCTATAGCGTTTAAAATTTAGCAAGGCAATTATTTTAATTGCCAACAATTGTTACTCCAAACAACCATCACACCATAATTTTGTTGCTTCGACTCCATTGAAAAAACCAACCCACTATCGCTTGTGCTTCATTACCATCACGTCACATGATGCCAGAGAGAAGTCACCACAAACCATGGGTTTGACTTCATTTGTAGCGTTGTTGCTTCAAATAGTGTTGTAATCCTTGGATTTGTGTGTAGATTAAGGAGGTAGGTCAAGCTTATTGTTTTTCGTTGGACACAATTAAGGGTTTTATTTATCTTTTGTTTAAGGCTTAATTACATTTTTTTGTCCCCTATTATCATCAATCCGCGATTTTGGTCCCCCTACTTTTTTTTTCTCGCGATTTTGGTCCCATTTTATTCCAAATTCATTTCACCATGAATGCCAAGAAATATACGGGTAACCAAAATCGCGAAATACATTTCTCACTTAACTATTTTTTGACCTTGCATTATTATTTCTCACCTTTTTCAATAAATTCACCACTTTATAATAATTCATTTTCGATATTGAGATAACTTCTTTATTTTTTTTTTTTTCTAATGTGCGTTTATCATATGGTGAATAAATAGTTAAATACTTAATTTCCTTTATAATAATCTACGGATTGATATAATAATGCAAGAAATGTATAAATTTTATTAAAAAGGAGAATATTTATTACACTTTTATGTTTATAATGTAATAAATATTTAAATACTTAATTTCCTTTTTTATTAAAACTTTTTATTTTTTGCATTCTTATCCTTAGCGCTAAGAAATTACAATTTGGATAGCATAGCCTTTAAGACCGAGGATAAAACTTTCCATTTTTTACATTATTATTCATTGCTATTTGACACCCTCAAATGCAACAAACACTCCTCAACACCTTCCACCATTGTTGCCACTCGACATCCTCTACCATTGTTGTTGTTGCCACTTGACACCCTTAGCTACAACAACCCAACACCTTCAACTGCTACCACTTGGCACCCTCAACTTTCAAGACTTCTCAAAACAAATTTATCAAGCAATTTCTTTTTAATTTCTTACATCTAAAATTATTTTTAGATTATTTATATCAAACTTTTTTGTTATGTTCTGAAAAATGATATTTTAATTTTTTTTAACAAAATAATCTAAAAAAAAGAACACAATCAAACAAGTTTAGATGTAAAGATTATCTAACTCTCGGAGAATGAAAATTCAAATTTATTATAAAGGGAAGAGTTTGATAAATGAAAAAAATAAAGCATAAAAATAAAATTTAAAATTCATCCATATACAAAAATTCCTTTCGAATATACAATATTAAGGACTCAACCAATGTTGGAGTACACCCTTAAAATAATATGAAAAAGATGAATTTAATCCTAATTTTTATAAAAGTTCTCCTAATAAAATCTTGCTGTATTGGAGAGAATACCATTTTATATACTCCAAGCGTAATTATTCTTGAAATCTGAAATTTGATAGCATCAATGAATTGCCAAATACATGGAGAAAAACAATCTCCATATGTATTTGGCAATTCATTAATCTATCAAAACTCACCTCTACTTTTATGAATGAGAATCAAAAGTGGAGGGGAATTTTGATAGATCAATGAATTGCCAAATATATATGGAGATTATTTTTCTCAATGTATTTGGTGATTCATTGATTCTATCAAATTTCACATTCCAAGGACAATTACGCTTGAAGTATATAAAATGATATTCTCTTCAACATAGTAAGATTTTTTAAGAGAACTTTTATGAAAATTAGGATTGAATTCATCGTTTTCATATTATTTTAAGGGTGTACTCCAACATTGCTCCTTAATATTTTACATTCAAAAGGAAATTTTGTATGTGGATGAATTTTAAATTTTATTTTTATGATTTATTTTTTATTAAATTCTTCCCTTTATAATAAATTTGAATTTTCGTTCCCGGGAGGGAGATAATATCTACATATAGACATGTATGATTGTGTTTTTTTAATTGTTTTTAGATTATTTTGTAAAATAATTTTAAAAAAACCATTTTTCAGAATGTAACACAAAAAGTTTGATAATATTAATCTAAAAATAATTTTAAAAGTGAGAAATTAAAAAGAAATTGCTTGATAATTTTTTTTTTTGAGAAAAGTGGAGGGTGTTAAGTGATAAGGTGTTAGGTGGTAGTAGTTAAGGGTGTCAAATGACAACTATAACAATGACAGAGGATGTCGAGTGGCAATTGTAACGTCCTAATTCCGTGGACTAAAAAATAATGTCTGTTGGAGACATATCCCCGAGTTTATGAAATTATTTCGTGTCATTATTGATATCAACATACAATCAACACAAGAAGGTTCTTAAGTAATTCAACGTTTACATAAGCGGAAATAAACATACAAACTCAAGATTGTAGTTTAACCACCACTTAGTTGCCTAGAATACAATACTACTTCTTGACCCACAATATCAACATGCATCTACACAATATACTCAAAACTTCTCTGGAAAGCAACATAGCAACCCAAGGGGCAACCCACTTGGAGCCCCCAAGCCATCCGACTTGTCTTCTAAGTAGGGATGGCAATTTCTAACCGAGTTTGGGGATATCCGTGGGGACTGCCCCATTTGGGGACCCGAGATTGGGGAATTTTTCCCCGTGGGGATGGGGACGGAGATAAAATTTCCCCCGAAGCATATTTGGGGGTGGGGATCATTACCCCCGCCCCGTGGGGTCCCTGCCCCGCCCCTAACACATAAAATAATTAATGTGCGTAAGATTGACAATTTCCCCTATGATTTTAGGATTGTTATATGACCTACCTCATTTAGAACTTTGTGTTTGGAGATTTTTCCACTATAAGAATAGGGCTGAGTATAGAAAATCGCTCCAAGTATATTCGGGGATATGATGAGATCATGCTCTTTGCCTCACAAGATCCATAAATAATTAAAATAACAAAATTATCCTTATCTATATACATATATAATTGACTTTTAGCATTTTCTTTAATAATTAATTTAGTTATGGGGATCCCCGTGGGGATCCGTGGGGATATGGGGAATGAGGATGTGGGGAAATATTGCCCCGAGACGGGGAATGGGGGTGAGGATGGGGGGATAAGGTGGGTAAAGGGAGTGGGGAGGTACTCCCCGCCCCCGCCCCGGGCGGGTGCCATTCCTACTTCTAAGCAAAGCAATCTGCACATCTAAAATGAAATCCACAAACGTGTGGCGAGACTTACGTCCCAGTGAATGTGATCATGCAGGGAATACATGTTAGTATATGCACTAGAGACTTATATGTTTTGTTTTGAACATTCATCACTTGTATCATATTATTTTATAAAGACAATTCATTTTATTAATTCTTTTAGAATATAACAAATGTCCTTAGAATAGTAAGCCTAAACTTCATAAGAAATCAAGTAGATGACTTGATCGTGAGATCTTATATATGAACTATTCTTAAAATAGTCCCTGGTCAAACATCTTCTTAGGACAATTAGATGCATTTAAACTAAGTATGTGAGCTCATTGATGATCACATCTCATGGATCATGGATATGAGATATCAAGTGCTCACATAAGTACATATTAAGAGTAATGGTGTACTGGACTGACCCACCTTAAGAACGTTACATGGTTTGTTACATAAGTGTCATGAACGTTTCTTATATTGATAAATATTATATGAAGTCATTCGACCTGAAATCACTACGATTCCTACATAAGAAATTATATGTTTTAAATATCATCAAACGCTGCATGTAATAAGGTGATCATAAAGTTGGTTTTTGGACATATAATAAATTATGTGGTGGAATGTGAGTGACCTAGATGGGATTTGTCTCTCCTATGTAACAAAAGTTATATCTGTAGGTCTCTTGATAAAGTTAGACTACAAAATGCATGACCATGCTCAGGAGGATAAACATGAGATGTTTATTTTCTGTATAATCTACTTGGGCATAAAGAAAAACAATAATTGAACTATACAAGGATGACACATTTCATGCCCTTGTGCTTAATTAGATATTTGGACAAATGGACAAATCATATAAATTATTATTATAAAATAGGATACGTCAAATTGCTGACATTCTTATTTGGGTATTAGTGATGTATTGCTAGATACCGCTCGCTATTTATGATATTAAATATAAAAGGATTTTATTTGAAATATCATAACCAGATATTAAAAGAGCCTATTGGGTCACACGCATACAACAAGCCGCTAGGAAAGTTAGTAATTCTAATCTGATTAGAATTATAACATAATGGGCCAGACCCGTAAGTGTTAGGGTTAATTGAGTGACGGTAAAACCCTAGCCACCACTCTATAAATATCGCATAAGAAGCATTACCCTAGACACACGAGCAGTCGCTCTTACTCTCTAAGCGCTACTAGCAGAGTTGAGGAGAATTTCCTTGTTCGACGGTTGGCGTGAACACCTCTAGAGACGTGGCTGCTATTACCTCGTTCGCAATCCGGAAAAGGTATATCATTCTGTTTCATTCCTTTTATGTCTTAATTCATGTTTTTCGCATTAACGATCATAATAAGGGGGAATCAATTTATTCCACTGCACCCTTACCATATGCTTGATTCCCTTTAATACAGACAAATAGAAATGCAACATTTCTAATGTGCATTTCTCATTTGGTGACACACATGATCGTGGATGCCAAAAATAAATTACTACCTAACATACTTAGAAAAGGAGAAAAATATATATTCAAAAATCATTAAGAATGAGATACACATATATTTCTTAAGCCATTCCCTAGGTTCCAGATGCAAGACCCTTTCTTTCCATATATTGTCTAGATGGATGCATGGGCGGAGAATTTGAGGCTCTTAGAGTGGATCATTCCACCTATAGTTATTTTAGTTTGAATCCCGTGAGGGAAAATGATGTATATATGTTATATCATGTTATGTTAGGTTAGAAATTTCTATATTTGAGGATGATGTATTTCTGAGCCACGGAGTGACATTTGTATTATGAGATTCATGGTGTTGATTGTTGTTTGGACTCATGTAATCGTTGGAGTTACTTAAGCATTTTATGAATGTGTATGTAAGGATACTGGTAATGACGCGAAATAATTTCAGAAATTTGGGAATAATGTGTTCAACGGACATTACTCTTGGATTTAGAAATTAGGACGTCACACATATAGTCATCACTATTGGACTCCTTAGATCTGTATTGTAGCAGTTCTAGCAATTGTTTTAACCATCATTGAACCCTAATTTTGTCTAAAGTAGCAGGTTGACTAGTAAGTAAAGTAATTGTGACAATTGTGGTGGCTGGTGGGGGATATGCAAATATGCAACTATTACACTTTCTAGTTGAAGAAAGGTTAATACTCATACTTTGGTAGACTTGAGATGTTTGTGTCATTTACGATCATATCTGAGTGACGAAAACCACTTTATGGAATATAAGAGGTCCCATCGGTCATGCTAGAGAATTGTGTTGGTTGTAAAAATTAGTTGGTCCTACTAACGAGTGCCTTAAGGGTACCAGTTAAGGATCCACATTTAGAAGGTTTTTATTGGAAATCAAGACATTAATTGTATCTATAACGTTAAAGGCTACACACTCCAATAAAAACTTTTCATATTTGATTCCTTAACGGGCACTCATTAGCATTTTTCAAATTAGTTATCAGCCGAAGCTAAGATCAATTGTAATACAATTGATTCCCCTTTTATAAGTGACTACTTGAGGAAGGGACCCTGTTCTTTAATGCATGTTCTTAGGATACTGTCAAAAGCTCCTAATGATGTTCCACTAAGCAATCAAGTAATAAAATTGTAGACAGGCTTGACAAAGTAAATGAGTAGTTTGAAAATAAAGATTTAAAGCTTTTAAATGACTGAAAGTAAAAGAAATGCGATAAAGGAAAGCTATAAAAAAAGATTGTAAATGGCCTTGAAAGGTAAATGTTGAAATGTAAAGGCTAGAAAATAAAGGAATAAAACTTGCATTGTATTGATAAGATTTGTGTATGTTATCACTAGTATATTAATCGACATAATATTCGAATAATGGTATATTTTATATAATTAAAATTAAATTTATAATAAACTAATATCTTTAAAATTTTCAAAAAAACTTGAACAATTTTGATCAATTATTCTATTTTAAATTGCAATAGTAGATTGTCTTTCACTATTAAAATTTGATTTATATTATTATTTCATAATAAGTTATAATTAAATAAATTAAAATCATAATAATAAAAATGAATATTTATATTAAAAAAATGGATTAGAATAGTAATTGATAGGATAATAATCTGAATCTTATTATGTGTCAGAATTAAGGATTATCATTTGTTATCATTTAAAATTAGAATTTAAAAATTCACATAGAAAGAGAGAAAAAAAAAAGAGAAGATAGAGTTAAGGATTTAAAGGGAGAATCTCATTTCCATAAGTTATTTGTGGAATTCACCATGAAATAAGAGAAGAGAATATAGGGTGATTGAATGTCTCACTTTTTAAAATGAGATCTCAAATTTATAATATAGAGAATTTATTTCAATTAATTTTTATCTAATTTTTTGTTATATCCTTTATCTCTCTTCTTAATTAATATTATTATAATCATCATCATAATTTATTTTGAAGTGAATGTAAGACTATATTTGAAAAAAAAAGTAATTAATATTTTTTAAAATTTTAAATTGATATATAAGAAGAAATAGATGGAATAGCTAGAATTTAAATATCGATACTGCTAACTTAGAACTGTTAATTCGGGCTACCTGGCCCGACTCGATGCGGGTAGAGGGCTCTATTGGATTAGGTTAAAAAGCCTAGAAGTTATCCGGACTTTTAAAATAGGTGTCGAGCCCTACCATTTTGCGGCCTTTTTGTGTGTAGCGGGATTTTTTATCGGGTTGGGCTAGAAAACTCGGGAGTTGTTCGGGCTTCTAAAATAGTATGAGTCCTACATTTTTACGGGCTTTAGCGAGCGAGCCCAATCGAGATAGCCCATTTTTCTGTCTCTGCGCTAACTAGTGCCCCCGGGCACTGTTAAGAATGCATATATAGAAGGCTTTTATTGGAAATCATGGCATTAATTGCATCTCTAACATTAAATATTACACACTCCAATAAAAATTTTCTATTTTTTAATGAGTAAACCCTCAAAATGGTCCTTGAAAGATTGACCCTCGGTCAATTTGGTCCATAAAAAAAGGAAAATTGTAAAAAGGTCCCTAACAGATGTTAACGTCAAGCAAATTGGTCCTTCCGTTAACCCAAGTTTGTTAAAGTTAACAGAGTTGATGATGTGGCACTGTTTGTGCACAGTCAGCACTAAAAGACTGAAAATCTTCATGATCCCTGCATAGTCACACAAAAAGATTAGAAACTCATCAAATCGGTCCCCTCCCTCTATTGTTCTTTTAGTCCCCCCAGGCAAATTACGCTTGATCTCACAAGCACCGGCCTTCAGAAAGTTGCTGGAGTTTATGCGCAACAATCCAAATAAATTACAGCTTAGCAGTTAAATGGGGTTATGGAGAACAAAATCTGTGTTTGCCTTTTCCTGCTTTCATTCTCTCTATCCATGACAATAATAGATAAGAGCTTTGATGATGTCATTCAGGTTAAATTTTGAAGGGTAAATCAAGAGTTTACTATTTATGTCATGTCACCAATAATGTAATTTCAAAAAATATTTGAGAATGCATTAATCATTCATGTGATATGAACATTGAACAGAGTTGTGACGTTGCCTTAATTATCATAGTATTACCACTCTTCCTTTTGAAATATTTGATTTGGATGACTTTTTCCCAAACAGTACAGTTTTGATCCATTTTCCCGGTGACTTGCCCATTGTGAGACCAGGACCTATAATATAAAAAAGTGAATCTAATCTCTAGATTGATCATTACTTCATACTTGTATAAATAGGTAAGGAATTAAACCACACAAACAAAAAAAAAAATTACAGTTATTCCTGAAATCATGCAAGAAGCCTGCTTAACAAGATCACCGAATTAAGTTAACTTTAGTTGGTGCAACTAAAAATAAGCTGTGAACTGTAATTCAATTCCTCAAGGTAGTCAAGCATACGTAGTGGCTGGTGTGGTAAATTATTCAATCAGCATGCTGCATGCATCCAGCGCTTGGTTAGCTATAGTATTCGGAAAAATAAAATGCTATGATTACATGCTTTTAGGAATTCAAGAAAGGAGATTTCATTAACTACATCATATGCAATACCTTATAAAACATATCGAAGATAATATATAACTATAAACAAAAATAATTCGTTATGGGAAAGTAAAAATTTTAGTTGTCTCCATAACTCCATTTAACTGCTACGCTGTAATTTATTTGGATTGTTGCTCATAAATTCCAGCAGGTTTCTGAAGGTGCTTGTGAGATCAAGCTTAATTTGCAGAGAGGGGGGGGGCTAACAAAACGAGAGAGGGATGTTGTGTGACTGTGCAGGGATCAAAGTGAAGATCGATTTTAAGTCTTTTAGTGTTGACTGTGCATAAACAGTGTCTCATCATCAACTCTGTTAACTTTAACAGACTTGGGTTAACGGAAGGACCAATTTGCTTGACGTTAACATGTGTCAGGGACCTTATTACAATTTTCCTTCTTTCAAAAACCAAATTGACGGATGGCCAATCTTTCAAGGACTATTTTGAGGGTTTACTTATTTTTTAATTTTTTAACCAGTCCCCCGGAGACACTCTTTAGCATTTTCCTTTAAAATATTCAAACAATTTTATAACAACATTAATTATTAACAATAACTTCAGAAAAAAAACTACAGTACTAAACATTAATTTAGATATTCGTAAAACTTACTCGAGAAAGCATTGATGAGAGCATTAAATGATTATTACTTGTGCTAAAAAAATTAAATACATTTAATGATATTTCATATTATTAAATATCCATTATTACTTTTGAATTAATCAAGAAAATTCACTCAACGAAGAATTAATGTTAATATTAAGAATTTAATAATCATACATTGTCAGTGTATAATTATATATTAAATTCTTAATGAGTTTAATTACTATATATTGTCGATATAAAAAAGTTTTATATTTTCATTAAGTGATGTGTTGTCACGTCATTTAATGTGTTTAATAATACACGATGTGTCATATTCATTAAACGATGTGGTAACACATCATTATTGGTGTATAAAATATTTTTACAATGATATATAGCATAGTAATTGAAGTCTAATATTAATTAATTTTTATTTGAGTTAGGAAATATTAAATGCATTCAAAAATATTTTATATTACTAATATATTAATTCCTAAAATCTTAAATATTAAAAATACTTCATCACAATATTAATTATTATGAGAATTAAAATTTAATATATTTAATAAATTTTTTATATTTTTAAATATATTAAATATTAAAGTTATTGTATGACCGCATTAATTATCAATAATTATTTGACAAATAATACATGACATTAGTATAAATACGATTTTGATAACATTAATCCTAAAGATTGAGGATAAGACTTTCAATAATGAAATATTTTTATCAAAATAAAAATTGTTTATTGTTCATTTACACTTCAGTTGTGATTAATATTTTCTATTTTAATAAAATTATTCTATTTTTTAAAGTCTTATCCACACTTCTCAACTCTATGGGTTGATGTTATAAAAAACAAAGGAATCATAAATGATAACATTAATTGATTATATAAATACATTGATGATAGCATTAATTGCTTATACAATATACATTAGTAAAATTTACTCGAGGAAACATTAATGATAACATTAATTGAATATTACTTGAATTAAAAAATTCTAAATACATTTAATGATATTTCATAGTGATAAATATATTATCTATTAAATATAGTGTCCTGTTAACAAGTGTTATAAAGACACTTATGGAGGAATTAATCAATAAATTTTTTATTAGAAATCATGGTATATATCGCATTTGTATCATTAAATATTACACAATTCAATCAAAACTTTTTATTTTTTGGCTCTTTAATTAGTGTTCTAAAATCACTCATTAGCATTTCCCTTAGATATATCACAAAAATTCACACAATAAGTCATTAATGATAATATTTATTAATTTTATGTTATCAGTTAAGTTCCTTAAAGATTATTATCATAAAATAAGTCTATAAAAATAAAAAAAATATTACATAATAAATCCCTAAAAGTAAGAAAATGTAACTAAATAAGATTAAGCTACGGGCAATTAAAAAAATAAATTACATAATAAATCCCCTAAAAGTAAAAAAATGTAACTAAATAAGATTATCCTATGAGCAATTGAAAAATAAATCCGTACCAATATAAATCATCATCAAATAAGTCCATGTAAATGTTACCAAAGAAGTAAATGACATGCAATTAAAGGGTTAATATGGTGTCTTTTTATGCTTTCAAATATTTATTTGGTCATGATAATCTTTTAGAGACTGAACTGATAATACATTTACTTATTTAATAATAGTTTTATACTTTTGGAAAGTTATTTGGTAATAATATTTTAGAGAACTTAATTGGTGACACAATAATTTTTTAGAAACTAAATTGAGAGTTTACACTTCTTTATATATATAATAAGGGTCACTTGAAAAAATATTAATGATAGTATTAATTAATTAACACTTTAGTCAAAAAAGTTTTAATTCAATGATAATTTATATTATTAATTATTAAAGAGTTCTTCTAAAAAATGATAGTATTAAATGACTATTACTTGAGTTAAAAAATTTCAAACACATTTAATGATATATTTTATATTCATAACGATATTAGTTAACAAATAAATATAAGGTTATCCTAAGGAGCGCTATAAGTAGAGTGGTTAAACAATCAATGTATAGAATAATTTTTATTGAAATCACAACATTGATAGTATTTGTGACATTAAATTTTATACAGTTTGATGAAAACCCTACTACTTTTAATTTCTTAATTAGTGCCCTAAGGGCATTCGTTTAGGGATGGTAATTGGTAGGATTTGGGTAGGGTTACCTGCACTCATTATACTCGCAGGAGTAACAATTTTAATATCCATACTCGTATAAATTAAGTACAGTATCTGCATTCATTATCCACACTTTTGTTAACTATGAAAATCGATAAATCAATTAGAAAATGAAAGTTAATTAAAAAAACTCTAATACAAATGAAAAATCATTGATAAACCACCCAAATTTAACCATAAAATGTAAAAATTTCACTAAATTAAAGTACAATATAATTAATTAATAGTTCTTAAACATATATAATGCATAATGTGATGTCTTTTCTTTGTTGAAATCACATGTATTTTTCACAGAAGACGATCCTGCTCGAGTCAGGAACATCCACATTATGGTAGGGCGCCTAACTCTCCCAGCGGGGATATTTCTTTTCTATCTACAAGACTCGAACTCGAGACATTATTTAAGGGGAATCAAACATGTACCACTTGAACCAACCCCCGTTGATTATGATGTTTAAACATTTGGTAAATATTACAATAAATTTTCACAGCAACTTCATGTGTTGGAACTCTCCAAGGAGTGAAACTAGGTTTGCAATGAGGGGCGGAGCTATTCTATGGCTAAAGGGGGCCATGCCCTCGCCCACCCCCCTTGATTTTTTTAAAAGTTTTATATTATATATATGTGTGTGTATGTGTGTATATATATTTGTTGGATAAACTTTTATAGTGAAAGTCAAATTAGAAGGAGATATTATGCTATATATATGTTTGATAAAATTCGCTAGTTGATAAATTAATTAGTGACTGATAAAGTAGCTTATTCAATTAAAGGTGTTTGATTTAAATAATTGATTAATATAAAATAACATAAAATACATATTTACACAGGTTTTTTATATAAATTCTATTTTTATTTTTGGGATAAAAAGCATAATATTTACTAATTTTAGTTTTATAAATTTTAAATTATTATGATTTTTTTAATGACAAATATTCTATTAAAAATAAAAAATAAATAGTGAAATAATGAAACTAACTAAAAATATAAAATAAACAATAAAAATAAAATAATAATTAAAATAATTAAAAATATATAAATTATTTACACTATATTTACATCTGCATATATAAACTATGATTATTTATCTTAATTTATTATTTCATATTTGGTTTATATATAAAATAACAAAATTACATTTGAGATGAGCTAATTAATTAAAAAAATTATAATACATATTGGCCCCCTACACTCGGTTTCTGTCTTCGCCCCTGTTTGCAATCTTTGTCCTTAAGGAATGATGTCCTAAACTCTAATATTTTAATAAATAATATATATTAATATATTAATAAATAAAATAAACATATATATAATTAAATAGGATATATGTTCATGTATGTGGTAGTTCGGGTACAACAAAACCTGTACCTATAAAAAATTATGGGTAATTACCCAATACCTTGACCCATTTAGCCGGTTATTTTTATAGGTATCCATTGAATTTGAGTCCAATTGTCATCCTTATATAGAAATAATTTTAACTTGAAGAACAATATTAAATGTTTTGTTTAATGTATTCTTACACAATTAAATAAAAAAATATATTTTTAGATTTTAACCAATACCCTAAAGGGCACTTGTTAGCATTACTTGTATTATAAATTAAAGATTATATGATAAAATAAAGTACGTAGTATGATGAAATACCAATTAGATTTTTATTTGAATGAAATTTTGAAGAATTGATCTATTATAGAAGAACTTTCAATTTAAAAGTTGGATTGATTAATTTTGCACTCTATAAAAAGTTATGGGTTAAATATGTTTTCAGTCCCTGAAGTTTGACCCGAATTAATTGGTTTTAGTTCCTAAACTTTAAAACCGTTGGTTTGGATCCCTCATGTTCTGAAATCACGTAACTTTAGTCCTTTTCTTAACACCGTTAACTTCGACGCTGACGTGATAAACAAATTTTTGTGTCAGTTTGTCTTGTCATTTTCAATGACCATGATGTTGGAATTGAATTACAACTCAACTCATCCAGTCAGTTTTGTGGCCTTCACTGTTCATGAAAAATGTGAAGTTAAATTTAATAAAACCCTAAATAAAATCTGACTGGATAAGCTTAGGTGTAATTCAATTGTCACAACATGGTCATTGTAACTGGTTTGACAAACTGACACAGAAATTTATTTGTCACGTCAGCGTCAAAGTTAAAGGTGTTAAGGGGAGCGACTAAAGTTACGTAATTTCAAAACATGAGGGATTTAAGTTATGTGATTTCAAAACATGAGGGACCCAAACCAACAGTTTTAAAGTTTATGGACTAAAACCAAATTCGAGTCAAACTTCAGGAACTTAAAACATATTTAACCCAAAAGTTATTAATTTGTGTAAGTATTGGAATTTGAAACTTGATATCAATTGATCATATCCTTTATATACATAAGTAAATTTTTCTTAAAGAACAATATTAAATTTTATAATTATTGTAATACATAAAATATAGAAATGTAAGTTACAATTTAACCATTATAATATGTGTGTGTGTAAAGAACAATATTAAATGCTATATTTAATGTAATAAATAAAATTTTGAAACTTATGTTACAATTTAACCGCTATATACAATTAATTACTAATATTTAAACTGTATACAATTTTACCAACCATCGTGTAGATCAGTTGGAATGGGTTGTTCTAGCTTAACTAGTTGCATTATTATTCACTGTTGCTTGACACTCTCACTTGCAATGGACACCCTCGATACCTTCGACTCTTGTTGCCAATTGACATCTTCTGCCATTGTTGTAGTTGCCACTTGAAACCCTTAGCCACCACCACTCAACACCTTCAGCTGCTACCACTTGGCAGCCTCTACATTAAAGACTTCTCAAAACGAAATTTATCAAGCAATTTCTTTTTTATTTCTCACTTCTAAAATTATTTATAGATTAATATTATCAAACTTTTTTTATATATTCTAAAAAATGATTTTCTAAAATTGTTTTACAAAATAATCTTAAAAAAAAAACACATTCAAACATGTCTATATGTAGATATTATCCCACTCTTAGAGAATGAAAATTCAAATATATCATAAAGGGAAGAATTTGACTAAAAAAATAAAGCATAAAAATAAAATTTAAAATTTATCCAGATACAAAAATTCCTTTTGAGTGTAAAGTATTAAGGACTCGATCAATATTGGAGTACTGTACCCTTAAAATAATATGAAAAAGATGAATTCAATCCTAATTTTCATAATATTTCTCTTAAGAAAACCTTATTGTATTGAAGAGAATACCATTTTATATACTGCAAGCGTAATTGTCTTTGAAATGTGAAATTTGATAGAATCAATGAATCACCAAATACATAGAGAAAAATAATCTCCATTTATATTTGGAAATTCATTGATCTATCAAAATCCACCTCCACTTTTATGAGTGAGAAACATCTCTAAATAAAAAAAAGTGTGTCTTGAATTCATGGAGTTTCATGAAAGAAAATAAAGAGGGGAAGAAATGGAATCTAAGCAAATGTTTCGGAGTTTAGAGAAAAGAGGAAATGAAGGGATGGAAAAGGTTTGGTGAAAGGAGGGGAGGAATGAGGGGAGCTTTATAAAACCATAGGATGAGGTAATTATATCCATAAACACAAAGGAGAGAAATGGATTCATGTAAATCTCACCCTTCCCCTTCATCCTCAAACTCACAAATACACTTTAAGGTGGTCACGCACAGAAAATCACCTACAAGAGCCTCCAAGTTAAAGGCTAATACAACACAACTTATAGAGAAGTACCTGGTTTTATAGGCCAAAGATAGGTTGTGTTGTATTAGCCTTTAACTTGGAGGCTCTTGTATGTGATTTTATGTGCGTGACCACCTTAAAGCGTATTTGTGAGTTTGAGAATGAAGGAGAAGGGTGAGATTTACATGAATCCATTTCTCTCCTTTGTATTTATGGGTGAAATTATCTTATCCTATGGTTTATAAAGCCCCCTCATTCCTCCCCCTCCTTTCCCCTAATCCATTTCTTCTCTTCATTTTCTCTTTTTTCTAAACTCCCAAACACATCCTTAAATTCCCTTTCATTTTTATTTTCTTTCACAAATTTCCATGAATTCAAGGCAAAGATTTTTTATTTAGTGAAGATTTTTATTCATAAAAGTAGAGGTGAATTTTGGTAAAACAATGAATTGTCAAATATTTATGGAATTTTTTTTTTACATTGTATTTGATTATTCAATGATTGCATTAAAGTTTCACATTTCAAGATATTTTCTCCCAATAGAGTAAGAATTTATTTAGATTAAATTTTGGTCAAAACTAGAATTGGATTCATTCTTTTTCAAATTATTTTTACCTCAACGTTGGCCTAAAGCTTAGAATTTTATAGGGAAAAGAATTGTTGCATATGGATGAATTTAAATCTTTTTATACTTTAATTTTCTCACTTTTTCCAATAAATTTAGCACTTTATAAGAATTCATTTTCGAGATTGAGATAACATTTTCATTTTTTTTTTCTAATGTGCATTTCTCATTTGGTGATACACATGACCGTGAATGCCAAAATAAAATACTACCTAACATACTTAGAAAAAGAGAAAAATATAAAAAATCATTAAGAATGATATACATATTTCTTAAGCCATTCCCTAGATGCTAGATGCAAGACCCTTTCTTTACATTGAAAACCATTATCCTATGTCTAAGTAAAGAAACTATCGAAAGAAAGCAGGAAACATCAAGGAAATTTGAACTTGTAGTAAAAAACACTCCTAAAAGTATATGCATAAAGTTGAAAGAATAAAAAACCGACTTACTGACATACCATGGAAGAGTTTTTAAATTATCTGGGAAGGCTTGAAGATCAATGAAATTTTATTTTGTCCACAAGTTTCAACGCAGAAAACGCCATTTTCATCGGGGGCCTGTGTTGTGATTTTGGTAAGCGTACCAATATCGCAACTAGGGGTGTAAGTGGGTCTAACTCAACCCAATCCGAAGGATATTTAGCGGTTCGGTTCATGTTTCGGTTCGGTTCGGACATTTTCTTTCGAATCTAATCTGGTTCGGTTCGGGTCTCGGGTTTGCCTACCTTCAACCCGATAGACCCGTACCAAACCAAACCAATAAAAGAAACTTTAATCTTATTTGATTTTCCTTCCTAGAGAGAACAAAAATAGGCGCAATGGCAACACAAGCAGCGGTGGTTCCCCGAACCCTATTTCATCCACTCTCATTTTATGTTTCCCTATTTCTTTTCTTTTTCATGACCCGATGACTCAACCCAACCCGAACATATTCGGGTTGGTTCGGGTCTGGTTACTCACCCAAAAAATACAAAACCCGAACCAACCCAACACACCATCATTCTATCGGTTCGGACTTGATGTCACCTTAAACCCGACCCGACCCGATTACACCCCTAATCGCAACAGTATAATAGTAGAAAAGTAGGGTTGTCGTACCCACGAGGAACAATGCAAAATAAATTCTTAGGACTCACGCTTATTGAGTAAGAACGATTGCAAATGATTGAGATTGTTTGGTGAAAAATAAATTTAAAAATGCAAATAAAAAGAATTAAGACAAAGAGAAATGTGTATGAAATTAAGCAATAGAGAGAAACTATGATTGAACTTCGTCTATCGCACCCCTCTTGTATTTTGGAAATCAATAATATCTAGGAATTTATAATTATCAATATTGAAGCACAAATAGATTTCATTCACATTGATCCCTAAAGTATGAAATTCTTAGAACAATTCTCTAAACACCGATCCCTCGGATGTTTAACAAATTGCCTAGCTTTAAGATCAGTTGTTAAAAGCTATCAATAAATTGAACCCTGTCCCTAGGAATTCAACCTATTGAATGCTTTTACTCAAATCAGATTTAGAAAACGGCTTCCCAGCTAATTCAATAAATCAAATCATAACTCCGTTACAAGAAGGAAGTTAAGCATTAAGAAAGGAAATAAAAACAACAATATTATAAAAATATGGATTCCTAAATAACAAAAATCCAAAATACAATCGGGGATTGAATCGACTGCATTCAATCCTAAAAAGAAATTTAGCTACTCATGGTAGCTATTACAAACCAAAAGGATTAAGAAGAAAAGTAACAGCGAAGCCTTCCAGCTTTGTTGTAATCTCCCTCTTGCTTCAGAATAGCCTCTGGAGACTGTCGAACTTTTCTCACAACTCTGTATCTGCTCCGAACTCCGAATCTCCAAAAGTCTCCCTAAAAACTGTCTGACGGATCTTTTAAATGCAAGAGGAAAGACTACTTTTGACCATCCTCTAATGCCAAGAAATGACTACTTTAACATTGAAGATTTCAAATACTTAACCATGATTGCAAAACTTGATGGAATAAGAAGAGAGAAACAAGAGAAAAGAGACCAATTGTTAGAGACCACTCCAGAAGTTTGTACTATTGTTTCTAAATTCATAGGAGTGAGTTATTACCTTTGTATTGAAAGTGTAATCCACTTTTTGGGTGATTTTTGAGCTATTTGTCAAAACTTATATCATTTAATAAAAGGTTGTATATCTCCTATAGTGAGAGTTAGTGATGGCTGAGAAGCTCCCAAGCTAATTAGTAAGGATTAGTCTTAGTTGAGAACCTATAGATAGAGTTGTTAATTCGAGTTATCCAGTTTGTTTTTATGTGAGTGGCGGTAGGGATGTCAACGGGGCGGGCACATGTAATAGGTACCCGCGGGTAGATTTCGCCTTGTTCCCGCTAAGCGAGTTTTTAACGAATTTATGGATATCCATGAGTATCCACAGGTATTTATTGGTAAATAAAAAAACTTAAAATTGAGTGGCATTACAATTTTAAATATAATTAGTCAAATATAGTAGATATAAAATAAAAAAAAATCATATACATATACATACATACATACATACATACATACATACATACATATATGCAACGGGTACCAGCTAGCAGAGTACACCAATACCCGCACCAGCACTCACCCCAATAATAAGCGGGTTGAAAAAAGAATTTATTTTTTCACTTGTGGGTACCCACGGACACGGGTAATTTTGCCTCCCCTAAATGGTGGGCTCTTGTGGGCTACATTAAAAAGTCTGGGAGTTATTTGAGCTTCTAAAATAAAGGTCACAAACCTACATTTTTACGAGATTTTTTAAGGCTTTTGTAGGTAGAGAACTTTATTTTGTTGAGCTAAAAACCTGGGAGTTATTTAAGCTTCTAAAATAAAGGCTTGAGCCCTACGTTTTTGTTAGATTTTACAGGTCGGCCCAAACGGGTTGATCGATGTTGTTAGCTCTAGTTGTAGAGTTGTTGTGAACCTTGGAAAGGCTTGTGAGAAAGAATACTTAGTGGGGTAATCCTGGGGAGCCTTGTGTGAAAGAATACCTGTTTTAAACAAACTTGTTTGGTAGTTGTAAATCCTACTGAGATGGATACTGGATGTATCCCAAGGAATTTGTTGGTTAACTAGTATAAAAAATTATTATGTAGTATCTCTAACCCTTACTCTCTTTATTTTTCTGCATAATATTTAATTTACTTTCTAATACTTGGTCTATATTATTACCTTACTTCTAAATAAGACTAGTTTATGCATGAACTGTTGAAATTATATCTTTTGATTAATAACTTTTCCATCTCTAAAATAAATATTCTGAAAAGTTACATTAAGTTAAAAACTAGCTTAGTCCTTTAGAAACATAATATATCATTTCATTACATAGGATCACTTCATACTTTGAACATATTACACTAGATCTGTATAAAAGTGCTTTTAAAGAGATTTTTGCTTATACAGTGATTGGATATTAACAAAATAAGGGTTCTAAAAGGTTTCATAATTTTCTAATTAGATTTAACCATTTAAAAGTAAGTTGCTAATATCCCGTACTCACCATTCTAGCTTTTGAACATAACAATAACATATATTTCTTGACATAATCATTGTGTTGCACTTTTTACGCATCATTACAGTCTTATTATTAGTATTATGAATTCTTATGAACTTTTTAGCCTCTTTAAAGGATATTCTTGTGTTCTTTTGATCAATTTAAGCCAACATTATCTTCTGAAGACATCTCTTGATAGTCAAGAACCTTCTTAAGTAGAAAATTAGTAAGGAACTTAGTTGTCCAGGTTATGCCAAAAGTTTTTATGAATCACAATTTAATCCCCCTTCTTATGACTCTTTGAACCACTTCACAGTAGCCAACATGTCACAAATCTCGTTGGTTGAAGAATAACCATACACTTTGTCATACTCAAAGATTGGGTGCACAAATGAGGTATAACTTGGCTTTAGAGCTGAGTTACATCCTTGACTTGTGACCTTGTGTCTATTTGGCTCTTGGAATATTAACACCATTTTCTCTACGTGGTGTGTAGTCTCCATTCCCATTCACATTCCAGAGGTCTATGTGACTGGACTAAATAAAGATTTTCAATTTTGTCCTTCAAGTAGTGATAGTCCTATCCATTAAAGCCTACAAGTATAGTGGCTGAAGCACCTCCAGTAATATACACTTCACTAGGACCAACTTATGTCGTTATATTGTTGTTGTGGATCTTCTCCTCAATCACTGTTAGGTGCTAAACCTTTGAGGTTGAACTCTGATATCAACTGAAATACACAGGGAAAACACAAGTATAAGGTTAAATGATGTTTTATAAAACGTTTTGAAAATCGAAACACTTTCACAAAGGCGGTTTGAAAAAGCTTAAAACTTGCATCTGAAGAATTTTGTTTAACTAGTGTCTATAATTTTAGACGCAATTTTGAAATAGATTTTCACATAATATTCTTACAACCAACCCCTTGTTACATAAATAAGGTTAGAAACATATATAAGTTTAAAGAGAAACGGAAAAGAAGATAATACCAAATATTTATACTAGTTAGCACTTATCAATCAAGTGCTACGATTAGTCCCTAACACCGTTAAGATTTTCCACTATTATGTACCAGAATACAAATATTCTTGTTCACCCGCCTCTTTAGTTTTGTTCACAGTTAAGTAATTTTCGCTCACCTATCCTCCTCAAGCTCAAACACTCAGTAGAATAAAAAGAGTAAGTGTTCAGGGGCAGTTTCCCATCAGCTTACTCTTTCTGCGTTTTACGTATTGTTGCATTGTTCCTTTTGAAAGTTCACCTTTATCTTTCATTGAAAGTGATTAGAACATTGTACTCTGACTATTCCTTTATACAATGTTGACTTTAAGGTATTCTGAATTCGGGCTCAACCTCTGTCAAATCTTCAAATGTAAGAGTCTTATGCCTTTAAAAGATTCACGCTTTATAGCCTGTTTGTTTTAAATTTTAACACTACAAAACCAGGTTTTGTAGAATTGATTTTAAATCACTTCCGTCCAACGTACTTCGTAAAACATGCATTATTTATCTCAACCATTCCTTTATAGAATCAATTCTACTCAACCGTAAACTAAACGGACTCTTAGACGTGTTTAAGATACTGGCCTTCAGACTAATGCTAGAAGATGCTCCTCAACTTTAGATGAAACTTCAAAAGAACTTACTACAACACTCAACATCTTACTTAAATTAAATATGATCAATTTTCTTATTAAAAATCCTTGAATTGTTATTATCAACATTTGAGATTCTAGACTTTAAATGTCATGAGAGTCAATGATGTTTTTATTGTAAAAAGGACGTGTGAGGATAATACTGTGCCTACAAACACATCACAACCATAGATGATTCATTCGTTAACAATCTCCAAATTTGTTTTGTCAGCGAGGCTCTATTAAAAGCCTTAAACACACGAAAGTTGAGCTCGCCTTTTGGTTTTGGGAGAGCAAAGCAACCCATAATATAAGTTGTTATGGATTGAGCAACATATTTTATAACAGTTTCTCTTCATGCTTTAGAGAGTAATCATTCCTTCCACCCCTTCAACTTTTTCCAAATTTGGTCTTGGACAAAGTAAAAAAAAAAAAATAATAAATAAATCTGCCCACAAAAGTTGGCAATCCCAAATACTTGACATGAGATTCCATTGCCTTTATTTCCAAAACTTCTTCAAATATGGAAGTGAGTACATTAATGGAACACTCTGACACCTGATTTGTTTTATTGTAAATTTTCATTTACGATAATCAAAATAATTTTGTACAATGTCGACTTGTATTTTGGTAAACTTTGATATTTTAAAATTAGATTTACAGTGAGTAAATTGATTTTGATAAAAACAAATATTTTTAACTTTCATGGATCGTGATGAGTAAATTTAATTTTGGAAATTAAAATATATCTATATTTTATACTTTAAAGTGATTTTATATTACGTTAAAATAAGATTAATTCTTTTAAATTTATTTTCAAGATAAAGTAAATTATAGTCCTCTCTTCTCAGAAAATCTTAAATGACACTACCATATTCTATTTTGAAATTTTCATCCTCTACTTTAAGAGCGGAATATATGGTATACTTTAGTAGATTTTAATATTATCAAACTCCTTATGAATATTTTTTTATGATTTTCAACATCATTGGTATATAATTTTGAACCCTTACTATCTATTAACTATAAGATAATAAAATACGAAATAAAAATTGTGGGCAAAATTCTAAAGTGAATAAAATGGTGTATTTTAAACTTTTTATCATATGCTAAAGTTCTAAAACCAATAATAAAACATTCAAAATCAATTACCAGTGACAATAGAAATTGTAGAGAAAGTAAATATATATATATATATATATTAAAAGGCTTATTCATAATCATTCGTCATCATTAATTTGTTTATTTATGTTAAAATGAACTAAAATATAGTGAGACAGTGTAGATTATAAAAGAAGAGAATATAAGTTCAACAAAAAGTTGAAGAGAATATAATTTATTTTTTTATTATTGGGGAAGGAAGTATAATTTACTCTTTAAAACATTGCTTTTAAATACAATTTTTTTCAGCATTTTTTCTTTTTGGTAAGAATTTGTTCTTTAAAATAAAAGTTTGAAAAGTCTAAAACTAACAAACTTAAAGATGTCAACGTCTATCCAACCAGTCACGCAGATAACTAATTAACTACGTATACAAGATATAAAGGAGGCCCTATTTTAGGGCCCAAAGTTATTTAAAGGATACTAACTCGAGGAAGTGAGCTCTAATAACGGGTCCCTTGAATGGTGTGCGTTAGTTGGAACTCCATCATACAGACAGACAAGTGAGGATGGACACGCTCAGAAATTAAGGAGAGGAAAGTGACAATACAGCACCCAGTTTTTTTTTTTTTTAAAACAATAGGTATCCGCTATTAGTCCTATTCGAGACTTAATCCTTAAAACTCTTCACCCCTTATAAAGAATGTGTTTAGTGGGATTAAACTCATACAACACCCAGTTTTGACAAAAAAGAAAATACAGCACCCAGTATCTAAATTTAAACACGAATAAACCACTTTTGAGGTCTAAATATCACTCTCTTCCACTTACTTATTAAAATAAATAAAAAAAATAAAAATTATTGTTCAAATTTTTAAATATTTATCACATTAATCTCTTAACAAAAATTAATATAATAGAATAATATGAAAGTTAAAAAATTAATGTGATAAATATTTAAAAATTCAAGAACTTTATATAAAAAATTTAATTTATGAACTAACTAAGAAAAAATACTAATTGAAATCGAATTTGAGGGTTTAACACTATAGCGATTGCATTCACCAATCATATATATATATATATATAGAACATGCCAAACTAGAAAATAAATAGACATGAATTCCAATATATTATATCTTAGTATTTAATTTTGACCCCCTGGTCAAAGGTTCAGACTTGGAAGAAGAAATGAGTGATGAAGACAAATGGTAAAATTCCACAAAGCACCTCTGCCACCAGCAACCTCTTTCCCCATCCACCACCGTTCTTGACCTGAGAGCTTGGGCTTGTTCCGTTTCCAGTACTAGACGCTGTAAATTTTTATTTTCAACCCCACAATAATTTTTTAAACAAAAAAAAAAAAAAACAAGTTAAGCAAAATCCCAGAGACTACAAAAACAGAGCAGAGGATCATTCAAGTGAGATATTTTTTTAAATAAAATAAAATCAAATAACAATATTTAATTTACCACTGGGAACTGGGGTGGTGCTATTTCCTTCCATTTCTTTTTCAAATCCCTCAAAAATCTTTGCTTCAGGAGATTTAGGTGCCAAATGCAAAAGATCTGAAACAATATATCAAACTTAAATTGAAGGGTGAATCAGCATAAAGAGGACCAAAGGATCATAGATTAAAGATAGACATGTGTACTTTACCAATACACTCAGTTATATTAGTGGGTTTTTTACAAGTAGTTGGTAGCTTGAGAGCAAGGGTGACGTTGAGCTTGATGCCAAGGTTAGGATCATCATGGTCTTTGATGAGGATACAGAGGCATCTCTTGTTCTTGTCAATAACCTCTCTGAGGCCAGCGCAACAGTCTATGGTGGGGGTTTGGGCTTGACCACTAACATAAGGAAGACAATTAGATAAAGCGATGAGCTTGTCAGTGCATTCTGTTTTATCTTGGTTTATGTCTGAGCTTGCAAGACCAACCAAAAGGAGAAGCAGGGTAGAGAAGAGTGCTAGATTCATTGCCCTTTTGGAACCCATTTGGAGATGCTGAATGTGAATGATAACCTCAAAAAGGAGAGAGAGAGATAAGAGTTGGATGTGATGCGATGCAATAGTGACAGACACGGCACTTTCTTCTCTCTTTACTCTTTCTATTCTCTGCTTTCTTGTATGAGTTGTGACTTTATATATTGTAAACGAAACCTATCTATATTTGTCAGCATGACATTTTTTTTTAATTGTGTGTTTGCACTACTTTAATTCAATTCAATGAATGCATACAAAACAATTATGAATATTTTCTTACTTTATTTATTTTAGGGAAAATTATGTTTTTCCGTCCCTGTAGTTTCGGTCAATTTGGGTTTTCGTTCCTATATTTTAAATCCTTAGTTTTTTGTCCCTATACTTTCTAAACTCCTAAACATTAGTCCCTGTCGTTAGTTTGGACCGTTAAACCTGTGACGTGGCATACTAGGCAATTAACACGTGGCATGCTGGGTACATATGGCATGCTAGGTAATTGACACGTCACAGGTTTAACGGTTCAAACTAACGGCAGGGACTAATGTTTAAGGGTTTAGAAAGTACAGGGACAAAAAACCAAGGATTTAAAGTATAGGGACGAAAACCCAAGTTGACCGAAACTACAGGGATGAAAAACATATTTTTCCATTTATTTTATTAATTAATTTGATTTTATGATATTGACAAATTTTTTATGTATTAATTCTTTTAGCTTTTACCCCCTGTTTGGTGTGGGAGAATTACCCGAGAAATCAAATAGATACCGAGAAATAGAGTTGAAATACCCCTTTCACATGCGTTTGGTGCACCGCAAAAATAAGGAGAAATAACATCAAATTGTGGGCCCCACTGTTTTTTTCATTTCTTCGCTGCGTAGGCGAGAAATGCGAAGAAATAACCATCAACGTTGCTTCCTTTCTATGCCAAAGAGATGGGAGGACTTGCACAAGGTGTTTCATAGCTCCAAGACTGAAGCAGATCAACCAGAACATGGCAGAGGACGGCTAACACGGCGGACGCTGACGATGTTCTTCTAAGTCCGGCAGACGACAACGACACAAGGTGTTCAAGAGAGACAAGACTGAAGTAGATCGGCCAGAACATGGCGGAGGACGGCCAACATGTAACATCCTAAAATTTTTAGGACAAATAAAATAAAATAGAAGGAAGGAATAATTGTAATATTATCTTTTATTATGAATAATATTAATTAAATAAAAAGAGGAATGAGTGGGCTGAGGGTAGGCTCAGCCCAGTTAAGTAATTATTTAAGTAAGGAGGGGTTATCAATTCACCCTAATCCTTGTTTTTCAATCGTCAGAGAACGAAACCTTAGGGAAGGGAGAATCAACTTTACAAAGAGAAGGTGTCATAGAGTAGATCATCGAGAAGAATTATGTCGTTTGTCGTTGACAGTCATCTCTAAGGTACGGGGGAAGGGTGCTGCTTGTATGTGTATGTGGGAGTGCTTGGGTAGTGAGGGCAACCATAAGACCCTCTAAGAATTCTAAATTTGAGAACCTATCTGTGAATCATGTGTTGTGTGTTTGGAATGTGTTTGATTTGATGTATGCACGTGATAATATTGATGAATTGGGTGATGGTAGCGAGAATAGCGAAAAAAGGGTTAAATAAGGGTTTAGAGATGAGGAACCATAATTGATTAGATATTAAATTTATTGTAATTCGTAGGAATGATTGAGGATGTCAGTGTTTTTAATCGGTGAAAACGAGTATAAATGAGTTAGAACTTAAAGAATTGAGTAGGGATTGAAGAAGAGGGTTGAAAAGGGGCAAAAACGCATGAACAGTCGCGTTCTGTGACACTTGCGCTCCATCTGCGCTGAGCGCAGGATGGAGCGTAGCTCCCTGGGACCTGCGCTCCACTTGCGCTGAGCGAGAGTGGAGCGTAGCTCTCTGGAACCCGCGCTGCATGTGCGCTGAGCGCAGGGCGAGCGCAACACGCAAATTAACTTATTTAAAAATGTGAAATTGAGTTGGATGCTTATTTAATATGAGAATTGTTTTGTGGAATTGATAGATTAATTGGATGTATAAAATGTATTGATTGTGGCATAAGTATTGTGGCGTGAGTATCCTATGTGATGTTCTATGTTTATAATATTGTGATGTGATGTGAAGTGATAGAATAAAAGAGATTGTATGAGATATATGTGAATTGATGATGATGCATTGAGCATAGAGATTATGTGAGAGATATGAGATATGATGTTGATTGCATTGAGCATAACATTTGAGATATGAGATGTGACTGTATGAGGTGACGTTGATGTATTGAGCATGAGCATATGATGTATGAAATATATGAGATATATGAGTAGCCAAACGTGGCTTAAATACCCTAGTCCAAGAGAGGGGCAGTGAGCAGGGTTCGGTGACCATGATGGGGGACATTCTATGCACGGACCCATCGAGGGGGTGCAACCTATCGGCCAAAAGAGGGCATTTAACGGTAGGGCCATCATTACGAGGCGGATGTCTCTGCACGAGCCCAAGAGATGGGTGTTTAACTGTGCAACATATCGGCCAAGAGAGGGCATTTAACGGTAGGGTCATCATTGGTAACAACTAAGAGGATTGATGAGGTGTGCCCATTGTGCGGAGTTCCAAATCATGATCATTAGGAAGAGTTATTGAGCATGAGCATAGAGTGATCATTCATGGCATTTTATGATTGTGTTAGAATGTGAATTTATATTTATGAGAAATTAATGTGTAAAGTGTAAAATGTGTGTCCTTGATGATTTGAGAAGTGTGAATTATATATTTGTGTGAAATTAATGTGCTGTATGTAACGAGTGTGGATTAAGATGAGAGATAATATGTAAGGTGATGAGTAATGTGTCGAATATAAAGAGTGTGAGTTGATATGAATGATGATGATCATGTGATGATATTAATGATGATGATTATGTGTTGGGTGAGGACAGGGTAGTCTTCTACATTGCATGTATGAGTATGTGTTCTTTTCCTCACCGTACTCTCTGTGCTTATTTTATAGGTGGTGAAGATGGCACGCAATGTGCCGAGTATTGAAAGGAAGGGGTCTCACTCTGATACTTGTGACATTCAGGGCTTAGTATTAGGAGTTTACTTTCTTTTATTTGCCATTTAGAGATTTGGAAAATTATTTCTAAGGGCATTATATGGCCAAGACGTATTTTTATTATGTTGATAAATTAGTTTTCGAAAACATTAATTTTTACTTTTATGAAAATTTATTTGGAGTTGGATTCAGTAATTGTTTAAATGAGGATTGTGAACCTTTTTACCTCGATGTGGACTATAATTTTTCCCTTACATTTCGCCTTGATGATTATATTAGTAAATGAGGTAGAAGGGTGTCACACAATACGCACCGGAGGAGGAGGACCCGAACGCAACGACGGAGGAATAGAGACACCGCAACGGAGGACGACGGAGGGAAGAGAGACAAGACTCAAGCGAAGCAGCAACGACAGTGGGTGGTCGACGTGGGGAAAAGAGGTGCTGCGGAGGACGAGACTAGGGTGGACGACGCCGGCACTGCTGTGTTCACTCGGCTTTGCTGGGTATTTTGGATAGATAATCGATTTTCACAGCAATATTGGCAGCAAACTTTCACAGCAATTGATTTCAAGGGTCTGAAAATCGATTTTTACACTAAAATGGCGTGTAAAATTATTCAAATTAATAAAATTTCTATTTCTCTTCTATTTTATCTATTACACCAAACAACCCACCTTAACAATTCTCTTCTATTTCTCACCTATTTCACTCACACCAAACAACCTTTATTTCTCCTCTATTTCACCTCTATTTCTCTCCTTCCCACTTCTCTTCTACCCATTTCTCTTCTCTCCATTTCCCTACTCCCACCAAACATAGCTTTAATGTTTTTCAAGGACAAATATACCAGTATCCTCCTCCTTGTGGAGGGGGAAAACACTGACAAATTGCATATATACACGGTAAAAAAAATTTGCACCCCACGATATTTGTGAATATACCCATAATGAGTACTTGTATATTTATTAAACAAGTGGAGACGGATATTATATTAGAGGCGGGTATTCATATATTCATTAAAATATTTTTTATTAAATATATTAAAATATTAAATTTTTTATTATTTTGTTATGATATAAAAATTATTTTTACTAATTTATAATAATATTTTTAATATATTAACACATAATGATATTATATAATCTTAATTTATACTATATAATATTATGATATAAGGTTAAATATGTTTTTAGTCCCAGAAGTTTGACTCGAATTTGATTTTAGTTCCTAAACTTTAAAATCGTTGGTTTGAGTCTCTCATGTTCTAAAATCACGTAATTTTAGTCCAGGGGCGAAGCCAGGAAATTAATAAGATCAAGGGGGGCCGATATTATAATTTTTCCCAATTAATCAGTCCATCCTAAATATAATTTTGTTATTATATATAATTATATATATTATAATATAATAAATAAAAAACTTAGATCAAATATAAAATATTGAATTAAGATAAATATCCACAATTATCTATACTATATACAAAGAGGGTAGGGGAGTTTTGGTTTCCACATTTCCATTCCCATTATATCCCTATTTTATATCCCGAGTTACTGATTTACGGTTCCCACTAACCAATAACCATCCAATAAAAATAATAACTGCCTAAAAAAAGTAGAAAGATGAAAAAGAGACTTCAGAATAGAAAGATGTGAAAAGAGAGGGAGGGATCGTAAAAATAAGAAGTGCGAAAAGACACGCATTGTCGTACTTGTCTTTCCGCTAGTATATATAATGCAAATAATTGATAAATTTTATGAATTATTTTAATTATTATTCTCTTTTCATTATTTATTTTAAATTTTAATAAAAAATTATCATTAAAAATTTAATAAAAAATTTATTTTCTTAAAAAAACCGAAAATTATAATTACATAATATCATATCTTTGTCAAATAAACAAAAATAAAATTTATATAATAAAATTTATGTAAATACATCATTTTATATCATTTTACATTAATAAAAAAAATTAACATTATTAATTCAATAAGAGCTAATTTATCAGTTAATTTTATCAAATATAACTTACATCCCCTTCTAATCGTACTTCTATTATACCACTCTAGTCTTGAATATAAGCAAAAGTTAACTAATTCACGCTAATTAAGAGTATTAATTGAGCTCATTAAATTTTCTAAAACGCACATAAAAATGAGGTGCATTTCCTTATTTATAATTCTTAATATATTTTGTAAAGTGAAATTTTGGAAAGAAATTTTAAATTAGATAATGTTATTGTGAGAATACTAGCATTTAATAGGGTGAAGGTGGTTATATTTTACTTATATTTAACACCAATAAAAATAAATTTTGAGTTATTTATATTTGAGATAAGAGAATGTGTAATTTTATCTAACAAAATATTAAATAAATTTTCTCAACAACAACAAAACACACACACACACACAACTTTAGTTCCTCCCCTTAACACTGTTAAGTTTGACGCTGATATGACAAACGAATTTCTTTGTAAATATTTGTCCAACCAATTACAATGATCATGTTGTGCCAATTGAATTACATCCCAACTCATCCAGTTAGATTTTATTTAGGGTTTTATTAAATTTACCTTCATATTTTTCATGAATAAGGAAGGCCACAAAACTGACCGGATGAGCTGAGTTGTAATTCAATTGTCCAATCATAGCCATTGAAAGTGACTGGACAAACTGACACAGAAATTCGTTTGTCACGTCAGCGTAAAAGTTAATGGTGATTAGGGGAAGGACTAAAATTGCGTGAATTCAAAACATAAGGGACCCAAACCAACAGTTTTAAAGTACAGGGACTAAAACCAAATTCGAGTCAAATTTCAGGGACTAAAAACATATTTAACCCTATGATATATTATATGATATTTTCTCTCTTTCTTTCTATAAAAATTTTTAATTTTTAAATAGTAATGAATATCCATAAATACCCGCTACCCGTAAGAGTACATGGTAATTTTAATGGGTATTGATGTGGGTAGTGTACTACCCATCTCCGCCGGCCCCACGTCCTACGTACTGGAGATTTGAATATTATGACAAAAATAGGCATATAAAGATAAAAGGTTCAACTATTATTAGAAATTATCACGACGACAATTATCCCCTTCTATTATCATAAGGGTTTTATCGATCTAATTTAAATTTAACATGAAATATGTAAGAAGTTGAAATTTGTTAATTATAATGATTTATTAATTTTGATAATTTCTTTTACTATCCAAACATTAGAATTTTTACATTAAGATAGATATGTATACCTTTTTCTAACGTGTTTTTTCTCACCTCGACACAGAAGGAGGGTATCATTGTCTTTGGAAAAAATTAAATTCACCAAAGAATTGCATAAAATATGTTAATATTATAAAGTCACGTTAATTCTCTTTTAATTTACCTCCTACTTCCTTAGAGTGTAAGGTGTCATATTTTTTTTATGTAAGAGTATTTTTATGTCATTTTTCAAAAACTGTCCTTTAAATATTTATATTATATATACTTAAAATATTAAAATTTTATTTATGAAAATATTAATCATATTTTCATTGTAACTACATTTGATATATCTTCCTACATAATTAAAATATTAATATTTTAATTATTTTCATACATTTTTTTAAAAAAATATATCATTAAAAAAATATAAACAAATGCATGGGATTAATTGATATATTAGTAATTTATAGCGTTTTTTTATATACTATTTCAAATAGCGTTTAACCTTATATTTATTTTTTTTATCATTAATATTTTAATAAAATCTCATTATATCTCTCTTAGTTTTTTTTTTAAGTCTTTTAAACTCTTTTCAAACTAAAAGCACTTTATGGAAAATATAAACAATTATTATATTAATTATTATTAATTATATATTCTATTTCATTTTTTTTATAGACAAAAAAATAAATTAAAGGGAGTACAAGGGCCAACCTATATATAAATACAAAAAATGACCCAAAAAAAAAAACCCACCACAACCAACCCGAAGCTCAAAGGCTTTCCAAATAACCAACAACAGTAAAACTTAATATATATTCTATTTCATTATCTCATTTTATTATTATTTCAACCTCTTAATATATGCCGTCCCGATCCCAACTGCAATTAAGTACTTGAAAGCTTATGAAATGTATATTATTTTAAATTAAACAAATGCTTCAATAGTATATTGCGGGTATATCTACGCACAAATATTAAGGGGTATGGATTTTTTTGGTATCGCTAGTTTCTGGATAGTTTTCCTTCAAAATCTATTTTTCAATAATAAATAGAAATGTTGCTTTTGATTCTGACCATAATGCTAGTTAAGAACTTTAATTGATTTCATAAAAATCAGACCACGGAATCAGTGAAAGCTTCTACTCAGAAAAAAAAGGCTTTCTTTAAATTAAGAAGCTACATATATAAATCTTTTAGATGGGGATGGGGATGATGATTTAAAAGAAGGTGGATGAGATGTTTAATTGAATACGACTCGCAACTGTATATTTTAATTCATACAAAGTATCATAAAGAGAAAGAAAAAAGGTACAACGGTCTTTATGGCATGTGCGAGTGCGACAAGAAAATATTTGGATGAGAATTGATAATATAAAATGTGACTATATAGAATTTAATATTGTAAAATATTTAATATAATATTATATAAGATATAATATTTTACCAATGAGATTGGTTCAAATGGTACATGCTTAAGCAAGGTCTCAGGTTCAAGCATTGTGAATGAAAAAAACTCCGTAAGGAGAGCTGACCCCACCGTAATGTGGATGCTCCCGGTTCGAACAGAATTGTCTCCCATGAAAAATACATGTGGTTAAATAAAAAAATATAAGATATTATACTTTATGGCATAAAACTATCTTAGATTAATGATGACATTGAATAAGATAAAAACTATGATCTAAATTTATTTTGTTATATTAATTTTTAGAGAAACAAAAGTTTATAACACCTAAAATAATTAAGAGCTCTCTGAACATTAAATAAAAAATAGGATTAACAAAATTATAATAAAAATGTAGTTTTGACAAAAGTACTAAAAATATGAGACGAATCTTGTACTCTATATGGTACTTACGTTTTTTAATTAGGCAGTGTGTATTACAATTATCACCATGTGTGGTAATAATAAATCTTCATTGGTCACTTTTTGAATTCGTACTTCGTGCCCAACTGCTTCACACATAGATTTAGAGATCTCACAATAGTCTTGTTTAGAGTTAGACCAAAAAATATTAAACTGACATTTTAGTCCATAATTTTGAGTAAATTATCAATTTCTTCCTCAGCGTATACCACTAACTTCAAATTCATCCCTAATGTTACAATAATTCATTAATAGTCCCCAAACTATGTAAAAATAAATCAATTTAGTCCTTGTACATGGACTAAATTATTTGATTAATGTAAATAATAGGGACTAAATTGATGTATTTTTACATAGTTTGGAGACTATTAATAAATTACCGTAACGTTAGAGACGAATTTGAAGTCGATGGTATACGTTGGGGACGAAATTGGTGGTTTAATCATTTAGTGTCATGCAATTTTATCACAAGTTTAGGGAAATATTTCATTAGTCCCTGACATTACTCTTCATCTTGTAATTAAGTTCAAAGCGTTAAACTGTGTTAATTGCGTGCTGAGGTGTCACGTTAAGTGACATCTTACCTTGAATGTTACATTAGGGACTAAAGTGCATTAATTTTATGAAAGTTAGGATTGATCTTAATCAAATCACTACCTCTGCTATTCATGTCTCACTCTTCCATCTCATATTTGGACACTTGAGATTGCTTGGAATTTTTTATGCAACCACTAAAGTGCATCCCAATTCTTATTTCCAAATTTTCTTAAGAAGCAAATATATAATAAAGAGAGTGTTTTTCCTTAAAATGAAATAGGAATGAAGGGTGAAAAAGCTGTTAAAAAGGAAGCAGCACTGTCTCATTCGCTCAAGCAAGTCGCTCAAGCGAAGGATTCCTTGCTTAAGCGAAAATATCATACAAAACTCGGTAGAAAACTGTCTGAGAAATTTGCTCTAGCAAAGGATTTTTGCTCAAGCGAATTTCAGGCAAAGTTCCAGACCAAAGTTATTGCCTAGAATTCACTCAAGCGAGCATTACTCGCTTGAGCAAGAGCCCTGATTCACTCAAGCGAGCAGATCTCGCTTGAGCGAGTTTGCGCGACAACAACTTTTAATAAAAAAAACCCATTTTGGCCCTAAAAGGACTTGGGGGACCTAATTAAACAATGATCTTTTAACCCAAAACCCTAATTTTAATCAACCTTAATCATTTTAGAGGGAGAGAAGGGAAGGAGAAAGCTTAGGAACCCCGATTCTTCAAGGAGGAGACTGAGAAAGAAATTCAATACCCACTTCAGAACACGTTTTGGATTGCCTTTGAGGTGAGTGTAATCCACACACTCACTAATATCTTGTTGTGAACCCTTTCATGGTCCATTTTCTTGAATCCCTTTCTTTGATTGTGATTGTGAATGACTGTGTTTGCTTTATGAATGATGATTGCCCTATTTGTTATCTTTATGAATGTGAAATTATATTGGTTTTGGGATGCCAAATCATAAGTTATTGGGATTGAAAAAGGGGATTCTTGATTAATGTTACATGAATGCATGACCGTATGAAAGAGGATTTTGAATTATCTATTAACCTTCATGAAAAGTTTTATTTACAACCCTGAGGATTTACACATGATTTTCATTGTTAACATATATTCATGATATCAAACACTTAAAAGGATAAAGAACAGGGATTATTCATGTTTGAGCTTCGGCTTCATGGGCTTCATGGGTCTTTGACCAAAGATGAGAAAGGAAAAAGGAAATATGAAATTGAATCATGAATGTCTTCTAATAAAACATCACAGTTTATGGAGAGGTCTTTATGACCGCAAGAGGGACACTTCTTGCTTGGATTTTGAGCCCAGGTCTGCCGTGAAGTAATAGTGAAAAGACCCCTAATATTGGGTTAAACATTGAGGATGACTTATGCATTAATGATTAACCTATGTATATGTATATGATGTGATAGGTTGTACATGTGTCGTTTTGTTGCATTTTCATTTGTGTGCTTACCTACACTGCTTACATGGTTATGCTCACCGGGATATTAGTCTCACCACACGTTTTTGTGGAATTTTTTCAGATATGTAGGGCACATAGTTTGATTTAGATTTTTAAAGAGGATTGGATGTCCAAGAAGTATTTTCATCATTTCGACTATCATAGGATTCTTTAGTCCATTTACATTTCCAGTTATTTGTTAAAAATTGGATTTAACCGATTGATTTGGCATAATTTCCCCTGTTTATTTTTAAAAGGATTTCAAGAGTTTATTTATGTTATTTATTTGATTGATGGCTTATGTAAAACGTTGGATTACTTAAGTGAATAAATTGATGTATTTCGATTATATGTTTTTGATTATTTACGATATCGGTAATGTCGCGAAATAATTTATAACTTAAGAAATAATGCTTTCAACAAGCATTATTCTTTAATTAAAAAATTAGGACATTACAACATGCACATGATGTGTTAACTGTTATATGTCAATTTGATTATTGATTCTTGCATGTGAGAGTTTTTCCTAATTTACTTTCTTTTTTATAATGTCATGTTCTCTTTTATATCAACATCACCCATTTTAATATTTTAACATTTTCTATATTTTTATTAAATATGATTAATTACTTAGATGTAGTTAATCAATAAAATTTTAGTTATCGATGTCAAAATTTTCCATAACTATATATGAATTCAAATATCATAAATTTAAATTAAAATTTGAACACAACATATCAAAATTAGGAGCTGTTTGGAGCGATTTCTAACTTCAAGTTTTAACCTTTTTTAAAACAAAACTAAGATTTCAATTTTATCATTATAGTTTCAGTTTTTTTTTTTTATGATTTTCAATATTACAACACTCAAACCCTGGCATGCTTAAGGGATTTTTTTACACAAGAGTCAGAACTCAAACCTTGTTTGATGAGGATTCAAACATATGTATCACTTGAACTAACCATATCTTAGGTGTCGTTTGGGGTGGTTGCCAGTTTTTGGTTTTTGGTTTCGAAATCCAAATTTAAAAACAAAACGTGTTTGGGTAAAATGTGGTTGAAATGGTTTTTACATAAATTTCAAAATCAATTTCCCCCACTTTTCAAAACAAAAAAAATATGGTTTTGTGTTTTTAGTTTTTAGTTTCTCTCACAGTCGCGACCTAACTCTTCTTCTACCATTTCATTCTCACAAGTCGTGACCTAATCTGCGATTACCAATTCTCATATCTGATCTCTGCCTCTTTGTTCGATAAAACTACAAGTGAGTTTTTTTTTTCTTTTTTTCTGCCACTTCCAGGTTTTACATCTGGGTGATATTTTTTATATTGATGTGGGGTGCAGGTGAGGCTGCGTGAGGGCAGAGAAGGAAGAAACGAAGAGACAAGCATCTCACCACATCAGGAAGAAGAGATCACGGTAATTGTTCATTTCATCTATGCCCATTTTGTTAGTTACTATTATAGTCTCATTGACAATAGTCGCTCACTTGCTCTTCCTCCGCGTCTCGCATTCGCTCAAATAGATCCAAATAATTTCTGCTTCTAAAAGAAATAAACCAAGAACAACCCGAATTGAATAAACCAAGAACCAAGATCCAAATAAACCAAGAACCAAGAGTAGTAGGGACCTTGTGGATTTTTGTTTTAGGGCCACGAGTAGTAGCATACAGCCATCATTGTTCAATGCTCACTAGTATTTTTCTTTATTAAATAGAGAGGCAATGATACAAATAACTTGTATAGGAAATGATACTGACTTTAATTGCTAGCTGACCTCAACGGTACGCACTCATCACATGCTAATAGTAATCTTGGGTACTCTTTGTGCCTTGGCTGGTGGTGTCTCTTCTATGTAAGCTCTCTGTGCCTTGGCTCGTAGCGTCTCTTTGTGCCACAATCTTAATAGTAATCCTGTTTTAGGAAGTTGGTATATAAATGCTTGACATATGTGTTTGTAGGTAAATAAATGCTTGACATGTGTGTTTGTAGGCTTTTTAAAAAAAGATTGTGGCACAGGCTTTTGTAGGCTTTTGAATTATCCGAATATAAATGGGGTTTCCTTTTGTCATGTAACATAAGTGTCTTTTTCATATAACCAAAGTTCTGGTTTAGGAAGGGATGTCTATTTTAGGATGGGATGATATAATATTATAGTATAGTTTGAATGTTTCAGAAAGAAGAGTCTAAGTTCAATCACTTTCAATTGATTTAAAATTGAAGGAATTTACCAAGTGAGAGAGAGGGTATGTTAGTTGAGGTCAGCTAGCAATGTATTTGAAGGAATTCCACCTCTAAATACATTGTAAGATTTCAAAACCCTGATATTCTGTTTCGTTGGCTATTAGACTATGCTTTCCTTATGCTAGTTATATTCAGTTTGGTGTCAAGTATAATCATTCTAAAATAGTCCGCATCCTTTTATACCAAGGTTGATTTGGCTGTTAGCTGTTGTATGGTGGTCACAGTAATGTTCTCTTTTTGTTGTTAGTTGCTGCCTTCTTCATCTTGTTTTTTTTTCTTGTTTAATTTGACTAGGCTTTACTCATTACTTTATTATTGTATTGTTTTACTATATTAATGAGTGCTTTATTAGATGGCAAATGAGAATGAAGTTATTGAAGATGAGGTGGTTGAAATTACACTATCTAAAAAAGAAATTTGGCCTGCTGATGTCGAATCCTATTTTATATGTTTAATGGAGGATGAAGTTAAGAAAGGTAATAGACAAACAACCACTCTTACAAAGGGTGCATGGAGGCATATTAAGGCAGAGTTAAAAAGTAAATTTGACAAGGAATACACACCTGACCAATTTAAGAACAAATTCAATCAATTGAGAGGACGATGGAAAGATTTTACTACTTTGTTGAAAATGGAGACTGGAATAGGGTATAATGCAACAACTGGACGACTTAGCGCCACAAATGATCAATGGAAGAAGCTATGTGAGGTACGTTTCAATATGATATTCTATTAATATGTTACATTATTAGAATAATATTTTACAATTAATTAATGGTGTAATTTATGTTTTTTCAGAAGTATAAAGTTTGCAAAGAAATTTAAGAAGAAAGGTTGCATGCATTATGACAAATTAAGTGTCATTTCTGGGGACACTACTGCCTCTGGTGCAAATCAACATCCTTCTACCAAAAGCCCTTCAATTAGTGATGATGATGAGAATGATGGCGACAATAATAAGGAGGAAGATAGCCATCCATCAAGAAAGGAAACTAACAAGAAAAGGAAAGGAAGAGAAGGTGTTCAAGTTGCATTTGCTAATGCTTTAACAACTTTGGGAGAAACTCAAAAGAAGAAGATCGAAATTTTGGAGAAGATGAGTTCAAACAATGTCATAGGATCATCTTCCAATGCTACGGGGGGAGTAGGTGGGCAGGTGAATGTGCAAGATAAGGAGTCACTAATAACTTGTTTAACGGTCCTTCAAGGACTTGAAGACATTGATGGTGCTTCTTTTGCAAAGGCTGTGAACTTTCTTAAGGAAGATCCTTTATGGAGAGATGTCTTTATGACATTATCAGATGAGCGGAAAAAAGATTGGGTCCTTAATCTTGTTTAGTAGATATCAACTTGCAGGGTAGTTGTGATGGATATGATCATGAGGAACCTGATAAATGATTCTGATGAAGAAGAACTTCTAAATATTGCGTGTCTTTATCTCAATTTCGAATATAATACTCTACTTAAGCCAATACCTCAACCACAAAGGACTTCAAAATTGACTGGACATGAATGGGTGGTTGAAATATTGAATAGTCATCCAATGAATTGTTATGAAACATTTCGAATGACATCATCCCAATTTATTAAGTTCTATGAGTTGTTAAAAGAAAGGAAAAATTTGAAAGATACTAGGTTCGTGACTGTTCAAGTGCAGGTTGCAATATTTCTACTCACTATATGTCAGACAGTGCGGACTAGATTTGCAGGTGATCGATTCCAACATTCAGTAGAAACTATTCACAGGCACTTCAAGAGAGTCTTAAAAGTTGTTTGCTCTCTTTCTAAGGATTTTCTTATTCCTCCTTCTTTTGATGAAACTGCTCCGGAGATACGATTCAATCCAAGATATTATCCTTTTTTCATGGTATTTTCATTAAATTATGTTTCAATATATTGACATATTACTTCTTATTTTTACTATACAATGTCATTAACAATTTGTTTTATTAAAGAATTGTGTAGGAGCTATTGATGGCACCCATATTTCAGCATTCATCCCCAAAGATGAGCAAATTCCATATCGTGGGAGAAAATTGGAGCCGACCATTAATGTGATGTGTTGTTGCTCTTTTGATATGAAGTTCACATTTGCCATGGTTGGATGGGAAGTGATATGAACTTTAAGGTTCTATTTTGCATGGATCTTAGAAAATTCTGAATAAAAGAACACTTTTCTTGACAAACACTTTTTCTTTCTAATCTTTGCAATATTTTTCTTTTCTTTTCTTTTGCTATATTCTTTCTTTTCTCTTTTCTTTTCTTTTTCTTTCTTTGACTTTCTATCACCAGATAAAATTAAATAGATGGAAAAATAGTGAAAACCTTTGCCAAAATGAAATTCAACCCTTAGAAAAAACTTGAAGAATAATTCACATATAATTCAAGTATTACGCATAGGAAAAATAGGTTTTGATCAAAATAGAAAACGTAAAAGAAATAGAAGAGATAGATGGTGGACGTCACACTTTCAAGACTTGAAAGATAAGTCCTTGCAGATACACACACAAAGGTAAAGAACCTTTAATAATCTTCAACTCTTGACTAGCAAGAAATTTAGAGAAAATCACTTTCACTAAAGAGAAAATCACTTTTACTTATATTGATAAACTTGGCATAAAACATCTAACTTTTCTTGCATGCATGAAGCATGTATTTATAAAGTTTACAAGGTGAAATAGGGTCATGCAATCAGTTGTACCTTCACGCCCAAATTACTCCCAAAAATATCCCTCATACATATCCCAAGCAACCCTAATTAAAACTACTACAAATTAAATTAATTTAAGAGATAAATTAAGCTAATAAACTCGGTCTAAACTAGCTTAGATGGCCGCAAATTCCAGCCAGCATTTTAGGCACATGTGGCTGCATTATTCCTTGACTTATAACCACCAAACATGGATTAAAGTAGCTAATGAATCAGCCAATAAGTGGCCGCATGTAACAGCCCCAATTCATCAAGTTTTCATTCAATTTGTAATCTTCCTCTTCATGATGTTGGCTGCCACTTTGATGGCTATTCACTCCCCAATTTACTTCCTTGTTGGAACCTATTTGATGACTCTTTATTCAGCCAATTCAAGCACATGCTAGCCGCACATTGATGGCATATAACTCAGCCATTCTATCACATATTGGCCGCAACCTTTGACTAGCTAAAGGGTCTCCATGTAGCTTAAAAAATGTCCAGGTTCAGCCGTACCTAGCAAGCTTCTTCCAACGGCTAGTAGACAAGGTTTTAATGCAATTAAACAACATTATAACCTTGTTTTGTAACCACCAGAAATTTATTCCCTTGTCTTTGTAACTTCCCTAACTTTATTGAAAGCAATTAAACATAATAACTGAGCAAAGCTTGCATGAGTTGGCCGCCCACATGGCAACCTCCATGGCACATAATTGGTCCTCAACTTGTAGTTGCCTTAATGGCAACTGTATCTCCATCATTGGCTTCATCCTCTTCAACTTGAGTGCAATAAATGAACTGGTTAGTTCCATTAACGCTCTTGGTGACTTGAAGTTGTGCAGCATTGATTGCAAGTTGTAGAACCTCCTTTGCCTTCCTTGCTTGCGCCCCTGTCATGATTCCCCCTACTCTTTTGACTACTTGATTGATGTCCTCATCATACCCCCCTTCTTGAAAAAAGATTTGTCCTCAAATCTAAAGTGTTCTTACCTACATCAAAAAGAGGTAAGTTAGAAACTTTGAAAAAGGTACTAATCTGATACTCACCAAAAAATTCAGTTTTGTAGCCATTGTCTTTGTTCCTTTCTAGGACTTGAAAGGGACCATCTTTTCTAAATAGAGAATTGGACTTCTTTTGTTCAAGGGGCCATTTCTTGCGCATATGCACCCACATCCATTCACTAAGATGGTAGACAACTATCTCTTTTCCCTTGTTGGCTTGATGGGCATAGTTGCCTTGCTTCTTCTTGACACTTTCTACCTTGGTCTGTTGTTCATTATGCGCAAACATAGATTTGTTAGGCAAAGATAATAATTCAAGAGGAATTACATGGTTTAATCCATAAGCTATCTCAAATGGAAAGTAGTTTTTAGCACTATGGATCACCCTATTGTGATAATGAGGAAAACATTCCTCCCAAAATTTATTATTTTTATTCGAAGTAGTTCCAAACAAGGTTCCCAAGATCTTATCCACCACTTTGGTTTGCACTTCTTTTTGGGGATGACAAGAAATAGAACACAACAACTTAGTTCCAAACTTGTCCCACCAAGTCTTCCAAAAATGGCTAAGAAATTTCACATCTCTTTCATTCACCATGATTCTTGGAACAAGGTCTTTAATCCCTTTCAAAAGTGGTATTCCATCAGGATCAATAACTGGATACATTTCTTCAAAATCCTGCAAAAGAGAATTAATAGACAAAGACAATTCATGGTTATCAAAATGGTTAGCATGAATCAATTGATTTTTGCAATTCAATAGATAGAAAGTTTGTCTTTGAAAAGCACCCTCTTCACTTCCTTCTCTCTTGCTAAACATATGTTTGCCTTCAAATATTTCTCTCCTTTTCTTTTT
This sequence comes from Sesbania bispinosa, assembly GCA_026901365.1. Lineage (NCBI taxonomy): Eukaryota > Viridiplantae > Streptophyta > Magnoliopsida > Fabales > Fabaceae > Sesbania > Sesbania bispinosa. Next base: position 318,347 of record QLOH01000077.1, on the reverse strand, counting down.
AGTTTCCTCACTCTCAAAATTTTCAATCTCTTTCTCTTTTTTTTATCTTTTCTCTCAATTTCTTTTGATCTTCTCTCACTTCCTTTGGTGACAAAGGCTTAAGGACCACCTTTTTATCCTGAAAATTAAAAGAAATTTTGTTAGTAAAACCATCATGGATGGCTTTTGTCTCAAATTGCCACGGTCTTCCCAAGAGGATATGGCTGGCTTCCATTGGTACTACGTCACATAAAACTTTATCTTGATATTTTCCAATGAAAAATGGAATTTCAGCTTGCCTCTCCACATGAACTTCATCTCCTTCACGAAGCCATTGAAGCTTATATGGCTTAGGGTGTGGCTTTGTATCCATGTTCATCTTTGATACCAATCTAGCACTAACCACATTAGTACAACTGCCACCATCAATTATTACTAAGCAAAATTTACCATTGACAGAACATCTAGTGTGAAAAATGTTCTCCCTTTGGTTTTCTTCCAAGGCAGTGGATTGATTACCAAGAAGTCTCCTAATCATGTAGGCTTCTCCCATTTCGGCACCTGTGTCATCTTCACTTGCCTCTTGTTCATCTTCTGACTCACTAGCATATTCTCCATTGTCCTTAAGAAGAACTGTCTTTTTTGTAGGACATTCATAAGCACAGTGCTCCAATCCTTGGCACCTGAAACAAGTTACCTGTCTCCCCTTCTTTACAACCTGTTCAACATTTTTGTTAGTGGTTTTACCTTGAGGACTAGGCGCTGCATGGATTGAGGATTCAGCCTCCTCCTGCTTAATTCTGTCCTTCCAATTTGCAGTCAAATTAGTAGAACTTCTCCTGGCAACTCCTTTTCTTTTTAACTGTTGCTCCACTTGAAGAGCCTTATGTAACAAGTCCTCCATTTCCACATATTCCTGTAACTCAACAATGTCTCTAATGTCACTGCTCAAGCGATTTAGAAAATGTACCATAGTGATTTCAGGATCCTCTTCTATGTTGGCTTGAATTTGTAGCATCTCCATCTCCTTACAGTACTCCTCCACTCCTTTACTTCCTTGAGTCAGTTTCTGTAATTTCAGCTTCAGGTCACGTTGGAAACTAGAAGGAACATATCGTTTCCTCATAATCCTCTTCATCTCAACCCAAGTCTCCACCATAGGTTCTTCATTTCTGACTCTTTCTTTCTGTAACTTATTCCACCAAACAAGCGCATAGTCAAAAAATTCAGTTGCAGCAAGCTTTACCTTTTGCGCTTCCTGTATAAGTGTTACACGCAAAAAGATGCTCAATTTTGAGTTCCCACTCCAAGTAGGCTTCTAGGTCACTTCGGCCTTTGAAAGAAGGAATAGTCAGCTTGACTCCTTGTATTTTTTTCTTCATTTCTTGGTGGTCTTTCTTCTTCTGCGTCAGGTGTTGGTTTGACCTCCAGTTGGTCCAACCTAGCATGCAACTCATCATACTGTTGCTTTATCAGTCTCTCTAATTCTGAATAGAGAGCAACAATTTGTGCTTGAAGGTCACGATTTTCTACCACTCTTTCTGCCATGATAAAGAACAAGAAACAAACGTAATAGAGAAAAAAAATAAGGTTAACTGTTTAAAAACCTCACCACACTCGTGTTTGCACACAAAATTTGGCTTTTTCTATAACGTAACTCTCTTGCCTTTTTCCATTCTATTTCTCTTGAATTTCTTACCACACCAATGAGGAAAATAAATCAAATAATTCTTCACCTGCGTGTAGACAGAAAAAATAATGAAGCAAGAAAAGCTAAGAAGAAAAATAGTATTTGTTAGGAAAAGAATTCAGAAAAATTCTAATAACCGGAGCTCTGATGACCAAATGATATGAACCTTAAGGTTCTATTTTGCATGAATCTTAGAAAATTATGAATAAAAGAACACTTTTCTTGACAAGCACTTTTTCTTTCTAATCTTTGCAATATTTTTCTTTTCTTTTCTTTTGCTATATTCTTTCTTTTTGTCTTTTCTTTTCTTTTTCTTTCTTTGACTTTCTATCACCAAATAAAATTAAATAGATGGAAAAATAGTGAAAACCTTTTCCAAAACGAAATTCAACCCTTAGAAAAACTTGAAGAATAATTCACATATAATTCAAGTATTACGTATAGGAAAAATAGGTTTGATCAAAATAGAAAACGTAGAAGAAATAGAAGAGATAGATGGTGGACGTCACACTTTCAAGACTTAAAAGATAAGTCCTTAAAGATACACACACAAAGGTAAAGAACCTTTGATAATCTTCAACTCTTGACTAGCAAGAATTTTAGAGAAAATCACTTTCAATAAAGAGAAAATCACTTTCACTTATATTGATAAACTTGGCATAAAACATCTAACTTTTCTTGCATGCATGAAGCATGTATTTATAGAGTTTACAAGGTGAAATAGGGTCATGCAATCAGCTGTACCTTCACGCCCAAATTACTCCCAAAAATACCCCTCATACATATCCCAAGCAACCCTAATTAAAACTACTACAAATTAAATTAATTTAAGAGATAAATTAAGCTAATAAACTCAGCCTAAACTAGCTTAGATGGCCGCAAATTCCAGCCAGCATTTTAGGCACATGTGGCTGCATTATTCCTTGACTTATAACCACCAAACATGGATTAAAGTAGCTAATGAATCAGCCAATAAGTGGCTGCATGTAACAGCCCCAATTCATCAAGTTTTCATTCAATTTGTAACCTTCCTCTTCATGATGTTGGCTGCCACTTTGATGGCTATTCACTCCCCAATTTACTTCCTTGTTGGAACCTATTTGATGACTCTTTATTCAGCCAATTCAAGCACATGCTAGCCGCACATTGATGGCATATAATTCAGCCATTCTATCACATGTTGGCCGCAACCTTTGGCTAGCTAAAGGGTCTCCATGTAGCTTCAAAAATGTCCAGGTTCAGCCGTACCTAGCAAGCTTCTTCCAACGGCTAGTAGACAAGGTTTTAATGCAATTAAACAACATTATAATCTTGTTTTGTAACCACCAGAAATTTATTCCCTTGTCTTTGTAACTTCCCTAACTTTATTGAAAGCAATTAAACATAATAACTCAGCAAAACTTGCATGAGTTGGCCGCCCACATGGCAATCTCCATGGCACATAATTGGTCCTCAACTTGTAGTTGCCTTAATGGCAACTGTATCTCCATCATTGGCTTCATCCTCTTCAACTTGAGTGCAATAAATGAACTGGTTAGTTCCATTAATGCTCTTGGTGACTTGAAGTTGTGCAGCATTGATTGCAAGTTGTAGAACCTCATTTGCCTTCCTTGCTTGCGCCCCTGTCATGATTCCCCCTACTCTTTTGACTGCTTGATTGATGTCCTCATCAGGAAGGAACAACAAATGATTCAAGAATTCTTTTAGAAACCATTCATAATGCTGAGAATCATTTCCCTATTCCTCCTGAGGGTAAATATTATCTAGTAGACTCTGGATATGCTAATATGCCTAGATTTCTTTCACCATATCGTGGAGAACGATATCATTTGCGTGATTATAGAGGCCAAAGGGAACCCCAAGGTCCAGAAGAGTTATTCAATTATATGCATTCTTCTTTACGTAATGTCATTGAAAGATGTTTTGGTGTTTTGAAAGCATGTTTTCCTATTCTCAAATCCATGTTGCCATATGCTGTGAAAAGGCAAAAATATATACCACTTGCATGTTGTGTTGTTCACAATTTCATTAAAATGGACATGCAAGATGATCCTCTATTTACACGGTATGCTGATGAAAATGTTGAGTTAGAAGCTGAAGAAACAAATCAAAACCTTGCTACAGAGGGATATGTACTTCCACAGGTGACTACAACAGATATTCATCAAATGACCGCATTTCGAGATCGATTGGCTTAACGCTTATGGATTGCAATTGATAGGACATAAACTTTTCTTTTACAGTTATGTCTTTTTTTAATTTCTATCTTTATTAATATTTCTCATTTGTAATGTCTACTTATTATGGAGTGGAAAAATATGGATTATGGAATTATTATTAATGTTGCTATTATTGTTATTAATTTTAATTTTATTTTTTATTATTAGTGCTAATGTAAATTTTTTTAAACATGATTTATGGAAAAAAAATTTCATGTAATGCATAGAACTGAAAATCGAAAATAAAACCTGAAATTGAAAACCATAAAACTGAAACTGAAAATTAGTTTTGGTTTTTAAAATTTTCAAAACTAAAAACTGGTTTTAGTTTTTAAAATTTTCAAAACTAAAAACCACCCCAAACGGCCCCTTTAAAATTTTCAGTTTAGGGGCCGTTCGGGGTGGTTGCGAGTTTTCAGTTTTTAAAAATTTTCAATCAAGTTTTTACAGCTCAAAACCAAAAACTGAAAACCACTTTTTGTGGTTTTCAAAATGTTTGTTTTGAAAACCACAAAAACAAGTTTTCAATTTTTGGTTTTGAGTTGTATAAACTTCATTGAAAATTTTTAAAAATAAAAAATTGAAAACTCGCAACCACCCCAAACAGCCCTTTAGTTATTCTCTTTTTGGGTTTTGAAAACCATGATAAAATCGATCACTTTAATTAAGATTGAGTTAAAAACCATTTAACCCATTTTAAAAAAATTAGATTTTATTTTATAATTTACACTCAAAAAATAAAAAATATTCACGTAATTCAGTTTTGTTATTTTTTATTTTTTGAAAAAAATCATTTTCATAATTTATACATACATCTTTTATAATTTAAATATTGATAATATTATTTTATAATTATAAAATATAGCACTGTGGAGAAACTTGCTCATCTATGTAAAAAAAAATGCTTTCCAATTTTCTTTAATAATATTTATTAACTTTCATTAATATATATATTTAATAAATATATATTGTTAGCTGTAAAAAGTTTTACATAAACATCTAATAATGTATTATCACATCGTTTATTAAATTTAATAACACATGAAGTGTCATATAATTATATAATTATTGAATGGTGTAGTCACATACTATTAAATGTTAGCAATAATGTCTTGATAAGAACAATTTACCGTGACTAATTATTATATCAAAAGTCAACATCAATCGGGTTCGATCCCCATTAAACGTATTCTTTAAGAGCGGAAAAAGTCTTAAACTAAACCTTCAAATAGGATTACCGCTTATAATAAGCGATACCTATGGACTATGGTTAAAAAAAAGTCAACATCATTATTTTATTTTTTTATATAAAAAATGCTAAAACTTGGGAAATAACACAAATCGAGTATTTTTTTGGTGAATACTCGAAAAAAAAAATTTATTGGCCGAATCCTATCCGTATTTGGTGCATTAAAAGAGTATGAGTGCATATAGCTATTTTATAGTATTATTGTAAGTAATACTCATATGGCCAAATAAATACATAACAAAGCAATAGAATTGCATGACCAAGACTTTGTCTATGTTAACAAAAAAAGAGTTTGTCTTTGAAGGAACTTGAATCAATTAGGGGCACTTTGGTCTTCCTTCCTTGGTTTTCCAGTTGTTATAACATGGACATTCTTCCTTGTTACCGTATGTTCCAGATGGAACGCACAAACATTTCTGACAGCACTTGTTACAGAAGAACAAACATGGCTTCTTGTGATGTGTTATTGAACAACGATAATTACATGCATCCCCGCATTCTACAGTATATGTAATCAAGATATATTTGATCAATTGTCAGCATATTATTAATTATTTTCCTCGTCCATTAACTAATTAAGCTACAAAATATTTAAAATTTGCAGGGTCTAGTACCTTCTGGATGAAGTGATCCTTCCCCACCAGCCTGTGGATTTTAATTTCAACAAAAAATTAAAAGGGCAGAGAACTAATAACAAAAACGTCAAAAGGAATGAGGAAAACAAATATTATACATACATAACTTTTAAATTAGATTAAAATTGATTTTCTTATTTTTCTAAGTAATAATAATGTATTTTTTTATGGAAAAATATCTTCGCACACCTTTAAAACTAGGTGAGAGCCGAGAGCCTGAGAGGTGAATAGAAGTGAAAGATAAAACAAAAGGAGAAAATAGAGAATAAGAGAAAAGAAAAAATGAAAAAATTGTAAGGAAAAATAGATGAATGAATATAAAAATTGTTTTTAATTATTCAACTTAGCTCAGCTATTACAACTCTAATCAGGGACCTCTGCTTGTAGTTAAAGTTTGATCTCCAGATATTTTCTTCTCTTACTCTTTATAATTATATCTAATACAATTTCTCTAAACACTACAACGGGAAAAAAAAATTAAAAAGACTGATGATAATGAGGCTGCAGGGAGAGTAGAGAGAGAACTCACATAGACTTGGATCACAAAATTCATGGTGAGGATAAGAAGAAAGGCATAGCCAAGACACACAATTTTAGCCATAAAGCTTTGTTTGATCTTTCAGCCTTCAGATATAATTGCAAAGAGAGGCAGTAAACACACTCACATGCATTGAGCCTTTTTGTGATAAAATCAGAAGTTACTCTAAATGTGCCACACAAAATCCTCCAAATCTCATCCTTAAGGCAATTATGTTAAATGTGATGTAGCCAGGGAAATTAAATGTGATCTTATACGTTAAACTCAGCCATATATATATATATATATATATATATATATATATATATTAAAAGTATTCATTATGAAATGCCAAAATTGATTTTTAGTATAGAGGAAAATACACAGTACATGCCAAATATGGAGTTGTTAAAATCTTAACCATTAATTTTTTGATCAATTGTTATAATTACATAGTTTATTTTCTAAAATACACCTTAACTTTAGAGGATAATGTTTTTTTTTCTTTGAAGTGCATCCTTCGCGAGATTTATTTTTGGTGTAAAATTATGGTATGGTCGAGTTGAGTTGAACATGACTTCTATGGGCAGCAAAACCCTCACTCTAATATTTAAAACAGTTGTAACCCACACACTCAGTAAGGGTATGCGTAGAGATGCCAATATGTGTTTACTTTGGTGAGTCCGCCCAACCCAACTCGGCTCACCGGCGGTGGGTTGAGTTAGTAAAAATTATGCTCACATTTTTACGGTAAAAGTGGGCCAACTCACTTAGTGTCCGTTTGGTTTACAGTTGAGTAAAATTTATTCTAGAAATGAATGGATGAGACGAGTGATGCACGTTTTACGAAACACGTTGGACGGGTCAATCACTTTCTTTCATTTCTTTATTTTTTTTGCTTTTTTTAATTATTTTTCTAATTTTTTAAATTATGTGAGTCAATCACTTAATCCAACAACCCTTAGTGGGTCAAGCCAGATTGTTATTTTTTTCCCACTCACAAAAAAGTGAACCAACTCGGTTCGATTTGTACTTTTAACTTAACTCATGATCACTCTGACACCTCCCTGCATTTTAGAGGATAAAATGTAAAGATAAACATAAAATTCATAGTTGTGATTGTGATGAGATACATTTAATAGTGTGTTTGGTAAAACTAGCTGAAAAGCTAGCTGAAAACTGAAAAGCTCGCTGAAAGCTTGAAGCTAGTTGAAAGCTGAAAAGTTATTGAATGTGTTTGGTATAACTAGTTGAAAATGGTAAAATGACGTTTAAGGACAACATTAATTATTAAATAATGATAAGTGGGGTGGTTGATGGCTAAACTTGTAATTAATTTTCAGCTAGTAGCTGAAAATTGGAGTTTTTTTTAAAAAAGCTACCCCAAGTAGCTTTTTAAGAAAAGCTTGTAGCTACCAAAAAAAGCTACCTTCCCAAACACGGCTGAAATAGTTTCAACTACTATTTTCAACTTTCAGCTAGCTGAAATGGCAAGCCAAACACACTTTAAATATATAATAAATTACAAAATTGTTAAAATCTCAATCATTAATTTTTTTTATAAACGCTTATAATTATACATTTTATTGTTAAGTGACACTTTATTTTAGAGGAGACAAATGCATTCCCCACCCTATACGTCTAATTAGTTTTCAATCTAATATAATTTAATATATATTATAAAAGATAAGTTATTCACATGACACTCATCACTTGACCAGCACGTGGTTGGTTCAAATGTTACATATTTGATTATCTATTAAATAAGATATAAAGTTTGAGTCATGTGAATCGAAAAAAAAAAAAATCTCTGTGGGAAGAGTTAGTTCCACCATGATATAGATGTTATCGATGGACGGGGACGGAGAGAGTAAAATCCGCCTCCGCCTCGCCCCGTTGCCATCCCTAAGGAATTAAAAAAATATCTGATATAAATGTGTGGATTCATGTTTTTCTTTAGAGTTATTAATTTATTTTAAAGATATTTCTTACATGTTTAAATTAATAAGTTGGATAGTACATGATATTATATAATGTTGCTATATAATTTTCCCCCTGATTTTAAATTATAAAGAAATTACAATTTATAAGCTATTTTTTATATTGTAAACTCATTTTTCTCCTATTTATTATTTTGCTTCGTTCTTTTACTCAATTAAATTTGAAAAATAAAAATTAATCATAAAATTTAAAAAATGAAAAATAAGAAAATCAAACGAGAAAATATAATAAGCATTTTTTTTGGTCGAAAAAATATAATAAGCATGAGCTCATGACAAAGTTCAAAGCCTTCATGAATTCACCATCCACTCAGCCCAGTAACCGAAAAGTAAAAAACAAAAATATAAGCATTTAATTTGTATGCTCTATTAATGTAAAAAAAAAACTATATTCATCATTTAATAATATATATATATATATTTTTTTTATGCTATCATTTAATAATATATTGTTACATTAGTTATTGAGTTTAATAATATATAAAATGTTATATTTATCAAATGATATAACAATATATTAATGGATCATGATGTAAAACATTTTTACACTAGTAATTTATATAAATTGAACTCAATAAAATAATACTCTAAAATTTTTTAATTAGCTACACAAACTATATATTAAAAACATATATATTTCAATTTTTAAACTATCATTTAATATTAAAATATTTATTAAGGACTAAATTGATAAATTTTAAAAATAATTTAAGCAAAAATTTCATAAAAGTAAAAACGGTTAAGTCATTAAGTTATAAATAAGCTAAACAACTTAAATTCAAACTTTTTATTTTTTAACAAACCAAACTCAAATTTTAAGTTCAATTTATTTAAATAAATGAGTTAAGCTTGAATCACCAACTTTTTTATAAATCAAGTTTGAATTTCAAGTGATCGGCTCGACTCACTTAAACTCTTATCCGCAGGTATTCATAAGGGATTTTTTTTGCCATCACTAAATGGAACATGGTAAGCATTTTAAAAATATATAGGTTTAAATATAGAATTTTTTTATTTTGGTCCCTCATTTATTTTTTATTGGTTTTGGTCATTTATTTTTTAAAAACACATGATTTTAGTCCACAAATCGTTAGTTATGTTCTTCTAAGTGATAACATAACAATGTTTCATGTAGATTTTTCTATGGATTTTAGTTCCAATTTTCCTGTGGATTTCAAAATTCATAGAAAAATTTGTTCAAATTATTTCTAAAATTTACGAAAAAATTTTCTATGAATTTTTCTATAGTGAAGCAAAAAAGTTTCACAACATTTTTTTTAAAAAAATGGTGTTATTTTTTTATAAATTTACTGCAGATGATTATTTTAAAATAAAAAACCACACGAAATTTGCCGTAATTTTTTTATCCATAAGTGTGATTTAATGGAGTATAATTAAAAAAAGCAGACTAAAAGCATGATAATTTTTTAAAAATAGAGGACCAAAATCTATTCGGCTATATTTTCATGTGCTAAAAACATATTTATCCCATATATATATGGGGAGGGAGCCGTTTACACCAGTGTAAGTGAATTAGTCTTACACTCCATCTTAACCATCTATCTCAATTAAATCTGACGGTCCTGTTTTATTCACTTAAGTGATCACGTGAATGTATTTCCCTCTCCACTGTTTTGCAATTCCTTCTTCTCCTAGGTTTTTGTGCCGCCATACACATCAAAGATTCAATTTAGTCGAGAAAGCTCTAACACGTGCAAATTTTTTATCTCTTCAAAGTAAATTATTACCCCCTGGTCCTATTTATAAGACAATATTTAAACTTTTTTCATGGTCCTATTTATAAGATAAAGTACATAAATCAAGAAACATTTATTATTTTTTCTCATATTTGCCCTTGTTGACTATTAAAAATTTTAAGGTGACACAATTACCATGGTGGTGGAGTTTAATTTTAAATAGGGGTAAACTTGTAATCTCATGGAGTAATTTCTTGAAAATCAACGCATTAATTACTTTTTTTAATATGTGTGTTTCTGTCTGAATTATCTTATACCCCTCCGTCCCATTTTAGTTGTCGTTTAAGGTTTTTATACACGAATTAAGAAATGTAATTAATTCTCTCATTTTTATAATTTTTTTAAATTGATTTCCTACTATACCCCTATCACTCATTAATTAAGTTTTTTCTCATTTAATTTTTTTTCCATTAAAATTAACTAATCACCATGAATGAATTACAGTAAATAATTGCATTGGAAAATGTTAAATGAGTGGAGTCCCTTCCTATTAACAAAAAAATAATGACAGTAGACCATACAAGGCACACAGGTTGCATCGTGATTCGTGAAAGACATTTCTACTAATTATAGATTGTGAGTTCCCTCATCAAAAATAAATTACACAATATTTTAAGCTATTCCACTATAGTAGTATTAAATAATTGGTATCATATTCTAAGCCACTCAAATAATAATTATAGAGGACATATTTGGAAAAAAAATTAAATATTTCTTGAAACTATAGAATGACAAGTAAAATGGGACAAATTTTTTTTCTCTAAAACGATAAGTAAAGTGGGACGGAGGGAGTAAATAGGACCGGAGGGAGTATTTTACTATTATTTCACTTTTCCTACTTGCTGTGCCACGATATTTCTATTTTGTTGCAGCATTACCGATTCTACACATTTAACTAATCAATTAAAGCTTGAATTATTTAATCCTTAAATTCCTTTTCTTTTCTAGCTTTATTATACGTATTGACTTTTCAATGTTTTGTAGTCATTTTGATTTTTGAAAGCACTAGTATATTTAAATTCACCACTATTTTATATTTCACTGTTAGCCATTCTCATAATTTATTTTCTTCATTTCAACGTCGCATCAGTCCCCATATGTCTGCTATTATATGACTCTTTAACAGATACAAGTTAAACTATTTTTTTAATTCATGGTTTCAGGTTAGCCATTAAAATATATGGATCCTGCTGATTCTTCTTACATGGATATGGAGGCTAATTTCATTTAGACAATGGATTGGTAACACATTCGGACTTTTTTGATGTGCCACATTATTCTCCTATCCATGAACTTAATATTGAGCCCTATGTTGGAATGCAATTTGACTCATTGAAAAAAGTTGAAGAATTTTATAAATTATTTGCGAAGACAAAAGGATTTGGGTTTCGTACCCGCTCTAGCAAAAATAATTACTGCAATTTTGTATGTATTAGGGAAGGTGAACATAAGGTGAAAAGTGGTAAAACAGAAAATAATAATGGTAGCATGGTAGAAGTTAAGAGAAAATGTTCAACCATTCGCATGGGATGTCAAGCATCACTTGTTGTGTCAAAGGATAAGAAGCGAGACATGTGGGTTATAAAATCTTTTGATAATAATCATAATCATGTCATGGCAAGTCCTAAGAGTGTATCTTATTTGAGGTGTCATAGAAAAATAACTGGTGTTGCAAAAAAACCTTGTTGAAAAATTTAGTGAAGAAGGTTTACCTACTAGAAAGGTTTGCAATGTTTAATGGAAGCGGTTTAGCTTTTTCCAATAGAGATTGTTGGAATCATATGAGAAATGTTCGACGGATTAATTTGGATGTTGGAGATGCATAAACAGTTTTTAAATATTGTAAACACAAGCAAGCTCAAAATTCTTGATTTTTTCTACGCAATACAATGTAATGATAATGCTAGAATGGTAGATATGAGACCCACCGGAAACCAAGTGAAATGAAGAAAATCAATAACCAATTGAAAAGCCTTTTCTACTCTGAAAGCAATAATCAAGTGAAATGAAGAAAATCAAAATACATCAGTAGTTATTCTTTTTTAATAAACAGCATGGTGTTCACTGTTCATAACCATCAGTTTTGCAAGACAAGGGGGGATAAAAGGTTAACCCACTTAGGCATAATAACAAACACTAGAGACCCAATGTAGGCAAGAATGAAAGGCAGAGAGTTGGAATCAACAACGCTGTAGAATGGGCTGACTTTCGCGAATTGGATCAGAAATACAGTGGCAGTCCATGACGGCAACATACTGACGGCGACAAGCAGACACAGCACCCATACGGCAACGGCCAGAAGCAGCGGTCGGACGGCGATGGGCAGACAAAGCGGCAGGACAGCGAGGAGCAGACGCAGCGGCTGGACATCGATGAACAGACGGCAACGGCCAGAAGCAGCGGTCGGACGACGATGGGTAGACGTAGCGACCGGACAACGAGGAGTAGACGCAGCGGCTGGACATCGACGAACAGACGCGACGGCCGAACAGCGACGAGCAGACGCGGTGGCCTGGCAATGACGAGCAGACGCAGCGGTCAGACGTGGTGGGCTGACGCGATGGGCAGGCGCAGCAGTCGGACGCGATGGGCAAACGCAACAGTCGGATGCGGTGTGCAGACGCAAGAGTCGGTGATCTTTCTCAATACTGATGTGTAGAGCGTAGCCAAGAGGGAGCAGGGCCGGCTCCCCAAAAATTTTTAAATTTTTTATTAATTATGTAGATCCCGTCTAATATATTTCATGAACTATTATTTCGGTCATCCTAAAAATTTCGTAGACTCTATAATATTAAGTACTTCTTTACGACTCTTGCTATTTATCTTTATTTTGTCAAAAAAAAGTTTGAACATTTTATTATTTCATTTTTTATATTAGTTATTTTTTTCTTATTTAGAGAAGATAAAGATAATATTCAAAATTATACATAAGATTTTATTAGAAATATTGGTCTATAAAAAGTAAAAAGATTAAAAGGGGAAACATACAAGCATTTCAAAGAATAGCAAAAGAAGGGAGAAAATATCATTAGGTAACATAATATAACATTAAAAAAGATTTTGTTTGATTTGAATATTTTTTTAGAATTACATGAGAAAAAACTAAAAACTTGATTTGCAATTATCTGAATTAAATAAAAGATTTAATGAAAAGGTAGTTGAACTTCTTATACCTGGTTCAACTTTAGATCCCAAAGACTTTTTAAAATCATTTGATATTGAACAAATTTGTCAACTCGTTCAGAAATTTCATGCAGATGAAGGAACAAAGAGTTTCATTTAAATAAAATTTACTATTCTTAACTGAAATTATTTAATATTTTTATCATAATATTTAATAGGGTTAAATATGTTTTTAGTCAATTAAAATATAGTGAAATTTGGTTTTGGTCCCTCATTTATTTCTTTATTGGTTTTGGTCCTCCATTTTTCAAAATCACATAATTTTTGTCATCGTCGTTAGTTATATTTCGCTAAGTGATGACGTATTAATATTTCTTAAAGATTTTTCTATGTATTTTTTTTCGAAATTTCCTGCAGATTTCAAAATTCAAAAGAAATTTCGTTTAGATTTTAAAATTTGCGGGAAATTTACTATATATATATTTTTATAAGAAAGCAAAGAAATTTTATAACAACATTTTTATGTAAAAAAATTTGTAGTTTTTTTTAAAAAATTTAATACACATTAATTTTCTAGAGAAAAAATGACAAAAAATTCCTGTAAATTTTTACTCAGGAAAAATTGTAGTGAAACTGTGAAAGTGACTTAACAGAGTACAGTTAATAAGGAGGACTAAAAGCATGTTATTTTAAAAAATGGACCAAAACCATTGAAAAATAAATGAGGCACCAAACCAAATTTCATCATATTTTGAGGAACCAATCATTTTTTGAGAGACCAAAAACATATTTAACCCTTTTTGATATTTTATTCCGGCCCAAAAAAAAAAATTCTGGCTACGCCCTTGCTGATGGATAAAGTGTTACTTACAGTGAGAAAAAAATGGTTTTCTATTTTTTTTTTTCAACCAAGTAGGTGAATCAATCAAATAAAATTTGAGAATGGTGAGAAAAGTATATGAAATTGTAAATCGTGAAATAGTGGAGAGGGAAATACATTCACGTGACTCACTTAAGTGAATAAAATTGAACCGTCAGATGAGATAAATGGTTATGATGGAGTATAATATTAATTTACTTATACTTGTGTAAACAGATCCTTCCCATATATATATATATATATATATATATATATATATATATTGACATGAGCAATGCCATTACCGTTTCATATAGTCAAAATGAAAAATTTAAATTTTAAAAAAGTGTAACTAAACTTATAATATAAAATAGTCCATACACATTTAATGCTTATACTAAAAAAAATATTTTTTTTAATATAAAAAGTACTGAGTTTTGAAACTAATATTTTTTAGTTAAAGAAACTAATATTTTATACAATTACCAAAATCCCGATATATTAAAAAAAACATTAACTCGAGCTCATTTCTTTTATTTATTTAATATAGTCATTAAACCAAAACTGAAAAAAGGGGATGCGAATCTATGAATCGTCATGAGAGAACATAGCAGGAGGAGGGAAAAAGAGATAATAGTCAACATATATTTACATGTGTCAAGAAAGAAGTTGATGGATATTAAAAAAGAAATTGACATCATAAGTTAAAGGTGGCAAGATATGCGTCAGTTAAAGTTTAATAACACGGTGAATGGTCAAAGTTATGCATAACTCTGCTTTTATTTTCTTGGTTTTTCAAAGAATTTAAATCTCCCCAATATGGTGATGTGTCAAAAGACAAAGATCTATAACAATAAAAAATGATGCATAGGCTTAGACACCCAGAGAGAGATAATAATAAAAAAAGTGAGAAATATGTGACATGGAATATAATATGAAATAAAAAAATAAGGGGTATCAATTGTTAAATGGGTGTTAATAGTGTTGTTGTGTCTATATATATAGGAACAATAAACAGAGCAAAACAGAAGCCAAACAGAATAAGCGAAATTAAGTCCTCAGTAGTAACAAACCATTGAAACCAACTCGTTATAGTTAACTTTCTTCAATGGCAACATCAACTGAACACCCAAAACCGGTTTCTATGCTGTTATTAGCCGTTGTGACAGTCATCACAATAGGAAGCACGAATGTAGGAGCCACTTGGTGCGTGGCGAGAAGTGGTGCTACCTACCAGGCACTGCTTGCAAATTTGAACTATGCATGTGGACATGGAGCTGATTGTAGACCCATTCAACCTGGTGGAATCTGTTATAACCCAAACACCATCCAAAATCATGCTTCCTATGCTTTTGACAGTTACTATCAGCGCCATAACAAAGCCCCTAGCGCATGTAATTTTGATGGCACAGCCACCATTGCCGTAACCGATCCCAGTATGACCCATCACACACAACTTTTTTTTAGAGTTGTAAAGACACATACACACACTGAATTGAATTGTTGATTAACTATGTATTGTGGGTCATTATTTTTTTATCTCATTTCCTTTTTCTTGGTTTGTATAGGCTTTGGACGATGTGTCTACCCTCCCCGTTTTCTAAGGTATGGAGTACTTTTCCTTAAGTAAATTGTGGAAATTGATTTTTTTTACTGTTTTTCAATTGTCACTTATATATGATCAATGAATATACTGGATCAGCATTTCATGGAGACTAACTAACTAGTAACTATTTACTAGTAATTATTTACTATTCTCTCCCCCTAAATTTTTTTGTCATAAAAAACTAACTAGTAACTATTTGATTTCTTTTGTTTATAGGAATGCTGGAGGAGAAAATGCACCAATCACAATGGACAACCCGAATGTGACATCACATTCTAACCAGAATACAAAATAAATATGACTCATTCAACCTGGTAGAGTCATGGCTCTTTATATTTTCTCTTGTCAATACATTATGAGTTGTGTATGTACATTTTACTTTGGTCATGTACTCTTAATAATAATAGATAATAAAATGATAATACTCTATGAGATAATTATCATGAGTTTCACATGAAGATGAACTGGTATTTTATAATTAACTCTAGTGACCATGAATATCATTACCATACACTAAAATAATAAGATAGTACTACATATATCAGCAGTATTAGCAATGTAATCATGACGAGAGCATGAAGGAACTTGAATTTTTGGTACTTTGTGTTCTTTCCTTGGTTTTCCAATTGTTATAGCATGGACATTCTTCACCGTGTATATATATATATACACGGTGAAGAATGTCCATGCTATAACAATTGGAAAACCAAGGAAAGAACACAAAGTACCAAAAATTCAATTGGATATATATACATATACATATATGTGTGTGGGGTACGGGTCAACATCAATTGACACCCGGTGTCAAACCTCAAAACTTACACTAATTTTTTTGTAGAATGTGAAATTGACTAATCCAATAATTGAATTAAAAAATATTATGAAGTAGATCAAATTTATAAAATTTCATGTAAGTTAGAAATTGATTAATACTTCATCACACCACTTTATTTTAACGCATAATATATTTTTAAAATATAAATAAAAGTTCGATACTAAATAACATACTTACGAATATCTAAATTATTTAAAATTTAATATATTTGATCATAATGATAATATAATATTATTCAAAGGTTGGATTTGTCAATTTTACATTCTAAAAAAAGTTATTAATCAAACATTTGGTGTCAATTGATCCCCTCTCTCTCTATATGTGTGTGTATTTATGTATGTATCAATTCTTTCAGCACTCTTGTTACAGAAAATCAAATACGGCTTCAATCTCTAAATGATAAGCACATGCGTTCTCACATTATGCATAATATTAAAACCAAAATTTATTTGTCCTCAGGGTATATTATTAATTTTTTTTTCTACGCCCTTTTTCATGAGACTAGTACCTTCCGGGAACCAGCCTACATATTTTTTCATTTTCATAAAATCAAAACCCAAAAGACAAAAGAATTTTAAAATATCAAAATAAATCCAGAGAAAAAAAAATTATACTTTCATATTAACGTATATAAAGTGAAACTATATAAATTTGTTAAATAAAGATTATGTAAGTGTACAACTGTGCGTTAGTGAGGCTAAGTATTTAAGCAAAGATGTCAAATAAGTAATCAAATTAACTTTACCATTTCATGTAACAAAAATATAATTAAATCTCTTCTCTCTTGCAAGTAAGGTTTTGTCTACTACGGCTCAACCCATTGGGCCAGTCCATTTGTTTTGACAAATTATATGCATATATAAAGCATAAAGCTATTGACAAAAAAAAAAAGCATAAAGCTTATGTACCCATCTTTGTTGGATCAACAAAATATGTGCTTAAATTAGAATTGGGAGCCCAATAAATTTTATTGAAAATACTAACTTTACCCGAATTGCAGGGCGAATAAATTGTATTGAACGGGCTTGAGTAGGTCCGAAATTATATCATCGGCCTAGGCTCCATTTACCATAGTCCCCTTAAGTAAGGCTCATCAATAGTCTCTAATGTTTTAGGCGTTAGATAAATATTAAAAACAATGGACGGTTGTTATTTAAAGTTAGGAAAAAGGTGTTATAGGTCAGCATTTTTGTCTGTTTTGGAGTACAGAAGTGTAAATTTACTATAATACCCAGTGGCCGTCTAAAGCAGTTTGGTGATTTCTCCCGTCTAGCACCTCCATTCGACGGTGTGTCTTCTCCACGCCGGAAAACACCCAGCCAAGACTGCCATCGCTGTGGTTGAGGCCACCAAGCGTCACTGCAAGTCGTGCGTCTTTGAAGTTGTATTAAAATATAAATAATAGTGATGAAAGAAAATTAATAAGCTACAAACTAGAAGGTAGAAGTTTGGTGAAGTAGCTTGTAGCTTATAAGTTAGAAGATCCTAAAATAATGTACTTTGAAGTACCTTACCAAATATTTTTGTGTTGGTAAAACTAGCTTATAAGTTAGTCAAATAAGCTATTAGCTAGCTTATTGACCTCGTCAAACACACTCTATAAAGACGGGTAATGCATTATTGAAAAGCTTAATTTTGAAATATTATTATTATTTTATATTATTATTTAATTATATGTTTTACAAAATTTCATTATAAAGTCAATTTAAAAACATGTCTAGCTAATAAATATCTTTAAATGTATTGACTATATAATTTGATTTACAAATAAAGATATATCAGTAATCTTTTCTTGTACATTCGGTCATTCGGAGATTTCTTTATTGTCTTATTTTTTTACATAATGGTGTCGAGAGACGTGCTATAAACTAAATACTCAAATTAATCCATGGTCGCATAGAAAGAGGGATTATAATACATTGGTAAAAAAATTTAGCACCCTTAGACTATTAAATAACTTTTTATCAAGTAATTTTATTTAAAATTAGATTATGTATATAAAATTTTATGTCCATTCAAAGTTATATAATATGACATTAACACACATCAAAATTAATATCATATATACTTTTAAAATATATGAAAATATTTTTATAATATTTTTATTGATGTTACTTTTTTTTTTATAAAATTTGACTAACATATAATCAAAATAATAAATAATTATAGTCTAATAATTAAATCAATAAAAATCACATTTTATCTAAAATTATTAATAAAATTTTCAACCAAATTATGTGTGTATTTGTGTTTAAAAGTCATAATTTATCTAAGTTTGATCTCAAATCTTTGCAATATACAAAGCTTCTCCCTTTTCTATTGAGTTAACTGACACATTAGTAAAATGATTTAAAAACTATACATTGATAGTGCAAAGAAGTTTTATACTATCATTTAATAATATGTGCTACGTCATTTATTAGTTTGATAACACATATTGAAGTGTCATACTCATTAAATAATGTATTAGTAAATTATTGGATGATAATGTAAATTTTCTTTATGCTGACAATATATACTTATTAAACTCTTAATAAAAATCATATATATTATCTTTTTATAAAATTCAATAATTAAATTAGTGATGATATATTGGTGCAAGTTTCACCTCTGACAATTGGATTTTCTTCTTGGGAATTTTAAAGAGATCATATAATTTGTTTGGTTAAAAGTTTGTAAATAGTTCAAACAGAGTAAAAGCACATCCTAGTGCACATTTAATTTTTACAAAGTAATTATCTCTTCCTTTTAAAAAACGTATATTTGTCTAAAAGCCATAATTTACCTCAAGTTTGATCTCAAATATTTGCAATATACAAAGTTTCTCCTTTTTCTATCGAGTTAACTGACACATTAATAAAATAATTTAAAAATTATATATTGACAGTGCAAAGAATTTTTACACCATCTTCAATAATATGTGCCACATCATTTATTGAGTTTGATACTTATTGAGGTATCATACTCATTAAATGATGTATTAGTACATTGTTAGATGACAATGTAAATTTTTGTTTATGCTGACAATATATACTAATTAAACTCTTAATAAAAATCATATATATTATCATATTTTTTTTATAAAAATCAATAATTAAATTAGTGATGATATATTGGTGCAAGTTTCACCTATGACAATTGGATTTTCTTCTTGGGAACTTTAAAGAGAACATATAGTGCGTTTGGTTTAAGGTTTGTAAATAGTTCAAACAGAGAAAAGGCACATCCCAATACACATTTTTACAAAGTAATTATCTCATCCTTGTAAAAAAAACACACGTCTGCAATGGTTTAAAACGGAAAAACAAACATGCACATAATCATTCAGTACCACCGTAAGCATGCTTGATGCTTAAGTTTATGAATAAAAATTTCATAGGTAAATTTTAAAACACCTATAACTTTATTTTATATGTAACATGTAAGTGACAAGAATTTTGTACAACTATTCTTATAAATATAATTATTAATCATTATAGATCAAATTTCATAGTGAAAATTAATACTCCCTAAACTTGTGTTTAGGTAGAGTAATTCTATATTACCAGATCTCATGTATTTGGATAGTAAAAGAGAGAATTTCAAATAACAAATAAGAGAGATTTTTATGACAAATAGAAGAAATTTCAAATGACACATATTGAGAGAGAACTTCAATATCTCTATTATGTTTAACTTTTAAAATTATCATTTATAACTGCTCTTGTACTTAACTCTTTTTTTAACCATCACTCATACTAGATTTCATAATTTTTGGAATTCTAAAATTCCCCATCTAAATATAAAGCAAATTATTTTTTATCGGTCACTAAAGGTTTTTTTTTATGGTTAGAATATAAGGAATATGACAAGATCAATTGCTATATTCTATTTTTAATTTAATGTTTGTGAAGTCAATAGGATAACATATGCTTATGTTGGTTTCTATCTTATCTAGTTGGTCTAGTGTAAATTTTATCCTAAAAGGAGAACGAGGGTTAGAAATACGTAGGATAGGGAAACATTTTCACCCTTTTTACACTCATGGGACCTTCCACCATTATCATCACCACTCGACATCTTCCACCACCAACATTGCTATCACTGCCCTATACTTGTCTCTATCGTCATTGGACCCTCCACTATAATTATCTATTAGCACCTTCCACCCCAACCACCGCAACTCAACACTCTTTGTCGTTGTTGCCGCTCGACAAACACCCCATTATTGCCTAACAACCTCTATTATTGTCGTGACACAATATCCTACACTGCCCGTAGTTACGTCCACTGTTGCTACCCGAAACCCATTATCGCCGCTCAACATCATCCATTGTCGCCACGTGGCACTTTCCACCACCATCACTGCTTGGTAACCTCCACTGCTGTCATTGACCAACACTCTTTGTCACTGCTACCTAACACCTTTTACTATCACTTCCATTAATTAAGCACCTCCATTACCACCTCCACCTTCTTTAGGCACCCTCCACCATTTTTATAATTTTTAAAGAAATTAATATATAAAACCAAAAAATATTAAAAAATAATTTTAAAAATTACATATACACTATAATAATTTTTACTTTAGGCAACACTTTTCTTGTCCACATTTAAAACACCGTTGCTGAAACATAAAAGGCAACAATTTTACACACATAGAACCTATTTATATTAGACAACAATTTTAAAACTTTTGAATAGATATAACCAAAAATTCAAAGTTGTAATAGTATTTTAGACAACACTTTTCTTAGAAACAGTCTAAAAACTATGGTCAAAACATGAAATGGGCAACGATTTTTTAATTTTGGAGATCTTTCTTAGTTAACGGTTTTAGAACTATTGCAAAAACATAGAAATGCAACATTTTTTAAATTGTGGTGATTTTTCTTGTTAGAAACTTTGCAAATGAAGGTTCACCAAAAGAAGTAGCAAGCTTGCTTTAGAAAAAAAATGCATTGGAAATAGCGTTTTTTGTTCCTAGTCAAAACCAAACAGGCACATAGTCAACAACATGTTTGTCACATAGCAATTAAGTGACACAGAGTATTGCGCAATTAAGTGACACCGAGTATTGCATCATTTTCTTTAAGCACAGCTGAACATTTGTTGTTAGAGCATTTACTTTAAGAAATCTCTAAATAGTCCTTCAAAAATCTTTTGTGACAATATTAGTGCCACCTAGATCTATAAAAAGTACAAACACGATCTTCCACATATGGATGTATACACAATTGATTATCATATTCCGCAAAATCTTGCTACTAATAGTTCCTTAATAGCTTATGATATGTTTATTTCTCAATTTAACATCTATTGCATAAATTTTAAGATACCAAATATTAAAAAAAATAAAACAAAATTTTCTATGTTCACTTGAACATATTTTTGGAGATTTTCCAATGGATCAAGCTATTATTAACTTTCCACAATCCATTTGATCACCAACTTATGAATCTCATTGCTAATTGACTAATAAAACTTTGACACTCCAAAAATGGTGTGGTGAATGTGTGGAGAAGAGGGATCACGATTCGTTGCAGTTTTTAAGTAAACGGTAGGGATCATCACCTTCCTTTTTTATGTTTTATGTTAAATTATTAAAATTTATGTGTTAGAAAATTTTGAATCTTCAGATTAAACTGCAGGGAGATGCAGTTGCATTTTAAACTACAGACAATCTAAATCTGAAAAGAAGAAAGGTAGAAAAAAATAGAGAGAAAATGAAAGAGTAATAATTAATGTAATAGAAAAATAATATAAAAAATAGAGAAAAAAGTGAGGTGTATAAAAGTGGAATATGAAATTATTATAGTTGTTACTACGGTGACGACTAAGATGAAGCACCGGGATGGATATTCCATTTGTAAGGCAACAAATTTGACCTGTCTTTGCAGGTTTGTTTATCGGGAAGCTTAAGTTTTGTAAATTGATTGTTAGAGGATGTAGTTTTTTTAAAATTGCAATTTAGACCCATTTTTTTGTTTGTTTTGAATTAGGTAACAAATCCAAAAAATCCTAAAGACAAACATTTTAGATTGAGAGTGAACCAAGGAGCCCTAATTTTTGGAGGTTGCAGTGTTGTTCTTCGTCCAGACTCTGAACAATAACAAGACTCAGTTTGCTAAACTATTCGAAAACAACAGCGACCTCCCTCCACTCCTTCCACCCTCTCTCTTCCACCGGTAAACCATTTTCCTCGACCTCAATAAGACCCTCGTCCACCCTAAGACTGCATCGCCGCTGGATTGCTTCGTCGTCGTCGTCTGGCCGGTCACCGTCACGGTTAGGGTGTATGTGGTGCTGGACCGACTTGATCGGAACCGGTTCATCTCGCACCCACTTTTTCAACTCTACAAAAGCATAACAGTCATCTTACACTTAAACAATATGTTACATGACGCTTAGCAAAAATATCAATCATTCCCACTGAAAGACAGATAGAAACAATAAACTAAAGCAAAAAATGGTTTGAGAAAGATAAGTGAACAAAAAAAAAAATGACAGAGTTGATATACCCAACATGTATAATATAGAAAAGCATCAAGATGAAACAAGGGAGGTACTTGAAGGGTCCCTAAAGTAGTAATTAAAAAACTCAATACGATTTGACAAAAAAAAACTCAGTACGATGAGATCTAAATTTAAATTCATGAAAATTTGGTTGTATGAGATATTACCTTGTTTTTTCAGATAATGCAAGGGCATCGAATGTTAGTCAATTAGTTTCTCAATGTTTTATAAGTACTCTTGACAAGTTAAGTATGATCAACATTTTATAATATGTATCAGATGATGTGATCAATAATTCCGTCGTTGTTCGCCACCGGAGAAGAAGTCTGCCACCTGAGAAGAAGACTAATAACTCATTTTTCTTTTCGCCCCAAGCAAAATATAGGGACAATTAAACAATAATGAAAATTACACTTCATTTCAGGTAAAATGAGGGATTCTTTAATAAATAAGCTGGAACTAGTCTTAGCAGGTCACCTATTTTAAATCTGCACCGTATGAATATTTTAATATTATATCTAATGGTACATTGCATTGCCTTACAAATAAACGAATTTGGATTGCTTGCAGTTCAGTCAACAAATTCGGACCGTCCGATCTCGGCCGAGATGATTGGTTGTACATCTCGGCCTCTGAACCGTCCGATCTTTATCAGACGGTCTGGATTTACTGACTGCGATGACTGCAGGAAAATACAACTACAGCAAATCCGGGTCCCAAATAAACTACCCATCCGGTACTTCACCTTAGTTGCGGCCTATTACTACTAATTTTCTAAGACTTAACATTAGTGTCATCTTTACTTTCACCATTTGATAGGGATTTATTGGTGTAATATCAAAATACAGAATCAATTAAACGGTGATAAATGACAATCAAAGCAGTTATCTTGATATTACACCAAAACTGTTTATCGTTCTCTCTTCTTTTCTTTCTTTCTAACAATATATAGTCAAGTACTCCACTTACAATTGTTATTATTTGGAATTTCCACAACAACAATTTAAAATTCATCAAATATTAGTATCTCTATCTCAAATTAAAAGCATATCGATCGTTTCTCGCCAAAAGGACAAGACAAGCTATGGGACTTGTGTTTCGCAAGTCAGTGGTAGTGTCGTGGCGATGCTGTTGGGGACATTAACATTTGAACTTAGAAATCTGAAATATACTTATAATTCATTTTTCTATTTATTATACTGATAAAGAAAAAGGGAAAAAGAGAAGCTAAAAAGAAAGCGAAAGCGCCTTCTATTCCCTCTTCACATTCATTCATTCACTACTAATATTTTTTCTCTTTTCCTCTGAACACATCCTTCCCCTTCTCTCACTCTCTCTCCTCCTTTACCAACTAAGCAAAAACTCCTCTTAATATAACTTTCTTTCTTCAATTCAATGGCAGCATCCTCGGCGGTTTCTCTGCTGTTACTAACCATTATTGTCACAGGCAATGTGATGAGTAGTGTGGATGGTCAAGGAGGTGCAAGTTGGTGTGTAGCGAGGAGTGATGCCAGCTATGACGCACTGCAAACAGCATTGGACTATGCGTGTGGTGCTGGAGCTGATTGTCTTCCTCTTCAACAAGATGGACTCTGTTTTCTTCCAAACACCATTCAAGCTCATGCTTCTTATGCCTTCAACAGCTTCTATCAGCGAAAAACCAGAGCTCCTGGTTCCTGTGATTTTGCTGGCACAGCCACTATTGCGCAAACTGATCCCAGTATGATCCTTTTTCTTTATTCTCTCATTTTTTTTATATATGCATTTTGATCATTTGAACTCATTTTTTTCTGTGTTTGTTTTGGTGTATATAGGCTATGGATCTTGTGTGTATCCATCTACTGCAAGGTATGGCCTGTTCTTTAGTCTTTACTTTGTTATTAATATTAATTAATATTATTATTGTATAGTATAGTGTAAACTGTAAATAGCATTATTTAACTGTGAGCCGCATTAGTAACTGGAGAAAGTGAAACGATTGGTGTTCCTTGATCTTGAAGTAAATGGATTCTCATGCTCAACTCTGTTTTTAATTTTTAATTTTTATTTTATTTTATTCCTCTTTTTCTTTGGTACTTTTTCATCTGTCTGGTCCCAATGGCTTGCCAAATACGATAGAGGGGACATGGAACAGAACGCAGAACAGTGGTGGAAATGGGCTGTTTCACTGTTTTGTGTGTCTGAGAGAGAGAGATTTGGATGGGAGTGAGTAGTTTGAGTGTGTGACTATCAATTGAATAGAAGAGGGAACTTCTTGCAAGAGATTTAGTGGGTCTTTGACACGTGTCTATATGCATGAATTGGTCTAACGTCATTTTACATCATTTTTGGGAAAAATATGTTTCATCTGCTCTAAGATTTTATACTCTTTTTTTTATATACCTATGTTTTGATGTCTTGATTAAAAAGAAAAAAAAAGATTTGTTTGAATTTTTAAAAAATAATTAATATATTAAGTATTTTTGGATTAAGTTATGAAAACAATCAAAACATCCCTTGCTTATGCTTTTCTACTATCAAACATTCAAACCACAGGGCCTCTTTCTAACTATGGTTCTTCAAAATTTCAAAATCTTGGGTTGCACAATTTGGTTGTACTATTTGACTGACAAACTGTGAAACGCCCCCAGAGGGTGTTGGCTACCTTTTCTATACCTTATGATTAGACCGTTGGATGAGGCCCCATGGCCCACTCTATCCAACGGCTCAGGTTCATCTTGATCGTACGTTTTTGTTCTTGACACACAAGAGTCATAATGCGATATTTGCTTTACAGTGGTAAAGTGACTTAGCAGTGAGCAAATAGTGGAAGTATCTGATGCAAGATGCAGTAATTGATGCTTTCGTTTATGTCAGCAATAATCAGCTGATGTTTTCCATCATTGATGGAAAATGCCATACCAAACTTGTTCACTTGTGCTCTCTCAAATCTCAACCCAAAATTGACCCATCCTACAGACTTGCATATGAGCACTATTAGATGCACACATTAATACTTACTGAAACATTCTCATCCATCACTTCATCCACATTTTAACTTTTTCCATTCATTGATTTGTATAATATCCATTTGCAAATAACCCTGAAGAAGAAAAGTTATACATAACCTTTTACTTCATTTAGGGGTGTGATAGTGTGATATGCAGTTCATGGGGACTAAATTTGAAAACTTTAATCTTTACTTGGTAATAATTGAATGTAGACATACCAACTTTATGTTGAAGGGTCATTAATTAATCCATTCCCATAGGGGCAATATGCTAAAGAAAGAGGACTTGATATGACTTGACTTTTTATCTTATTGAAGTTATGGTTTGGTAGTATGGTGTCTTACATGACAGGAATATTTTTAGATGGATAATTACAATTAGCTATTAAGTAATAACAAATCAGTATTTACTTATAATAAACTGAGCTGAATTATCACCTTAAAATGTTTATTCAATTTGTAAATGTAATTCATGTGCTTAAAGAAAGTTCCTGCACCTTATGTCTCCATTGGTATCAGGCTTAGGTTCATTGGACAAAGCAATAAGGCATCCATGCTTGTTGTAGCACAAGAATGAGGGATCATATAAAAGATGCTGGTTGTGATCGAATCATTGCTTGTGATGTGCATGGCACACCTTTTGATTTGTTATGCCTCAGGCTTGGCCATGTAAGAAAATAGTTGGAGGAGACCAGGGAAAATGATGGTGGGACCATACTGGTCGAGTTCTAGGTTTATTTTGCCCTCCCACGTGTCATGATGAGTCTTTTTCGTTTGTCGAGGGGTCACACCTTCATGGTTTTACAATATAAAAGTTCAATGTAGGTTGAATGGTAACACCATGGAGAGTGACAAATTAAGAGATGTAGATAAACAAGAAAAAACAATTCTATTAAAAAAAGACTTTAAGTTATGTTGTGATTTAGGGGTGTCCGCGGATTGGTTTGGATCGGTTTTGAAGCAAAAAATCATCTGATCCGATCATTGCGGTTTTATCATTTTATCATCCGATTGATTTTGATATTTTTTCAAATCCGATCCAATTTAAATTTGATTGGATTGGATCGGTTTTCGGTTTTTCAAAGCGACAATAAATATTTGATAAAATTGATAAAATATTAAAGTAACAGTAAATATTTTTTTATTGGAACTTATATTTATTAAAATTAATATAAAATTATAGAAAAAGAATGACATGAGACATGAAAACTAATTTAAAACTAGTTTTATATTGATATATTTTTAGAAATATTAACATGATATTAGATAATAAAATCATAAAAAATATATTACTATAAGTATTTTTATCAATATATATGTATACAAGTATAAATATATGATTATTTTATAAGTAATAATATATGTATATATAAGTTCGATTTGGATTGGATTGGATTGGTTTTCAACATAGGATCCGAAAACCAATCCAATTCAATAAAAAATTTTGGTTTTTTGCGGTTTGCGGTTTGCGATTTTTTGGATTTCGGTTTGATTCGATTTTCGGTTTTTCGGTTCAGTTTTTGCTTGCATTGGATTAGATTGGATATGAACACCCCTACTGTGATTATCATTCACACATTGTTGATTGTTGTGCTAGGCCATAAAAATGCTTTTCATTGTTGATTGTTCACTTAGTGTGTGTTTGGTTTACTTTAAAGCTACGTTTTAAACGTGGATTTGGGTCAACGCTACATGAGTAAATTAAACACATTGTGGATTTGGTTTGCTTTTCAGTGTGTGTTTGTTCACTTAGTGTGTGTTGGTTCAGATCCACGTTTAAAACGTGATTTTGGAGTAAATTAAACACATACTATATGAGTAAATCATACTTAGCACTATGGAGTCTAACTGTTAACTGTTTGATTTCTATTCTTATATTGTTTAGTGCTGCTGGAGGACCAAATACACCAAGCCTAACACCTCCAATGAACAATCCAAATGTGCCATCATCTACCACAACAACACCAATCTTTGGTGGGGGCAATACTGGTGGCCTAACTCCAGGAATGAGCACTCCATTCCCTGACAATTCTAGAGCACATTCAGAGACAATAGCCACCAGCTGGTTTATAGTTTTCTTTTCCTCTTTTCTCATTCTGTCCATTATCTCTTAGCCTGTGCATGAATGATCTTGGGGAGGCTTACAGTTTTGTCAGAAGTTAAAGGGAGCCATTTGTTGT
Organism: Sesbania bispinosa; assembly: GCA_026901365.1. Taxonomy (NCBI): domain Eukaryota; kingdom Viridiplantae; phylum Streptophyta; class Magnoliopsida; order Fabales; family Fabaceae; genus Sesbania; species Sesbania bispinosa. The sequence continues at coordinate 290,214 of QLOH01000077.1, read as the reverse complement.
TTATAACCTTCACTAATGCAACTACATCTTATACCACTATTTAAATCCTCCAATGTATAAGGTTATGAACAAGCATGGCTTGGCATGGTTATCCAGGGAAGAGCAGAGCTAGGGTTTTAGCAGGGCCTTTACTGATGAGATTAATTCTTGATTTATAGTGCTCAAGTTTATTTCAATAGCTCAATTTTATTGTTCCCTTTGCAAACAATGTATGTTTCATAAACAGTACAATATCTATCATTAGCTTATAAATTATTTCTTTAAACGAGATAGTTCTGTATCATTTATTTATTTACTTCTTAACCTCAATTCCTCCAAAACTAAAACAGTATGCTATTGCTAGGAGAGGTCATTCACTTTAAGGCCATTAAATTTGATTATGTTACGGATCCCAAAAATTTTGGGGATGCCGATAGGGACTCATAGGATTGGAGAATTTTTCCCTACCGAGATGAAAATGAGGATAAAATTCTCCCAAGGAAAATTTAGGACCGTGATATTGGGAAATTTTTTCCTATAGGAATGGGTATAGAAGAATTCCATCATTCCATGAGGCAAATTTGGGAACGGGGATTGTACTTCTCGTCCCTAGGGTTTCTGCCAATATTCTCAATGATTATTAATAATTAAATATATTAAGCTTTTAAAAGTAAAACTTAAAGTAATAATTGACTTTTAGTCTTATTGTCTTATCCTAAATAATAAAATATTTAAACTTAAAAACTAATAATTTAAAATAAACATTATAGTCACATGAAAATTGATTTCATACGTTACTAATCACTATGAAGTATGAAACACTCAAATAGATTTTTAATTTTAGTTATTTTAAGATTATTTTGCTTATTTAAATTTAAATAATTGGCAGGCTCACCGTGCTTCTGGCTTGAAAAATTAGCGGGTTAAGCGGGGCAGACCAAAGTGGGTTATGAGTTCAAAATTCTAGCCTGCCCTGCAAAAAAATGTGGGTTATGTGGGCCTGGCCCATATTGTCACTACTACATTAAATTAAATACTACACACTCCAATAAAAGTTTTCTATTTTTGGTTCCTTAACAAGTGCCCTTAGGGCACTCGTCAGCATTTCCCTAAAATTAAACGTGAGTTGGGGGAGTAGAATACATGTGGGATCCATAACACTCTTTCCATAGTTGTGGTAAGATTTTATTTAAGATAGAAAGTGTTATGGACCCCGGCTAGGCCGACAAAAGAGCTGAGATCACCGCAAAGGAGTTGAAGATATACCGACATCCCTTCACCAAGACGACATCACCATCCTCTCGGGATAATCTGAAAAAACAAGCCAACGCATGAATATGAACCTCTCGGACGCATGTGTATTGTAATGCCCCCCAGCCGCTTGCAGGAGTGATGAGGGTCCCCACAAACCAACACGAGTCTTTCCGGTATGCTTTGTCCGCACTTACACACTTTCTGGGAAACTTCCCAGAATGTCACCCATCCCAAATTATTCCTTGCCAAGCACGCTTAACCATGGAGTTTTTATGTTATGGGCTTCTGAAAAGAAGATGCATCTTGTTGGTATAGTTCTCCACAACAATTTCCTTTAAGCTATCCTCAATTGTATAGTCTCATACCTGCACAACCTATGGATCTCTCTAATTCGGGAAGTATCAAACACACACTATTCTAGTTTGGCATGTGGGATAACCTAAGATCTAGGAAAAAGGTGTTGTTATTCCCAACAAGAATTTAGTTTGGCTTCCGCCGCACACTCTGGTTTCGACTAACTAAATAAGGCTCCTTGGTGAGTCTAGTCTGTTTCCTAGTTTTCCTGTTTACTCTTTTCTCACCGCGTCATTGGCTGACCATTCTATATTCGTTGTAACTTCCCTTGAAAGTCTCTGCTCGACACTACCCCCCTAAGGATAAAACCCCAACTGGGAAGGTGTTCATACCCTTCCTAGGCTCTAAAACTAGGGTGTGGTTCTTCCGGCTTGGAGCTTTGACATTGCTTCTTAGGATGGTTTAATTAAGGCTCCCTACCGTCATCAGATTTATTCTCACTATCACTCCCTCGGTCACCTAGGCTTGCTTCCCTCGGCTCCCTCGATTCGACTCATGCACTACATGAGGTCTATAGATAAAGGCTACTTACTACATGTATTGATAGGCTCTTATTGGGCGCACCTAAGTGGTGCTTTGACACGGTTCCTCTCTATCTCTCGCTAGAATAAATATGGGGAATTATAAGAGTATGGAAGGTGTGCCCTGATTAGTGCTAAAAAAATTTGACTCGCGCATTCTCGCTCAAGCAAGGAATTCTCGCTTGAGCGAGGGTGCTGAGGGGTTTCTGTTTTCACGTTCTCGCTTGAGCGTGAATACTCCAGAGAGTACCCCTTTCTCTGAGTTATTCTCGCCTGAGCGAGACCCTTCTCACTCAAGCGAAAACCTTCCAGAGAGCACTCAATTCTCACCCCTGTTCTCGCTCAAGCGAGAACCTTCTTGCTCAAGCAAGAACATCAGTTCCCAATTTCCCCCTTTTTGCTGATATTCTCGCTCGAACGAGACCTTCTCGCTTGAGAGAGAACATCAGGACATAAATTCCTAGTTTCTCAGTTTAATTGCTTTTAACTTAGTTTTTCCTCTCTTTTCCTAATTCCTTTTGTAAAACCCCGTTTTTTTCCCTTATGAATTTAATTTATGATATTAGCGAAGGGTGGGGTAGCCAAATGACATCACTAATTGCTCGTAACCAAGAAAGTCTTAGGAAGTTCATCCGTCCTAATCCTGTCCCGATGAGATCTGGTCTTAAGCCTTTGCTTAGTGCTACTGGGGTCACCTAGTTTGTTTTTGAATTGCTTGCCACCCTATGTGTGGATTTCAGGTTACCTAGTTCGGATGCTATTTGGATTCGACCCTGCTAATCGGAAACTAAACTCTCCCTCCAATGAATTTCTTTAATCCTAATCTCCCTCTCATAACTCTAACCACATATGGTTTACTCCAACTACAAATTCGACTTCAATCTATGCCAACCATTATAGTCTTACCTCTACTACGTTCTAAATAGTGAAATTCAATCAACTACAGTTCAAGGAACATACAATTCAATCCAGATACAAAACACAAATCAAGTTATTCAATCATTCAGAGAATTCAAGCATCAAATTGCAAGCCAACCAACTCCCTCAATCCTATCCAATCCTAATAACGACCAAATTCATTTAAACATTAACCCAAAGGATCCACAATGTTTGACACATACACCAACATATCATGTTGTCAATTATCCAAGAAATGATGCATAAACATCGCAATCAAACACACATCCTCCCTACTTATCAGGTAGTTTACCTAAGTTGGTTTCTCTATGTGAGGCTTCTGTTCGCTTGATTCTAAAGGTGACATTCTATAGGGTACCCTGGATAAGTGTCCTATCCTAGGGAATAGGTCCGTGAACTCCTCTCTCCCAAACATGTGGTTGGTACTAACCTTGTTAGGGACACTTCCTAAAATCCCTGACCAAGGCATCATATTCAAGTCACTAACCATAATCTTGCATACAACGCACACAATATGGGGGTGATCAGTCCCTATAAGGCGTACGAGGTACGATAGGATTATAGGAAGTCACAGGCAACTAACTTAACCACAGTCCAATGGATTAAACTGCTATGATACCATAATGTAACGTCCCAATTTCTAAATCCAAGAATAATGTCCGTTGGAGACACTATTCTCAAATTTCTGAAATTATTTCGCGCCATTACCGATATCTTTATATACACAACCAACAAATACTTACGTAACCCCAACACTTACATAAGCCCAAGTAAATAACTATACTCCATCATACAACGCCACTCAGTGGCTCAAAAATACAATATCCCTAATTACAAATATTCTAACCTACATTACATAGCATAACATTTAAACAATAATTTCTCATCAAGGAGCACAAGATAAACATATAGGAGTGGAATGACCCACTTTAAGAGCTTCAACTCTACGCCCAAGCATCCAGCCAGATAATCCTGCACAACTAAAATGTATCCCATAACATGAGGTGAGACTAGTGTCTCAGTGAGCATAACCATGCTTGAACGCAGTGTAGGGATAACAAGCATATAAGATGCAACACATAATTCAACATATCATACATAAACTACTTCAATTACCACATTATAACTTCATTCAACTATACATGAGGTCTAATGCAAATCTCAAAATAGATATGCTATGCATGAACATCTAATGTAAGCATGGTATCTAATGTAAGCATGAACATCTCATCAAGGAACACAAGATAAACATCTAGGAGTGGAATGACCCACTCTAAGAGCTTCATCTTGGCATTATATCTCAACTAAAGTAAGCATGGTATCTAATGCTAAACTTTGATTAAATATGCTATGCATGATCTGCATTACCTGGCAATCGGGGTCTTTTCATTATCTTTGGGGCTAGACTTGAGCTCAGACTACAAGGAACGTCTTCCTTGGGGACGTATCCCACCATTACTCTGGGCACCGAAGTCCAAGTTTTACTTTGGGGACTGAAGTCCAAGTTTTACTCTGGGGACCGAAGTCTAATTACTATAGGGACCGAAGTCCAATCTTGTTTAATTAAGGTGATCTGGGGCCGAAGCCAAAATCTAGGGCCAAAGCCATAATCTGGGGGCGAAGCCATTTTTCTAGGGCCGAAGCCAAACTCATTTTTTTTATATGGGAGTCGAGGCTCAAATACATTTTCCAATTATCTGGGGCCAAAGGCCTTTATGCAAATGCTCACACATCACAATAACACATGCCTCATAACAGATCTAAGCATTTTTGCTCTTTGTTAATCTTTGGGGGCTAAAGCCCAAGTGTCATATTCATTCTCAGACAGACATAACATAACTCATAACTCTAAATAGATGTATAACATAGTCATAATATTTAGCAAGAAATAACACTTAGTGCCCAATCTTAGCATTAATACCAACTCAAACCCTAGGTGAAGATTTCTAGTTCAACAACCATCAAAACATGAAATACATCTAAAATCAATCGGTAAATATTCATAAACAATCACTTACAACTTCAAGAAAGGGAAGGAAAAGAGTGGGCTCATTGGGGATTACTCATACAAGATTGGAGGTGAGAGTGTGTGGGCTATGCTCATCTCAAGAGCTCAAATGGAGAAGGGGAATGAGGTTGAAGAAGGTTGGATGGGTGGATCCTTGACTTCCCAAGCTTCCTCCTAGCTCCAAGCATCATTTTTCTCACTAGAACTCTTCTCTCTCTCTCTCTAAGGGAGAAATGGATGTAAAAATGAAGGGGATTTAGGGTTCTGCGAGTTTAAAAAAAAAACAGGGATGCGCACGCGCGCTTGAGCGTGCAAACTTTCTGACTTGAAAAATAACAACGGACGCTTGCGCACTTGAGCGTGCAAATACGCCTGTTTGGAGGTGCAAATGAGATCAAAATACTATCGTATAGCATATCAAACTGTAGCCCCGGATCTTAGCTTTCTAATGCAAGTGGAATCACCTCAATTGGACACCTAAAGCTCTAGATATCATCAAATTAATGCACCAAGGTCATTAGGCCTAAAACCCCAAATTAAGCAATAACCTTGGTTGAAACCTAACGGGGCACACTTTACATGAATCATGTTATAACTCATCAAATCGCTCCAATAAGGCTAATGTTAAGGGTTCTAAGTGTCCATGAGACTATGATCCTCTATTCCCTTGTTCCTTTCCATAAAATCACATTCTACCCCGGTTCCTTGAGTCCACGCCTCTCTTCTTCCTTCTGGACAATTCGTTTAAGCTTAGTTCCTTTCGTCTCAATCTAATTCCCTAGTCCCAAAGTCTCTACTTCCCTCCTTACTTCTTCACCATGCTAACCTGTCCACCATCAGATGGTACTCCTCCTAAGTTAACTCTATAATCATGTTGGACTTGATACTTGGTTTTTCCCTTCTTAATTCCCTTAAAACTCAAAACTCTTACCCAATCCCCTAACTCTTGGCTTATTTTCCTCTCAATCCCCTAAGTCCTTAATTTACTTCTAACTTCCTTTTGCATTGGGATTCACAGCCTAAGACTTCTGTTGTAACCTCTAGGTCCTAATTTTTGGGATGTTACATTTCTCATTTACTCGCTTTCTCTCACCTCTTTGGCATCAAATGGAGGTGGTAGACGACACAACCTTCTTTCAATGGCGCTGCTAGCGAAGAAATAGGAATGCATTAGAATACTCCGTGTAGAGGGATGTCATTCAACGGCCACGCGCGTCTTGTAGCGATGACGGGAAACGATGTAGTGGTGGTGGGGCTATCTTTCCAAGCAGAAATTTTTTTCTATAAATAAGACTCAATAGGAGACCTTCCTCAAGGGGAATCAAACTTGTACCACCTAAACCAATCACATGTTGGTAGTAGTAATGATATATTAAAAAAGATAAAAGAAATCTGAATCAATAAAAATATCTCAAAACGAACTAGTTATATAATTTTATATTTTGTTGAAATATCGATAGATCTACATTAAGATGTCATGGCTATCATGAAAAAGAAACCTAAGACTGATGGTAAAAAACATATTGAACAATAACAACTATGAAAACAACTAAGATTCTTAATTAAGCGTTGTTGAATGGGGTCATTCACTTGCGAGTCTTCAAGTTGTAGTAGGCCGAAAAGAGTTGCTTGTGAAAGTGATCAAGTATAGGAGTAAGTGAAAAGAGGATCTGAAATCAATTCATTCCAGTGCTTGGAGACTGTTTTGAACTTGAACAAATATTTGATAGGAAGATGTAGTAGAATTTCTTCCAAAACTTTTTTCGGAAAGTCACCAATATTTGAGATTTTTTTATTCTTATCACCCTCATCTGCCATTTGAGAAATCTCTTTACAATTTCAAGTGCCTTGTTCACCTTTACAAAGTTGGGGAAATATATATAGGGGTTCCTTATCAATTTTTTAATATTTTAATTTATTATTAGGAAAGAAAAATTAATGATATAATAAATAGGGTATTTATGTTATTAAATAAAATCGCTAGATTAAAAGTGGCATTAATGAAATTGGTTGAAAAAAATAAGTTGCACTACAATTATTAAGGGATTGACCATTTGGTTCAAGTAGGGAGAGATAAGGAGGGCTACATGAAAGAGGGAAGGGAAAGAGAGAAGGAGTGGGAAAATAAAAATTCCTTATTTGAATTAATTGAAAGGAAGGGAAAAATTAATTTATGATTATGCTCTTATAAAAGGTAAAGGAAAGAAAGTAGTAGATACTTTGACTAAAATGCCTTCAGTTGATATGAAGAAGCTATAAAACTAAGGTTTGCAAGATGTGAAAGCAAAGAATGTGTTTTACAAAAGGAAAGTTTTGGAGGATATGTGTTTTACCCTTGTTCTGAACCAGGCTGAGAAATGAATCATCCTAACCAGGATACCTGACTACACCACCACATGAAAATTGCAAGTTAGAGCACAAGGATATCACCATCCCAGACTGAGACACATCTCAAATATCATTTGGGCATGTTCATTCACATGATCCCGATCTACAACTTTGACTACTCACCACCTACCTATATTGTAACGTCATAAATTATTAATTCAAAAATAATGCTTGTTGGGAGCACTATTTCCGAATTCGTGAAATTATTCCGCGCATTATTAATATCGACATACAACACAATACGGTGCTTAGGTAATCCAACAGTTGCTTAAGCATGAATTCCACTACCTCATAATGATAATATCATAGTTGCCATCAATGGCTCAATATACAATATTCAATCAATTGGAATAATGAGATATAACTATACATATGTCCTAGAATATAAAATAAACCCCTGAGGCCCCACATGTACCATTCTATCCCATAAAAATAAAAAATTATATGCCTATACAAAATAATCCATAATCATCCCAAAAGAGTTGGGCTATATATCACAAGGACCCCACAACAACTCCTACCATCCATCAAGTCTTTGAACGGGGACCTTGCACATCTGAAGATGTTTCCCACCGAGTGGGGTGAGACTAACATCCCAGTGAACATGATAAAACATGCAGTGTAGGAGAATCAAGCAGATGATATGCAACAATTATATTGTTACTCAATCAAATCATAAGACATTCATAATAGCAATAATGCAATGTTAGTCATGAAGTGTTTACCCAACACCCTAGGGGTCTTTCAACTTTACATGAGGCTAGACTGAGCTCAGACTAACAGGAACCGTCGTTCTTGAAGGCCATAAAGACCGTACCCTTAAACATGATAGATTATTACATTCAACATGAATTTCCTCTTTTAAACATGAGGTCCAAGGACCCAAATATTTTCTTTAAACATGAAGTCCAGGGACCCAAATCTTTTCTTTAAACATGAAGTCCAAGGACCAAAATCTTTTTCCTCTTGAACAAGAATGGATTAAGGACATGAGAAATGACAATAATTTCATGAGCATGAGCATGAGCATGAGCATTTACATGAATGTGTAACTTCCCCAAGGTCTCAACATCAATATACAACTATTACACCAAAAATCCCAATTCTTCTAACCTAGAGTTTAAGCCAAGAAATCATATAATCAATCAACCGAACCATCAACCCTAGATTCATCTCTAATCAACCACAATCAAACAATATAAGCAAGGGAAGTGAGAATGGGGAGCATACATGGGTATTCATTCAAAATGAAAGTGAGTGGGTGAACGACACTCACCTCTAATGGAGGAAATAGGAAGAATGGAGGGATGAGGATGATGATCCAAGGCTCCTCTAGAGATTTGAGGCTTCAATCCAAGCTCCTTGTTGTTCATTTCTTCTCCCTCTCTATCTAGACTCTCTCTCTAAAACTTAAAGAATGAGAAAATAATCCCAAAACCGTAACTGAAAAACGCATAAAAAGTTGTTCTGCGCGTTCTCGCTCAAGCGAGGATCCGCTCGCTTGAATGAGAGAATTAATGCACTGCAGGGAATGCGCTCTCGATCAAGCGATAGCCTTCTCGCTTGAGCGTAATTGCGCAGGAAAAAGACCCATCCTCTCTGACTTTGTCTCGCTCAAGCGAGAGCCTTCTCGCTTGAGCGAGAGCCTTCTCGCTTGAGCGAGAGTCTTCTCGCTTGAGCGAGAGTAAGTCAGGGAGCAATCCCTGATTTTGGATGGAATTGCGCTTGAGCGAGCCTAATTGCGCTTGAGCGCAATTCCATTACAGAGAGTCCCCTAAAACTGCCTTGTCCCTCGCTCAAGCGACGAGGATGATAGAACACAAATCCCCCCTTTTACTGATATGCTCGCTTAAGCGAGACCTTCTCACTTGAGTGAGAATATTAAGGCTTGTTTGATTTGCATTTTCATTTCCTGTTTCCATTTCCTGTTTTCTGTTTTCTCGAATTTTTCAAAGGAAAAACTTGAAATGCTGGAAACAAAAAATTGTTAGAGCATAAGGATGTCACCATCCACTACTTAAAGGTGGCAAGTTAGAGCATAAGGATGTCACCATCCTAGACCGAGACACACCTCAAATAATATATGGGCATGTTCGGTCACATGATCCTGGACTACATCTTTGACTACTCATCCATCACCTAGCTATACCTTGGGAGTGTCTAAAAGATTCTACCCGACCGAAAACCCAAGACGAGAACAAACGTTGCTGACGGGTGGGTTCGAGTGTTGGGTTATACAGTATTGGAAATCAATTTAAGACAAATTTTAATGGTTGGGTTCGGTGACAAAAAATAAAATCATTGGTACCCGAACCTGACCGACCACGATTATTTTATTAGCCCAAACTAAAGGTCCAACTCAGTTCAGTTGCTCTCATGTCTCTTGTTGGAACCTTATTAGCTCTATCATTTTTCCTATTTCCTTTCCTTCATCAAATCTAGACTTTTGATTTCTCTTTTTTTCCTCCTTCTACTGTTTTGCCCCCATCAGACATCATCTTCTCTTATCTCTGCATCCATCACAACTCATCTTTTTCCTTTCTAATTTTTTCCAAGATTGGTACACGACTATTTCACTCACTTTCTCTTGCCAAGATCTCACCTTTTCTCATTTTCTCTCACCAAGATCTCACATTTTCTCATTTTCACTCACCAAGATCTCTGTTATACTCATTTTATCGCTTTCTCTCACCTAGATCTCACCTTTATGGCTTCAAATCGGGGTGGAAGACGACGCAATATTACCCTCGGTGGTGTTGCTGGTAGAGACAAAGGCATGCAGTGAATTTTGATATCGTGGAAGCCTTAGGTTGTGAATCCAATCAAGGAAAGGGATGTTAGAAGTAGTATGAGAACTTGTGGGCTTGAGTGTGAATTTTGATAAGAAGTAGAGAATGTACAAGAGCTAAGAGTTTTAAGAGAATTTAAAAGGGAAACCAGGTGTTAAGGAAAACACAATTATAGAACTAACTTAGAAGAAACCACACCTTAAGACGGAGAGGATTATAGGTATAAAGATGAGTCCGATAGTAGGAACTTTGAACGGGGAATTAGATGTAGAAAGAAGGGATTAGTTAGAGGATTGACGGAATGAGGGGGAGAGATTCAGATGAAAGGAACGGGGTTAGAAGGAGGTTAATACACTGGGAATAGAGGGCAAAAGGGAGTAAGAGTGAAGAAAGGAAGGATTTGAGTTTAGGTAAGCTCGCTCAAGCGAGGCACATGGAAGAGAGGGGGAGTCTCTAAGTTGAGGCTCGCTTGAGCGATAACCCCTACAACATCAAGGGATGTTATCTGGCTTCAGGCTCGCTCAAACGAGCGGATCCTTGCTTGAGCGAGGGAGAGGAGAGTTCCAGGGGGTGTTCTCTGACCTTGGGTTTGCTCAAACGAATAGATGCTCGCTTGAGCGAGGGAGCGTTTTCAGTAATGATTTGTGTTGCTCGCTCAAGCAAGTGCGCGCGATTTCAGTTTTTAAAAACGAGTTAGGGCTTTTGGCCCTCATTTCCTCCATTTTCTCTCTTTCTAAAGAGAGAGGCTATAGAGAAGGGGGAGATTGAAGGGAGAAGCTTGGTTTGAAGCCACCCACACCTTTCAAGGAGCTTGGATCTTCATCCCTATCCCTCTATTCTTCTCATTCCCTCCATTAGAGGTGAGTGTGATTCACCCACTCACTTTCATTTTGATTGAATGCCCATGTATGCTCCCTAATCTTACTTCCCTTGCTTACATTACTTGTTTGTGGTTGATTAGAGATGATTCTAGGGTTGTTGGTTGGATTGGTTGGTTGTATGTTTTCATGGCTCAAACCCTAGGTTAGAAGATTTGGGATTTTTGTGCAATAGCTTTATATTGATGTTGAGACCTTGGAAGAGTTGTACATTCATGCACATGCTCATTCTCATGAAATTATTGTCATTCCTCATGTCATAATCCATTCACGTTTAAGAAAGGAATTGGGTCTTAGGACCTCATGTTTTGAAATAAAGTAATTGGGTCTTAAGACCTCATGTATTGAAAGAGAAGAATTGGGTCTTCGGGCCTCATGTTCATAGGTCTATGGACCAAAAAAGAAAAAAGGAACGTGGTAGTCCCATGACCTCTCGGCCAAGAGGGAAATGGGGATCCTCAAGTAAAATGAATTCCATGCATAGCATCCATTTTTTCTAATAAAACTTAATTATATATATAAGTGTTCCTGGACGATGGTCCTTGGTCGCGATGCAGAGCACTCAAAAGACGTAATAGTGAAAAGATACATTGGGTGTGGGTTAAACACTTAATTTCTTCTTGAGGAAGTATTTGTTTGATTTCATAGTTATAATGCACATGATTATGTGTTTAAGCATCAATTGGTTGAGCTATTGCATTCCATCTGCCTGAAATTCCTACACTGTATGCATGATCACATTCACTGGGACGTAAGTTTCACCACACGTGGATTTCATTTTAGATATGCAGGACCTTGTGTACCTGATGTATGGCCAGATGACTTGAGGACTCATATGGAGGATGAGTAGCTTGGCTTTTGGTGTTGCCCAAATCGGAGGCCTTTGAATTTGTACATGTGTAACTGTAGGCTGAGTTTCGTAGATATTAAGAGTGTTTTGATTTAGGCCACGGGTTGGCATTTGAATTGTAATCCGTGAATTTTGACTGTTTGACTAGGCTTATGTAAATGTTGGACTACTTAAGCAGGTTTATGTGATTGTGTGTATGTCACGATATTAGTAATGGCGCGAATTAATTTCACGAATTTGGGAATAGTGTCTCCAACGGGTTCTTAAGTATTCTCCTTATAGGGCCTCTCCAGGCTCCTAAATATTCTCCTTACAAGGCCTCTCTAGGCTCCTAAGTATTCTCCTTGTAGGGCCTCTCCAGGCTCCTAAGTAGTCTTGTACAAGCCTTTCCAAGCTTCTCAACTTAACACCACAGCTCAGAAAACCCTTCTGACCCGGTGGAGGAGCAACAACAAGTTTCAAAGAAAAATGAGATTTTCTTAACTTGAGATTTCTAACACACAGAGTGTGAATAAACCATAAAGATCCTCAAGTTAAGTAACAATAGATCTTGAAATTGACAAATCCCACAAATAAAACTCAAAGAGATGATAAACAGTGAAGATCGTGTGGGTAAGAAGCAAGTGAGCAGATTTGAACAGTGGAGCACTTTTCTTACAGAGTTTTTCCTCAATGCTTTGTGGCGTCTCTCGCGCTTGGTTCTGAGTTCCTCATGACCTTTTATAGAGTTGATCATGGAATATAGCCATTCATAGCCATTAGGAATCCTTCCAACAACTCTTTGTACTTTTGTGTTAGGAATTTGATTACATCAGCACATTGTACTTGCTTCTGACTTGATGCAAAACGCTTCTGTGTCTGACTTCATTCATGTGTCTGACTTCTCTTCTGCGTCTGAGTTCTTGCATTTGAGTCTAACCATGGATTTGTGTCTGAGTTGAGATAATGCTTCTGACTTCTGTTTTTGACTTTATGCTTCTAGCATTTTGAGCAGATGTTTCTGTTATAGATCTTGAGGCTTCAACTTTTGTTTCTGAGTTATGACTTTGTCTTCATCATTTGAGTTCTAAGTCTGACTTGCATCTTTCTGCGTCTGACTCTAGGATTTTCATTTGGTGCTTGATGAAGAGTGATTCTTAAGCCTTTATTTATCTGCGTCTTGGTTAGATTCTAATACTGCACACTCAAATAGATGTGTCAAATACAAAAGTAACTCAGATTCAACCTTAGAATTTTTACTTACTCAAAGGGGTTGTCAATCATTAAAACCTTATGCATCTGAGGGTTTGTCTTAACACATGAAACCTTGAGCACCTAACTAACCAAGGTGTAGACTTAGAAGTTAGAACTCTAAGATAAGACACAAACACAAAGACTCTACTGATATGATCCTTCCCTAAGGGGGAGTTGTGTCCCTAAGGGGGTAGTATTACACAACGTATTCTAGAGGGAAGCCCTCAAGGGTAGCTTATCGGTACCTCCTAAGACCACTAAGATGCACCCAGATCTTAAGGAAGTGTTTCGGTGGGAGAGATTTGAATTGGATGACTTTAACTTAATAACAAGCTTAATATACTCTAAAACTCCCCTTAATGGTTAGACTACTTGTATGCCTATATTTTATTAATGTCGATTTTGGTTAGTTTGTGTTAGCTTGATGTTAATCTCATATTTAGCTTAGGATATAAATTCAATTATATGAAGATAGTTTGTTTTATTTTGGATGTTGGCATCATGACAAATTCCTTCAAGTTTTTAGGTTTATTAACCTAGTTATTAGTATTTAACGAACAAGATTAATCTTTTCTACAATTTTGGTATTAGAATGATATTCTTAGAGTCCACGCTCAGTTCTTAAATTTCAATACTTATAAATTTGGTCCATCCTCTTGATAGGCTTAAGTAATCCTTAGTGTTTTCAATAAGGTATTATAGTGATTTATCTTGGTGCCTCATTTAATTAAGATGAGTATTATTATACATGGTTTTTGTCCTCATTAGTACATGCTAATTATTTAGTATTGATCTTAGCTATTTAGTGTATCCTTATCGCTTGAATGGTTGGATGGTCCTTGAGTTTAAAATCAAGTTGAAATCAACCTTAAATTATTGGTTTTGGTTCAGATTGGGTAATCATGTGATGTTAAGGACATTGTTTGAAAGGATTATTTGGAAATTTCTTTTGGAGACTAGTAGAACTTGGCTATTTAGGCATATGATTCTTTTTTTTTTCTTGATAGGATAAGGTGGTAAATGTGGGGACTCAAAGACGCCTTTCATATTTCTAGGACACATGTATAGTCATATCCCATTATGCCAATTTGTTTGACATTTGTATTCTGAGCTTTTTTTGGCAACAGTTGTATCTTTGTATTAATGTAATGGATTCCTGCTTAAGTAACTGTTGGATTACCTAAGCGTTGTTTGTATGTGTAGGTCAATATCAATAATGCGCAAAATAATTTCACGAATTTAAAAATAGTGCTTCCAACAGACATTTTTTTTAATTAAGAAATTAGGACGTTACATAAATAACTTATTGAACAACAACAACTATGAAAAAAAACCAAGATTCCTAATTAAGCATTGTTGAATGGGGTCATTCACAACCATTGGATTAGTTGATGTTTGACGTGATTATTTGCGAGTGTCGAAGTATTAGTTGGCTCGAAAGAGTTGCTTGAAAGAGTGACCACACGGGCAAGTATAGGAGTCAGTGAAAAGAGGATCTGAAATCAATTCCAGTCATTGGAGACTGTTTTGAATTTGAAAAAAGATTTGATAAGAAGATGTAGTAGAATTTCTTCCAAAACATCTTTCGGAAAGTCGCTAATGTTCGAGGTTTTTTTATTGTTAGTCTTCTTCTGCCATTTGAGAAATCTCTTTACAATTCCAACTGCCTTGTTCACCTTTACAAAGTTGGGGCGATGTATATAGGGGTTTCTTATCAATTTTTTAATATTTGTATTTATTATTAGAAAAGAAAAATTAATGATATAATAAATATCGCATTTATGTTTATTTAGTAATATCACTAGACAACAAGTAGAATTAATGAAATTGGTTGAAAAAATAAGTTGTACTTCAATTATTAAGGGATTGACCATTTGGTTCAAGTGGGTGGAGATGAGGAGGACTATAATGAAAGGTGGAGGAAAAGGAGAGAAGGAGAGGGAAAATAAAAATTCCTTATTTGAATTGATTGAAAGAAAGGGAAAAATTAATTTATAAATATGAACTCATAAAAGGTAAAGGAAAAAAATAGTAGATACCTTGACTAAAATGCCTTTAATTGATATAAAGAAGCTATAAAACTAAGGTTTGCAAGATGTGAAAGCAAAGAAACTTGAAGCACTATTGATAAATAAAAAAAGAGTTGTTAGGTTTAATATATTTAAGGATATTTTTGAATTTTTTTAAAAAAATGAAGGGTAACGTAGTCAATCTAATCTATAAATTTTAAGTAGTTTTTCTCGGCCTCCAAAGCCCTTAATGTTAGAAAGAAGGTAAATTTTAGAGGATTTGGGTTTTACCTTGTCCTGTACTA
Organism: Sesbania bispinosa; assembly: GCA_026901365.1. NCBI lineage: Eukaryota > Viridiplantae > Streptophyta > Magnoliopsida > Fabales > Fabaceae > Sesbania > Sesbania bispinosa. Next base: position 274,728 of record QLOH01000077.1, on the reverse strand, counting down.
GGATGAGGAATTAACCACCCTATAACCGGGACACCTGACTACTCAGAGTCCAACCACCACTTAAAGGTGGCAAGTTAGAGCACAAGGATGTCACCATCCCATACTGAGACACACTCCAAATATTATATGGGCATGTTCGTTCACATGATCTCTAACTACAAATTTGACTACTCACCCACCACCTACCTATACCTTAAGACTATCCAAAAAATGCTACCCGACCGAAAACCCAGAGATGAGGACAAACGTTGCGGACGGGTGGGTTCGAGTGTTGGGTTATACGATATTGGAAATTAATTTAAGGCGAATTTTAATGGTTGGGTTTGGGTAACAAAAAATAAAATTGTTAGTACCCGAACCCGACCGACCATGGTTTTTTATTAGCCCAAACTAAATACCCAAACTCAGTTCAGTTGCTTTCATGTCAGTTGTTGGAACCCTAGTCACTCTCTCATTTTTCCTCTTTCTTTGCCTTCAACAAATCACGCCTTTTGCTTTCTCATTTTTCCTCCTTTTTCAATTTTTCCTCCCTCAAACATCATCTTCTATCCTCTCTAGATCCATCACAACTCATCTTTTTCCTTTCTGATTTTTTTCCAAAATTGGTACATGGTTATTTCACTCACTTTCTCTGGCGAAGATCTTACCTTTTCTCATTTTATCTCTCCAAGATCTCACATTTTCTCATTTTTCGCTTTCTCTCACCAGGATCTCACCTTTCTGGCTTTAAATCGTTGAGGTAAACAATGCAATCTTGCTTTCAGTGGCACTTCCAGTAGAGACAAAGGCACGCAGTGGCATACTCCGGGTAGGAGGGACATCATACAACAGTCGTGCCCGACTTACAACGGTAACAGGAAACGATGCAATGGTGGTGGGGTTATCCTTCCAAGCAAGAGTTTTTTTTCCATACATAAGAGTCAAACAAGAGACTTAGCTCAAGGGGAATCAAACATGTACCACATAAACCAATCACACGTTGGTAGTAGTATTGATATATTACATAAAATAAAAGAAATTTCAATCAATATAAATAACTCAAAACATAATAGTTATATATATTGTTTCATTTTTTGTTGAAATATCGATAGATCTACATTAAGATGCCATGACTTTCATAAAAAAGAAACCAAAGACCGATGGTAAATAACTTATTGAACAATAAAAACTATGAAAAAAACTAAGATTCTTAATTAAGCGTTGTTAAATGGGGTTATTCACCACCAATGGAGTAGTTGATGTTTGATGTGATTATTTGCGAGTGCTGAAGTAGTAGTTGGCCTGAAAGAGTTGCTTGTGAGAGTGACCACACAGACAAGTATAGGAGTCAGTGAAAAGCGGATCTGAAATCACTTTATTCCAGTCCTTGGTGACTATTTTGAACTTGAACAAAGATTTGATAGCAAGATGTAGTAGAATTTCTTCCAAAACTTCTTTCGGAAAACCGCCAATGTTCAAGATTTTTTATTGTTAATATCTTCTTCTGCCATTTGAGAAATCTCTTTACAATTCCAAGTACCTTGTTCACCTTTGCAAAGTTGGGGCGATATATATAGGGGTTTCGTATCAATTTTTTAATATTTGTGTTTATTATCACAAAAGAAAAATTAATGATATAGTAAATATGACATTTATGTTTATTTAATAATATAATTAGACAACATGAAGCATTAATGAAATTGGTTGGAAAAAATAAGTTGTACTATAATTATTAAAAAAAATGACCATTTGGTTCAAGTGGGTGGAGATAAGGAGGACTATAACAAAAGGTGGAGGGAAAGGAGAGAAGGAGAAAATGAGAGGGGAAATAAAAATTCTCTTTTTGAATTGATTGAAAGGAAGGGAAAAATTCATTTATGAATATGAACTCATAAATGGTAAAGGAAAAAAAAGTAGTAGATACCTTGACTAAAATGCCTTTAATTGATATGAAGAAGCTATAAAACTAAGGTTTGCAAGATGTGAAAGCAAAGAAACTTGAAGCACTATTGATAAATAAAAAAAAAGAGTTGTTAGGTTTAATATATTTAAAGATATTTTTGAATTTTTTTTAAAAAAATGAAGGGTCACGTAGTCAATCTAATCTATAAATATTAAGTAGTTTTTCTCGGCCTCTAAAGCCCTTGTTGTTAGAAAAAAAAAGGTAAATTTTAGAGGATTTGGGTTTTACCTAGTCCTGAACTAGGATGAGGAATTAATCACCGTATAACCGGGATACCTAACTACTTAGAGTCCAACCACCACTTGAAGGTGGCAAGTTAGAGCACAAGGATGTCACCATCCCACACCGAGACACACTCCAAATATTATATGGGCATGTTCGTTCACATGACCTCGAACTACAAATTTGACTACTCACCCACCACCTACCTATACCTTAGGGCTGTCCAAAAAATGTTACCCGACCGAAAACCCAATGATGAGAACAAACGTTGTGGACAGGTGGGTTCGAGTGTTGGGTTATATGGTATTGGAAATTAATTTAAGGCGAATTTTAATGGTTGGGTTCGGGTGACAAAAAATAAAATTGTTGGTACCTGAACCCGACCGACTATGGTCATTTTATTAGCCCAAACTAAAGACCCAACTCAGTTCAGTTGCTTTCATGTCACTTGTTGGAATCCTAGTCACTCTCTCATTTTTCCTCTTTCTTTGCCTTCAACAAATCACGCCTTTTGCTTTCTCATTTTTCCTCCTTTTTCGATTTTTCCTCCCTCAAACATCATCTTCTCTCCTCTCTACATCCATCACAACTCATCATTTTCCTTTCTATTTTTTTTCCAAAATTGGTACACGGTTATTTCACTCATTTTATCTCGCCAAGATCTCACCTTTTCTCATTTTATCTCTCCAAGATCTCACATTTTCCCATTTTCTCTAACCAAGATCTCACATTTTCTCATTTTCTCGCTTTCTCTCACCAGGATCTCACCTTTCTGGCTTTAAATCTCGGTGGTAAACGACGCAATCTTGCTTCCAGTGGCACTGCTGGTATAGACAAAGGCATGCAGTGGCATACTCCGTGTAGGAGGGACGTCATACAACACTCGCGCCTGGCTTACAACGTAACTGGAAACGATGCATTGGTGGTGCAGTTATCTTTCCATACAAGAGTTTTTTTTTCCATACATAAGACTCAAACAAGAGACTTAGTTCAAGGGGAATCAAACATGTGCCACCTAAACCAATCACACGTTGGTAGTTATATATATTGTTTCATTTTTTGTTGAAATATCGATAGATCTACATTAAGATGCCATGACTCTCATGAAAACTAAGATTCTTAATTAAGCGTTGTTGAATGGGTTTATTCACAACCATTGGAGTAGTTGATGTTTGATGTGATTATTTGCGAGTGTTGAAGTAGTAGTTGCCCGAAAGAGTTGCTTGTGAGAGTGACCACACAGACAAGTATAGGAGTCAGTGAAAAGAGAATCTGAAATCAATTTATTCTTGTTCTTGGAGACTGTTTTGAACTTGAACAAAGATTTGATAGGAAGATGTAATAGAATTTCTTCCAAAACATCTTTCGGAAAGTCGCCAATGTTCTAGGTTTTTTTATTATTAACATCTTCTTCTGCCATTTGAGAAATCTCTTTACAATTCCAAGTACCTTATTCACCTTTACAAAGTTGGGGCGATATATATACGGGTTTCGTATCAGTTTTTTAATATTTGTATTTTATAATGTTTATTTAATAATATCATTAGACAACAAGTAGCATTAATGAAATTGGTTGGAAAAATTAAGTTATACTACAATTATTAAAAAATTGACCATTTGATTCAAGTGGGTGGAGATAAGGAGGACTATAATGAAAGGTGGAGGGAAAGGAGAGAAGAAGAGGGGAAATAAAAATTCTTTATTTTGAATTGATTGAAAGGAAGGGAAAAATTAATTTATGAATATGAACTCATAAAAGGTAAAAAAAGAAAGTAGTAGATAGCCTTTAATTAATATGAAGAAGCTATAAAACTAAGGTTTGTAAGATGTGAAAGCAAATAAACTTGAAACACTAATGATAAATAAAAAAGAGTTGTGAGGTTTAATATATTTAAGGATATTTTTGAATTTTTTTTAAAAGTGAAGGGTAACGTAGTCAATCTAATCTATAAATTTTAAGTAGTTTTTCTCAGTCTCTAAAGCCCTTAATGTTAGAAAAAAAAAAGGTGAATTTTAGAGAATTTGGGCTTTATCTTGTACCGAACTAGGTTGAGGAATTAACCACCCTATAATCGGGATACCTAACTACTTAGATACTAGCAGCGTCACTAAACATGACACATCCTAAAAAAATTAACGAAAAATACATAGTTGAACTATAGTGACAGAAAAAGCAATAAGTCAAGGACTATATTGGAGATTTATATTTCTTAGGGACTAATCCGCATGAACCTAAAAAAATCAGGGACGGATTTGCTAGTTTACTCTAAAATATTTCTAAAAATTCTGGTTTTATTTAAATAATAATCGTAAAAATTATTACTGTATAAATAATAATTCTCAAGTAACCATAATAATTCTCAAATAACCATATTTATAACCCGGAAAAACTTATATGGCATACAAGCATAAATATCTATATTTATACCTTGGAGTTGGAGCTATGTAAATATATATATTCTCAAATGATAGCAGTTGATCTTGAAAAGTCAAAATGTAGCTGTCAAGTCTCTGACCATAACAATTGCCTCAACTAAAGAACTCCAAAAAATGGATTCTTTATTGCAGAGTCTAGTTCAGATCCAGCTGAATTCAGGACTGCCATCTCAACCTTGTCCCTAGGCAAAAACAAAAACTCACCACCTTCGATCTTCTCAAAGCCGCAAATTTCCAGGAACTCAATGCCCCCTTTCAAGGCACCAACTCTTTCCTGTTAAACACAACAAACAGATAAACAGGCTTACCATAATCGCAAGTAGTAACTACTTCAAAATTATAAACAAGCAGTTTTGGTTTCTATCAAAACCACATTATAAACAAGCGTGTTTGATTTTTATCAAAACCACATTATAAACATGGATGGCTCGGATCCACGTTTATAATGTGGTTTTGATAAAAACCAAACACACTTAGATGTGGGTAAATATTGATAAGCATACAAAAACGTCTGGCTCTGGTTAACTTAGTTTTAGACAAGAGAAAGCTTATGTGCAATTTAACATTACAATTACTGAACATTGGACTATCCCGACCAATACACTCTTGAACTGAATCCCAAGTGACGCTTTAAATATGAGTAATGCTGAATCCTCATACTTTTCCTCCTATAAATCTCTCTAGTCCCTACAACTTTATAAAGCAAGTATTTAAATGAAAAAGTAAATGCATTTAATATCTTAAAGCTATACAGAGTATTTTTTATACTTATGTTATTTAGTAATTAAGAAGGAGGAGGATTTAGAATTATTCTTTAAATTTTAGGTGGTGCATGCAGAACTCTACCTAAACCCAACAATAATTTAATAACTCGAAGGTTTGGTCCCAACCTCTTCTATAGTACCCATCCCAAATTTTATTGTTTTGGTTTGATCGAAACTTTTATTTTTTTGGTTTAGCAAGCTGCTCTTTTTCTTTTCCCCCGTATTAGTAGCCCGTGCTGAATTTCCCTCACCATCTGTATTGAGTTTCTTACCTGAAAAGTTTGGTTACTAAGACGAATCTTCCTGAATTTTTCTTCACTGGGATTTCTGGCAACATTCCCCACGTAGGTTAGAAGAGTTTGGAATGCTCTCTTTACTCTGGCATCATCCTCCTGCTCCAAGAATAAGCAGACTTGTAAATAAATAGACTATGGTGTAACAATATTTAAGCAGAAGGTGCTATTACACTAACAATGCTTGAGAAGTATTATTGTGCAATAAGCAATCAATTTCCTTTAGGAGAATGTATAATGCAGTTGGTTGATAATTTTATCACTGTATATGTAAAAAATGGCCTCATTTTTTCCTATTGCAAAATACAGTATACTTCTCTGGCCACACAAAATTACTATCATACAAGTACTAGAAGTGAAATGGAAAATAATTGAGATTATATCACTCCTAGTAGTGTCACTTATCTATTTTGATTCATCAATGCTTTGTTACCTTTATTGACAATTCGTTTCATTACACTAAGAATATAAGAATAATATTGACGACAGAATAATTGTAAGAATATAAGACTAAAATCGATCCTTCAAATGACATTAAACTGGACCTGAAGGATGAAATTGACGACAGAATTAATATTGATTGACCAATGTGATGTTACTTAATGAATAAATGACCAATCTCTTTCAAAAAGAATAAAGATAATACATGAAGCTAAAAGAAGTTTGATATGTATCTTCACCAATGGAGTCATTAATAATTTTGTTATCAAAGTGCACTCATCCATTGACAGCACGTCTCCTTGTGTACATTTACTCTAGCATTTATCCAAAAAAAACATTGTCCTCCCTTTTTTACTATTTTCATTTTTTCCTATACAAATCTTCGAAAACAAGAAACAAAGTGAAAACAAAGTGGCACTTTTGTAATTGTTAGTAAAAACAGAGAATGAAAACAAAAACGTTTTCTTAAACCAAACAAACCCTAAATAGAAAGATTTAGGAAGCAAAGTTTTTTGATGTCAAGCTCTCTACATAATATAACTTGCACAGGTCATGTATTATTTAGCATTAAGTGATTGAGATTTCTACCTCCTACACTATTCACATTAGATTTTCAATTGATATTAATCCAATAACTATCCAAAAGTTACTAATACTGTCAACTAGGCGGTGTGCCAGAGTTCACCATAAGTAACATATGAATGCACCTTGTGGTTCTGCTTGAGAGAACGCAAACACTCTCTCATCTGCTCAGCTTTTGTGGCAGGCCTAACTGGCAGAAAACTCTGCATGCAGAAATTCAAATCTTCAAATGAATAAGTACCTGGGAAAAATCAAACCACCATCATTTTTGGACAAGCTCATACCTTCTTCTCCTCTACAACAGTTGAAGGTTTGGCTTCTGAAGGCTCCTCTGGAGGCAATCCAAGTCTTCGCCTTCTTTCTGCCTGTAAGAATAGAGAAATAAAGTGACTCCATTCAAATCCTCTAATAATAGATATTCAATTTTCCATGCCAACTTTTGAAAGAAAAGACTCAATGTACTTCTCAAGTATTCCCAAAAACTTGTACTTAAGTCCTCTAAAGCTACTGCAGCCATCAAAGCAAAAGTAGCAGGCTCCAAATTTGATTTTCTTTACCAAAAAGCTTTTGCTCATAATGAATAAGACCCTCCCTTCCCAGCCCACATTCATTATTTAATTTGAACATCAATGACGAAAGGTAAACTGTTATATCTTCTGATTAGGCTTCTCCATCTATGGCACTTATGGATGAAAAACCTATATTTAAATTAACCTCCTCTGTTAAGATATCCCTCTCAGCAATCACATTCCTATAATTAATAGGTTATTCAGTTTTACTAACAATAACAAAAATATTATTAGAAAGAAAACAGATTAAAAAACAAAAAAAAAAAATCTAATATAGGTTTAGGATAAAGATTGAAGTATGGGAATTACGTATTTCGAATGCATATGCTAATTAAAGACAGTTCTTATGACCTGACTTGACAGTCATCTGGCTATCCACTGTATGAATAATTGAGAAAGATGATTCACAAATTCAGATAAGAACAGGGTTGACAAAAGAACAAGAAAAAAAAAACAATGATTAGAAAATGTTTAAACCTTGTCTTCTTCCAACTTTTGCCTGATCTTCTCTCTAGCCCTTTTCTCTTCCTCTTTCTCTGCTTTTCTCAAAGCCAACAACCTGCAAAAGGAAGCAGATTTTTCTTGTAGCTGGGTGCATTCAAAATACAACACAAGATGTGAGACAACTAGGTAAACCAGACCGTTTTCTCTCATTCTCTTCTTCAATCCTCTTGGCTTCCAGCAACTCCTTACCAATTCGAATTCTCTCCTGAATAATAACAGATATTAGAGACAGTAAAATGAAGATGTGAAGTGATACCTGGTCGACTGCAACACACAGCACATATACAAAGATATAATGATCGTTACATTTTTTAACAAGCTATAGTCTTATTCATGAAGTGGGATATTGTTCTGTTTAGGTGTTCAAAAATCAGTATGAAAAGATGTCAAATAGCATTTAAAGCTAATTGATAGCTGAATAGATGCATTGGTTAAACTTTTGTTCATTTTAGTATCTTATATGTGAAAGCTTGACTGCCTTCATACGAATTAGGTAGGCTTCATGCATTGTATTGTGTCTCCTATTTCTCATGTTTAGTTCAATTAATTCCGATAGCTTAATTTCACAATATTCTTTAGAGATTGTTAAAACCTCCATATATCAGTGAAAATCTAATATTTGTTCAACCATCTAGGAATACAAATCTAGTGTTTTGTCTTCAACTTCATATGTTTGAGTGTCAAAACCAAACAGCTCAACAAACTTTGAAAGACACACAATTGGTAAAAAGAGAGAAAGAGAAAAATATTTATTAATAAAATATGGGAACAATGATGTAAAATTGGAATTTGACTGATTCATCCACAAATAAGTTATAAAGAATTTCTTGGTCTGTGTCAAGGAGATGGGAAGAAATCAAGAAAATAATAGGAATTGAGGGGAATGCAAAATAGACTCATTAAAAACTGCTTGGATTACACTTCACCCAAAACTAATTGGTGCTAAGGGAGAAAAATGAGCTTCTTCCAAAGTGCCTGGTTTTCTGTACAAGCACACATTTCTTCCTTTCCAAAATCTAAAACAAATTGGTCATATGCTAGGATACATAAGCATAAGAAGAAATCAATAGAACTTTTCGAAATACCACTACCTGTCTAGAATATAGCATTTTTGACATTCAACGATGTAAATGTCAATTCAAGAATATACTGATATATGGATGAGGTAATCCATTATGTTTTATCAACCTAATATACACATGACAGAAACAAACAGTACATTTACTATAGAATTTGATATTATTAAAAAAATGATAAAAAAATTATATATCTGTTAAGCAATACTACATCAAGTGTGTCAAGGACCATGTCTACTAAAAGCTTAAACTCTTAGGTGAAGTCTCTAATACACCCTCTCATACAAGAGTTATTTGAGCTTGTCATGTGGACAATGTACAAACCCTTTTTTATGTGGAGTGAAGGCAGCAAAGATCAAACATCATACCCAATTGGTCAGAGATCAACACTCCCAAAAGCTTAAGCTCTTAAGTGGAGGCTCATAATTGCTTAAATATCTAACAAAGTGTACACACATGCACAACCCCAAATATCCTAAATTGTAAAAATTTCAAATACCCACATATGTCAGTGATGAAAGTCAATGAGTAAGTCAGAGTGAAATGGATGAATTAGCAAAATACCTTTTCTTTTCTCTCTCCATTCTCTTCTCATCTTCTTCTTTCTTCTTGCGAGCCCTCTCCCTTAAATTATAGTTTAAAAAATTAATTACACAGACTACTAACAATAAATTGGCTTAAAAATTAACTTTATGCAAACTATAGTTCCAGACAAGCTATGCAAGCATGTGTTAAACTATAGTATAAAAAAATGCCAAAGGAGCACAAGTTCATTATACCTGGTACACCATACATAGGCACAAGTTTAGCCAACATTAATACTGTTGTATTCTATCGGCATATACACAATCCACATGCAATGAAAGAAGACATTGAAATCTGCAGACACATTGCTAATAACTGACAACCTCAAGCCTATCTATAAATCAGGCTGCAGTACACATTGATATCAGGTTTTCACTGTGTTAGCCTAAGCTGCTTAAGAAATTACCAGAATGCCTCAACAGTAATTGTTCCTTTTGAGGTCAGGTGAAAGCAGATAAGGGATTACCAATACCATGGGCCAGCATACTTCAACCAATATATGTTTAACATGATTCCCAAGTCCTATGTCATAACGATATTTAAACTCTAAAATAGCTTTATAACATGGCCCATAATGTGAATCTTATCTGACATTCAGTTTCATACCTTAGTTCCTGTTGTTTGGCCTTTATCTCTCCTGGGGTAAGAGAAGGTTTAGGAGCCTCAACTTTGGTGTTGGTAGGTACCTGAGTGAACCATCAGATTAGAAGCTAGAGATTGCAACTTAATTACAGCGAATACATTTGACATTTATTCATAACATGTACTAGTCTTATTTCTGTTTGAGTTTGCAACATCAAAATCTGTAACTTATGAAGCAGTGCAGACACAATGACAATAAGCCATATTAAGAAAATGTTGTACCAAGGGCATCTGATCTATGTCAGGGTCATTCTCATGCTCTACTATCCAAGATACAGCAGCCTCAAGGCCAGTGTTACCTGTTGAAGAGAGAAGCCTAAGTTAAATATCTAGAGAGTAATAATTATCAATGTCTAGATATAAGTAACATAAGTAATGTGTTGAAAACACCCTATAAATTAACTGCTTATGCCTTATTACATGTATCCTAGACCCAGAGACTTAACACATAAATATGAAAATTATGATTTGCATCCAATAATTTTTTAAATGTAATTCATCACATAAAAGTATTATAAACTATGAATGACATATTCCTCCTAAGTCCCACTCCTGGGTATATTCTGCTCTGTAAACCCACCCCACCAAATCCAACAACATTCTCCTACAGTGTCATTTGAAAGGAAAAATTAGAGCTCTGTGGCACAATAATAATTAATGAATACAAATATTAATCTCAATGTCATAAAAATACGACTGTAGGAGAATAAATGAAAACTACTTACAGATACATGGAGATACAACACATAATCCGCAAATGTCCCATGATGCATAGGTAACTATAGACAATTAGATATCCTCAAACTATTCCATCTCCACCCGTCAAAAGAAGAAAATAAATTTTCATGTGGACAGAAAAAAATACAAAGCAAATCAGCTACATGAATCAAATGATGTCAATAGGCTTTTTGACAAACCAAATTTTCAACAAAAGAATTTAGGGCTTGGTAAAGTTGATTTGGGTCTTCCTCTACCCCTTTTAGTCGGACCATCATCCATTTGACACACTTAAATTAAATTACAGAAGCCTCTTTTGATCTTCTCACACTATACCAAAAGGCTAAGAAATGCAATAATTGAGAGCGTATTACTATCCAGAACCTGTAAAGAATACCATACAACTAAAATTTAAAAGAATGGGACGGCATGTAAATTCACCAGAATAATGAAGTGCCCGTGTTGCTCGTGCAGTTGAAAAACCCATTGATTCAAGTTCCTCAAGTAGCTTTTTGTCAACTTCTGGAACAACCATTTCTGTATTATACAATATTAAAGCATATCAGGAAAATACACAAAATTGCCATCGAATCACCACTGAGCATTACTTATCATACAGCTTTTCCAAAAATAAAATGATACAATACAATACAGACTAAGATTAGGAATATCCACATCTTAATTAACTGAGCTTAGCTTGAACAAAAGAATTAATCATTACCTTCATTTTGGTCAGTGGTTGCACCGGAAGTGTCCTGTGACGTTGCATCCACCTTTGGAGCCTCTAAACTTATTGGTTTTGCTGCCTCCGAAGTCTTATCAACAAACTCAGTGTGCCCGGTTCTTTTCGTGTGCAAATCACTCTCCTACATGATCATTCAATAAATTCAGTTAATACAAATTCTAAACAAATTGGATTAAATTAAACCCTAAAATAACTGAAAGTGAGGGCGAGATCGGAAAGGTTTTTTTATAGATTTTTTAATGGAAGCAATGAAGAATTGGCACGTGAATTGATCGGAGAGTGTCGAAAGAGAATCGAGGATTGGACTGACGGTTTTGGATCGGCAGGGCTTGGAGCAAGTGGTGCAGACGAGGTTGAGAACGGGTTCGGTGGATTCGGAGAAGTTGGAGTGGGAGGTTAGCTCAGCATGCTCCTGGGCTTCTTCTACGGACCTCAACAGAGCCCCACAGTCTCCGCACTTGAGCGAAACGCCTGACATTGATGCAAACTGCAGAAGCTCGCACCAACAATTTTCACAAAGATCGGTGACTGCTCTCTCAAGTAAACCCCACCGGGTGGAGATGGAAATGAAAATGAAAAGTCTTCGTGTAAAAACCCCACTTCCATATATTCTACTATTTTCTATTTGTTTTACTTTAGTCTTCGTGTAAAAATAACTAGCCTCATACGTTTCACACCTTTTTTTACTAAACACACCGCTCTTCCCCATTCATTTTTCCCAAAATACCTTCACCTTGTCTTCGGAAAACTCTAAAATAATTACTTCATTTTTATTTTATTCATCACCCACACTAAAAGCACTTAAGAAAAAATTGGAATATTCCCTTAATGAATGTATCAAATATGTCTAATATTTTTGGGATGAGGTGACACACTACGTTTGACAGTCACAAAAAATGGTATGTATACGGTTAGATCATGATACCATTTTGCGATGGAACAACTAGCCTCAACTGGTCCATCATCGAGTGATGTATCACATGCAGATCAATTGTTATAGAAGAAGTTGTGGAAGATTCCAACCATTCCAAGACAACGACATCTTATGTGGAGAATTAAAAAAAGATGCATCCCAGTGCGGACTCAATTAATCAAGCACGGTATGCAAATAGTCCCTATATGTCAAAGATGTCTAGATGAATAAGAGACAATTGACCATGTTTTTTTTTAATGCCCATGGGTGAGGGAATTCTGGCCGAGATCCCCTCTTGGGATTAGACTAAACAATTCCAACCTAAAACATGCATTTGAGTGGATTGATTTTGTAGCTTCCAATTACTAGAATGAGACAGCAGGCATCTTTGCATCACTACTATATGCAATATGGCATAGTCGAAATAAATTGTTTTTGAGAACCAAACCATCCCTGTTGAAAAGTCACTGTCCATAAGCATCAACAATGTGCAACAAATTGCCAAAGCTAACGAACCTCATCTGATAGAAGAAGTCCATGTTCGTGATTCCACACATGGTATTTGCCCTCTAGTGGTTGACACCTATAAGTTAAACACATATGTTGCGAAGATAGATGGCACGAAGTGGGGAGCTGCAATAATTATTAGAGACTACAAATGAATGGTTTTAGGAGCTGCTACATGAATCCAGAGGTTTGGGCTTGAGGTTTTGGGTGATGGACTTGAGGTTTGGGCTTCAATTTGCTTTGGGTATGGGCTTCATGAATCTAGAGGTTGTGTTTGATTGTCAAGGTGTCATCACAACAATCAATAATAATGCTCAAGGTTTTTCTGTCTTTGACATGTTAGTAGCTGATTGTTTAGCGTATAAGCAAGAATTCCACAGTCTAGATTTTTATCATCCAATAAAAGCTTCTAATCAAGCAGCTCATTTACTTGCAAAACTTGCTTGACAAAACCCAAACATTATACGGGTAAAGGAGACACCTAGTTGTATTGTTATATAAGTGGCTCTTGATTCCCCCCAATATATTTATACGTGTCACAATTTCATGATGTTATCTCTCATATCTCTGATTTATTCATCTCTTACAATTTAAATTTTATTTCTAATCTTTTGTGATTAAAATTCTCCTTCTAACACAAAGTATTTTCTCTTGTAGCTATAAAAATTGGTCAAATTAATGAATCAACTTCGATTCAAGTCACTTAATAAATTAACCATGTGTAGAAATTTGTATGAAACCAATTTGACTTAGCTGGAATTTAAGAAAATCAGGGAGTTGATTGGTTCACATTGAACTAAAGTTGTTTGATTAAGTGAAAAAAAATGAGGTTGCCAAGAACAAAATTCACGTGGTTGTATGTTGCTATGTGAACCTTAACGTATTGATAATTATTGCTATACTAACATAGTTTCACAATTTCTTTAACCCATCAACCATGTTGCCCTATCCACCATTGGTGATCTCTGTTCATATGCTATTATTATCCATCGTAATCTTTAATTATGTTCATCATGGTTCATCTTTATTCAACCTTTGCTTGAATCTACCGCCGACTATGTTGAAGCCATCATTTATGTGCCATGCTCGAAGCTAGCATCTTCCTATTTCTTGCCCACTAATGCTTTTGTGGTTTTGGGTTGTAAAATTTTGCTACTAGTACCATTTTGTGTAATCTTTTTATGGTGAAATGATGGGATTTAGACTAAGGGGGTTTTTTATTTTGGCTTCATGAGCTAGAGGGAATTTGTGAAATGATATCATTGTTATTTGATTTTGACTTGCTTTTACTACATGAAACATGTCAATCCCCTCCCAGAAAAAAAAACGAGAGGTCAAAAATAAACAAAAAGGACATTAAGTGACCTTTTTTTTGTTTTGACAGTTTGGCATAATTTTTTTTTTTGTCAAAACCGTTTGGCATAGCTTAATTTTGACTTATAAGCTATCTAAAAATAAAAGTTTGGCCAAACATTTTTTTTGAAAAGCTCTTAAAAATTAAAAGCAGTTTTTTTTTGTCAAGAAGAAGCTTTGAAAAAGTAATATTTTATGACTTTTAAGGAGTTTTTTTTTTTTAATAGGATTCGACTTGGATTCTCACCGTTATTATATTTCTATTTTAATTTTCTTCTTTTTATCACTCAATCACTTCGCTCCCTTATCCCAAACCCTTTATTTACATTTCTATTTTAATTGTCTTCTTTTAATAGTTTACTTATTTTTATTTATTTTATTTTTTTCACGTTTCATTTCTCATAAAAAAAATGTCTAGTTTTTATTTATTTATTTTTCTTTTTCTATTTTTGTTTTAGGTTCTTTGATTTTATACAAATTAATGAATCTTTCTATTTTTAATTCTTTATGTAATCTTAAAGATTTCTTATTTTTAATTTCTTTACTATAATGCATTTACTTTCCTCTATGTATTTCTTTAACTGTTTTTTTTATCTATAATTTATAATAATTTTATTTCATATTTCGTAACATTGAAAGTTTTTATAATATACTTCTTATTTAATAATAATTTTTTTAATTTACTTATAAAATTATTATATTTAATAATTATTTATTTGATAACATTTTTATAGTTATGAACATCTGATTTGAATTTTTTTTTTTCCAATTTTTTCATCCGTGCGATCTACTTTACTTTATTCTACCTGTCGTTAATTAAATGTATAAAGTAGATCCCACTATGGAGGCGAGTGCTTGCAAGCATGGTAAAGAAAAGTATCATGCGCGCGTTCCACGTGTCCATTTATGCGGTTTATTCCAACAGAAAAAACCACACTCTTGCAAAAGATCCTTCAAGACTCATATTATTTTCTTCTTCTTTCCCGAGAAAAATCAAGCCATTTTCCCGAGAAAATTAGGAACAGAAGAAGAGGGGTCGATGAGCTTCGGACCGTGATCGACCATTCCAGGACGATGATGAGGTCGATCCCTCATGGAACCAAACCAAAATCTCTCATTGCGCACGACGACGACTACTGATTCAGAAGATGTGAAAGTGATTGAGTGGGAGGACTTTGAGCACGATCTTGCGAGGTTGGCGAGCCTTTCTCCTGCACTCAACGAAGCTAAGGAGAAGAAACGAAGCCTTCAGCAGAAGCTTGAGGCCCTCATCCAGGTAGGGTTTTAGCGATTTCTAAATGAGAACTGGGTTTATGTTGTCGTTGATTTCTGGAAACTCGGAAATTGCTTTTGTGTTTTGATGAGTTAACTGTAAATGAAAAAGAAGCTAAAATTTAAAAGCAAGAGGAAAGATCCCCTTTGGTCTCGTAGTGAATATAAACCCCGTTGGGGAATGAAATTTCATTCTATATTCGATTCAAATTATTGGCAAAAGGAAATGGATTCGGGAAAGAGACAATTTTGTGGTGTTAAATGTAATTGCATTTATCATAAATTCGTAAGACTAGAAGCAAACTATTTAGTTTCCAAGATTACTTCCTCGTGCCACATTTCCCATTTAGGGCTCTCCTTATAATCCGTCGGTTCACAACTAGGGTTCCCCCTGGTCTTGGACTGTGTTGTCTGAGTTGGTTACTGAGAGGCTTTAAAGTCAATCCTTCTCTAGTGTGGTCGAGGCATGGATGATGTCTCATTTCTTTTTTGTTTTTGATGGTAAAAAGTTAAGGGGAAGAAGGCTATCCCATGCCATGGCCAGGGCATGAACACATAACACACCTCAACGAGGCTTTATAGTGATTTGGGGGCGGGGAAGTGATTGAACCTGAGGCTTGACAAGTTCTTCGATCCTTACCAACTAAATCAACCCTTGTTGGATTCATGTCTCTTTTGTTATTTAGTTTACCAAAAACAATAACCAAAGCCTTTTATCACTAGGTGGGTCGGCTATGTGGGTCAAAAAACGCCATAATATCCCATAACAAATTATGTCTAATGACAGGCCATTTCCTTTTTAATGGTTTGACTTGTAGTTTTCTTTGGTCTCTCTCTACCTCCAACTCTTGGGCTATTATCCATCTGGTCTATAATCCTTGCTAGTATTTTTACGGCTCTTCTTCATTCATATCCAAACCACCCAACATGCAGGTTCTATCCCAATTCCTAACTTTCTCTTTAATGCTTTCATTGCTAACATTTATGAGGGTATAACTGTATAAGTAACTGGAGGACATTTCATTTATCAAAAACATTAATAAATGAGAGTATACTAATCTACTAAAATAGAAGCTAATTGGCCTATTAGGTTTTCTAGAGTAACCTTTCCTGATATTGCTGGTTAATCTTCTACAGAATCTACACTTTTGTTAGAGTAGTATATAATTCTATTTTGGGCATTATTTTTCTCCCTTCACATAGCTACCCAATTATTTTTCTTTATGGTCTCATAGATGATTAGCTCTGCTTATGTGATGATTTTTCCAAACTTAGCCAGCCCCAAACCTAGATAAAAGAGTAGAGTTGTGTTAGACTGTCAATAGCTAATGTAAAACTGTGTTGAATCTGTCAAACATGTATCAACAATACACTTCTTCTTGTGGGTAACTGAGCTTTTAGATTTTACCTTTTCGCCTTGTGGGTGGTATGGACAAGAGAGCCCCATTGAAATGATGTGTCTATTTTTCAGTTTCTGTTTCTTTTTCCTTTTCCTCTGACTATCTTATGAGCACGTCTTATCTCTGGTTCTGCACTTTCTTCAGTTCTAATATAAAGAGTAATTATTTAATCTTCCTTTTAATCAAAATAAGGAGAAAGGTTTAGCTTTGATTATGATATGAGAAATATTTACCTTTTAGGAGAGGATTTAAGAGTCATAGTTTTCTCTGACTTTACAATGATAAATTTTGTTTTAAATATTAGGTGTAAAAGCCTTGCAGTATGGTGACTCTTTTCTATTGTGTAATGTGTATCTTGGGTGATTGGGTCTTAGTTGACAAAAGTACCCAAGACGAGGAGATCCATAATATCTGAACAAGGAAGTGCATTTGTTTGTTTTCTAGAATCCAACTCAGAATGCCCTGCAAGGTTTTCTCATTTTAGCACAAATACAGTCTTGTCAGTTGTCGAGTGGTTTAGATCTTGTTACATCTTGGGATGCTTTTTGGCCATGATAATTGGTTTTGGTTGATGACGGCAATGTCAAAGTTTCTGCTATACGGCGTATGATTGGTTTTTGTTTTTTAGTTATACCTGTCCCTAAATAATGAGCCCGCGTATTAGCGGGCAATGATCCTGTAAGCAGGTCAATGCTGAATCATTGGGTCGATTGAATGAACTTGAGGGGATGCGTCAGAAGTTGGAATCCAAGAAAAAGATGATGGAGAATATGTCTATTCGTTCCAGGCTGGCAAAGGAGGATGCTAGCAAGCAGGAGGAGCAGCTTAGGTGGTGCAGTGCAATCACTTTTGGTGGCGGGTGGTACTCTCTCTGTAGCTAGCAAAAATCTTCAGGTGAATTAATGTTATATTTTTTTGTGGTTTACTGTTTAGTATTAGTTTTCTTTTTCTTTTTTTAATAATTAAAACATAAAAGGAAAAAGCACCCTCTATAAGTTTCTTTCTTTTAATGGCAATTTTGAAGGGACTTCCTGAAAACAAAAAGTAGCCAATATTATGAAAGTTGGTACCTAATTGGGAGGGAAGTCAGAGGTTGAATTTGGTTTTCTCTGTCCCATTGTGGTTGACATCTTATGGAAGAATATATAAGGGCCTTCTAATGGGTTGAGTACGGGTGCTGTGAGTGTCCATGTTTATAATTTGCAATTTTCTAAATTCTAATGTCTAAATTTTTTTAGTTTATTGAAGAATGTTCAAAGCTTTTCAAATTGTACACAATTTGATATTCTTAAGAAAGTTCTAATTTTGAAGGTGCTAGTAACAACAATTTAACTGATATTAATTGGGATGGTTATATCCTTTCTAGTTCACATATTTAGTTGGTTGACATTCTGAATAGGTATTTAACATGTTTAGGCATTCCTTTATGGTCTTTTGTCTAGAAATTGCACAAAATCTTTTATATTGATGGAATATTACTTTCTTCCTAGGAAGTTGAGTTGTTCTTGTCATTGGTTAAAATCTCTATTATGAAAGAATTGAAATATTTTATTTAGACCAAATGATTTACTTTAATTACTTTAAGCTCCTTTTCCAAGATTTGTTTTTCAAGTCCTCCCTCCTCGCCATCCGGCCTACACACACACACACAATTTTACCATGTACTTTCATACTATCCAGCTCTTTGAAATAAAAACCAACTTATTCTTTATTACTTAATAAGGTTTGTCCAACTGTTGTTGTCAGCACCCAATAAGGCAACCTATTGTATGATGTTTTTGAGAACTTTTAAGGAGTTGTTCATCCATTTGAACATCTGTGCTATTGGAAATATGTAGCAGGTTGCATGGTTTCCTGGTGGATGTTGGGTTGATGGCGATTTAGGTTTTTCAAAGATAAGAGCAAGGGTTTTATTGTCTGGTGATATGAAATTTTTTATTGTATGATTTCTTTAATTGAATAAAATGCCAGATGTTAATGGATTAGCTCGTGTCTAGTTTACTTTGGGTACTATTTTACATACTTTTATGTTGCTGTTAGTTTGCATCCTTAACAGATCTTTGGCAGTATTAAATATGTCCTCTTTCGATTTATTTTAATTGTTCTCTCACTTCTCCTTTTTGTTTTATAGAATATTTTAATTTCTCTGCTTTGTACTTTTACCTCATTTATGATGATTAATTTCTAACCTACTTCCTAATTGAATAAAAGATTAGAGTAAATATAAATGAAGTGGGAGAGGGTCATTGACATGTAACTGGAAAATTGGAGGAGGGGGTGCCAATGATAGTTGTTGGGATGTCAAGTATTAGTCCCACATTGGATAGGAATGAGCATGGAGAGCAATATATAAGTGGAAAGACCCATAAACCTAACGCCTTAAGGTTTTGGGTTGGATGTGGTGTCTAGCTCACTTATGTGGTTTGCTCATTGGCCCTATGTTGGAGGTCTCCCCGGTGGTTTAGGCTCCCCTCGCACCCTAACACTAGTTCTCCAAATAAGATTTTGAGGTTGTGCAAAGAACAATGACCTCAGCCTTTATTTGTGCAGGTCTTGGCTTTGTGATGATATTCTTTCATTTTCTTATCCTCTTTTTTTTTTCCAAAGGCTCAAAATTCAAACCATAAATTCATAAGAAAAACCAATGGTGTGTTTGGTTTACATTGGATTCACGTTCGTTTGAAACCGGACAGAAGCTACTCTCATTAGCATTTGCTTGGATCCACGTTTGAAACGTGATTTTGGGGGTATAGTTGTTGCATATATGGATAGCTTGGATTTAACCATTATGTTTTTGGTTGTATTCTATCTTGTGACTGATAATATGTTCATCATATTTTTGATAATTTTAAGGGGTGAAGCTTTATAATCTCATGCTACACTTAGTCTCAATTCTCAAGGAAGCACAGATTGTTCACTGGTTTTATTTTTAGTCTGAGAGTTTTCTTAGTTACAAATTGTAAAAGGCAAAGCTGCTTCTGTACAGCTTTCTGTATTTGTAACGGCAAGGTGATATATCCCTTTGTTTACTACAAATATTGTTACTTTTTGCATGGTGATAATATTTTTGGGACAATTTTATTAAATTTTAAACTTAATCCCATCCCTTGTTTTTTTATGAATATTATTTTCGTGGACTTTGAGTGCTGTGCCAAATGCTTTGTTGTCTTGCTTAAAAACATGGATTCATTCTATTGATATTGAAGTATATATGTTTTACTAGTTGACATTCAGAATGTTTATCTTTATTGCTTTTGACTGAGTTGATATTCAGTTGAATAAGAGTATACTTTCTCCATTTCTCTTGCACCTGTCCTAAAAGAATTTATCTCATTGTTTTGTTTTAAATGCCCTCATTTTTAAAAGCCTTTCTTTCTATGTTGTTCCCAGTAAGAAATAGCATCTGGCAAATTTATTTAACTGAATCCAGATACGCTATTATTGTTCTTCTCTGTCCACCCAATTTTTATTTTTGGGGAAAAGGAGTAGTGTTATATGTTACTGCTGTTATTGAAGTTAGAAAGCTAATTATACTGTTATTATAGGAATCAAGTAGATTACTGTCTGAAGAAAATGGTTATGTTCGACTCAGAAACCTGCAAAAGAAGCTAAGGATGAGGCAAACAATATATGACATCTCAGATTTCAATGCTATATCCTGTAAAAGTCTTGTTGGACCAGCACAAGAGCAAGAGCTTGAAGCATATCCTTTAGGTAGCCCAGCAGGTAATAGTTAGCTCAATAATAGTCTTTTTCTACATGGATATTACCCCTAAGGCAAGAAATGACTGAGCTTATATTATACTATACTATACAGAAGAAGAAACTTGTAATTTACATAAATTATGAAACTTGAGGTACTAGATGGTTCTGTCACTATCTCTTTATTTCTTACTGGCACCTTGGATATAATTCTTCCTTAAATTGGGCTGTTGTGTTGAAAAGGTGTCTCTCATTCTGTTCTTCATCTACCTGATGTGCCTCACTCCTTGTTCTTTTCTTTGATGCTTCTGCATAGTTTTTGCTTCATGTCATCTGCCTTAAATTATAATATTGTCAAATGTAAAAATTACAATGCATCAGCTTAATTAATTTCAAGTGTTCATCTCATACCTTCTTCATTCGTTTTTCATAGAAAAAAAAGGCAGTATACATCATAACTTGTGGACCATATCATTGGTGCTCTATATTGAGGTGTTACAAACAGAGTGAATGTTTAGAATCTGTTTGTTCATAGTTATGGAGTCTTCAAACGGGAGTTTTCCCATGGGAGATGTTAGATTGTTTGTTAGATTGTTATTGTTAGTGTATCATATGATAGATATGGGCTTTGGGCCTATCACTATGTATATTTGTAAATACACTTATGTGTATATATATTATTTTCCGCTGTGTATTCTAGACACACGGATTCTATCATATGTCTCTCATTTCTTCTCTTCATCTCAACACTGGTATCTAGAGCCTAACGAGAGATAACCCTAGTCCGTGCCTCCCCAGTGGACCCACTGTCCATTGGTGTCAAATTTTTTTCCGCGAAACCGTTGTCTCATTCCGGTTTTCGGTCCGCCCTTGTTGCCGTGTTATTTTTCCGGCACCTTTTCTCTCTTTTCCGCCGCTGCCGCCACCTCCCGCCGCCGCCGTGAATCCAATCGGAGTCACCACCGTCGGACTCGCGCCGTCAATCCGAGTCCAACGCCGCCGGAATCGTGTCCATCGGAGGCATCGACGCGCTCTCACGCGCCGTTTCTTCACCGGCGCGTTTCTCCTCCGCCTGCCGCTGTCAGCCGCGCGTGGAGGCGCGTCCGGGCCGCCGTTCCGGCCGCCCTCGCCGCCGCCAGACTCGCCTCGGTGTCCTCTATCCCGATCTGGTCTCTGTTTGTGAGTTTCAGGTCTCGTACTCGCGGGTTCTTCCTCTTTTGGACGTTTTTTTCTCTCTCCTGTGGCTGTTTTCTCTCTCCTACAGTTGACCCATGGCTGCTACTAGGTCTGATGCTCCCAATCCACTTCCGCTGCCATATCCCGCACCACCGGCTATCTTCAACGAGTTCCTTAAATGGTATGAGGATCGTCAGGCCTCCGGTTCCACTGCTTCTGTTGCGCACACGGGTAGTCCCTTTTCTGGTCTCACTCACTCCACCTCCCTTGGCCCTTGGGTTCTTGATTCTGTGCCACCGATCATATTACTGGTAATAAATCCCTTTTCTCTACCCTTTCCACTTCTGGTTACTTACCATCGGTGACTTTAGCTAATGGCTCCCAGGCCCCATCCCATGGTGTTGGTAGTGGTCCAACCTCTTCCTTCTCTCTCCATTGGATAATGTCCTTTAAGTCCCCTGGGTCTCCATTTAACTTATTATCCATTAGCCGTCTCACTCGTTCTCTTGATTGTGTCATTTCTTTTACTAAAGACTCTGTTTTCTTACAGGACCGGAGTTCGGGACGGATGATTGGCGCCGGATGTGAGTCTCATGGCCTTTATCAGCTTCGTACTTCTGCTCATGCTGGCTCGGTGGTGGATTCTCCCCTTCTCATCCATGCTCAGTTGGGTCACCCTAGCCTTGCCAAGCTACAACAACTAGTACCGAGTCTGTCTAAGTTGTCAACTTTGTCGTGTGAGTCATGTCAATTAGGAAAACATAGTCGTAGTCCATTTCCTAGGAGTGTCAATAACAAAGCTTCGTCTCCTTTTGCTTTAGTCCACTCTGATATTTGGGGTCCGAGTCGTATTCGGTCTACCTTTAGGGTTTCAGTATTTTGTTACTTTCATTGATGATTATTCTCGATGCACCTGGTTGTTTTTAATGAAAAATCGTTCCGAGTTGTTTTCTATATTTCAATCCTTTTATAATGAAGTCAAAAATCAATTTGGTGTTTCTATCCGTGCTCTCCGTAGTGATAATGCTCGTGAGTATCTCTCCCATTCCTTTTCAAACATTTATGGCTTCCCATGGTATTCTTCATCAGACCTCTTGTGCATATACCCCACAACAAAAGTGGGGTTTGCAGAGCGCAAGAATAGACATCTCATTGAAACAACTCGAACCCTTTTACTTCATGGTCATG
Organism: Sesbania bispinosa; assembly: GCA_026901365.1. Classification (NCBI taxonomy): domain Eukaryota; kingdom Viridiplantae; phylum Streptophyta; class Magnoliopsida; order Fabales; family Fabaceae; genus Sesbania; species Sesbania bispinosa. The sequence continues at coordinate 251,699 of QLOH01000077.1, read as the reverse complement.
TCCCTCAACAATTTTGGGGTGATGCTGTTCTCACTGCGTGCTATCTCATCAATCGCATGCCCTCTTCTGTCCTAAACAACCAGGTCCCCTAACTCTATATTGTTCCCTCATCAGCCTCTCCACCCCTTACCTCCTAGAGTCTTCGGGTCTACGTGCTTTGTTCACAACCTTAGTCCCTGGGTCTTGATAAATTGTCTGCTAAGTCTCATAAGTGTGTCTTTTTAGGCTTCACTCGGTCTCAGAGGGGATATAAGTGTTTCTCACCCTCTCTTCGTAGATATCTCATTTCAGCTGATGTCACGTTCTTTGAGTCTTCTCTCTACTTTGAGTCTAATTCCTTAACCTCTGGGTCTGACTTAGTATCCACCACCACCCCTTTTGTCTTTGATCCCTCAGACACGCCCATAGTGCAGGGAGATCCACCACCTCAGCCACACCTCTACAGGTTTATCATCGTCGGCAACCTACGCGCCTTCCAGATGGGCCGCCTATTGACTCTCCTCCGGAGCCAACTCCTCCGTCTCCTCCGGTCCCACCTCCTCCGGCCCCACCTCCTGAGTCTGATCTCCCTATTGCACTTCGTAAAGGTATACGCTCCACTCGTAATCCTTCACCTCATTATGTCACTCTGAGTTATCACAGGTTATCCCCATCCCATTATACTTGTCTCTCTTCCATTTCCTCTGTGTCTATTCTAAAACTGCAGGTGATGCCTTAGCCCACCCTGGTTGGAGACAGGCTATGATTGTATGAGATGTGTGCTCTTCAGAACAGTGTGTACTTGGGATCTCGTTCCTTTGCCTCCTGGGAAATCAGTTGTTGGTTGTCGGTGGATATTCACAGTGAAAGTTGGCCCTGATGGCACAATTGATCGGCTCAAAGCTCGATTAGTAGCCAAAGGTTATACTCAGATATTCGGGTTAGACTACGGTGACACTTTTTCTCCCGTCGCCAAGATGGCTTCTGTCAGATTATTTTTAGCCATGGCTGCTATTCGTCACTGGCCCCTCTATCAGTTAGATGTCAAAAAATGCCTTCCTTCATGGTGACCTGTTGGAGGAAGTTTATATGGAGCAACCTCCTGGTTTTGTTGCTCAGGGGGAGTCTTCAGGCTTAGTGTGTCGTCTCCGCAAGTCTTTATACGGTCTTAAGCAGTCTCCCAGGGCGTGGTTTGGTAGATTCAGTACAGTAGTCCAACAGTTTGGTATGACTCGGAGTGAGGCTGACCATTCTGTGTTTTATCGCCATTCAGCTGCTGGGTTGTATCTACTTGGTAGTGTATGTTGACGACATTGTCATTACAGGTAGTGATCACCATGGCATTTCACAGATAAAACAACACCTTTGTCATCATTTTCAGACTACAGACCTTGGCAGACTGAGATACTTCTTGGGGATTGAGGTAGCACAATCCAAGAATGGAATTGTAATTTCTCAAAGAAAGTATGCATTGGATATTTTAGAGGAGTCTGGGCTAATGAATTCCAAGTCCGTTGACACACCTATGGATCCAAATGCTAAACTTCTACCAGGTCAGGGGGAGCCACTTTTAGATCCTGAGAGATACAGGAGACTGGTTGGAAAACTGAACTACCTCACTGTCACTCGTCCAAACATCTCTTTTGCAGTTAGTGGTGGTAAGTCAGTTTCTTAATTCTCCTTGTGCAGGTCATTGGGATGCAGTCATTCGCATTCTAAAATATATTAAAGGAGCCCCAGGAAAAGGTTTGTTATATGAAGACAATAAACATACTCGAGTTGTGGGATACTCAGATGCAGATTGGGCAGGTTCTCCTACTGATAGGAGATCCACTTTTGGATATTGTGTCTTTATTGGTGACAACTTGATTTCCTGGAAAAGCAAGAAGCAAAATGTGGTGGCGAGATCTAGTGCAGAAGCAGAGTATAGAGCTATGGCTTCAGCTACTTGTGAGCTTATTTGGCTCAAACAGTTACTTGAAGAACTGAGATTTGGGGAGGTTACACAAATGTCTCTCATTTGTGATAACCAAGCTGCCCTTTACATTGCCTCTAATCCAATATTCCATGAGAGGACCAAACATATTGAGATAGATTGTCATTTCATCAGGGAAAAGATTTTATCTGGAGACATTACTACTCAGTTTGTTAATTCCAATGATCAGTTGGCAGATGTCTTCACCAAATCATTGAGGGGCCCTAGGATTGATTTTATATGTAACAAGCTTGGTGCATATGATTTATATGCTCCAGCTTGAGGGGGAGTGTTAGATTGTTTGTTAGATTGTTATTGTTAGTGTATCATATGATAGATATGGGCTTGGGCCTATCACTATGTATATTTGTAAATACACTTATGTGTATATATATTATTTTCCGCTGTGTATTCTAGACACACGGATTCTATCATATGTCTCTCATTTTCTCTTCATCTCAACAGGAGAAAATTTCTCCTTTAGATTTTTATGCTTCATAATGCACATTTTAGGTTTTGGGATGAAAAAAGACTTAACCAAACAAGCTATAGGTCTTTTGGCGCTCTCTGATGATAACATTTTCATTTTTTATTCTCGCATTGAAATCTCATATTTAGTCTGTAACCTTTAAATTGAAAGATTAATAACAAATCACAAACCCTTTGAACATTCATCCAATTAATTAGTAATACTGCTATTTCTATTTACTATTCTTCATACTGTAAGAGACTTTGAAAGAATGTTTTACAATTTGGCACGGATGCATTAGAAGACTATAGAAATTCAGCAAATCTTTAAGTCTAGTTTCTCCTGTACTGATTTAAGTTATCACAAATTTTTGGATAATATTTACTGTGTTTCTAAGTAGTACTTTCTCTGAATTTTTTTTATTAAAACTTGCCTTTATTTTATTACCCAGGGACTCCTCCTGGACTTAAACCAGTTAATCAAGGGTCCTTGACAATTCAGGGCCTGCATTTAAATATTCTGTCTTTTAGGAAGATGAGCTTTTTCACTGATAAAAAGGAAATTCACAGGTCTGCTACAGCCCTAGGATATGTTGCACATGTAAGTTTTAATACCTCCCTGGCCCTATTTTGCCTCAGGACTGATCTGTTGATGCTTTATTCTCTATTTTGTGCTTTTTATGATCATTTTGAAAATCATGTGATGTATTGTTTCTAAATTGCCATATACATATTTTGACATGTTTTATATATGTCCAACTTAATTGATTGTCATTTCTTTCTCTTGTCATATATCAAACTTTTGTGTTTCCAACTGCACCATTTTTTATGTTAGCTCATGTGAGTGACTGTTGACCTAATAATTGTTGGAACATACTTTTACTAGAACCGCTTTTCTCTCACAGGCCGTTTCACTTATAGCCTCATACTTGCAAGTTCCTTTGCGATATCCTTTACGGTTGGGTGCCTCTCATTCATATATTATTGACAATGCACCTTCAATAGACCTAACATCATCTGAAGCTTCATCAAGTACAATGTCTTCCACAAATGCCAAGCATGTGGAGTTCCCCCTCTTTCTAGAAGGTCAAGACACAACAAGAGCAGTGTATGCTGTATTCTTGCTAAATAAGGTATATATTTCTATTTCTATTTGCTCTATTACAATTCTCAAACTTTGAATTTCAGTGCTTTGTTTGAACTATGGCAAAACGTAACAGGACCCTCTTGTTCATTGTTTCCCTCAGATCTTTTCACTGACACTGTCAACCCCTTTTTCATTTGTTTAATTTATTTGTTTGAGCTGTGGACTTTTCTTATTTGCTGGGGACTTTTATACCTTCCTTTAGGTTACAAGATTGTATGATCTGATTATGATCCATGTGTTTTCCAAGGTTGGCGGCTTAGCTCACATCTGTTTCACTGAAATAGCTTTTTGGAAGAGTTTGCATGCATTTTCTAGGTTTGGTCCAGCATCCAGTATGTTGGTTGATTAAGAAATTATTTTGGCCTTCCTTGTTTTTCTGTGTAATGAGTAGAGTGAATTCACGGATCTCCATTTTGACTATTGGAAGAAAGCATACTGTATGTTAGCTAACTGGTTCCTCCACCAGAGTTAACTTTTCTTTTTGTGTTTTATTCCCCTAACACTTTTTTGTTTCATGGCATGAAATATTAGAAGTAATTTATTGAATAGGATGCTTGGCATTTGCATTGAAAGGCTGTTGTTTTTGCATTGGTGTTGTCAGGTAGATTGGCTTAGGCTTTTGCTTCTGTGTCATCTCAATCTCAAATATGCAGGATGTCTTTCAGTTTCCCACTCATTTAGTTTAATTTTCTCTTGAAGTGCGGTTGGCTGAGCGGGATATCATATCTATATTACTGTTTATAAATATCCGTTCTAATTAACAGTGACTTACTGTTTCTTTCCCTCGTGCTTTTCTGATTCTAGGATTTAGAGCAGCTCTTGAATTACATTGGTGCCAAGAGTTTGGGACCACGCCATGTATTGGCTAATTTGAGGGAGCTTTTAAGGACTATCCAGTCTTCAGCTGTTATGGACAACTTGATCTAGTATTTTTGTCTCCACTGTAACTATTCTTGTAAATTGATTTTTGTTAATTCTTACACCGGTGCAATTTTTTTGGTGCACCTTCCAATGTAGCATTGTTATCAAAATTGAGTCAAACTTTCTATAATGGATTTGGCATTCTTTTCAAAAGTATACACTGTTGTCCAAAATATTGTTGTTTGTGAAGAACATAGGTGTCAGATACATTTCCTGCAGGGCTATCATGTACGACAGTATAAGACAATTTTTGGACAGATTCATACATTTTACTGGGGCTTTCTTACTGCAGGAGGATCTCAATTCTCAACCCTTTCTCTTATCTATTTTCTTCTCCATCTTCTTCTCCCTCCTCCTTAATTTCTCTGTTACCAAACTCTGTTAACGATTGAAAGGAGCGGGGGAAGAAATCAACGGTGAAACTCTTGGAGTAAGAAACGGAGATGTAATTTTGCTTTTCAATTTTTTTTCAGTCTCAGTGCTTATCTGAATTGGTTTAATTTTTATGAAAATATTTTTTTACCAGCTTTTTAATAGACTTTGATTTTGTTTTTTTGAAAAAAAAAAGAATAAAACAAACATGCTATTAATAGAATTTGATTTCATGAGATCTGCACCTTTGTTTGTACGTTTTACAAGGTAGCAATAATGAGGTGATCTTATGATGTATTTTAAAAAAAAAAACAATAAAATTGAATTCGGAACCGAGGTGGCGATTGTGATGTGAAGCAGTGCGCGGGTGTGTTAGTGTTTGGTTTGGGACACTGCGGGTGTGTTAGTGTTTGGTTTGGGAGTGTTAGTGTTTGGTTTAACGTTAAAATTTATTAAATTTAAGTTTGAATTTATTAACGCAATTATTTTTAGTATTAAATATTTGTGTTTACCACGTTTTAATGTTAAATCAAATACACATTAAGACAGTGTTATCCATATCGTTGGATAAATTAAAATAATAAAATAATCAAGATTATTAAAACCGATGACTTGATGACCTGAAGCAGTTGTAATGAAGAAAATTATAATATTGGCATGTTAAAAATGAAAAAAATTACAAATGTTTCCTATTGAATTAAGGGTTTGTTTGAATTATAGTTGAGTAAAATTAATTTTGATGGATTTATAAAATTAATGATAAAAAATAAATGATGTGTATTAAACGGAAGTAATTTAAAATCAATTCTACATTTTCACTGTTTTCAACGCATAATCAAACAGCCACTAAGTTTTATTTTTTGTTATTGGTGCTTATTCATTCTCATATTTTCATATTCGTTTTGAATGTTATTCTCAGCGCACTCATGTCATCGGAGTTGGTTTTCGGTGAAAATAGAAATTAATGCTAATAACTTGTTTGAGCATATCCTTGTTGTTAAACTTCTTTATAAAGTTTTAGGCAATATGCCAAATACAGTAAACATGATATGCTTGAAGAGGTTATCGTCCACGTCCATCACATGCAATTGCACTTTTTATGATTTTATGGCGGTCAAACATTAAGCATATGCCAATATGTTGTGTAACACATCTTCCCAAATTAGTGAGAAAGAATGACCATGTCTCCACCATTTTGCCCTCCACAATAGTAAAAGCAATCAGGGTTATGTTGTCGGTAACAGTGACATCTTATAGAAATCTAGAGTCGACAAAATGAGCTAACCTGGCCGGGTTGACTTGTAAAAGCTTGCCAAAATATAGGGTTCAAATTTGTATTTTAGAAGTCTGAATAACTCTAGAGATCAATGAGGCTTGACATTCACAAAACCCAAAAACAAAACTGTAAAATATAAGGTTTGTGTCTTTATTTTAAAAATCCGAATAACTTTCAGAATTTTTAGTCTGACTTGTAAAACCCCACTTCGCGCATTATGTCGGGTCGGGTTGTGTAGCTCGAATTGTTAATTCTAGGAGAATCGTTAGCCAAAAAAAATTCTCAATACTCCATGTATAGACATATGCCATCAATTTAACAATTATGTTAGAAAGCCAATTTAGGGGGTATCAACTTCCTATGTAAATAAAACAAATGCTAAGAAGTCCCAACCCAACTTCCTATCCCAATTTGAAAAAAAAAAAACACAAATACATTGAGAATTCTATAATTTATATATTTTGAGAAATAATCTTTAAGTGGAGTACATTGAAAGTGGTTATAACTATTATAAACCAAAACCATAATAGTTATAATTGAAGTTTATCCACATGTTACTATAATTAATATATAATTTTGATTCTCCAATAATTTTTTAAATAAATTCAATTCCTATTGTTTTTTCAAAATTATTATAATTAAGTTTCTCCATTACTCTTCATCTACTTAAAAACTCTGTTTTTTTATTTATTTTTACTCAAAATCTTTACAAATTAAATAAACTAAACCATTTAAAATCTTCTTCTAGTTAAAACTCATAAACTAAAATATTAAATTTTAACTAAAAAAAGAAATCCCAACATTTTCCCAATTTCACATTCTACAACATTCTTTAAATGTTGTCAAAATTTCATTATTTTTTTTTAAATTTTAACTTTTATATTTATTTTGTGTCCCAAATTCATTATAAAATCTCAAATATTTGAAGAAAAAATAATATGAGGATTTTAGATGAAAAGAATTAATTGTAACACCAACTTTTCTAAATAAGGAGATTAATTTTGCTGGAAGAAAAATTTGGAGTTCAAAATCACACCTAATATAAATTAAAGTAACCAAAATTATAATTAATTTTCTTAATTAACTTTTTTTACTTTGATAAAATTCATGTATAATTTTTAATAAATTCATATACGGAACTTTTTTTCATACTATTTATGGCGGTTTCCCCTTAAGCAACGGAGGTTGGTTCAAGTGGTACACACTTGTTTCCCCTTAAGCAAGGTCTCGGGTTCGAGTCCAGCGGATGGCCACCATGACGTGGATGTTCCCGACTTGAAAACAAAAAACAAAACTTTTTTCATACTATTTATGGTGGTTTTTTTTTTTTTACAATTTTGTAAAAATATCAGTAGTTTTCAATGTGCAAGTTGCGAGGGCGTGCAATTAACAGCTATAATTTATAAACACCCTAATATTTGGCACCCTCAAATCTCTATTTCTTTTTCGGTGCCGTCTAAGGTGAGTCACAATTTTTGTGTACCACCAGTGGTACATTACATATTGGCCATAGGATAGGCTTAAAATAGATTGAACGGTTGAGATGATTTACCGGTAACCTGTTGTGTTATTTGAGTGCAAAGTTTACTTTATTTCATTCTAGTCCTTTATGAAATAATGATCAAATTTTTTATTTTTAACATTTAGTCCTTTATTGAACTACCCTTTGCGGCACTCATTGGAACATAAACTGGAAAAAATTGAACTACCCTTTGCAGTACTCATTTTAACACTAAGTTCTTTCTTTCCATCCACAGGATTCTCCGAACACAAATTCAGACCTTCCAAACCCTACAATATTTAATATAGGAACATAACAGCAAGCACACAATAAACTATATCATGAGAGTCAATAAATTAAAATCATGAGAGTCAGTAAATTAAAAAAATTAAGAGAATGGTTTGACAAATTTTTATATATTTATTCACATATTTGTATTTTATAAAAATTTAAATCATTAGTTTTTTTAAAAAAACTTTTTAAATTCATTTTTCCTTTTCTAAACTACAAAGCAAGGATTAATATTAACAATATAATCAACAACAATAAATCTTTTATGGTTACGTGGAAATAATTACACAAACTAAACCATGCTATAATATTTCATCATAAACTATATATAATGATAAATCATTTAATTTCTTTTTTAAATTTACCTTATATTTTAAATTTTTCTCTAAATCTAATTATTATACTATCTTCTTTTTTTTGGATTATACTATCTTCTATTTAATCTATTTTTCTCAACATTAAGATTTTCATAAGTCATCTTCATATTAAGCTCCAATCATGCAATCCATTAATTCACCTACGCCGAAACCCTACCAAAACACACCACGTTGATTTACCATGCATAAGGTGCTTAGCAAAAAGTTTCCACAATTTTATGGCGAACATAACTATTTTTCCTTAATTATCAACTATTTATTTGAAATTAATTCACCATAATTAGGTTTTATTTCAAAAAAAATACCGAAATTGATTCTAGGGTTCCTCTTACCACCTCAAAACATCCCATTTGATCACCATGACCAAATTCACACAACCACTTTGCATGCACTTCTACTAAACCCAAATAGGCACTTATGGTTTAAGCTTCTATCCTCTTACCTATTCCATCGTAAAACTCATTAACCCACCTACGCCGAACCCTACCAAAACACACCACGTTGATTTATCACGCATAAGGTGCTTAACATAAATTTTCCACAATTTTACAGTGAAAAATGAAAATTGTCTTCGTTGAAACTTAAATGGAGTGAGATGATAAAATAGAATTAAATTCATTCGAGCTGTCCCCAAATGTGTTCCGCATTTCTTTTTTTTTTTTAACAAATAAAAAAATCTAGTTTATATACATTTAAATAAAAACATATATAATATACTCCCTCCATTCCTTTTTATAAGGCACAATATATTGAATCACAAAGACCAATAAAAGTAATTAAAGCTAGTTAATTATTTTATTTGAGTTTTAAAAAATAGTTTAACTTTCTAGTTTTGCCCTTATTTAATATTATTAACTAACTCCACTATCATTTGATAGTTGGAAAGACATTAAAGTTAATAAGGGCAAATAAGGAAAACTATAATAAATATTTTCTTCAAATTGTAAAGTGACTTATAAAAAGGAATACAAAAAATTATAACAAGTGTCTTATAAAAAAGAATTGAGGGAGTATGTATTTAGGTGATTTTAATTTCTACTACCGTATTCATTTCAAAATATTTAGTGTTGTCTTGTGATTTATATTTACTTAAATTCCTATTATTTATATATATTTTCGATTGTAACATGTAATGTATTTATGTATTTAATAGTTTAATTTTAAAATATATAATATTTTTTCATGCCTAATTTTTTTCTTTTTATCTCTCTTTTTTTCCTATCACATCAATTGTCATTTATTTCACACTCTCTTGATTTGTTTCTTTTTATCTCTTTCTTTTCTTTTTTTTTACTTTCAACGCCCAAAAGTTAACTATAAAAGATTTAATACTTTTAAAAAATAATAATAATTTTTTCACATTTTTTTTTGTTTTACACTTCCTTTTAACACCTTAATTTTCTTTTCATTTTTCTCTTTATTTCATATCACATTTTTCACATTATTTCTCTTTATTATTTTTTCTTTTTATTTTTCTCCTCCCTAAACTTTCTATATTTATCTACCTACTATCTAGGTATATTATAAGTTAGGCTAGATTTAAAACTTTTGACTTTATTACTTATAGGAATTAAAAAAAATTAACCCCCCAATAAATAGTGGCAAAATTAAAATATAGCCAATTGTAATAATATAGATAGATTCATATTTAAAAATATATTTACAGTAATGTCAAATGCGCATTTTATTGACGACTTACCAACCATAAAATGGGCATTCGCATTTTCCTGAGTTTATACATAATAACAAAAACACATTCGCAGTTCCAAATGGCAGTGATACGGGTTTAATTGCTACTCAACTAATATAGAATCATCTCCCACCTCAGTAAGTAGTTGTTAAGAATAAACCTCCTGAACGTTCATGGATTTATATTGCATATATGATGTAAGCACATATTTGCGACTGAACACTTTATGATAATTCACCACATATCCAAAAGTAAATTAAGCAAAGAACAGAGTAGACCATATAATATTTGCATCTCGAAACAAAAAGGAACCAACATGATTAAACCACCATTGAGAAAACAATATCAGCTTCCACAATAAAAGATCAGCATCAAAATTTCAAAGAAGAGATTATTTTAAACACAAAATAGGATTTATGCTGCATACATAAAAAAACAACAAAATTAGTCCACCTTTGCTTTGAGCGAATTCCATGATCTGATCTGAATCAATTCCACTGCTTTGTGTAAATCCCTCCTATCCTTTTGAAATATAAATTCTCTTCTGTTATTCCAAAGGGTCCAAACAGACATCAAGTGCACTATATCAGTTGTTCATTCTAGTTCTAGGTTCCTAAATTCTTGTACTAATCAATACTGTGAGCATTTTAGTTGGACACAAGATTTGACTATATATTACATGTGTCCCAAATTGTTAATTTTAATTTCTTCCCACCTACTGTGAGCATTTTGATCTTAAAATCATCACCTGAGGATCATATCATAGCAACAACATTAGATCATATGAAAACTCATATATCACTTAAAAACCAGCACGGCCACTAGCCAATGCAAGGAGAGCACAAATTCAATTGTTTTTTTAATTGTAGCATAAAAGGAGCAAAGCAAGAAAGCAATAAACTAAAGGTAAAGTCAATCATAAAAGCAAAGTAAAATATAGAGCAGAAAAGAATTAATTGGAATTAGATGAGCCTGAAATATAAAGCAGCTTCTCAATTGGAACTCAATTGAAAAATTGAAAAATTTAACACCCAAAAACTTTAAAGTGTAACTGTAAATAATAGATCGACAACTATGGCGACCTCAATTTGCCCAGATCTGCAGTATGCAGCTGTCTTGGGGTTCTTGTCCGTCACCGGCCGCTATAGTCCACCTTCAGTCCTCCTCTGAACAACCACCGCAGCGCTACTGCTATCCGTCATTGCGTCGTCGTCGCCTGCAGAGAACAGAAGCTCGCCTCGCCTCGTCCTCCCCTCCGTCACTGCTACACCATTAGATCTGAGCAGAAATCAAAGGCGAAAAAGGAGAACCCACCGACGGCCTCACGACAACAGAGCGGTGAGAGACGGGGACGCGGTGATGAGGGACAGTGTAGGCCCCTGCGTGTTGCTCCGTCACTGGCCGTGCCGCCATCACTCACTCTGTGGTTGGTTGCTAGGGTTTGAAGCAAAGACAGATAAAAAGCAAAGTTAAAAATGAAAAAATGAAAAGGGGGAAAATGTTTTCACATATGCCATCACTCGGCACCCGAGCCACTTCTTCTCTGATGAAGCGCGACGGCGTCGACGATTTCTCCCCTCTCATTCCCGACAACGACCTCCCCGACGTTCGCCACGCTTCCAAGGACCGCGACCGTCCCCTCTGCTTCCATTTCTACCACCTCTGTCAATGATGATTGTTTGGGTTCTGATGACCCAAATTCTGGGTTGGGTGGAAGCCTGAGAAAATAATGGTAGAAAGGTAATAGATCTAGTGTTTGGGAGTGAAATATAAATTTCTGAATTATTTTTTAATTTCTTTTTTTAATTTTTTTATTACTAAAAACTGGGTAAAAATCCTCTATCACAGGTCAGAACTTGTGCACCACTCACCCTAGCAGCCACCATCTTTTTCTCTCTATCAGATATCATACCCATCTTTTTTTTTTCCTTCTCTTCCAATCTCTCTGCAAATCATTTTCCTGCAATTAATTAAAGGCTAATTTGAGTAACTACACATTCATTTGGTTTTGCTGTATTTGGAATTGATCAGAGCAGCGAAAGCTATCACATTGTGTCACAGACACAGAGGGAATTGATTCCCTCTGCTGCAGCCAGCGTCATGTCACCTTAGGAAAAAAGTAAGATCATAATAAGATATGAATCATGTGATTATTGAGCTTGCAATGCATGCCTATTGACTCTGTTACTGTTACTTCTTTTAGTTTCTGATGTGAACTAAGACTCTCACACACTCACTCTCATTAACATACACAAAAAAAAAACTGACAAACAAAAAAAGAAATACTATAAATAGCAACAAACGTATCAATGGTTTCATCTTTCAATACACAAGCCACTCTACCCCTGAAAGTTATTGCCCCTTTTCCCTTCTACTGGTATGGTTCTCTTTTCTTTTTTGTTTGTTTTGCTGGTTGATTTCATTACACAGTACAAAATGCCAACAGATGCTAATGCTCACCGAAAAAATTTGTACTTTTTCTTCAAATGCTATATGGGAATGGGACCTTGGTTTGTGGTCTTTGAAGTTATACTATAAAGGAGGGATTTTTTTTTTTCCATTTTCTTCTTTGTAGTGAAATTGAGAAAGAAACTCATCATTAATAGCATATTTTTTTCTTTTCTAGTATTTTGGCTTGTTCATTTGTGTAGATGAACATGGCTCTCGATGGTCAAGCAAACAAGAGAAAGGCCCCAGGTGAAGTTCCTGGTGATATTCTTCGTGTAAATATTTCAATCAGGGGTCAGGTATGCATGGCTCTATTTCATTATTTCTATTTCCCCTAGAAATTTCTTGATAATCCTTTATTTGCTTTTTTCCTTTAAAAAAATCCAATATTCATGTAGTTTTTTTTTTAGTTAGCAGTGATTGATAGGTAAATCTCTTCTCAGTGGTGATTTTAGAATTCAAAACCCAACATTACAAGTCAACTTATTATACATGATTTTCCAGCATTTTTATTAAGAACATTATAATGTAATTTCTCTTGACAAAAGTTCAAACTGAGAATGATTCTACATTGGTTTTTCTTTCTTTCTTTCCTAATATTGAGATATTGTTCAAAGAGTAGATGGGCAAGGTGAGTATTTGATGTCATTAACCACTTATCCGAAAGTTTAAAGTGTTGAAGGAAGACTGCAGAGCGATTTTATATACAATATTTGATTTTTGATTTTTTTTTTTTTAACTAAGCATTCTGTTTTTCTTAGTTCAATTACAAAGTCATCCATTCATTTTGTTTCCTTTCCTCGCTCTTTTATTTTCTCTTATAAATCAGTAGTTATGTTTTTGGAAATCTGTGAGACCATAAGTTAGTGTAATAATCAGTGTCCAAAGTGACTCAAGATAAATAAATCTTTCTTCCTTCTGTGTGGTATAACCACTAGGTACCAATAGCTTAGCTCTCCTCATCAAGTATTGAGACGTTCAAACATTTTTAGCATGTTTGGTTTAGCGATGAAACGTGATAAACTCACGTTTTTAACGTTAGAAATAGTTGCGTTGAAAAATCTAAATTTGAGTTTGGTCGATTTCAACGCTAAACCAAACACACATTTTATATGTCAACAATTCATACACAGTCTTTTTCACTGTAACAAATTGATAATATAAACACATAATTGACAACCACCAATAACAGCTTTGATGGAAAATCCACCTTACAGAACACGTGCAACCTCATCTTATTCTACAACAATTTATGCTAATCACATTAATGGATGACAAAGCTAGTCAGAATTAAAGATGTCATAGGCTTGGCAGCATTTTGGGTTTATTTCTATTAGTTTTTTAATGTTTTAGATGAGAGATCTTTTTAGTAAATGCACAATCCAATAGAAGGGGCTAGGGAGAGTAATTTACTCAACAACAAAATATAGAAAAACTAATGAGTATACCTTAGAATGATGTCCAATTGTCCATATGCTTTTGTATCAACTATCAAGGGTGCAGCACAATACAACATTTGAGATCTCACCTTTTTCTTCCCTGTTCTCTACCTTTCTGTTTCTCTTCATTCAATTGTAGGATGGGCGTCAGTTGTTCTTCATGGTGAACCAGGATTTGCCGTTAAGGAATGTATTCAGAAGTTACTGTGAAAAAATGAACATGGAATATGAGACTCTGCACTTTTTATATGATGGCAAATATGTCAATGGAAAACTTGAGACACCAAAAATGGTCAGTTTCTTTCATAACTTGCCACACAAAGGTTGTGGGTTTCTTTCATAGTTTCTTTCAATTTTCTGAGAAGTCAGTCTTAAATTTTGAATCGAGCCTAACTCAACCCAAAAGATAGCTTCTTTACTATTTAGCCTTATCTATAGTTGATATGGGATTCTCCAATGGTTAGTTTGGATGTCCTGTACATATATTACATTTTAAATATTATGTTAACTTGCTAGAGAATGTTTTAAGGATTTAATTGATATACACGGTTAGTGTAAAGAAGTTTTATACAGACATCCAATGATACGTTACCACATCATGTTTTAATAGTTGAGTGTGTTGGTAGCATTCTTCTTTCCTTATAAAAAGATGATTTAAAAAATTTTATTCTCACTCTTCAACTGTTCTGTGTCCATGTTTAGTATCATATCTAAGACACAGCACTTTGGTGTCCATGTTGATGTGATTCTTAAATCGTTAATGCAAGTATAGAAGTAATATTTAGATCTCATTTTACTAATAGTTATTTTTTATTATCCAACCAACTTATAGTTCTGTTTTTTATATTAATGTAAACTTGGATTTCAGCTCAATATGCAAAATGGTGCTGAGATCCTTGCTGCAAGACATCAAACAGGAGGTGGTGTTGACTTTTAAAGGGGCTCAGTAGTCAGAATATTAGGAACTGGTTGCTTGTTTAACCATTATGGTACATGATCACTGATCAGTAAAGTAGGTGTTGAATTGAAAAGTTTGTATATCAATTGAATGCATAATTTGCCTCAAACTAGTATCATTTCAAACAAACTTTATGCTGTAATATTCACTTATATATGAAATTTGTTGTCTTAAATAATCTCAAGCATTAAACTTTTAAATGTGTTCTCAATACAATGCAATGTAGCTATACAACAATTGGGAATATTTGATGCACAGTGGATGACGCATGCAGGATTGACCCATTTTGAGACACTGAATACTGAGATATATTTTGTGTAATTAAACCTTGTAACTTCTAATTTCCATCAAAAGACTTAGAAAAGGACAAAATGCAACTCTGATCCATGTTAGACTCAAGTGGGGTATAACTTGTAGAGGTCATATATCAGTTTAATGAGTTTAAGCCCAATTAACCGGGGGAAAATTCCATTTTGGTATAGCCATAGCAAGAGGCTATATTCCATTATGGTAGAGCCATAGCATGGCGGTGCAATTTGAGCTATCAGAGAGGTGGTGGGAGTAAGCTTTACCACTTAACCACAGAAGATGCCAAATTATTGTGTCTGAGATACATGTTGGGTGGTCCAACTTGGATTTTGCAGGTGGTTGTTGGTCTCTCGAAACAATGTCTCTATAGTTGAAGTGGGGATGAGGAAACATGTAAGAACACTCAACACTCAACTTAGAGGCAACTTTGGAAAAGTGCATGCATGGTAGAGAGATTGCATACATGAACCATCTCCATATTGGGTTATTTGTAGGCATGTAATGGTACTGTAGAGAGGGAAAAGAATCCTCTCCAGTAACTGGAAGGTCCTGTAGGAGAGAGAAAAAGAGAGTGCATGTGTGAGTCTCTCCTATAGGACCCTCCCGTCACTGGAGAGGATCCTGATCACTATAGAGAGCTAGAGGGGGATGTCAGCTTAAGTCAACTTCTCACCCACTCTTAGAATTAGGGGTGTTCACGGTATTTGACTCGCATCAGATTTTAACATTTTTCTTTATGCTACCCGAACCAAACCAAACCGAACGAGTTGGTTTGGTTCAATCAGATCAAGTTTCCATTTTACTCAAATATAAAAACAGGTTATTTGTAGATAAAGTTAGATACGAAAACAGATTCTGCAGCTTCTTCCACGCGGTGTAGTGGCTGGGTTTGCTTTTGTTCGCGACGGTAGCACAACGACTAGTTCTGCTTTTGCTCGCGGTTTGATGGCTGGTTCTGCAACTTCTTCCTCGTGGCGGCGATGCGAGGGATATAATTTTAAGAAGCACATGATTAAATATTTAAATAAACATAAGTATATAATTTTAAGAAATTATAATAAAAATCTAATGTGATAATAATAATACTAATAAAAATATTCCTATATTATTTATATCCTTTTTATATGAAGCAAAAGAGTATATTTTCTTGTCCTAGTTATAATAAATATATGGCTATTTTCAGATGTGTTAATTACTAATTCCTTGTATGCAAGTTTATGTATTCATCATTAATTATGGGTATTTATGGAATACAATTTTAATTTATGACGCTATTAATTAAAATAATGGATTTAAATATTTTTGTTGGTTTTAATGATTTAGTTATTTGTTTCTAATAAAAAGGATCTAATGGAGTGTTTAGGGTGCGTTTGATTCATTTTTATTTTTAGTTTCCAAAAACTATTTTTTATAAATGAAATGATTTATTTACAACATTTCTAACACAAAAACTGAAAAACAGTTTTTCAAAACATCTCAAAGTAGTTTGAGAATTTTAATTTTTAAAAATTGTCAGTCAAACGGGTTTTTTAGTTTTCTGTTTTTAAAAACAAAAACAATTCTTTAAAACTGTAAACAAACAGGCTCTTAGTTGAATAGGACGGTCCGATAGGCTTAAAAGACCTATTGAATGTCCCGAAACCTGACCTTTTTAGTTAAATAAGCTTTTTAAAAAGTAATTTGTGAGACTTGACCTATACATGATATAGACTAGGTCATAGGTAGGGGTGGGAATAGGCCAGTCGGCCTGTTAGGGGCCTGCGGCCTGGCCTGTTTATGGCCTGACCTGGCCTGCCTCGTTTATTAAAAAGGCCAGGCTAAGACTTCTTAAAAGGCCTGTTTAGTTAAATAGGCCAGACTTCAGGCTTATGAAAAAGCCTATTAGGCTTAACAGGCCGGCCTGTTTAATATAATAATATATAATATATTAAATTAATTATATAAATAACTATAAATATAATTAAAAAATTTATAATATAGTAAAAAATTAGAATATATTAAATTAATTATATAAAAAAGTCAGCTTAAAAGGCCTGCTGGCCTGCATAGGCTAATAGGCCTGTTGGCCTGTTGGTAGGCCTTGTTATAAAACAGGCTTCTAAACAGGCTTACAGGCCAGGCCAGGCTTTTTCGCAGGCCAGGCCAGGCCTTACAAAAAGGCCTGTAACAGGTAACAGGCCAGGCACAGGCTTAATAATTTTGAGTCAGGCCAGACTCAAGCCTGCCAAAGCCTGACCTGTTTCCACCCCTAGTCATAGGCCTCGCCAAGTGGTCCGACTTATCTTCATTCACAATCTCAATGTATGTGATGTGAGTTAAATTTATGATCTAGGTGAGTCGATCACATGGATTAGCAAGTGAATGAAGGTGTCCTTAATATCGATCGAGAGCAACCCTAGCCAAAGAGGGAAACAACAACTTAAAGAAGGATAGTGTGGCGTAATATAATCTCTCACATAAGAGAAAAACAACACAAATACAATGTGTGGTATTGTATGTTTTTTTTAGTATAATTAGTATTTTAAACCACTTGTGTAATGCACACAAAGGTTTTCAGTATGTTTAATTTAGCGTTGAAATGTGACAAACTCACATTTTCAACACTAGAAATAGTTGCGTTGGAGAATTTAAATTTGAGTTTGGCACGTTTCAAATACCAAACTAAAAACACACTTTTTATTTTATTAATACTTCTAACATAACTGAAAAAATTTAGGATAAAAAGTGACATGTTTTAAAATTTAAATAAAAGCGTCTAAAAGATAAAAAAAGATTATCATATTAAAATTATTAATGTATTTTTTATTAATGTATTGTTAAATTTGAATAAGAAATGCAAAGGATAAGTAAGGATTTCAAACCATGTGGATAATATTTTATTAAGGGAAATTTAATTGGATTTAATTGATATGCATCGTCAGTGTAAAGAAGTTTTACACAGTTATCCAATGGTCTGTTGCCACATCATTTAATAAGCATGATACCTCATAGGTTATTAAATTCAATAAATGACGTGTCAACATATCAGTGTAAAATTTCTTTACATGGACAATGTATATATATTAAATTCAATTTAATTTCTCTCTAACTTTTTAAAAATTTAAAATAAAAAAAATCACCTCGATTAGTTTAAGAATGAAAGTGAAAATTTAATTATAACTTAAATCTAATTTAATAATATTTTAATATATTGAAGTAAATGTTATACTATAAATCTATAATACTAATAAAGTAGTTGCAAATCACCCAACACTAAAATAAGCTAGTGAGGGGTTGTTCTAACTTAACATGTGGACTCGAGTTTGGCATTAAGTATACAATTGTGTTAAATATTTGAAGGGAAAATTTTACCGCCCATAGAGTTTCTGTGAGGCTGGAAGCAGTATTATCTCCTATGAAATATAACTTAAGTATTGCATTGCACAAAAAAAAGTACTAGTTGCAAATCTTCTCTAAAAAAAAAAGCAGTTGCAAATCTCAGAAGGGTTCGATTTTGGAGTTGTGCTGGAAGAATTCCAGCTTAAAAATAACAACAACAAAAATCTCATAATAAAGAAGCGTGAATAATTTTCTAGTAAATTTATCGTGTGTCGTCTAATTACATCCCTATTCCATAACCATAACCATAACATAAGTTCTATAAGGCCATAAGGGTAAATTAGGAATCTCCACTACTACTACATCATTTTTTAAGTCCTTTTAATCTCACTTTATTATTGAAAAAAGAAAAAGGTTTTTTTTTTTGAAAAAAGAAAAAAGGTTGATTTCATGTTAATTTTGTAAATTCAGAACTAATAATGCATTCATATTCATATAATAATTAAACTCAGGAATTAATATTCGTACGCAGATGCTGATGTTACCAATGCAATGCCAATGCGATGCATCATGTCGTTCATCTCTCCCTAACTGAGAAATGAATTCCAGAAACCCTAGACCTAATCCTTAATCACTGAACAAAATGATGAAGAAGAAGGTCCCTGATTGGCTTAACAGCTCTCTCTGGTCATCACCTACTTCTCCTCCCTCCTCCGCCGCCGCCGCCGCCGCGGACGAAGACATCCCCGCGGTCGTGAGCCCAACGGAACTGCCGCAACCTCCGTCCCCTCCGGTCATCCAAGATCCTCCGCCGACACAGAAAATCCAAGATGCGCGAACCGACGATCACAATGACACTTCTTCTTCGGCCTACGACATCCCTCACCAGGCTCAATTGCTGGCCGAGGTTTCCACTCTCACTTTGCTTTAGTAAACGACTAACTATGATGAACTCTCGTTGATTATTGCGTTTGCGATACTTGATTTTGTGATGGTTTGGTTCAGTTGTCGAAGAAGGTGATGGATATGAACGAGTTACGCAGGCTCGCGTGTCGAGGTGTACCTGATGCTGCTGGGATACGTTCTACCGTGTGGAAGGTGTGGTTTCTTTTTTCAATCGATTATTTTTTCTAAATTATAGTCTTTGATGTCTTATTTTTCGTGTGTTTAAAAATAATAATTTCGTTAGATCCAGTTTGCATGGTTATTCCTGCTTCATTTATTTGTCATGTATGGGAGTGGAATGTTCGTGGCCGTGTTCTGTTTGCTTTGGTGGGATTGCAATGATGCCTCATTGACATTCCTATGTTTGCGATGTTGGAATTGATTTTGAAAAAATAGAAGGGAGAAATGATTTATGAATTTTTTAGGTAAAATTGAGGGGATTCCTTCACTTTTATGGTGAATACTTATTCCGCAAATTGGAGGGATGCACATCTCCAACCTCCCAACCAAACATGCGAATGACTTTTCCCCAGCCCCTTGCTCCCTTCCAACCTCACTCCATTCCCTCCAATGACTTTTATGTCTGGGTGCTTTTAGTTAGTCCAGAGTGTTTTCCTTTATTGATGGAAAGAAGGAAGTGAGTTCATAGAATACTATTGCAATTTATGGTTATTGACATTTGCAGCTTTTGCTTGGGTATCTTCCGCCAGACCGAGGGCTTTGGTCATCTGAATTAGCAAAGAAGAGATCCCAGTACAAACAGTTCAAGGAGGAGATTCTCATGAATCCTGTAAGTTAGCTGCTTAGAGAGCTCTGACCCCTTCATGTTATCATCCCAGCTAATTTGTGTTTGTTAATCTTTAAGTTCAAACGAAGTTTTTTCTTTTTCTTCTTTTTTTTTTCACGGGAGGGGAGGGGGGGGGGGGTTGTCTGGATAAATCCCTTGATTTGATTGTGATAAGATCAATAACTTGATACTGTCACTGGTTGAGCTAGAGATGTCGAATCAAATTGCATTTCTTCTCACATCATCATGTTGATTCTTACATCAAACTATCGCTAGGGGAAGAGCCGTTACTTCTAAGGAATATGTTGTCACATTGATTTTACTTGGTTCTTTTTGTCCAAGTGCAATCTTTGCTTAATTATTGGTTTTAATGCATATTCTATTTGCTTTATCTATTTGGCTCTCTGAATGTTTCTGTGGCTAGCTAGTCAGAAATCACGTGGAGGATGTACAACTCCACAAACTGTGATACTGATGATGCCAAATGTGAGAGGGCCTTGCTATCTAGATCAGAAATCACTCATGGGGAGCATCCTTTGAGTCTTGGGAAGTCCAGCGTATGGAATCAGTTCTTCCAGGTATAATGCAAAATGTGCTGCTACATATCATTTTGAAGGAAACTCATCAGCTACCTTTTGCTTAAAACTATATAAAAATTACACTGCATTTGTTTTTGTTTGGTATTTCTATTGTGAAGTTTCTGATCCTGCATATACTATGTTGCATACATTCCATCAAACTTGTCTGGTGACACACATGAGTCTATGTCTCTATGTTGCTTATCATTTTACTTTAATGGGTGAGAACTGAAAACCATTCTGCTTGTAGCTTCCTTTACCTAAAAGGAAGTGGATTGCTAATACGTGATTGCTTTATCTGTATCTATAATTACTTATTGCCCACTATGAGTCACTTTTCTAAAATTTTAAACACTATGCAAGTACCTCATGATCTATTCATACCAATAACGAAACATCTATATGAAATTGGGCTTAGTAAATTTGTTACCACATATACTGCTAATGATCCTGCTGCTGTCAATTATTCAATCTATAATGAACTCTAATGTTCATTATATCACAACTATATAAATCTTATGCTAATGCACTATAATACTCTGGTATGGAAAAGGCTGTTGTGAAGTAAATGGTCCTCTGCATTTTGTAGGACACAGAGATCATAGATCAAATTGACCGAGATGTAAAGCGCACTCATCCTGATATGCACTTTTTCTCTGGTGATTCTCAATTTGCAAAATCTAATCAGGTCGTTCCTCTATTTCTCTCAAAATTCGCACAAACTCCAAATTCAAGTCTTTTTTGGCATGAACCTTTTGACTTATTATTTTTCTTGGGGGCATTTTCAGGAGGCTTTGAAGAACATATTAATTATTTTCGCAAAGTTAAACCCAGGTGTAAGATATGTTCAAGGGATGAATGAGATATTGGCCCCTCTATTTTATGTGTTCAAGAATGACCCTGATGAGGAAAATGCAGTGAGTATATGATATATTCTTATAATCTTTTAATTATGCATTATCGAAACCCTGATTCCCTGTTGTTAACCATGTTTGTAATACATGCTCTGCTAACTCCCCCTATAGACTATAGTTGCCTCAGTACAATCATTTAATTATTTTTTTATTGTTGTGTTAAGACTTATTAATTTAAATTTCATATTTTTCTTAGGAACCGTTCTCTTTTAATGTTGATTTTGTGAATTCTGTTCTAAGAAGTGCTTACTCAGATAAGCCAATCATTTTTCCTTTCTTATTCTACTGATTAGATGCACCGTATGCAAGTCTGGCAGTTTTTACCTTTTCTACATTTACATTCTTAAAAGGCCTGTGTTTCCTCATTCAACTGGCTGATTACTGAAGTTTTATGGTAGAGAGACAAAATAGAAGAATTTTATTCTGGAATGAATGTATATCAGTATATGAATTGAGTACATGCATGAGAATTTACAGTGGAGCCTTGAGCTAACTGACTCCCAAATCAGTTACTAAAATTTAAAAGAAACATAACTAGTCCCTGACTGATCCAGTTAGCTATAACAGCTAAGCTACACATTTACTATTCGAATAAATATATATTCCAATATTGATATTTCCTAGTTCATGCTTAAATAGAAGGGGCAGCTAGGATGGGGCTAGAGAAGACAAATCAAAATTCAGGCATGACCTGATCAAAAGTTATCAGAGCTTTCTTAGGGGATTGAGACTAGAAATGTCACCAAATGTTAGATTCATATTACAGTAATTTTCTATTATATTATTGGTTAATTGTGCTAAACTGTTCCCTATTACAATATGCAGGCTTTTGCTGAAGCTGATGCATTCTTTTGTTTTGTTGAGCTATTGAGTGGGTTCCGAGATAACTTTGTTCAACAACTAGACAATAGTGTTGTGGGAATCCGGTCAACTATTACCAGATTGTCCCAGCTTTTAAGAGAACATGATGAAGAGCTGTGGCGTCATCTTGAAGTCACTTCTAAAGTAAGACCCTGTTTTTAATATGTATTCTATTGTAGTCTTACAGTTTTCCTTTTAGTTTAAATTTGGAAATGTTGGGATAGGCTATGTATCTGTATTAAACTATTTTAAATCTTAAAATATTATAGTTGGCTGTTTGCACATTGCAATATCTACGGTTATGCAATCATTTGGGGACTCTGTGCACTACTCTGTTATATTAAATTTGTTAAATAAACTAAATAATAAATAAAAGTGTGGCTCTTTCCTGCTTCATTGTTTCAGTAATATGACCTTCTCTATGTTGCATGAAATTTAACCAATAAAGATTATGTTGAAAAGAATGTTAAAAAGCATTTTGCTAGCATTTTTCCATGTCAGAATTGTTATTCTGGCAATTTTATTTGGTCTGTTTATACTGTTATATGTTTCTCTGCCAAATAAGTGACAGGGCAATCTATTAGTATGCTTTTTGGAATGAATGCTTACCAGATGATTCAACTGCAGATATGCTTTTGGCTATGGAACAGTTTATCAGAAATAGCTCATTTTCTATGCTTCTGAATGTCAGGTCAATCCCCAATTTTATGCATTTAGGTGGATCACTCTCCTGTTGACTCAGGAATTCAATTTTGCTGACAGCCTTCACATTTGGGACACTCTTTTAAGTGATCCAGAGGGTCCACAGGTACAATTTCGTTCCTATTTACCTTGTATTATAATAGACTGCCATGTAGCCTTATGATCCACTGCCACTTCTTTGCTGACAATGATAAAAGGTGATATTGGATTTGATGTTGTGAAGTTACTTTTAGATAGGAAATATGAAGTTACTTTTACATAGAAAAAATAAGGGAAAGGATTTGGCTCTGCATGAGTAAAGTGCAGATGAGCAAACTATTGATGAGAAAATCAAGAGAACTGTTATTTTTTGCTATCTGACTGGTGTTATTTTTTTCATCATAGTGTTTCACTTGCACCTCTACTCTGAATTGCATTGTCCAAGTTTTTGGATCCTAATTTTGAAGGAAAGATGAAGATTCATCATGGCAGATGGTTCATGATTATATTAATGAAACATTAAAATTTGCCAAAATTCCCCCATTTTGCTTAGCACTTGGAAGTGCTTCAGTGTGTCATAAGTCTCTCTCAGCGACTGTTACTGGCTAGTCGCTATTTTAAATTCCTGTTGCTTCTTAAACTCTGTATGTAGAACTGATTATGGTAGATCAGTTCAATGAGCTTGGGTAATCTGTTTACTCTCTTTGCCTCAAAGCACTCTATAGTTCTTTTATAAAGTAGAAATATAGGAAAACTAACACAATACTCTGTAGGAGACTCTTCTTCGGATATGCTGTGCAATGCTAATTCTCATTCGCAAGCGCCTCCTAGCGGGTGATTTCACTTCTAATCTCAAGTTGCTGCAAAATTATCCCACGACAAATATCAGTCATTTGCTCTATGTTGCCAATAAGTTTCGTGTACAGTCAATCTAATGGTTCTTGCCATGATTTGTTGCATTTTGCATTTGTATCTCTAGGTTAGTGTTTGAAATTCAATGCTTGTAAATGACTCTTAAATGTCAGGCTGCAGCAACTGTTTATTTATTTATTTTTAACTTATATTTAAACAATTATGTTAAAGTATTTAATTGTGAAAATAAGGATAGCATTGTAAAATTTTTCCACAATTCCAGATGTTCAATCTAGCATGAGTACTTTCTGTAAAATGAAAACACGCATAAGTCAGTGCAAAATTGAAAAGCACAGTATATTACAGTTTTGTACCAAGTCATGCCGCAACCAAGAGTTTGGTTTACTCTATTTCATAAGTTGGAGACAAAGGATTCAAAAACTGGAAGATCTAGGTTAGTTTTTACTGAAGATTGCAGCGGGACTAAATTCCTATTTTAAAATGCTACAAAACGTTAGGTATTTTGCTGCATTCTGAATTTGTATATCTATTCTTTGTTATTAGTGGTTTTAACCCTTGTCATGTGTGAATTTTGATAAAATATTGGTAGAAGTTTATTAGGTTGCAACAAAATAATGAAATTTGGTGTAGCTCGAACTATTTACGATTGAAGGTGATTATTTGGTGCACTTCCCTATAAATCATCATTAAGACAATCTTGTGAAAACAGTTTTTAAAAATTTTAAATAAAGTTTTTACAATTTAAAACTAACAATTGAAAACTTATTTTTGTGATTTTCAAAACAAACATTTTGAAATTCATAAAAAGTAGTTCACTTTTTGGTTTTAAGTCGTAAAAACTTGATTCAAAATTTTTAAAAACTAAAAACTGAAAACTTGTAACCATCCAAAACAGTCACTTAGTTAAAGCAAAATATTAATGATTAGAGATGACATTGATGGGATACCACAAATGTGAGGGAATTACTCTGCCCGATTGTTGTTAGTTAGGAAAACTGAGAATTAATTCTGCAGAAATTGATTTTAAATCACTTTTGTTCAACATGTTTCGTAAATTGTGTATCATTTATTTTTTACCATTGATTTTCTAAATTTATCAAAATCAATTTTGTCCAATTGTAAATCAAACATATCCTCAATGACATGTGTATGAGCGTGTCTTTTTCGGTAACAAATTAACTATTATTTTTTAGGGTAATGAAGTGAAAATGTTTCAAATGAAGAGAGTTAGATATCCTTTTTTAATAAACTAGTAAATTGGTCCCCGACTTTTTTAAGGTCATGCAGTTTAGTCCCTAAGAAATAGAAAACCTCATTATAGTCCCTAACTTCTTGTTTTTTCTTTCACTATAGTCTAACTGTGTGTTTCCCATTAATTTTTTCACGACGTGTCACATTTAGTGACACTTTGTCTCACTGTTTGTCACTATAGTGTCCACTATGGCACAAAAATGATGTGGTTTTGTCAAATTTATAGCTTGAAAGGCTTCAACTCCAACCGTTGTGTGTTTCCCTATTTTTCATTTTTCTCTCTTCTCCCCTTTTTTCAATGGAAGGTCTCAACTCCAATGACGTTATTTTTTGCTCGATGGCAAATAATGTGATACAATGGCACAAAACGTGACACAACATAAAAAAAATTAATGGGAAACACACAGTTGGACTATAGTGAAAGAAAAACCAAGAAGTCAGGGACTATATTGAGATTTTTTATTTCTTATGAACTAAACTGCACGACCCTAAAAAAGTCAGAGACCAATTTGCTAGTTTACTCTATTATTTTTGTATGAAGCTTGGTATTTGTTCTGGACCAATATGAGGAAAGACTCATCTTGTTAGGATATACTTACACTTAGGTTCTATCACCTCGTTACCGGATCCAAATCATAAGAGCGTTGCAACCCGACCGGATTAACTGTTATCTTTGACAATAGGATGATACCACCCCAGCTAGGGATACCAACCCAGTCAGGGGATATAGCTCGACCAAATTAACTCTACCCCTCACAAAGGGATGATACCACCTCAACTAGAGGGGTTTCAACCCGGCCAGGGGATATATCTTGGTCGAATTAACTCTCATCCCTGACAATAAGATGATACCATCCTGGCCAGGGATACTAACCCGATCACGAGATATATCTTGGTCGGATTAACTCTATTCCCCTGACAAATGGATGATATCACCCTGGCCATGGGATCTATCTGGGTCGAATGCTCAACAACCGTGTGACCCAAAACCATTAATCGGTTCTTCACCCTGCCACTTGCCTATGCCTACATAGACTCACATTATTAAATGTATTTCCCATCATTCAAACTGAGCAACTTAGCTACTGACACAAGCGATCAGTTGTAGGTTGGGCTAGATTACAGGCTAGCACTGGTTGATTATGACCTATCAAAGAGTGGGTAAGGTTGACGTCATGTGAAGTCTCCCCACCCCCATTCTACAGTGCTTAAAACCAACTATATATACCTCTTCCGATAGAGGGTCAAGTACGCTCTCTACTTCCCTGCTCACCCTCTATCTGAAATCCCCCTTGACTTAGGCGTTGAAGTGTCTTTGCAGGTCATCCCCTTCTCCACCATTAGAGTTGCTGTTAAAAGCAACTAACCACCGTATCACAACCTCTCCCATCTCGGATCCTTAGCCTGGATTACACCCCGTACCACCCCAGAACATCTAGACACAATCAATATTCAAAAGTAATATTGGATCTGATTAATTGATTTAGAGTGAATTGAGACAAAACTTTCACTATGATTATTCTATTGTATGAATATTCTTATAATAAAATAGTAAAAAAATTGGTTTTACCACATACATATACAGATACTCTAGAAATAAGAAAAATTAAAATATTAGATAAAATAAAATAGAATCCATTTTATCATGTTTTACTTCAATCATCTTATTTTAAATAATCTAGGGATTTTTCTAATTTATATCCATAGATATATTTTAAGTTATCTTAAAAATAATTTGTACATTGATAAATTATGTGGGGCTTTTCTCCCATAGTGCACTTAAAAAAAAATATGTACATTGAGTCATTGATAAATGTGTATTTATCAATTCTTAGTGATTTTTTTTTTAAATAAGTTAAAATGTGCGTATTGAAACAAGTTAGAAAAACTCATTATCTAATTAATAGAAACTGATATGGATTTGCTATAGTCTGTTTCATCATTTTCTATCAATTTATCGTAGCTACTTCCTCTTTTATATATTTCTTCAAATTGAGCATGCAAAAGGACCTTAGCACGTAAAAACTAGTTGTTGATATTCCAAAAATAATTTTTGACCAGTAAATTGAAGGTTTGCTTCTTTAATTTTTATTCTGGTCTTTTTTTTTTTATTTTCGGGGTCCATGTCCATCTGTTCTAAAACCTTCAAACAGATCATACTCAAGCCAAGCCGGTAAAGCAGAAAAGCATAGTTGGTGATAATATTCCTCCGGATCCCACACACCGACCCAGTATTCTTTCTTTACCCTTTTTTTCTCTCCATTCATTCACTTAAATCCTCGCTTACACTCTACTTCTACTTTTCGATCACTGATTTCTAAACGAAACGTTTTTTCAGATTCAGACCTAAACTCATGGTACGTACCCCTACTTTTTTCAATCCCTCTGAATCTTCAACGCAGTTTAATTCACCACTCTTCAAAAATTTTGTTCAGGGCAGCACCTTGCGGTTATACTTGACCTGCATTCGCAACACACTCGAGGCCGCAATGTGCCTCCAGAACTTCCCTTGTCAAGAAGTCGAAAGGCATAACAAGCCCGAGGTTGAACTCAAGTACGTTTTCTAAATAACACTCTTCTTGCGATCATTCCTTTTCTATGTAAATTAATTTCATATAAAGCCAAAAAAAAAGCAAATAAAAAATTATTATATGTTAAGATTGAAATAAATAATTTATAGTTTGATTCAAATTCTACTTACATCTGAATCTGACCTATAATGATTAAATAGGGCATTTGAATCCACTACCATATGAAGTTTTGTTTGTTTATGTGCAGGACCAGCCCTGAACTTCTGCTCAATCCAGTAAGATCCATCTTATTTCATATCACCATGATAGTAGTTTCTATTTAAAACAATTTCCTAATTTCTTTACTTCTGATGCAAATTGTACGATTCAAGATTATGTAAAAATTTGGTATGGGATTGTGGTGTGTTGATGGCTTTTCTCTGCTGTGTACTGCTCAGGGCTATTTCAATGAATTTTTATTTGTTTATATATGAAATAGGCTGAGCAGCTTTGGTGCTTCATTGAGCCTTTTTCTGCCTTGTTGCTTCATTTCTCTCTAATTAAAAAATGACATAACTATAAAACCAGGCTGTGTAAAATATTTCACTCGGCTTTTCTGCTCCATTTTCTTTTTCTAGTTTCCATGCCCTGTGTTTGTTTCTTTGAATATTTTATGGATAATGGACAAAACAGGAGGAAAAATTGCTAAGCACAAGCAGGCTAAGATCTGGTGGCAGAGGCTGATGCCTTTATATTCAGGGGTTCTTGTTGTTAAATGGATTAGAGGAAAAAACCTTGGCTAGTATTAGTGTTCAAAGCATTTTGTAGAATTTCAAAGATTAAGTATGAAAACCACATCTTTGCTTGCAAGTTTACATGGTTTACATTTTTTTTTCTTTTACTTTGGATAACAAATGTTTACTTATTTAAAAGGAGAAGCATGAAAAGTATTTCCTGCTGCACTAGATATCAAGATTTCTCAGGTTCAGGCTCTTCTATTATTACTTCATGCCATTTTGCTCGTCTTTAGCATAAATAAGAAATGGCTTTGATTCTTTCATGTCTTTGTTAGGACTAAACTGACTCTTGCAGGCAGTGATTGTGCCTTAATAATTTCTTCTATTTACTCTACCTTTATAAATATGGCCGACCCCAACTAATGGGAAAAGGCTTTGTGGTCCTTTATAAATGATGTAAACTTTGAAGAAATTATTGTTTTCTAAATCATATATATTTCATTAGTATTAACCTGACTCTTATAGTTGGTAATTATGACTTAGTAATTCTTCTTTTACTATACCTTTCTAAATGATATTTACTTCAAAGATTACATCAATGCTTCATAGAAAAATGTGCGCAATTGTTGTTGCAGGTTTTGATATGCCGAAATGAGGCTGAAAAATGCTTAATAGAAACATCTATCAATTCATTAAGGATAAGTCTCAAGGTAAGCCTTTTTATTTGTGAAAACTATTTTTAGTAGTTGTTTGTTGTCATGATCTAAAATTTAGTTTCTGCCCCTCATGATATGATGATTAGGAGTTATAGGCTTACTAGATTTGTGGTGTTTATTTAAGACATAAACTGGCCTACACATTATTTTCTGTTCAGGCTCAGGAGTCAGGATAATTCTCATGAACTTTTTTTTCTTTATGGTTCTTTTTTTAGTAGGTTTAATCTTTTTTAGTTTGCTGTTAATGTACTACACATTAACAATTTGTAAGTTTTGTTACTATAATTAGTATAAAGTATAAACCTGATAGTGGACCTCTCCCATAAAACTCAGATTGTGGTAGTGCTGTCTGTATATGTTCAACTTAGTGCATTGAAATAAATGTCCGTAGCATGGATAGGTAGAGAGGGTGAGTGGAATGTGGCAAAGAAAAAAAATTAGAAATACAAGAAAAAATAGTTGCATGGTGCTTTGGACAACTAATCAGATGGCTGAATCTGAATTTAAAACAGAAAGGGTTCAGGTGGGGCCACTGGAACTGAGATGCAGGTGCTTGGACAATTATGCATGTAAACTTTATGCAACTGGCACCAGTCCTGAAATATCCTAAAGAAATTTAAATACGATACCTTTACATTTAGGGTTAGGACTGACAACCTTAGAAATTTGAATATGTGAGGCCTATATATGATAAGCAATTTAAATGTGTTATAGAGTTTTGCTAGAACAAGTTGTCTACATTCTATGAAAAAAAGATAGATTGAGCTCCTTTTGTTATTACTTAGAATCCTTATTTTCTGAGTAAAGTCACCATCTTTTCTTTGAAACATTTGATAAGAACTCGGTCATATGTTGGCATCATATACTTAAATGTATATGTTATGCACAATCCATTTTCAGAGGTCCTTCTTAGAGTAGTGATAGGTGTCTATTAAATTATCTACTTTAGTTAAACAAATTCAGATTTGAATTTAGATGATAAGAATGTTAAATGTTCACCAACTGGACTGTTCAATTAACTAGAAAGGGGAGCGGTTAGTGGTTCAATGATCATACGGTGGTTGAATTGTGGTCTAATAAAAGTTTTTAATATAATATTTTCATTGAGTATGTGTAAATTATTTAATATTGAGATAATATATTCATCCTGTGTAGATGATCTTTCTTGCACTCTTATTCGAGAGCATCTTTAATATGTTCAAAGTAGCTCTACATTGGCAACATATCTTTTAATTTGTATGGACTGGTGGTGTAAATTCTTTTCGCAATTTAATTTTAATAGCAGATAAGCAAACTTAACTAATCTCTGAATGAGAGTATTTTTCCAAGCATCAGATTCACTTATGAAATATACACCGATATTCATTATAAATTGACCCTAATTTATTATTTTTGTCTCATTTCATCTTGTGCAGGTGAAGCAGGCTGATGAACTTGAAAACATACTTACCAAGAAATTTCTTAGATTCTTGTCAATGAGAGCTGAGGCTTTCCAAGTATTGAGGAGAAAGCCTGTGCAGGTTTATATCTATTAGACAATTAAACTGGTGTTTTTTTAACTCAACAATGGTGTCTGGTGTTTATTTCTCTGATCAAATAATGTCATGTTTAGTTATTAATAGTGGACATGTATTAGTGATAGGTAGAAAGGCTGCAGGAAAGAGAGATAAATTTATGTGAAGTTCCATTGAATGTTTTCATTATAAAATTTTTTGTTGAGATTGCTTCATAGATATTGTGTTACATGTTTCCAAGGTTGTACTTGTATTGATGACACCTTGTCATTATTCCTTGCATATTGTTGATGAGTCTTGATATTTTTTCCATTCACTTGTTAGGAGACAAAATTTTAGGGCCTGTTTGGTTTACATTTTCATTTCCTGTTTTCATTCTGTTTCCTGTTTTCTGAAATTTTACAAAGGAAAAACTGGAAATGCTGGAAACAGCAAATTTTTGTTTCTAGTATTTCCAGTTTTTCCTTTGTAAAATCTCAGAAAACAGGAAACAGAAAATGAAAACAGGAAATGAAAATGCAAACCAAACAGGCCCTTAATATACATCCATTTTTCTAGGTAACTTCTCAAAGAAATTGATGTCTTCTTTTTTGTTGTTACTCTTGGCAGGGATATGACATTAGCTTCCTGATAACAAATTACCACTGTGAGGAGATGCAGAAGCAGAAACTCATAGATTTTATAGTGCAATTTATGGAGGCAAGAATTTTAACTTTGATTTGCATTTTCATTTTGTGGCTTATAATAATAACTACATTAATGATATTATATCGAGTGGCTATCTTCCATATCCCAGCTAATATTACAGAGAATAGCTTAACATGGGGGGGGGGGGGGGGATTAGAGCTAGATTTTGATATTCTTCTATTAGGTATTAGGCCGTATATTTCAACTTTCAAGTGGGGTAAGGTGTATTATTCGCTTGCCTACAGATTTTTCCTGGCAAGGTAATTTTTACTCGTGATTGGTGCTTGGTATAGTCGACTTACTATGTAGGCACGTGCCTTAAAGATTTGGTGATAATATGAATCAGAGCAAGAAGATGTTTTTAGCTATTTACGTTTTCTATGACTTTCCCGACATTTAAAGTGGGTATATTTTCATTGGTCTGTTGTACTTATTTTAGATAGGAAATTGTCAATATGATCATTCTTCTAATTCTGTTGAAGTGTTGGCATTTAATAGTAATATAGTATACTAACTAATGGCTTGCAAATTATAGGATATCGATAAGGAGATAAGCGAGCTCAAAATGTCGGTAAACACACGGGGGAGGCTCGTGGCTACAGAGTTCCTGAAGCAGTTTATCTGATGCTTTAGACTAGTTAGAATTTTGACAAAAAAATGAAAGACCATTTAGAATTAGAGTACCAAATCCATGTAAATTTTACTATTGCATATCTAGTCCCACCTTACTTTTGAAGTGCTTGGCCTCTTAAATCAATGCTTGTGTTTTTATTATGAGTCTGTTTGGGTGGAATTTCTGCAGAAGTACTTCTAGGTGAAAAAAATAACATGTATCAAAGAGGTCAAATGCATTTAACTTCTCCATAAGTTAAAATTAGTTACTTTTGGAGAAGTTAAATGCGAGAGCTTTTGGAGTAGGTGGTCTACAAAGACTAATTTTAACTTATGGAGAAGTTAAATGCATTTGACCTCTTTGATTCATGCTATTTTTTACCTAAAAGTACTTATGCAGAAGTTCTACCCAAACATGCTCTATGTTGCTCTATATTTGGCAACGTGCAGAATAAATTTTGTAAAACTTTTTTTTTGGTTAAATAAAGGTGTAAAAGCCAAATAACAAATTACATCGTCAGAAAACAACAAG
Organism: Sesbania bispinosa; assembly: GCA_026901365.1. Classification (NCBI taxonomy): domain Eukaryota; kingdom Viridiplantae; phylum Streptophyta; class Magnoliopsida; order Fabales; family Fabaceae; genus Sesbania; species Sesbania bispinosa. The sequence goes on along the minus strand of QLOH01000077.1, from coordinate 219,032 downwards.
AAAATATAAGTAGGAACAAAATTAAAGATCCTAAAATCTATAACCAAGTGATGGCCATATTTGGCAAAGGAAGCGCCACTTTCGAGATATCACTAAATTTCTTTTGATTCTTGATCATGGTCGTGATACATCAGTGGTGGTTCGAGATGGTGGACCGAGATAGATTTTGCGGCAGGATGAAACAGGGGGCCTTGGAACAGCATTTTCGGTGGTGAAGTATGGTGGGCAGTGAGAACACAAGAGAGTGATAGACAAAGATAGATATAGTACCTTGCTCTTATAAATAGGGGTATATATAGGGGTCTCTAGAGTGGTCTTGTAGTTATAGTTGTTGTGGAGTGTAACTTGGGTTGACAGGGGATGATTGCTCCTATCACATCAAGTCGTAATACTCTGTAACTTCTCTGTATTAGTCACCTAATTAGATTGTTTCTATCAATGGCAGCCAAGTGGAGGTACATTAAATGCAGTGAATCCCCATGGGTGACCAGAGTATGGACCCTTAAATCGTGTTAGTGTCGTAGTGGTGAGGGTTGACATGGTTAGATAGTCTAGAAACCAGGTCGTATATTGGTTAGGTCTGACAGATGGTGGTGGTGCTTATGTTTGGATCTTGTGTTCCGGATATACGCTTGGTCTTGTTCAGAGCAGTTGCCCCCCCAGCTTGGTAGCTAATGTGTCTTAGATACCAGGGTGTAGTTAAAGGGGTATTTGAATTGCGTTTTGGTTAGGCTGAAGTAAACTCAGCTTGGTTTGGATCAATCCTATTGATTTAGCACCACATTTGTGTTGGAAGATCTAATGAGCCTCTTTGTCAAAACTCAACTACCCACACTCCTCTTCTTGGTTCCACATTTGTTCAAATCTACTCACCCGATATGGGGTTTTTTATGAGAATGGTTAGGGAAAAATCCACAATAATAAGCATATAATTAAAGCAAAACCTAGTTAAATGGTAGACCGTAACATTTAGGAAGGAATCTCTTCATGAAGGGGAAGTCAAACATTTGTCAACTCTAGCCTTAATGTTAGACACGCCTTTGGTCCTATTTGTTCAAAATGAAGTAGTTCCCTTCTTATCAAATATTCTAAATATTATATGCTTGAATTTACTTGAAATTTGTGATTAAACTTAAGCTAAATTGATTCCCTCATTTTTTTCTCATCTTGACAGAAAACTTGGTTGATATTCCCAAAATAAAACTAAGGAAGTTCACTTTGGAGAAGACAACTTTCAACAAACCTTTAGCCTTAAAATTTTCAACCTTTCAACATGGTAAATTATAAAGGCATCATCTAAGCAATTTAAAGCTCAAGACCAACAACTTTCCACACAAAGGTATCAACTTTCAAGTTCCAATATTCAACCACATAATTTCAATCAAAATAATAAGTTTACACATCAAAATCAACCTAAAGGAAAAAACAATTGAACAACATGTTGAGTCTCAAAATATTATTAAATGGTTAATAATGCTTAAGTTTCATAACCCTGAGTTTTAATGATTAACAAATTTGGTTAAGATTCCTGAAAGAAAGAACAGGTTCTGCTCAAAGGTACTTTTTGTGTTTCAGCAACTTTCTGAAGGAGCAACTCTCTGAAGGTGTGCAACCCTCTGATGTGGTGCAACCTTCTGAAGTAGAGGAACTTGCTGAAGGATCAAGACCTGCTGAAGCCAGTAAACCCTCTGAAGACGGGAAACGTCGTATTGAGACTTGTATCTTTTTGAAAAAGAGTTTCTCTACTGATTCCTTTTGGAGACTCAAGTCTTCCATAGCTCTCTGCCAGCTGTCTGCACTTCACTTCTTCGAGAAAGGAAAAACAGGAACCTTTTGGCTTATTTCAAATTACTGTTTACCAAAAAGGCAATACCTACTACAAAGTACATTCTGCTCAGAAAAGTAGAGTCAGCGCTGCTGACACCTACTCCTGTTGTGCCTGCTGCTGCAAGCTATCAGAGTTGTGTCTCAACGGGAAGAAAGCTATCTCTCAACGGGATTTAGAGAAGTCTAACTGGTCTCATCTCTCTCTTCCTATATAAATACAAAGTCTCATGCAAAGAAGAATATAGAAGAGAACGAATCAACTTGCTGAATTGCTGCTTAAATTCTCTGAGAAACATTTTCATCTTATTTCATTTGCACACCATTTTCTATATCCTGAGTTATACTCAGTTATCTTTACATCTTACCCAGTTTAGGCTTTAAACTTGTGTAGTTTCAAAGCTTAAGCAATCTCTTTATAAACAGTTTTCTGTTTGAGCCTGGAGAGGCTTGTTGTTTAAAGAATACTTGGGTTTTTTGAGCCTGGAGAGGCTTGTCTGTAAAACAATACTTGGGTTTAGAGCCTGAAAAGGCTTGACTGTAAAAGAATACTTGTAATCTCTGAGATTAATGGAAAATCCATTGCTGGTTTGACTTTGGGACTGGATGTAGCTCATAGTGGAAGTGAGTGAACCAGTATAATTCTGTGGCTAAGTTTTCTCTTACCCTTATCTCTTTATATTTGGTTTATACTAACTTGGAGGGTTCTGAGTAAATCGTTTTATAACATTGAAACTGTTAACAAACTCAAACGTATTGAAAAATAAGTTTTCAACTTTTTTATTGGACCTGCTGAAGAAACTTCAGCAAGTACCTTACTCCCAGTTTCAACAAGTTGCTCAAAAAATCTTTGTGAAAAGTTGTGCTTGTTAAAGGTTTTTCGAAATCAGTTTGAAAATTATAAAACACTATTCAACCCCCTTTCTAGTATTTCCTGTGGTTTCTACACAACAAACCTAAAAGCACATTCCTTTTCAACCTTCCCAAAATAAAAACCTTTACACATAAGGTTTTTATCAATCACAAGAAGAGTCAAAGACGAAGAAGAGTTTCCAATTAAAATTAGCCCATTAAACAACAATCTTAAAAAGAATAAAAAGAATACAAAATTAGGAACAACTTCATGGTAAGAAATTAGGGAAACTCTTCACTGAAAATGACTTCAAATTGTATAATATTCTTCCCCTTCCTTGGGATTAAGGATGTCAACATGGCGAAAAGGAAATGAGTAGTAGTTACTTGCTACCACCACCAGCGGGTGAAAATTCGCTCATACTTGGCCGGTACCTGTTAGGCGAGTTTTAAACAGATTTACGGATAAGTATACAAGGATATCCATGGATATATGTTACAATTTAAAAAAAATAAGTAAAGAATTAAAAAAAAACTTTAAGAAATCTACTTTTGATCTCTTTTATATAAAGTCATAATATGAAAAAAAAAGTACTTAAATTAAATAAAACAATTTTAAGTAATCTTATATATATCGGATATCCGCTGCATAGGTACCCCGACACCCGTTTCCATTCATAAACGAATAGATAAAAATTATTTTTATTTGTGGTTATCCATTTAAATACCTAAATATGCTTTGTTACGAGTTTTATTTGCGAGTACCCACAAATACATGTAATTTTACCATCCCTACTTGAGTCTTTAATCCATGGACTCCTTATGCCAAAATAGTTTATTCTTTTATTTTCTAAAGCTTCATTTTCTTTAAAGCCTTCAAGCTTACAAACACAAAATTAAATTGTTTGAAGCATGATAGAAAAATCAAAATGAAAAGACAAGATAAACTCGTGGCACAAGATGGAGGAAGGAAGAATAAAGAACTTGAAGAAGAATAAAGATGTAGAAATTAGAAAAACAAAAAATAACCTTGAAGAAGAAATGGGAGAAGGAGAGGAAAGACTAGAGAAAGTGGGAAGGGAGAAGCAAAACATGTCTAATGTGAGTGTCCCTCCCTTATATATAGGTGAGGGGTTTTGCTTTTCGCACCCTGCTTTTTGCTTTTTGCTTTTTGCACTTTCTTACTTTTTATAAAAAACCATTTTTCAAAAATACCCTCCAACTATTTTCAAAAACTAATATTCAGAAATTAAATGATAAAAATTCACTTATGAAAATTAATTTTCTAAAATGAACTTTTTCTTTATAATGTTTTAATCTATAGAAATGGATAAAAAAAATTAGGGATAGAAATTTTTTTGTCTCAAAAAACTAAAATTTTATACTCTACTTTCGGAAATCTTTAGTGACAGAATTTTTTTCGTATCTAAAAATTAAAACTTCACAAAAAAAATTCAAATACGTGACATTATTTAGAGAGGAAAAATTTCAGTCTCTAACGAGTACAAAATTATTTCGTCTCTAAAATATGAAATTTCATAAAAAAAATCTCATAAATTAAATTTTAAAAGTGGTTTTTTTAAATTAATTTTCAGAAGTGTTTTTTTCTAGAAATTTTTTATTAAGAAAAAAAGAAAAAAATGTGAAGCAAAAGCAAAGTGGCGTGGGGTTGATGGAGGTGGAGATGAGAGGGGCAGCTTGGGTAAGATTTTTTAAAAGAGAAAAGTGGTGTGAATAGCAAAAAAGTTGATAAAAGTAACTCCCAAAAGGGGGCTTACACTTTTAAGTGGCTGCCATTGATTTTATAACTAAGGGAAAAGGTGTAAAGTGGGAAGAAAATGACAAGTACATGTTAACTCTCAGTTAATTAAAGTCTTTAAACATAGTATTTGTCAAAGCTTAAAATGTATTTAAAGGTATTAATTTAGGTATTTTATGTCTTAAGTAAAATTGTATGAATAAAAGTTTTTTATCAAAAAATAAATAACATAAAAAAAAACTGATCTTCAATTTTCTCTTGATGAAGCCATAAAAAATGGCATTACAACCCTACATAGACAAGTATATATTTATTTAGGTTAAATATGTTTTTTATCCCTGAAAATATAATAAAATTTAGTTTTGGTCCCTCTTTTATTTTTTCTTTCGTTTTGTTTTTTTTATAAAACCACATGTTTTTTTGTCTTTGTTAATTATATTCCATTAAGTGTTCATTTGGTTTACAATTGAGTATAATTGATTCTAGAAATCAATGATTGATATGAGTAATACACGTTCTACGAAACACGTTGGACGGAAGTGATTTAAAATCAATTACGCGAAACCATGATTTTGTAATTTCAAACGTCAAAACAAACAGGTTATAAGTTATATTGGCAACTCTCTCACCACTTTTTCCCTAATGAAAATTCACATGAAATTTCTTGTGAATGTTTCTCTAAACAAATCTTCTACTATAAATTTAAAAAAACTACTATTTTTATGTAAAAATATTATTGTAAAATTTATTTGTTTTGCTGTAGAAAAATCCTTAAGAATTTTCTTGCAAATTTTAAAATCCAAAAAAAAAAATCCTATGAATTTTGAAATAGGTAGGAAATTTTAAAAGAAAATCCATAGGAAAAGTTGAAATAACATAACAAATGACAAGGACTAATGGCGTGTGATTTTAAAAAATAGAGGATAAAATCAATGAAAAAATAAATAAGGATAAAAATCAATTTTCACTATATTTTTTAGGATAAAAAACATATTTAATCTTGTATATAAGTTATAATTTTGGTTCAAGCTTTGTTTTAGATTAATGATTAGAATTCTGGTTTTGATGATTTTATTATAGCTTCTGGTTTGAATTTTGATAAAATTTCAATTAAGCCATAAATACTCTGAATTTACATTAAAACCATTCTTACATTCATAGACCTTTAACTGGGGACTGACAATTACAATTAATTAACAAAACTACATCATATGAAACCTAATTTTTCATACTAAATCCCAACAAATAAGTAATAACACTTAACATCACAACACAGAAGAATATTATTATCAATTTTAAACTCCTAATTTCAGAATCCATTTTGCTCAACTTTTTTGAGACATGCTTCCTCCCTTCTTCATCCTCATTTGGTGAGGTTGGGATGGTGGATATAGCTTCATTGACACTAAAGTTATCTTCAGCTACCCAGCAAAAAAATTGACATCTTTCATTCATCTACAAAAAGAGGAATGAATCACTAGGGTACACAACAAACAACTATTCCAGTCATGTAAACATACAAAAAATTTACCCTTAGCTTTGGACATCCATATAATAGTCTACGCAGATTTTTATCAATTCCATAAACCCTAATGACAACTCTCAAATTGTAGTAACATTTTGCACCATTTTGCAGATGCGATGAGGCTGATCTCACACTCCCGATAGTCCTTCTATCATTGTAATCGACCATTGAAATAGGGATCGCAAACACCTATACCCATGCAGTAGAAGGAGATAGCGAACAATAGGGAATAAATTTTTTTTCAAGGTAAACAAAGATCAAGGAATAGGAGAAGATGAATTTAGAGACAAGGAGACAAGAAGAAATTATGCTTTCAATTTCGGAGTGTTTCCCCCCTTAAAACAGTAACGTTTTTGCTAGATGGATATCTCACATATGATGAAAATTGAGCTCAAATCATATGGTACCCGCAAAAATTACCCGTAATGGATAAGGTAAAAACTCGTAAAACGGGTATGAGTGCGGGTACGAGCAATAGCCCGCATTTTTTCATGAGCACGGGCGTGGGTATGGGCACTATGATGCCCAGTCCGCCCCATACCCGCACTCATATATATAATTATTTGATAAATAATACCACATACAATTATATACAGAGATATATTAATTTTATTGAAATATCTAATATTTATACATATTTTTAATATTGATATATATAATATATTACAAATTAAAAATATATTTTTATAACTATCTATTTGTGTTTTTTTTACTTTATAATATATGATTAATTAGTGTCAATAATCAATTTTTACAAATCTTGGAGAATTCTATGTTTCTAACACATGATATTCAAGTTTATAAAATTGTGCGACGTGAAAGTATATTGTAATATTTAATAAAAATTTTGAACTTTAGATCATTTGTGTGTTTTAGAACATTAACATATTGTGTTTCAATGTAATTAAATTGTTGTGTCACTGATATTTAAAAATTATGTTCGGACGATCTTCGAGTAATTTTTCAATTGAGATATAGTTATTTTAAATTAATATTTTTTTTGTAAGTTGTTAATTTTTTACTTAATAAAAATGTGGGTAAAAGGCTCTGGTACGGGCATATAGGTGCCCACCGGATATGGGGACGAGTACTAAAGTTACTGCCCTTGCGGGTACGGACATGAGCTTTTTTTGAAAATACGGGTACGGGGACGGACACTATGGTACCCTGCCGAGAGGGTACCCATTGTCATCCATAATCTCACATGTTACTTAACATCCCTAACTTATCGAAGTTTATGATTTAGGATGAAATTGAATGATGATGAACAATATAAGGAGCTAACGATATTATTTCATAACGTTAATAACCAATTTGTACGACGATAAAAAGTAAGGGACCAATGTGAGTGTTTATTAAAAAAATCAATTTATTTCTTCAATTTTATTCAAATTTGAGTGTGTGTATATATATATATATATATATATATATATTACTAGTAGTCCCAGTGACAAAAAAGAAATTAGATATATTAGTCGTGTACCCGTGTCATGCACGGGGCATTTTTGTCGTATTAAACATATAATAATTATTTGACAAAAAATATAATAATTTTTTAATAAATAGAATTCATAATATATGAAAGGTAAAAATTACATATTAACGTGAATGATTATTTTTCTCTATTCATTTTTTATTCTTATCCCTGCCTCAATTTTTCATTTAAACAATATATCCCCTCTTCCTTTATTCCACCCCAACATATATATATATATATATATATATATATATAAATTTTTTTATATTATCCGTGTATATCCGTTAAATCCTATTTTAAATTATATATATTTATAAAAGAAGTTAAAACTATAGTAACTTTTAAAATTATTTTAATTTATTGATTACATAATATTTTCCAAAAAAATGATTATCTAAACATTCTAAAAGTTGTAAAAGTACATTTTTTAAAGAGGAACTATTATTTTTTTTTTAGTTTGTCAAAGAACTTTTTATATATTACATTTTTAATGGGCTAACTAACTTTTTTAAAGGTTGATAACTATTTGTCCTGTAATTGCTCCCCTAACCCATTTATCTAACTGAAAAAATGTCTTACCACCATTTTCAATCATACTTTCTACCAACTCTTTTTCCATGGAAATCATATTTAATTTTTTTTACATATCCATGAAATTGACCAATTTTTGAAACTCTCCCTCTCATGCCCCCTTTCATACATAACGAATTTTTCTCTAAAGAGATTCACTTATGATTAATATTCCTTTATTTCATTTATCAAATAGTGTTAAATTAAATGATTATATCTTTTATTCCTAACACACTCTTATATCTTATAGTCTTTTGTATCTTTTTATTTATTTGAAAAGATTTAATTTTATTTGATTTGTTATATGATCTATAATAAAAAAAATTCATACAATTTAATACATAATATGTTATCTCTAATGCTTATGGAATGACTCCTTAGTGAGATTTTTTTTATTCCTGGAATGCCGATAGTACATACATGATATAAAAAAAAATATGAATGACCTTTTAGAGTATTCTTTCTAGTGCTCCAATTAAGAATGCCTCTTGTATAGGATAAAACTTTAAGATTATTGGAATTGCTTTCAGATGTAACCTTCATTATTTTATTTTAAGGTTTAAATTCAAATAGACCAAATTATAATATTTCTTTCTAAATACCAATAATTTTCTTGCGAACTTATACATGCCAGCATTTGGCAATACAATTGAATATAACTAAAATTTTATGAGTTATAGGTATTGTTTAGTTCATCAACCACTTAAAAACTTTGCTAGCTAGTTTTACCCATAACCAAATCAAATTTTAATTTTTCTATCAAGTGAAATTTTGCAAAACAACTAAGTTGTTGCAACACATACAAAGATAAGTCACCAATTAAAAACCTTGCTAGCTAGTTTTACCCATAACAATTTTTTAATATATTTAAACTATTTAAATAATATTTTATTTTCTAAATTATTTTAATATGTTATAATTTTGTATTATATTTTTATTTATGTTATGAACTTTTTAATATTAATTATTAAAATTGGCTTTAATATTGATGTTTGATATAATAAAGATAACTATAATTAAATTATTAATATATTTACTGTTATTATAATTATTAAATATTTTTTAAGTCTTTGAGCATGTTTCAAATTTCATATTATATTTTTATTTTTTACAATAAAGTTTTATATTTTTAAAAATATTTTATTATGTTTTAAATTTCGTATTATATTTTTATTTATGTTCTAAACCTTTCCTTTTTAATATTAACATTTTTAAAATGGACTTTAAATAATATTGATTTTTTATATAAAAATAACTATAATCAAATAATTACTATCAACATAATTATAAATTAGTTTTTAAAATGTCTGAGAATGTTTTAAATTTCTTATTATTTTTTATTATTTTTTAAATTATTAGATATGTTTTAAATTATTATTATCATAATTTTTTATTTTTATAATGATATTTACTTTAATATAATTACAATAGTTAATTAAGGATGATGCATAAAATTAATATTTGAAATGTTGATAATTTCTATTTTTAGAAGTTTTACTTAAAGGAATTTATTATTCTGCCCTCACTTTAGATTTCATTGGCCACTTTCACAACCTTATTTTTATATAAAGATAGATTATAGATTAGATTTAATTTTAGAATTTTACTAGAACACGTGAGCCTCTCCACCGCCATCACAATTTCAAGTAACCACAGCATTAAACCTCTGTTTTTGTTTTAAACCAGGTTTTGCTTCTTGTACTCTGTCTAGTGTGCCGCTCTCGCTTTCTTTTTACCCGCGAATGTACGGCCACCCACACCGTTTCCGCGGCGGCCCTCGACAGCCGCCACCGCCGCAACAGCCACCGCCCGCCACAACGTTTCCAAATCCTAACGCGTTCTTCCAAGCAACAGGGGCGTCATTCCCTCCCCACAACTTCCATCTCCCAAACACTGCTTGGCCTGTCCAACCGCAAAACCCGCTCGGATTCCCTCCCCCGCCGCAAAACCCGCTCGGATTCCCTCCTCCGCCGCAAAACCCCAAATATGCAATCGACAGGGCCGAACACACCGTCGCCAAGGCCTGCCGCAACCTTCTTGCCGCCGGCGACTCCGTCTCCGCCTGGAAGGTGTCCCAGAACGCTCTCTTGACGCTCCAAGTTGATTCTTGGAACTCTCTGGGCATCAAAATGCAGCAGGTTCCCTCACTTCACCGCCTCATGATCACTGAAGGAAAGGTATGTATATAAATAATACCACTTTCCTTTTGGTGTTAATTTAACTGAATAATTTTGATGTAAGAAAATAATAGAATTCGTTAATGTATTCTATTGAAAAGGGTCGTTATGGTGAATGCTTTTTGTTGCTGTGCAGGTGAATGCTTTTGTCCATTGCTTTGTTGGGGTTCGGAGAATAACTTCGTTGTACGATTTGGAAGTGGCAATATGCAAGAATGAGGGTGTTGATAGCTTTGAAGCGTTAGGATTGGGGCCTTTGTTGCGGAATCCATTAGTTATTCATTATTTTTCGCTTCGATCCGATGTTTCTGAAATATTTAAGATAACCAGTGAGGAGATAATTCAGTTGTTGAGTGAGTTTTTATACTCTCCTAAGGGTAAAGCAATTGTCAAGATAGAAGAGCTTTTGGATTTTATTGCCGAGAAGCGATTGGTTAAATGCAAGGAATGGCTCGGGATTCGAATTCAGAACTTGGGGTATGTTATGTTTTGTTCCTAATAAATTTTGTTGGAAGAGGCAATGAACTTATTAGATTGGAGATGTTTATGTGATAATGATTTGATGAACTGTCTTTACAAAAGTTGATGGGACAAGAGATTTGACTCAATGCTAAATCAATAAATGCAGTAACATTTTTTTGATGAAATATATCTTTAGATGATATTTTGTGTGATGGATCAAAATTTGTTATTTATAGTACCAATGTCGATATAGGCATAATCTGTGAATGATTATCTTGTCTGCCTGTCATCGTGAAAGATTCTTCAATGCATGCACACACAGATTCTTCAGTTTATGTACAGCTGAGTGTATAGGATTATTTGCTTACTAAATATTGTTTTTTCCATTTCCAACTTTCCATATTGAATGTAATTTTCGCACATAAGTTTGGTTGTGGAGATAAAATACTCATAGTTAAAGTAATATTAGCACACACCACCATCCATCTTGCTCCACCACCCTAACACTCATGGAGGGGGTGAAATAATTGCTTTTATATTGTCAGGGTGTTTGATCTCTGTTATCTGTTACATACCAGTTTTTGGACTTGAATGGGCTATCTTATCCTAAAGACTGATTTTTATGATCACAGAATGCACATATCTGCCATACGGGAAGCTAGAAAATCAGAGGAATCAACACTAGAGAAATGCTTGATGACATCAAGATTGAATAATGACAAGTTTAGGAAGCAGCCTATTTCTTCCTCACAGAAAAAAACAGTTAGATGAACGTTTTAGTGCCATTGCTCAGCGTGTTGAGTCATTTTCTTCTGTAGAGAAGTCTTTTTGTGGCAAGCATATAAGATTTATGTCATCAAGCTCAGAGGATGAAGGTAGTGATTATTCTACAGATGATGATCAGAATAATAACATTACTACGGGCAGCTGGTCAAACCCATCATCACAATTTGGCAAAAGTTCAGAACGAGTGAGTAGCTGTCCTTACCCATCTGCAACTGAAGAGATGGCACGACTTGGGGTGAGGGGTGATATGCAGGGCCACTCCCTTGCTAATAGCAACTTTAAAAATGGATCTATTGAGCCCCCTAGAAAAAAAAGAAAATCTGAAAATGTAACTTCTACAAAATCTTCTTCTAAGTTACTTAAGAAAAACAAAATTGAGGTTGATGCAACCCAAATCAAGAATGGTAGCACAACCAAGGTATCAAATGATATGGATGATGATCTTTCAATCTCTAATGATTCTTTGCAAATGTTTGTCACAACCTGGAAGGAAGCATGTTGGGAGCTCAAGGTTGCCGAGGTAGGTTCTTATGGTCACTAAAATGAGATGATAACATAAATACTTATAGCAATACTTCTTCCCTGATTCTCCCTGGAGATAGATTTATTTTGTTGGTTGGGTATAAAATCGCACTCTATAATTAATAATTATGATGAAACACATTGTGAGGATTTGATTTTACATGTTGCACCATTGCTTTGAACATTTTCTCTCTTCTTTCTTTTTTGGTGAATTATTAATCTCTTGTTGTATGTTAGTATCAATGTAGTCAGTAGCCACATTGAAATTTATAAGATGAGTAGTTAGGCTTGTTTTAGTCTTGGTTTATTTTCAAAATGATCTTGAGCTGAAGACATGGATGAATGTTCTTCTTTGAGCTTGAGAGCTGAATTTAGAAGCCACAGGCTAAGAGTGATCTAAGTAACATGCTATGGATCAAAAGGTTCATAATCATATTTGCTGATTTTGCAAGTATCCTATAAGAAAGATATACCCATTTTTCTTGCTTTATGATTCCCAGGAGGCAAGTTCTTCATGTTCTAATGTTTCCTTTCTCCTTCCATTTTCTTTCTCATATCTCAAAATTTTCGAGTCATCTGAGGCAAGGCACCACTAGGGGTCATCTCCTCTTGCTGGTTGAGACACTGCCCCTTAAGAGGACAGTGCATCTGGTGCCTTAGGTATGTCATTGCCATTCAGGCGGGGTCCATGGATAAAAAACCCAAAAGGCTCAGCCGTCTAACTTGCTATATGCAATGCTAAAGGGGGTAAAGTAGTCAGAATGTTAAAAATAACTAGTTGGTGGTCTCTAGGACTCTTAGCAGTACGTAGCCTTGGGTCTTGTAAATTGAACATTTTTATCTCTCAGTTTTACTATGAGTGTTTAATGTTATGCTTGAATAATTAAATGATGTGGAAATTTTGATGCAAGATAGTCAAATGTTAATACATTTTTTCAAATTTAGTGCCACTTGGCTCAATGTTTTGACATCCCCAAGTGCCTTTCACCTTTGACTACTTTTATCAGTCCAAAATTTATATGCAAGGTATATTACATCTTCAATAACAAATAATTTATATATCCAAGGATTGGAATTGCATCTTATTATTTGTAAGGGTGTTATCTGTTATTACTTTCCAAAAAATTAAAAAGATGAGGAGCAAAAGATTAAAATATGACAGTTATAGCTGATTTTGTTTTGTATGCACTGTCACTTGTTTTCATGTTTATATAGTTTGCTGCCTTTTCTACAAAGTAGTTGCTATGGTCTGCAGCTGGTGAAGCAGTTATTTAGTTTTCTCTTACTGCTGTATGCTCCTTTTTTTGTTTCTTAAGTAAAATAAATTATCTCCCCCTTAAGTTTATGAATCCTATGCAAAGACCTCCTAGCTTTATAAAACTTTCCATAGAAAAAATGCTTTCTATGCAATTTTTGCAGCATTTGATCGAAGTTGATCACATATCTTCATAGTATGTTTTCCCTTAAATTTGCTGTGGGTGGAAAAGGAATTATCAATTATGTCTTTAGCTTCTATTTGGTGTTTTGCCATGAACCATTTCAAATCCCCATTTTTTTCCTTCTCATTTCATTTTCCCCCGCTAGTAGGATGTCTTATTCTCTTATCCTGTACTTCATTTTTTCTCTTCTCTAAAGATTTTTTTTTTTAGAAAAAAATGATACGCTGCTGTGAATTATCTTTCATCTACATCTTAAGTTAGGAATAGTCTCAAAGCTCTTTTTGTATATTTGTTTCTAAATATGAGAAACACAGTTGCTAAAATCACATTTAATGTGTAGGTTTTAGAGAGGATGCTTCAATTCTATGAAAAGAGACCTGGGCAAAGGAGGAAAATGATCCGAATGTTATTCTCATCATATCCTTTCATTGGGTTACTAAATGTTGCTGTAAGCTCCTTTTTATCGACTTTATTATCTTACTTTCATACATGTAATTAATATTATTTCTTTATGGTATATTAGTTACTTCTATAGTGTAATTAGCATTTTAATGTTAGCCCTAACCTCCTTTTCACTTATGTTAAATCAGTGGTGTTAATAGTTGATTTATTTTTGTTTGGTAAATGTTCATTTGGCTCCATTTTCCCATCACAATGGACCAATATTAATTTGTTTGACACTCAGTTAATTCTAATTTTACCACTTCTTTTTTTTTTTCATGTAATTTTTTTAGAAGTGTTATTTTTACATCTTGTTAGTTCTGATTTGATGAGAGGAAAAAGTTCCAGAGTTTTAGAAATATAACATCCTTGCAGGAAAAAGTTCCTTTTCCACACGCGCACACAGACTATATATATATAAATAGTTATTTTCTGTATAAGTAGTCCATTTATCATTCTTCTTGATATATTGGGCTTTTCTGCTTGGCTATATGGTTTTTGTATGAGTAGATATACTTGCTTATAGGCTCTTTGGCAAAGCTGTATGATATCATCTGTTGAAAATTTCTCATTCTTTAATGCTGCAGGTTTCATCTATCAAATCTGGAACGTGGAACAGCATCTATGATACCTTCCAAGCTATCAACCATAATGAATTAACTAACTCGCCGACCAAGAGTGCTGAATATGAGACCATAGATGTTGGACCAAGCCTGGAAATTGTACCAGTCATAACAAAGGATAGTGCAGAGAATAAAAAGTGTGAGTCTGTTTGCTTTTAAATCAAGCTTTGGCTGACTTCTTATCTAGTTGTCTTCTAATATTGGCCATCTTTTTTCTAGTAGTTTCCTTCTGAAAGAATTTTAACTAGTCAAGCTATGGAAATAAATTGCATTGGAACATAATACAGCTTAAACTTTTGAGGAGTTTTCTATGCCTATGGCCTATCTTTTTATATTAGAGTGATATGTCCATGTTTTAAAATTTATTAGTACTTGAGAAATTTCTTCTCTTCTGTTTTAATCACCCAGGGATCTGAGCACTGTTTGTGTTACTTTTTTCTGCTTTCTTTATTATGTGTGCAATCTTTTCTACTCTTCCTGATGTTGCAGAATATAGTATTGGATGTAACAGGTATTTCTGCTGATGATGTCATTGGAAGAATTGGAACCTATTTTGACCTTGATAATGAAGTATGTAGAAATAGTGACTCACTGATGCAATATAAAATTATGTTATTGAGGAAGTTTTGCAACTGTGAAAGTTGGGTGGCTGAGCAGTTTGGTGTGAAGGACTTCAATTCTCTAGGTTATGGGGATTTCTTAATATTCCTTGAGAAGTATGTTTACCAGTTGCCTCAGGAGCTGCTCAAATTTTTGGTTGGTGGAACATGTGAAAATTCCTCTTTCAAAGCCTGCATGTCCTCAAATCAGTTGGCTTCTCTAGTGTCTCAGGCACTTAGTAGTTTGTGGGAGAATGAAACAGTAACTGAGCAGAAGATTTCCATGCTGCTTATGAAGCAATTTCCTTCAATTGGTTTTGAAATTATGGAAAGTGGCTCTATTGAGGATCTGCTGGATACTGTTAAGGAGCATAAATCGAGTGTGACATCAAAATGTGTTCTATTTTCTGCAACCATGATAGAAAAGCACTATCATGTAGACTCATTAAGTGATGGAGATAACAGTTGGTCTGAAATAACAACTGATAGGTCTGAGATGAGCCAGAAAACCAGATGCTCTGAAACTGTTACAGCAAAAAATGCAATTGAAATCTTACTTAAGTCACCGATGTTGTCTGACTTGAGCAAGTGGTCTCATTGGGATATTATGTTTGCACCCTCCCTAGGCTCACTCGTATCATGGTTGTTAAATGATGTAAATGCCAAGGAATTGTTGTGTTTGGTTACCAGAGATGGTAAGGTGATACGGATAGATCATTCTGCTACCGTGGACTCTTTCCTAGAAGCTGCAGTTCAAGGATCCTCTTTCCAAACTGCAGTGAATTTGCTATCTCTGGTCTCCCTAGTTGGGGGAGAAAAATATGTTCCATTGTCACTTCTAAAATGCCATGCCTGTCATGCATTTGAAGTCATGTTCAGAAACTCTCTAGAAAATATTGAAGTTAGTGATGATGGGAATGCTCTCCAGTCTGAGGAAGCTTTATGTAAAACAGAAATTTTAACGGAAAATTTAACAAATAAAATGAGAAATGAGTTTAGCAAACACTTACATAAAGTAAATAAGGTAGTGGTGATTCTGTCAAGGTTTGTCCTTGATTGTCTCAGTAATCTACCTGCTGAGTTTCATAGTTTTGCTTCAGATGTGTTGCTTTCTGGAATGCAATCTGTTTTCAAGGGTGCTGCTTCAGCTATTTTATGTGAATGCAGCAACATGGAGCAACGTCTCATGCTTCATGAAGTAGGATTGTCTTTGGGTATTTCTGAGTGGATCAGTGATTACCATGTTTTTCTTTCAAATGGAACTTCTGACCTTTCTCGTGCTCTTGTTTCACGTGTAAACGATGCCAAAACTGAAATGAGAATAGGCCTTAAGCATGAACAAGATATCTTGGATAAGTCTCCTGTGCCTGAAGCAAATATGTTTTCATCACTTGTGGCATGTGGGCTCAATGAAAAATGTACTGAAATCAGTCAAACAGTTGATAAAGAAAAAGATAACGCTGAATCTATCACTGGCTGCCTGGAAAATTCATTTCAACATGGTGAAGATATGGATGCTACTCTGGTCATTGAATCTATTAGGCGAGATGAATTTGGCCTAGATCCTAATCTTTCTGATATTGAGAGTTGCATGTTGAAGAAGCAACATGCTCGGCTAGGGAGAGCACTGCATTGCCTTTCACAAGAGCTATATTCTCAAGATTCACATTTTATTCTTGAATTGGTGAGCATATTCCTTTAACTTTTTTTTCTTGTGCTTAGGAATAAAGGAGGAATGGAGAATGTTTTGTAGTTCTGTCATGCCTCTTTTTTATTATTGTTTGTAAATCCAATGTGCTAAGAATCTAAGGTGTTGTTAATCTTCAAACTATAATCTGATGGACACCTTAGTAATATTGCCTAAGAAGTTGTATTTTGGTGGGACGGGTTAAAGATAATATAGATGTGATGCAGTGGTGATGTGTTAATAATGTTTAACATATCTGAGTGAATTTTAGTTTTCGAAATAATGATAACATTATATCAACTCCATTTTTGGACTGATGTTCATTCTGTGTCGGAGAATGAAAAACTGAATTGATTTATCTTATAGGAATTCTGTATAAATCTTAAGCATTGTTTTACTCTGTTTATGAAGGGACGATTTTAATAATTCATTCACATTTAAGATCCAATACTTAACATTAGATTTTTTGTTTGATGTTGTTGGTACTTGGTAATGCTCCTGGTATGGTAGCTTTGAAAGTTATTGTTCTGCAGGTGTATCTAATAATAGCTCATTTTGGCTTAGGTACAAAATGCAGATGATAATAATTATCCAGAGAATGTGGAGCCAACTCTTGCATTTATACTTCGAGATTCTGGCATTATTGTATTGAATAATGAGCATGGTTTCTCTGCTCAAAATATGAGAGCACTTTGTGATGTTGGAAATTCAACAAAGAAAGGATCTAGTGCTGGATACATAGGGAAGAAAGGCATTGGCTTCAAGTCTGTGTTCCGAGTATGTTGATGAAACATTTTAATTAAGTTTATCTTTAAAATAGCAATTTTCTTTCAAATAAGAATGCTGACAAACAAAAGACATCCTGATAGTGCAGGAAGAGTTTAGTTGCTTCCACACATCTAATATTGTTCCTGACTTTGATCTAGTAGCTCCTAGCTTATCTGCTTTTATTTCCTTCTCCCATGTGTTCCTTTGTAATTTTTCATTTGTTTTATGATTTTCTATTGATCTTCATACTTATTTCATATGCTGTATTGTCATTCTATTAATCTGTTATGTCTAATGGTACTCTGTTTTTATTTGTATTCTTCCTTTTATTTGTTGGATTTGCAATCTGTATGTGGTTCATTTCTTTTTCTTCAGTGTATTGTATGCTTAAGAAATAACAATGGAGTCAATGGTAAATTATTAGTGTAAGAACGCCACACTTCAGGCTGAGAATATATAGACAACAATATGGAAATTGTCTACTGAGTATATAATATACAGCAATGACTGAGTATGCCATACTTTGTTACTAATTTACTATATCATTTTATTTAGAACATTCTATGTATGAATAATTTCTTGCAATGACTGTTTAATCAAGGTTCTGCCTTTTGTAGTTAATCAAGTTATTAGTTGTTACTACACACAAATGCACATGCATGATACATATCATCCCATTGTTCACCAAAAGATGACAGGTGTTGCAGTTGCATTTGTAAGAAAAATAATGTATTTTTGAACAAATTTTAATTTATTCGTTATCATTAAAAACTGACTTCTTTTTCTTATTGTTTTCTAATCGAATAGTTTCTCTTTATAGATAAAATTCGAAGTGTGTGTGTGTTTATCCAAGTTAGAATTACAAAGTGCATTTTATATTACTGAAAAATTTACAGAAATAATGTATATTAAATATAAAATTTTATAAATCTATTTAAATTTATTCATTTGTTGCACTGGATCACCGGTGACACACTAGTTCTATACTTTTATTAAATTTTAGAGATTCGGCCTGTTATTGAGGATTATGTTTCCCAGACTGGCAAGATTACAATTTCCTTGTGTCTGCCTGTATTGATGCCTTTATGCAATACTGTGCTTGAATGTTTAAAGTTTTATACAATTTTTGTATTTAGAAGTCCTTCTGTTCATTTTCCTTTTATCTTCTTTTCTTTCATTTTGCATGTTTTTATCTTATTTCTCCCAACATCTTGTGTGGGCTGACTTAGAGTTTGAATTGCAAATGCTTTTGTGAATTACACATAATGTCTATGTAAAATTAGCTTTTTAAATCTTCCCCCCTTTATTTCTTATATTCTTCAGATAATGAGTTTCATTAACTTTGGTTGGTCTCATTGCAGGTCACAGATGCTCCAGAGATCCATTCCAATGGTTTTCATGTTAAATTTGATATTAGTGAAGGCCAGATTGGTTTTGTTTTGCCCACATCAGTGCCTCCTTGTGATATTCGGCTGCTCAGCAGGATGGCATTTTCTGGTACTGATTTATATGATGATAATCCATGGAACACATGCGTTTTGCTTCCATTCAGATCTCGTCTATCTGAAGGAACTGTCATGCATAGTATTATAACTATGTTTTCAGATCTTCATCCTTCATTGTTACTATTCCTTCACCGCCTTAAGTGTATCAAGTTGAGAAACTTGCTTAATGATACACTTGTTGTTATGAAAAAAGAAATATCAGGAGATGGTATCATCAAGGTTTCTCATGGGAAAGAGAAAATGGCATGGTTTGTAGTATCTCAAAAGTTGCAGACAAATTCCATTCGCTATGACGTGCAAACAACTGAAATCTCCATGGCGTTCACTCTGCAGGAATCAGATAATGCTTACAGTCCGTGTTTAGATCTGCAGCCAGTTTTTGCATTTCTTCCATTAAGAACATATGGCCTGAAATTTATTCTTCAAGGTGATTTTGTGCTTCCTTCATCTAGAGAGGAAGTTGATGGAGATAGTCCATGGAACCAATGGTTATTGTCAGAGTATCCTAATTTGTTTGTCAGAGCAGTGAGAGAGTTTTGTGAGCTTCCCTGTTTTAGGAGTGAGGCTGGAAAGGGATTGTCTGCTTTCATGAGCTTTGTTCCTTTAGTTGGGGAGGTTCATGGTTTTTTCTCCAGTCTTCCTCGTTTAATTATTTCTAAGCTACGTATGATGAATTGCTTACTTGTGGAGGGTGACAACAATGGATGGGCCCCTCCATGCAAGGTATTGAGGGGTTGGACTGAGCAGGTGCGCAGTCTTCTTCCTGATAACTTACTTTTTGAACATCTTGGGCTCAGATACTTGGATAAAAATGTAGTGTTATCTGATACTCTAGCAAGGGCACTAGGCATTGAGGAGTTTGGGCCTATCATTCTTGTCCGAGTACTATCATCTTTATGTCACACAAAGAATGGGCTGATATCAATGGATATGAGTTGGTTAGCTGCTTGTCTAAATACACTTTATGTAACGATGTTCAATTCATCTGGCACAATGTCAATCAATTTTGAAATAAGAGAAGATATTCTAAAAAGTCTCCAAAAAACGCCATTTATTCCACTTTCAGATGGTACATACAGCTCAGTTGATGAAGGCACTATTTGGTTTCCGTCCAATACTTCAAACACAGGGTTTGATGGTGAGCATAAAATTGAAGCTTTCCCAAATATTTGTGCTAAACTACGGACTGTAAGCCGTTCCCTTCTTTCTGCATCTTCTGGTACTCCAAACTTGAATGTAACGTTTTTGGACAATGTTACCCGGTTACTTCAGAGTATTGGTGTTCAGCAGTTGTCTGTACATGTTGTTGTAAAGTTGCATATTTTACCTGTGTTGTCTGATGAAACAATGGCAAACAAGAACAAAATGTTGATGATAGAATATATATGTTTTGTAATGCTGCACCTGAAGTCTAACTGTTCAGATTGTTTCATTGAAAGGGAGCATATAATGTCTGAGTTACGATGTAAATCTTTGTTATTGACAAACTGTGGGTTTAAATGTCCTGCTGAGGTACCGATTCATTTCTGTACAGGATTTGGGAATCCTGTCACTCCAAAAATGTTGGCCGATGTTGTAAATATGAGTTGGCATGAGGTTGACATAAGCTATCTAAAGCACCCAGTAAATGATTTGGTTTCATCTGCACCGATGAAGTGGAGGGAATTTTTTGTGGAAATTGGCATCACAGATTTTGCTCAAGTAGTTCAGGCGGACAAGAGTGTTGCTGATATATGTGATGCCACTTTTAAGCAGGTGATGTGGGATAGGGGTCTAATATCTGCTGAATCAATAGTCAAAGATTGGGAATCCCCAGAACTAGCCCAATTAGTATCCTTATTGTCTAAAAGTGGCAATCAAGAAAATTGTAAATATCTCTTGGAAGTTCTTGATGCATTATGGGATGCTTGTTATAGTGATAAAACTACAGGTTACTTCTACTCTAAACCTGTTGGAGATGGCCATCCCTTTAAGTCTACTTTGCTATGTAACTTGTGTGATACCCGATGGGTGGTGTCAACCATGAATGGTGAGCTACACTATCCTAAAGATTTATTTTATGATTGTGAAGCAGTCCGGATGATCCTAGGAGCTTTAGCACCATATGCTGTTCCAAAGGTTAGTTTATGTACATTTGTTTAATGCAGTTTGATGAGTGGGTGATGTTAATGATTTTTTTTTTTTAGTTTATGATGTAATTGTAAACTGGGTAACAGGGCTTTTAATTGGGGATTTTTAGACTAATAATCAATATGGTTTACCAATTTACTTGCTTGGATCTTGGAATATGTTATCGTTATGCTGGATTAGGATTTCATTTATTTTCTACATTTTTGTGTTTCATTTGTTTTGGGTTGCTTGTACTATATTTAGGTTGTCTGTATGAGGTATAATATTATGTCTTGAGGATTTCAGCTTAATATTGAATTTGATATTTTGAATATTTGACAAATTTTATTATTTAATGATATTTCTCTGAGGTTCTTGTTCTTGTCCTACATTAGTGTTTGTGGGTGTATTTGGAATTTGAATTAAAGCATAGTGACAATGGGACTTGATATTGTTATGTTTTCTGTATTCAATCAGGTAAAAAGTGAAAGATTGGTAAATGATGTTGGGTTTAAGACTAGAGTTACTCTTGCTGACATTTTGGATATCCTTAAAGTGTGGAGAAAATCATCAAGGACTCCATTCGAGGCCAGGTATGCACCTTTTCAGATTTTATTTAAACAAAATGGCATTGATTGTTTGAGCAACCAAACTTCTCATCTAGGAAACACTGATATAACATGAAAATGGATATAAGACAGATTTAAATTGGACTCAACATGGTTTAGGTACAACATATAAAATCAGTATAAGGTTAACATCACAAAAAATTACAACTGAGCTTCTCTATTTATATAGAGTTCTGATAGAACCTAACGTGAATCCATTATGATTGACCATAACAGATAACTGGTACAGTTGTAACTAACTAGGAATTAGTAATACTCTACAACTAAGTGTGCAGTAAGCTTGGTTACTCTAGCCCAAACACATACAGAAACCGAAGATACCCCAATTGTGTTTTCATAGATATTAACCTCTAGTTATTATGCTTTTGTTAGGACTCTGTGCTTTTGGATGTCTCAAGTTTTTATTCAGGAGACAGGGGTGTCAACCATAATGATGTTTTCACATACGAATATATGATGATAGTAATTTTTGTAGGAGATTTTGTGCCAATAGAAGGTAGGGGCTAGGGAAGTTAAAAAGTAGAGTTGCGAAAACAGCACACATTTCTAGCTGTCTTTGAAGTCTGAATTAGCTATGCTCAATATGTGATTGCATTTTTTTCCTTTTCGTCATTTTAAAGTTACACAAATTCACTAATAATATGTATTAATTTTGCCAGCATAAGACAAATGTCTAAATTATATTCATTCATTTGGAATGAAATGGCAGCTTCAAAGCAGAAAACCATGGAAGATTTAATGTCTGGACCTTTCATATTTATCCCATACTCATCTGTCTATAATCATGATGATGATGTATGTGGGACGTTTGTTTATCCCAATGAAGTCTATTGGCATGATTCAACTGGCTCTGTCCAGAAAATGGAGGAGTTCCATCCTCAATGCAGCTCATCTCATTCTCCTATAAACAAGTCATTGTGCAATATTTACCCTGGCCTTCATGGTTTCTTTGTTGATGAGTGTGGAGTACAAGAGACTCCTCCTCTACACAGATATATTCAAATTTTGGTTCAGTTATCAACTGTCACTTTGCCTTCACAAGCAGCAGATAAAGTAAGTTCTAACTTCTAACAATGAATTGTCACTGATTTCTTTTAGTTGAAACCTTATTACCTTTTGCTCTCTCTCTAGATTTTCCAAGTTTTCCTCAAGTGGGCAGATGGACTAAAATCTGGTTTGCTGAGTGCTGAGGATGTCATATATCTTAAAGAATGTCTTTCAAAATTAGAATTTCCTGTGCTTCCCACTGTGCAAGATAAGTGGGTCTCATTGCATCCTTCCTTTGGTCTTGTCTGTTGGAGTGATGATAAGAAGTTGAAAAAAGAATTTAAGCATTCAGATAACCTTGACTTTCTTTATTTCGGTGAACTAACTGAGGATGAACAAGAAAAAATTTCCACCCTCATGAAAAATTTAGGTATTCCAGCTATCTCACAGGTATGATCATTCTTTCTTTTGTGCTCTTCTGTTTCTCAGTCATATTATCCCTTGTAGTCTATACACTTCTCAAATTATTCCATTAAGCTAACACACGCACATGTATGCACATTTGCATATTTTCTATTTCAGTCCAAATTCTGTGTAATATTTTTGTGCTTGTTTGAATGATGATTTACATTTTCCTTAAATACTGGGAATTAACTTGGAGTGGCATGGGCATACGTTAAGTTTCCATTTCGACCAATGTTGTCGAAATCGCTTGATCATACTCGTGCGATCTTATGTCTTTTGGCAGTTTCTCTGAGCACGTTACCAAGCAAGATCAGTCACCGGTGGGATTGCTGGGCAAGACCGTGAAATCGTTAAATTCCCACAAAACTAAAGTTGGACATAACTAAGGGCCTATTTGTTTAAAGATTAGAAAAGGTTATTTTAAGGTTGTGTAGAAAAGTGATATATTTTTTGGAGTTTTATTGTAAAGCAGAAGCTATTTTGCACTTGGTTATAATTATAAATAGCACTTTTTACTTTCTCATATATCACAGAAGATTATTTTTAGGAGTTACTCATAGTAGCTTCTAAAAAAGTTAGAGAGATTTTTTTTGCAGATTTTTCAAATTCTTATCCAAAAAAAAATAAACAAGTGATTTATCTTAATTTTTATTTTGTAAAATGATCCAAAGAAAACACATTCTAAATTTTGTACAGTAACACCTAATCATGCAACAGTAAAACCTCCTTTTTCCTTTTAGCTGTGGTATATTTGAAATCCTCCCAGGAAAGCAATAATCTTCTGAAAATATCCAAATTATCTTTATGCACTTGATCTTGTCCATTATAACGGAGTAATTTACGACTTGGCAGAGTACGTGGTAAATTTTTTGATCTTCCAAAGAGTTCTAAAGAAATTTATTAAGACTCTGAACTGGGATTTTCCTTCTTCTGCAATCTAGTACTCTACCATAATCTATAGCAGTTCCTACTAGGCCTATTAAGAATAGGACAAAATGCCCATTGGAAGAGTCAAATAAAATTGGACTGGATAGGATCACTTAGCCTATTTGACATTATACAATGCTTGATGTACACTGGATAGTATAAAGTTTATCCGAATGGTGCTTTTAATCTCATACTTTTCTTCCAAGTTCTAACTTTATCCTGCTTGGAGAGTTAGTCGTGACAAGATAGTATGAGAAGCTAAACATTGTTACTACTTTGTCCCTGGCATCCCATTGTCACCAACACAACCACCATTGTTGCTGTTGCCACCACTCTTTAGCCATCAACACCAGCCACAGCCTTGAGTTTTAACTTTCAATTGAGCAGCAAGGGTCTTTCCATATAAAGAAAAAATGTTCATAGTCATACTTATTTTTTCTTTTTTACTTTGTTCCATGAAACCACGGATGATACTAGAGTTTATCAACTTATCAATTATGTCCTGGGGTGGGGGTTAAAAGGATTATTACAAGTTTACAGGCAGGTCTGTTGTCATACAATGGAATAAGTTTCAAAAAGTTGTTTACTTACTCTTGGATTCAAATTTAACGCAGTTGTCTTTTGCAAAATGGATAAGTATAAATTTGTTTACTTGAAAAGGAGAAATCAATTTGTATAATTTTGGATGTTACATCAATGCTTTTTGACTATGTGCAGGTTGTAACTCGTGAAGCTATATATTATGGTCTTGCTGATTCTAGCTTGAAAGAGTCATTGGTAAACTGGACTCTTCCATTTGCCCAGCGCTACATTTATAAACTTCATAGTGATAGATATGTTCAACTCAAGCAGTCTGGTTTCGATATTTTGAATAATCTTAGAGTCATTGTTGTTCAGAAGCTGTTCTACAGGAATGTTATAAAGAGCTGTGGCAGTGCATCAAAAAAACGAGTCGAATGTAGTTGTCTTCTGCAGGTATATTGGAATTCATAATTTTTTAATTGAAAAGCTGCATTCATTATTTGGATGGATATCCATGAGAGAAACTAAAAAATAAACCTGATGAAAGTGTCCACTTGGGGTTACCTTAGATTAAAATGCTATTTGTTTGTTCATCTAGACTAGAGATTTCAAATTGCAAGCTTGAATCAAACTTCTGGTTAAATGAAAAACTTGAATATGAAACAGATTTTCCTCAAATTTTTAAGTAACTTTGATCCTCAAATCTGAATAACTTTCATCCCTTTTTGGATTCTTGTTTGGTGACACTTCCTATACACAATTTGATTCTCAATTCATCATCAGTAACTCAAGATTTTTAATATGTTGTATTGCATTATTAAAATATTTTAGAGCATTGATGATTTCATTCTTTGCACGTACCAAGCAATTACTTTTCCTGAAACATGAGTTGTTAACAGTTTAGCTACCTATTGCAAGTCAGAACTTTTTTTGTATAGGTTTTTCTCTTTGGAACCTATATCTATATTACATGTCTGTATGTATGTTTGTTTCTTACAGGGAAACATTTTATACACCATTCAAGAGTCAGATCATCATTCCTTGTTTATGGAGCTTTCTAGTTTGTTATTTGATGGGACTTCTGAGTTACACTTGGCAAATTTCCTTCATATGATAACGACCATGGCAGAATCCGGTACCTCTCAGGAGCAAATAGAATTTTTCATATTTAATAGCCAAAAGGTGCCAAAACTTCCAGATGAAGAACCTGTTTGGGCACTATCTTCTGTGTCTTCACTGGAAGAGGCTGATAACTTGCCCCTTTCAGATCATGCTCCATCAACAAATGAACAGATATTTCAAAGAAGGAAGACTGGAGCATGCTCAAACTGGCCACCTGTTGATTGGAGAACTGCACCAGATTTCAATTATTCCCGAGTCAATGGTTTCAGGACGAAACCTGCCCAAATTAGCAGCATTTCTGAAGTGAAGGAGGATGATAATTCTGAAGGTGTTATTGCTCCACCACTTAGTGCTGAACAAGTATCAGTTGCTGCTGAGTGGACCATTAAAGATGGTCCATCGGCAAGTTCAGTAGCATTAGTGTTACAAGAAGATGAAAACATGGAAGGTCAATCCTGCTATGATTTTGAGCCGAATGCTTTTAGTGTCCACATTGAATCTGATCCTGTTAATATAGGTGAAGTTATGGATGTGTCTCTGAATGATGCTCACTTGAGTGCACCAGCTTTTAGCAAGAGAGATCGACTTCAAACTGGTACATTTGATGCAGCACAAGCAAATGTAACTGGAAGATTAGGTGAATTTCTTGCGTGCAAATACTTTGTTGGTAAATTTGGAAACACTGCTGTAAGGTGGGTTAATGAAGTTAATGAAACCGGACTTCCATATGATGTAGTCCTTGGGGAGGAGACCAATAAAGAGTTCATAGAAGTTAAAGCAACCAGATCACCAAGAAAAGACTGGTTCAACATATCAATCAGAGAGTGGCAGTTTGCAATTGATAAAGGCGAATCTTTTAGTATTGCATTTGTCACAATAATGGGAAATAATGTTGCAAAGATCACAATATTCAAAGATCCAGTGAAGTTATGCCGGCTAGGTGAGCTGCAATTGGCTGTCATGATGCCAAGACAACAGAAGCAGTTCTCTTTTGTTTCGTAGCTTCCATTCTTGTTTGAGTATATGGTGTGGATGGAACCCCTAATTTATGACTTTTGAAGCTACCATTTGCACCAGGCTTGCCAGAAGCTTGTATGTTGGCAATTAGCTGAGAAGGTTAATGATGGATTGGATATTATTTAATGCAATATGCAAGATTTGTTGATCACTGTGAGTTGCTGCTTTGCTTATGGCAGTGATCTAGAAGAGTAACCCCATGGAGAAGGATACTTGGGGCATATAATGAGGGAAATACTCTAGCAGCAGTTTTCATACTGGTTTTCAATATTTTTGAAGAGGCTTTCATCAGGTGCTCTTACCCTGGAAGACCTATTTTTAATTCTATTGGCCGAAACTCAAGGCCCATGCCTCTGAACGTGTAAATACAAACTTTTGAGGGGAGTGGAATGAGAATTTACTTAGTCCTAGAATTGTCTATGTATATATAGACATTAATATCTATTTATATTTTTTGAAGCATAGAATATGAATTTGTCACGTTAAAAATATTAGCATTTTATTCCCTCTACTCATTTTTATAAACCCTTTCAATCCAAGCGCATGAATTAAGAAACAATTACTATCATATATTTTAAGTTAAATATTAGTTGAATTTACCACTATTGGGACTTTAAAGAGCCATAGATTCCAAAGGTTTGATTGGGCACATATGAAAAACTGTATTAATTCTCCATATTAATTCATTCAGGTTAAATGGGATTATGGAAAAAATAATAAATCATCTTTTAACTTTGAAACTTATTATAATTTATAATATAGTAAAATTAATGTATGAGACATTGCCTTGCCATGTAAGTTGTTTACTTGTACTACATTGACATTTTGCATTAGTTGGTTGAGAATTGTTTCATTCATTCTCCACCATTGTAAATGTAACTCTTACTATCAATACAGTTCATAACTCAATAACATCACAAGTATACTATAAATCACTTTGAATACAATCTTCTGGTTTTAGTTAAAATCACACTATATATGTGAATCCAATTGACAGTAATGTTAAACTGAATTTACGTTTGTAAACGTAATTTTAATATTATCTAAATATATTATTTATTGTTGATTACAAGACAAATGAAAAGTAAATACAATTTAATCATGGATAATGGTATCTAGTGACTTGCCACCTAAATAAATTTTTCCATTTCAGCAAAGTGGTTTAGCAGGGAGAAAACAAACTATAGCTAACTTTATTTCTCTTTCTAAAGAAAAAAAGAATGAGTTTAAATTAATTCAATTTAAATTTCATTCGATAAAAATTATATAAAATTAATATAAATAATAATATTTCCCAAAAGTTTAATAAAATAAATACAAAAATCCAATCTATCTATCTATTATCTATTATATATATTAAAGCTGAGTCGTGTGATGATGTCTCGACACCTCATCTCACTTAATGCCATATAATTTTATATTTGCCATGTAAAGAAAATTCTGAGGTGTCACCTCTATATTCTTTGCTTGCAATTCATCTCTCAAATTTACCCACATAATTAGCATTTATCTCAAATGATAGTTACAATAAGCATTCATGTTACTCTCTCATCACTTTATTGTAATTATGTAACTTGAGTATATGTTTATTTAAACATTAAAAAAAACTTTACTATATATTTTTATATTAAAATTATTTGAAGAAGTTATTTTTTTAATTTATTAAAAAATATTGAAGCTTTTGCTTTTTTAAAATATTTTAGATAATTATTATTATATTTTTTTCAACACCATTTCAATAAAATGTGCATTTTTTCATATATATAAAAGCACAATAAAAAGTGAATAATTCATATAATCCAATCACTCTTTCATGATTTCATATATTTCAATATATTATTTATACAAAATTTTAAAAATAATAAAATAAAAGATATTTCAACGAACTTGCATTACACTCACACAATTATCGGTCACTTGACACAAGATTCTTATTGAAAAAAATTTATAAAATGACTTACAATTTATATTAAAGCATTAATATATTACATCAAAGATATTAGTAAATACAATTTTTGTATAGCTATAAGTTCATTTTTTTAAAAATGTTCAATTAATTTTTATACATCTATTATCTATTAATTTGTCAAAACTAAAATGTGAATTATTGAATTTTCATTTACTATATTTAATTTTAATTTATTTAGTTATTTTTAAAAAATATTTTACAACTTCCGCGCAGTGCGCGTGTTTCTATCTAAAGATTACTTAAAATCGAGTCGCGTAATAATGTCTTGACGTCAACTCACCTAACTTAATGCCATATAACTCTACATTTGCCATGTCAAGAAAAATCTGAGGTGTCACCTTTATACTCTTTGCTTGCAATCCATCTCTCAAGTATATTCTCACAATTAACATTTATCTCAAATGATAGTAACAATTAGCATTCATGTTACTCTCAACCTCATCAATTTATTGTAATTATGTAACTTAAGTATACATTTGTTTAAACATTAAAAAAAACTTTACTATATATTTTTATATTAAAAATATATGAAGAAGTTATTTTTTAATTTATTAAAAAATATAGAAGCTTTTGCTTTTCTAAATAATTTTAGATAATCATTATTATATTTTTTCCAACATCATTTCAGTAAAATGTGTATTTTTTTCATATATATATAAAAGTACAAAGTAAAACGAGAATAATGCATATAATCCAATCATTCTTTCATGATTTTATATATTTCAATATATTGTTTGTATAAAATTTTAAAAATAATAAAATAAAAGATATTTCACCAAAATTGCATTGCACTCACACAATTATAATTTACTTGGCACAAGATTTTATTGAAAAAATTTATAAAATGACTTACAATTTATATCAAAGCATCAATATATTACATCAAAGATGTTAGTAAATATAGTTTTTCTATAGCTATAAATTCATTTCTTTTAAAATGCTGAATTTTCATACATTTATTATCTATTAATTTATAAAAATTAAAATATTAACTCTTGAATTTTCATTTACTAGATTTCCTTTTAATTTATTTATTTATCTTTAAAAAATATTTTAAAATTCCCGCTAAAAATTTTCGTGCAACACATGGGTTTATATCTGGTTTAAATTAAATTAAAAATTCAAAGAAAAAACATTCTGTGGAGTTTGTCTCAGTGAGGATACGGTTAAAAATGGAGAGGGAAAAAGGTTACATAACAAAATTGACATAGACTGAAAAATTGTTTAGGTGACAGTTTAAGATATTGTTTTGATGTTTTAAAAAGTGGTAGTGTTTGGTGCATAAGTCGTTCGGTGTTCTTTATGAAAGGAATAGTACTACGGAAATGAAGCTTAAAAAATTATTTTTGAAGTGTCTAATTTTAGTACACAGGCGAAAAGACACTTCATATGTCCAATTTTTTTCACAAGATATAAAACATTGCCTGTAACTATAAGATGTCTAATTATAGTATACAGTTGAAAATTGAGTACAACTCTGTATTTAGATAAATATATACGGTTATGGTCTCAACTTCTAATAAGAATGTTCTGTTTCAAGCAGGTCTTGAAATAAGTTACAATGTCTAAAAATAGTTATTATGGTGTTAAATGTTGTTGTGTCCTCCCTGGCCAAATTAAAAATTTAGTTTATTAGTTGTTACCGTATCTGTTACATTACAACATTAAAGTATATGATCACAAACTCAATCATTGCTCACATCAAAGCAAAACTTGGTGGCAACAAAAGAAAAGGAATAAGTTATGCTACCTATATAGCTATTGAGTCATCTTCCTTCCTGCATTTTTCTCTACCAGTGAATTTTATTTTAATTCTCATCTCTCTTGGAACTTAGCATTGTGAACAAAAATGGATGTAATTATAAATCACAATGAGTCTTTATTTTTGAATGTTGAAAGAATCAATGGAACTTCCTACCAAGTTTGCTATGCTGCTCCACCTAACATTGTTTCAGATGGCTTATGGGCTGGTGAACTTGCTCGCAGGATTCCAATGAAGTCTTCACTACCGTTGTTTGAGTTGCAGGTGCTTGTAATATTTGCTATCACCCAAATCTGCAATTTCTTCTTGAAGCACTTGGACTTCCCTCAATTTATTTCACAAATGATTGTAAGTATTCTTCTTTCTTCTACATATATTTTATGTTTGAGCCAAAACATCCTAAATGAATTAAAATTTTCTTGTTCACATTGTTGATTATTGTTTCTCATAAAAGTGGAGAACAAACTAAACTCAGATTTCATGGAAAACATTTAAAGGGCTTTTCATCCTTATCCACTAGTACTACACATCATTGCCTAAAACCAATATTCACATTAATACAAGTATTAAGAGCCTGTTTGGGTGCAACTTCTGTAGAAGTACTTCTAAGTGAAAAAAATAGCATGAATCAAAAATGTCAAATGCATTTAACTTCTCCATAAGTTAAAATTAGTTACTTTTGAAGAAGTTAAATGTGAGAGCTTTTGGAGTAGGTGGTCTACAAAGACTAATTTTAACTTATGGAAAAGTTAAATGCATTTGACCTCTTTGATTTATGTTATTTTTTTCACCTAGAAGTACTTCTGCAGAAGTTCCACCCAAACAGGTGTTGTTTCTCTTGTTATTTATGACTTCTGCTAAACTACACCAGTGCCATGTCCATTTAAATAAGAAAAATGTAATGATTTATAACTGGTAATATGTCTGAGAAAGTCATATCCATTTGCAGGCTGGCCTAATTCTAGGCCCTTCTATTCAGATAGAGGCACTAGACAACTACAAGAAGATGTTGTTACCATACGGAAGTCAAGACACACTTGCAACAATATCAGCAGTTGGTTTTGCACTTTTCGTCTTTACAACTGGTGTGCAAATGGATTTGAGCATGGTAACCAGGACAGGACACAAGGCATGGACCATTGCCATCATTGGCATTGCTGCACCGTTCATTATTTGTCTTTCAACCGTAGATTTCTTGGTTGGAAAGTTTGATAGTCATTTTCAAGGAGAAGCTTATGAAATTCCTGTTGTAGTGCTATCACAAACTGTAATTTCATTTGCAGTCACTGCTTCCCTCCTCAAAGAACTTAAAATCCTAAACTCAGAACTTGGCAGATTGGCATTATCCTCAGTATTGGTGGGTGACATATTGGGCACAACCATGGCATGTATTGCCAATGTCTTATTCAGTAGAAGTGGATTGAAAGAGATTTCTGTGCTAATGATGTCATTGATTGCCTTTCTTATCTTTGTTCCATTAGTTTGTCGCCCTGCAATGTTTTGGATCATCAAACATACTCCTGAAGGAAGACCTGTGGATGAAAGTTACATCTATATTATCATTATAATGGTCTTTGCTTTCGGTTGGTTTTCGGTTCAAATACATCAAGAATTCATCATAGGAGTTTTTGTTTTGGGGTTGGCTGTGCCAGAAGGACCTCCATTAGGATCTGCATTGGTTACAAAGCTTCAATTATTTGGTACAAAAATCCTATTGCCATTATATGTGACTTGTAATGTGATGAAGGCAGATTTTTCCTTGACATATTCATCAACATCAATTCTGGCTGTTGGTTTCTTCATTGTCTATACCCACCTCATCAAAATGACAGCATGCACTATAACTGCCCTCTTTTGCAAGATCCCCTTGAAAGATGCCTTGACTCTTGGCCTCATTTTGAACTGCAAAGGTGTAGTGGATGTTGGCCTCTTCAATGGCTTATATGATGAAAAGGTACAATACTTTGTTCCACCTTAATGTGCCTTTCAATAAAACCAAATTTGTTTGTTGTGTTTGAACTAGTCTTATAACCATTATGATATAGAAATGTAATACAAAACTTCACTTATGCATGCAGGCTATTTCGTCCCAAACTTATGGAGTGATGGTAATCAGCATAATGATCATAGCATGCATAGTGAAATGGTCTGTGAAGATTTTGTATGATCCATCAAGAAAATATGCTGGCTACCAGAAAAGGAACATCATGAATTTAAAACCAGACTCAGACCTGAGAATAGTTGCTTGCCTTCATAAACAAAACAATATAACTGCTATAACAGATGTCCTTGACCTTTGTTCTCCATCAACAGAACACCCTATCATTGTGGATGTATTGCATCTAATAGAGCTAGTTGGAAGGACCACTCCCATTTTCATTTCCCATCGTCTTCAAAGAACAGTTTCAGGTGCCCACAAGTCTTATTCAGATGATGTCATTCTTGCTTTTGACCTCTTTGAACATGACAACCGTGGTGCAGCAACTGCACACATCTACACAGCCATATCTCCACCATCCCTGATGCATGAAGATGTTTGTCAACTTGCATTGGACAAAGTTGCATCCATCATAATTCTTCCATTCCATAAAAAGTGGTCCATTGATGGAGGCATTGAATCTGATGACAAGAACATAAGGTCCTTAAATTGTAAAGTCCTAGAAGTGGCTCCATGCTCAGTAGGAATCCTTGTGAGCCGTTTTTCCTTACAAAATAACTCATTCATTCAGTTAGCCATGGTTTATTTGGGTGGTAAAGATGACAGAGAAGCTTTGTGCTTAGCTAAAAGAGCAGTTAAGAATCCAAGGATCAACTTGGTTGTGTACCACCTTACTCCTGAGGAACACGTACCAAACATGGAGTATATACTAGATAATGAGGCTCTACATGAAGTTAAGAATCCACATAATGGCTTGGATAATGTAAGTTACCAAAGAATCACAGTAAATGATGGACCAGAGACATCTGCTATTCTCCGTGACTTAGCATATCAGCATGACTTTTTCATAGTTGGGAGGAGACATGGGTTAGAATCACCTCAGACAGAAGGACTTACAAATTGGAGTGAATTTTCAGAGTTAGGTGTCATTGGTGATTTGCTTGCTTCTCCAGATTTTGAAAGCCGAGCAGGTGTTTTGGTAGTGCAGCAACAAGTCAAAGATTAGTGGGTGGAAATTCTAGAAGCTCAAAGAAAGAAAAAGAAGAAATATAAATTCAGATGAAAATCACAATGTACAAACAACATAGCTACTCTTTTTCACATACACAAAAAAGTAGTACCTCCTCTTATGTTGTCCTTTGTTACATCGTTAGCTATATTTTTTTTTGTGTTGGTTATGAGTTTTCTTCATTACTTTTTTTATACAAGTATGCTGCATATTTTTTCTGCCATAATTAGCTTTATTTTTATCTTTAAAAAATATGATTGCCGTGTTACATTTTCTTTGATTTCATTTCATTTCATTTTATTTTATTCTGCTTTATTCATCTAGCAAAAGTACCTTAATAGTGGAATTTAAAGACCTTTTACATATTCCTTACAAACATGTGTTCATGTAACACAGGAAAACACATTCAACCTATATCTTGCGGGATTCCATAATTAATATTAATAAAATCAAAGAATTGCATTCATTTTCTATTTTGTGCTCTATAAAGGTAAATATATTACTTGTTTTTTAAATCATAAAAAAAAATAAAACGAAACTGCACCTAGCAGTGTAGCACCTAAAATTCCCCCATTCCAAGCAAGTTGCTTCAAAGCATTAGCCATCTTGTCCCCTTTTGTTTCACTTATGCATGCCACATTCAGAACAAATCTTTGTAGTAGCTTCCTGGGTCTTAACTCTTTGAGTACCTCTTCGTCCTCAAAACAGCACACCCTTCATGATCATGGTAATGTTATTGTGCCTTCTAGATTCATTCCCTTGTAATCATTTCCTATATCCAGGTTGAATTTTCTACCACCCACATCATCATCGATAGTAAATCAAGTAGGAAAAATTGTTCTGATACATTGCACATCATAATGCTATTTATCCGGATTGATGTCAAAAGGAAACTATTTAAAGGTTGAATTTAACTTTATCCAGTGAATAAATTGGTGTTTGATTTTTTTCAAAAAAAAAAAAATCTATTATTAAGAAAAGAACAGGGTTAACAAGAGATTGGCTGTGTACCACCTTGCTCCTGAGGAACACATACATACCAAACATGGAGTATCACTACTACATTAACAAAAGAAATTCTATTTCTATGTAGTGTTATATCACCTAATGACCAAACTTTAGGTGTTGTATCACTACAATTTAACTAAAAGATGCTGAAAATGTTGATGTTATTCACAGAAAAATAACTACAAACTATAAAGCAGAATTACAAATCTTATGACTTATTAAACTTTTGTGGAAGACTTCCTGGTTACTGGATAACTGTTGTTGACTTCAAGTCCTTATTTTCTAAAGAAAATCCGATTTACAACATCAACAGGTAAAGCATAAGCTGGATCTATCGGTTTCAACCCTGGATATTCAAGAAGTGAAAGTCCTGCAAGAACCAACAAAACAACTTCAGCATCCAGAGTTTGTTGTGTAAAAGGAATGTGAAACAAATGGAAAAGAGAGAGAGGCAACTTTGTCATCAGGATAAATGGGGATGTCTCGCAAAGTTACATCCTATTCTCAGCGCTATAAAGGGTGAAAAAGTGAGAAATGAAGAATACAAAGAGGGATGGGCAGGGATCCTATATCAGAGAAGAATTAAGTATGGAATCGTGAAGTTAAAATTCTCTTATTGACTGAATGAATACTATAATTGAATCAATACAATGGTATATATACTGAGTACTGGGAATAATCTAGAGACATGATAAGATTGCCTCATGTGATTATTACCCAGCTATTTTACAATTGTTCGGTAACTAACTACTATAACAGAATAACAAATGAGCAAACTAACTAACTGTAAGTAAGATGCACTAGGCAGAGTCACTGGGGCCATTTGAGTCCAATATTGTATATAATAATGAAGCTTAGAACAACATCAAGTCATATAATTCACATATATGCTCACACCAAACCTTCCAAACAACTAAAACAAAAATAGAATAACATGTTGACCTACTATGATTAATCTTAGCTGAACATGAAGCTAGCAACAAAAATTCACTAGAATTCATGAAGAATGGTTTTTCATCTATCTTCGTGACGGAATGAAGTCACTGGTCACTACCATTCCCATATCAGGGTAAGGGAAAGGTGGGGTGGTTCCTATATTAACCAAGGAGCCCCAGATGACAAGATTTTAGCATAATCAAATCAAGAACACGTGGAAGATGGAACAAAATAAAAAAGGCAAAAAGATGGAGGTACTCTACCAGCCACCCCAAAGTATGTATGATAGACATCCACAGCATCATCTGGCCTGTCTGAAATCCCACCATCTTCTGTGTCCTTACAGTTTCAACATACATGATATTTCAGACATACTAACCTCAAAATAATTAATACCCCAAAAGAAGAAACAAGAGCATGCTGATCTATAAACATAGAAAAGATGTTCAACTAACTAACCTGGCAATCTAAGATAAACTTTATAAGCTTCTCCTTACTGATCCAATGAACCCTATCAATCATGATCAGGCTAGAAAGAACCCACCATGAGTAGCACACCTGAGATGATCTAAAGCTAGTAAGAGAAACTAAGAAAATCAACAGTAGCATTTAAAGTAATAAATTTAAATTTAAAAAGATTTACTCACATCAGGGAGCTTCTCAGGACGCCCATTCAGACCTCCAGATTTAACTTGCCGTTCACATAACCACCAACCAAGTAGGTCCTTGTCAACAAGATCTAGTGATCCCGTTAAAGCAAGGGCCCCCACACAACAGAAAACTGGCAATAGGAAAAGCAATATCTTACGATGATGCTTAAAGTCTACAATTCATTTCATTCTTTCATTTGAAATTCAGAGAATAGAAAAACCAAAGCAGGCTTATTAAGCAAAGCATTCACTGATTAAAAAAAAGTTCTAAGTGAACAGTAAATACAATATAATGTATCAAATATTATTAATAAAGATTTAGCAACCTTAATATACTTAGCGAGTTCAATGTAAGTAAATTTGATATAAAATAGTACAAATTCAAACCAAACATTGGTAAATTGAGCACAAAAAAATAATATCAAAAGAAAAGTACATATTTTCTATCAGGAAAACTACCAAACTACTAAATAATGCAAATACTAGATGTACATAGCTACATTATCAGTTGTATTGGAGTTTCACACTTGTACTGCACCTGTCCTCTCTTAGTAAATAGACTTGTAAAGGTATTTTAAATACTGTAACTAGGTAAGCCCATTATACTTTTGTATTCCCATTCAGTGGGTCTCTCGCTCTCTCACATACATTCTGTACTTGATGTCAGTTGCCACTTAGCAGGGGAGGAAATCCTAGCTACTTATGCTAAGAGTCATTCCAGTGGTTATAGCCATCATCTCACCATGGTTTCATTCAGTGTGTTAAGTCTATGGCTGCATGACTTTCCAAACCTTGGATCTTGTGCCCCACCATCAATGATCACCTTTAGAATCCTCCAATCAACCCATTCACCAGCTCAATCCATCTATTGATTTCTTATGTGCCCCATCAAGCAGCATCTTCCTTTTCACTACCACACACACCACTGTGTAGCAGCATAAAGATTTGCTTAGTCCACTTGTCTAAACCAGCTTTAACTCTGTTGTCTCAGCAAAGGTCAGGCATTTTTCTTTCCAGGTAACAATGGTTCCCCCTTTAGTGATTTTTTGTATTTCAGACACATTACTTAATCTTTGAGTAAGTACTTCAAGTGTGCATTGCAACTTGCATGCATATATGGATAAAGCAAGTACATCAAGAACTAAAAGTTGGAGATGCAGGATAGATGCAGCTGATGTATGATAATCAAGAAGCAAAGCACATGCCCTCCAATCCAGTTTTAAATTAGACTAAGCTATTGGTGCTGCCTCATAAAAAGACTAGCTAGCGGACATTCTCACTAAATCTCTCAAAGATCATCATATTATATTTAATAAGTTTGGTGGATATAATATGTATGCTCCAGCTTGGGGTGGATGTTGACTAGTATCAAGTTATATTACAGTTGTAGTCTCTGAAAATCAACTTGTATAACTAGCATAAATACCATACCTACATATGTCCAAGATACATATGTATTCCCATGCAGTGTGTTCTCTCTCTTTCCTTCTCATTCTCTGTGTCTACGCAAAATTTCTTTTTGTGAAATGATGCCATCGTACATGTATATTAGGCCTTTTGAGATCAGCAAGCACTTCTACCAAGGAAAAAAAAGCCAACCTGCTGCTGTAAAGCTCTTGCCATGGCAGGATCCATGGATGTGTCGACTCATTATTGTCTATTGTAGATAGCCTCACCTTGCAATTGCAAAAGACTAATTCCATGACCTAAACCTGTGACCTTCTAGCCACGTAGCAACAACTCCAACCATTACATCAAGGTTTCCCTTCAGCAAGCCCTTCTACAATGACTTATTATTAGTTTTAAAGAAAGTAATTTTTCCATCTTTTAAATTTTCCTTTTCCATGCACTTCCTATATTAATTTTGTAGCATTTCCCAAAATAAACCCTACACCACATCTAATCCTCAAATACCACATAAATCAATCAATTACTGAAACATGCAAAAGTTAGATAAACATTGTTTAAATGGAGTTCCAGATTCTAGGATTAAGCCTCCTATAGAGGTTATCTAAAGTACTTTTATTAACCACTCATTAGAGTGATGCTCACAATATTGAACTTATTAAACTGGAAAATATTAACCAAAAGTAAGATGATGACTTTTAAACATGATATTTATCTTTCCTACACCCTAATCCCAATATTTAAACCACAAGAAAAGTTCTGTTATGAAAATATAATTTTTAGCCCTCTCTTAGTGTGATGCATAGTTGAACAGATTTTTGTATCCATAACTTCAAACAATATATTCAAACTATGTCCAAACCACATAAAGCACTCCCTCCATGTGGGATAGAAGTCAAGTAAACAACACAATCTTCAAAGGGAATAAAAGTACATAGATTGAGTAACATAGAGAAAGTAATATTGAAATAAAGATCATGAAAAAGAATGGCATACTTTGACCCGCATGAGATTCCCCGCCAGGTGTGCAACCAAAACCACCATCCATGTTTTTGCAACTTATAATGTACTTCACAGCCTTCTCCACATTGATTTTATCCAAGCGATGTAATATCGATAGACAACAAATAGCAATATATGAGAACCTAAGACAAATAAGTCAGTGGATTTTAGCCAAAAATACAGCAAGCTCGTACATGCTCAATAATAAAAAAAAGGATCTTAAGAAAAATACCGTGTATCAACTTCACCCCACATATCCCCTGAAAAAGATCCATCTTCATTTTGCAGGCTGACAACATCTAACATAAATATTAAGAAACACAAGATCTAGGATATTTTATAATTTATGAAATTTCACTATTATTATTTTAGTAACTAATCTATCAAACTTTCAAAATTCACAACAAATAACTTTATTATTGAATTTTTAATGAAACATATAATTGAGCCATTTAAGCACAACATCAAAGTATAATAGCCAACTAAAGCTACACAATGTGATAAGCATACAGAAGTATAATAGTTTGAAAACAAAATTCTGTAAAAAGAACAGAGCTTCTCCTGTACCACAAAACATTTATGAATACAAATTACAGAACCTTCAAAGTTAGCCAATATGTGTGTCAAAGGATACAATTTGTCACCTTATCTACATCAATAACATTTAGCTTATCAAAGAGAGCCAACACCTGCACGGCACTTAGTGTATACAGGATGTGTGGGTCATGTCCAACATTTCCACCAAATCCCCCTTCATAACAATAAATATAAGAAAAGAAATTATCTGAGTCACTAATGTCTAAAAAAATTTTACTTCTCATAGTAAGGGAACAAATAAAACATTGAACAACCTGACTCATGCTGACAACTCATCACCCATGAAACAACCTCATCAATATCAACAGTGTCAAGCTTTCCCATCAGATCCAGAGCTGTCAATCCCCAGTATGCGCCATTCATTCTTAGATGCTCCATTACCATAGATTCAAAATTATCTTTCCTCTGGAAACCAAAAAAGAAATATGGAAAAGAAAGCTGAAGACACCCAGCTTTTTAAGCATAAAAGTGTTCGCAAGTCATCCATGATATGTCCACTCAAGATGATTTCTTCTTGTTCTTTTTCGAAAGAATGTATAAATGGGAAGCACACCTTTTCAACCGATAATATATATTGAACATGTTTCTCTGTAACCAGCTCTCCCATCTCGTGAGCAAACTATACCAACAACAAAATTAAAATGATTAGAATCAAAGCTTTAAATTGCCAACCAAAACCCACAAGATTTTATTTTGTCTTTTTAAGGATATGAATGGTAATACTGATCTTTTCGAAGGAGATGATCACTGCTTGACAGAGCGGTCATATTCAGGTATTTTGTTTTTTTATTTCAAACTTTTGACACCTTTTTCTTAATAATTAGATGGCTCTGGTAGAGTTGGTTCAAGGAAAGAATGTTAGTATGATGCTGAAAATAGGGCACTCTTAGCACAAAGAGGTGAGAATGGGGCAAGGCTCACTGAAAGTAGAAGGAAAAGGCACACAGACAATCATTAAGCTATGAGAACATTTAATCGAACAGTTTGTGGGCAACGAACTAAGTATCGGGAAAAAAAAATCAGAACAGCCCAAGAGACAAAATCGCAACTTAAGTGAACAGAAAAAAATGGAAGTGATAGTGGAGTCATCCATTCAAGTCGTTGACATGAACGAAGCATTGTGCATTTCAGCCACTTCAGATTCGAAAAAATAAAAAATATGGTAGAATGAGGACGGAAGTTACTTACGTGTGAAAAGCGGAGGATGGTGCTCTGACTTCTTGATCTCTCAGCTGCCTCAAGTGCCAGTGGCGACTGGCGATGATTAATAGTCGAAAGTTTGATCTTCGATCGACAGAACTTTATTTGTAGAAAAATATAAGAGATATTTATTAGTTTAACTTTAAAATTGAAAAAAAAATAAAAAAAAAATGAAATGTGGTATAGAATAAAATTTGTTTTTAACATTTTGAAAAAAAAAATTAAAATGTTTGTAGTTTTCTATTTTAATTTATTTTATTGTTATTAAATTAAATAATGTTATCAATTAAATTACATTTTTAACTTTAGTAATTTAATTTTTCCTTTATGTTGACCACCTATGTATGGGCAGACAACCAACTAAATACTTGTTACATTTAAGGATTGATTTTAAAAAATAATTATATAATATCATTTGTCGTATTTTTTATTTAATTTAATAACACATAAAATTTTCTATTTATTAAATAATATGATAATATATTATTAAATGATGGTGTGAAACTTATTTATATAGATAATATCCATTAACTTATTTCATTTATTATATTAACTTTCTCTACCCCATTATCAAATCTTAAGTCTGTTTCAAAATTTAGGCTTTGATACCAAGTTAGTAATGGATTGAAGAATTTGGAATAGTGAACCTGATAAAGAGTAAAGTCTCTATAATATATACAAATAAAAATTTCATGTAGTTTTCAGCAGAGTAAACCACCACTTTAGTCCCTGAAAGTGTGGTCAATTTTTAATTTAGTCCCTGAATTGAAAAAACTGTCAATTTAGTCCCTAAAAGTGTTCAACGTCAGTCAGGTTAGTCCTTCTTTTACTGTGCGTTAGTTAATAAAATGTGAAACAAAAGGACTACGTTGAGCGACGTTGAACACTTTTAGGGACTAAATGGACAGTTTTTTCAATTCAGGGACTAAATTGACAGTTGACCACACACCTTCAGGGACTAAAGTGATGATTTACTCGTTTTCAACCATTTATTGTGACAAGCAATAATTGTGTTTCCCTTTACTATTGTATTTTAACACAAACCTTAATAATAAATTAGGCTCCGTTTGGGATGGTTGCGAGTTTTTAATTTTTTTTAAAAAAATTAAAACA
Organism: Sesbania bispinosa; assembly: GCA_026901365.1. Classification (NCBI taxonomy): domain Eukaryota; kingdom Viridiplantae; phylum Streptophyta; class Magnoliopsida; order Fabales; family Fabaceae; genus Sesbania; species Sesbania bispinosa. Next base: position 177,427 of record QLOH01000077.1, on the reverse strand, counting down.
ATTGTTTACGACTTAAAACCAAAAACCAACTTGTTTTATTTTAAAAGACTTGTTTAGGCCTACCTTTTTACTAGACAAACCAAGCTTTAAATAGGTTAGGTTGTAGGCTCATACCAGACAGTCAGTCTGACTCATTCTTATCCCTATCTATCACGTTTATTTCCCTTATGCACAATGCGCAACATAGTTTGTGTAAATAGTTTCTTGATCGCATGAGATAATAAGATGAGATGCTATGTAATAGGTGGCTTGGTGTGTGTAAGAGAGTAAGTATGAGTATCTCACTCATCAATGGTGCAGCTTTAGTTTCTGCCTATATCACTAATTTTTATTCTTTATAACTTTTTACCCAATGGTGCAATTTTAAAAATCTTATTAAATAAACCTCACATTTTATATTTCATTTTAACATCTCACACTGGACTCATAAAATTAGCTTTTCAAGAGTTGCTCGTATAAGTAATAGCTCCTTATCAAGCAACCTCTCAACAAAGTACTCCAATGTTGGTATAAAGGTTGTGAGTGATTAATGACAAAAACAAGATAAACAACTCCTACGGAGTTGCTATAAGGGTTTGGAAGACACTCGAAGGTTGATGGTGATGGAAGTGGGGCGACGCCTGTGAAGGATAGACTAGCTCGTGCTCTTATGACTAGGAATGAAAAGGGTAACAAGTTTGTTGTTTCACACTTCACTCTCTTACATCTCATTATACAAAGGCAAGTACTTTCAAAATATTTGCTTCTGAAAAGAAAATTTAATTGTCTTTGTTTGGGTGACAAGTGATTTCTATTATTCATCAGTGTCTACTAAAATGATTATAATATTTTTTTGGTTTTGAGCGGATGAACAACATGGTATTTCCATTTGGTGGAAAGATTGTCTCCGTTGTTTTCTTGGAAGATCATTTTGCCATTCTTTTTTCAATGGAAATAGAATGACAATTTGATTTTTCTTGATATAAAATTTCTTCAAGTTTTTTTTTATTTTAGGGGTAAGAGGTCATAAGATTTTACTAAGGTATTGTGACATTGTAGGGTTACAAATTCATTATGAACTAATCGATTCTAAACTTAGGCCGGGATCATAGACTTATTTTTGAACAATTTGGGGGAAAGCATTTATTTTTTTAGTATTAATATATTATTTTTGGTGCATATTGTACTTGTTGATGATCTAGTTTTCAACCTCATAGTTTTTGAGTTCTTGATAAGAAACACATTGAAGTTTTATCTGTACTTTGTTTATTCATTTTCCCCTTGAAAAACTCTTTTGTAAATAACTCGAAGGGGGAAATGAATAAAAATCTTTTTTTATTCATTCCCCCCTCAATACATTAACACCTTTTTCTCTTTTTTAATATGGATAATATCAAAAATCAAAACAAGAAAGTAATACTTACAATATTATAAAAATATGTTTTGAAATCGAATTATTCACATCACTTTCAATAACCTTTGTTGCTACTCTGTAATCAATTTTAATCAAAACCTTTTTATTGAATACATCATCTTGAAATTTCACAGTCCATGAAACCATTGATAAGATCTCCTTTTTTTAATAGTGGAATAATTTTATAAAGTTGGATATCAATAGTTAAATGATATATGATGACTTATTTTAGAGCGTGTGTTTAAATTTACAAGTGCATAAATTTCAAACCACATAGAGGCAATGTTATAAAATTTGACCGAGTGAATGTCATTGAGTTAATGAGTCACAGGTTGAACCGACCTATATTAAAAAATTATTAAAAATTTATTACACAAGCTATTATTTCATCTATTCAAACTCCAAATTAAAAAATATTATCATCACAAAAGCACCTAATTAAGCAAATAAAAATCAAGGTTTGCTTCAAATTTCTAACACAAGGTATAAGTCCAAAATCCCTAGTGCTCTATTCAATGAAATTTTGCAAAAAAAAAAAAAGGTATAAATCCAAAACACATAAATAAACAACCATGATTTTATTACAACTAAATAAGCTCAAATATGAGTGAAATAACAATCAAAGCCTACAATCACATAAATAAGCCAATGCAATTAGACAATTCACTTAAATATCAGATTAAGGCAATAAGCCAATGCAATTAGACAATTCACTTAAATTTCTGAATTGTGCAATTCAGAAGAAACACATGAATTTAGCCTAATGTTTTTAAACCACTATTAATTTTTATAAGGTTCACCAAAGTTAGGCCGTGAGGAATTGAGATAGAATCTCACTGAGCCATTTAGGAATTGAGACAGAGACACAGAGGTATGAAATTTACCAACCTTAGCCGCGCTAGAGAAGTGAGGCCGTGAGGGAAACTCTGTGACCGGAAAGTGATGGTGAGGGCTGGGCTTTCCTCAGCAACGCCGTCGGAGTACGACGGTGAAGGAGCAGAACGACACAAACACGGCGACTCTTTTCGAATACGAAGGTGCGACGATGTGCCTCTTGCGAGGATGCAGCTGCGAAGTGCGACGGAGACACAAAGGTATGAAACAGCAGCTGCAGCGCACGTCGCCAGCGGCTAAGGCAGCACAGATGAGAGGGAGGGACAGATGAGATGAGAGGATTTCAAGTTAGGGTTCACCCAGTGAGTCTCACAGAAACAACAGAAGCAAATTGCACTAGAGGCAGAGTTTTGTGAATAAGCCAGTTTATTTGTGCTTAGAAAAATTATTTTTTTAAAAATATTTAAAGAAATTGATATTATTTTAGAGATTTTTGTTTAATTACAATCAGAAAAAATACTTTATTTGTCATAATAAATGCATTTATATTATTAATTAATGCTTTTACATTGTTAAAAAGTTTTTTTTCTTTTAATTTTAACTGCTTTTTTTCAATAAGCAACTCTGAGTTGCTTCTTAAAATAAAAACAAAAAACTGATTATTTTCTGATTTTGTTTCTTAAAAAAAGTTTAGACAAACGTCTTAAAAGTTCTTATAATTGGGTCAGTTTATTTGTGCAAAATAAAGTACTTTTTTAAATTGTTTAAAAAAATTGATTTTATTTTAGAGATTCTTGTATAATTAGAAATAAATTTTCGTTTAGCTATAATCATAAAGAAACACTTTATTTGCTACAATAAATGCTTTCACATTATTAAATAAATGCTTTCACATTGTTAAAATGTTTTTTCTCTCTTCTATTTTAACTGTTTTTATCAAGAAGCAACTCTAAGTTGCTTCTTAAAAAAAACAGAAAACTGATTATTTTCTGATTTTGTTTCTTGAAAGAAGTTTAGATAAACATCTTAAAAGTTCATATAAATAATTTTTTTTTTAAAAATAAGTAATTCTTTTAAGAAATAATTTTAAATAAACGATTTTATATATTTATTTTTTTCTCTGATCAGTCAGTAAAACGGCGTCGTATAAGTAAAACCGGCCGGTCCGTGCCGGGTTTTATAACCACTTTTTCTCCGACCATCATGTCAAAAGTAGGGTCTTCGGTCCCCTTCTAAAACCCACTCAGGTGAGAGAGTAGTCACTAGAAGGTGGAAGTACACTACTAACAGTGGCAGAGAAGAAGAAATGGGATCGAAGACGAAGACGAAGACGAAGGGGGCACCATCAGAGGATCTTCTAGAAACCCTAGGAGACTTCACCAGCAAAGATAACTGGGACAAGTTCTTCACCATTCGACAAGATTCCTTCGAGTGGTACTCTGAATGGCACAACCTCAAAGACCCACTCCTCTCCCTCCTCCAAACCCTCACTCCTCCTCTTCAACTCCTCATCCCTGGTTGCGGAAACTCCCGCCTCTCCGAGCACCTCTACGACGCCGGCTACACCGCCATCACCAACGTCGACTTCTCCAAGGTCGTCATCTCCGACATGCTCCGCCGCAACGTTCGCCTCCGTCCTCACATGCGCTGGCGTGTCATGGACATGACTGCCATGCAGTTCGAAGATGAGACCTTCAGTGCAGTCATTGACAAAGGTGGATTGGATGCTTTAATGGAGCCTGAGCTTGGCCCGAAATTGGGAAATCAGTATCTCTCTGAGGTTTCTAGGGTTTTATTTATTTCTATAAATAATATTAACATTCTTTTTACACATTCTTAAATAGTAAATACACTGATAGTATTGACTTTTATAAAAAATGTACCAACCATAAAGAGGAAAAGTTCTATTGACCTACAGAAACAGAAGTTTGTACTTCTTTTTTAAAAATGCGAACCTAGCATGAATGGTTATTTATTACTATTTTAATTTTCTTAGAGTAAAAAATTGTCAAATTGTCCCATGAAAAGAGTGTGCTATTGTGTTGCTTGCATTTGTCTAATATTAATGATTAATTGGCAGTGTGATTTAATTTAAATATTTGGTGTTATTGTTTGTAACTTGGCCTGATTTATTTTCCAGGTAAAGAGGGTTTTAAAGCCTGGGGGAAAGTTTGTTTGTCTTACCTTGGCTGAATCTCTTGTATTAGGTAAGTTTCCTCAAATTTTTTTTTCCTCCATAAATTATAAAGAAAAATCTGTGATGTGTGGTAAATATAATTGATAACACTCGCAGGCTGTGATGGTGTTTTCAGTTGTTTATTTAGTGATAGTTTCAATTGCAGAAGTCTTGTCTTCCTTTTTCCAGGATAAAATTTTACATTTGGAAATGCAAATAAAACCCTGAAGCTACATATTCCACTAATTGAGTTTGGGTTTGTAGTTGTATTTATAGAACAACAAGTTCCCTGTCTAGTGTCTATTGTTTAGTTTCTTCCTACTAGCACCATTGACTCCTTTATTTTTTTTTCCATATTATATGTCTGATAGCAGGGAATGACACTTTTTTTATTGGTTAGCCACAATAGTCCCTGCTGAACAATACACCTAAAGAGGGTTCATTATATGTGCTACCTTCTTTCCAAACTTTCCTTATTATATTTTCCACAAAAGTCTTTGATGAACTATACATGGAAGAGAGTTGGTATGGGGTACCCACTTTTAAACTCCTTTGAACACGGAGTCATAATTTATGTTTTGGCGTTGCTAACCCTTATTGACTTTTTAGCACAAAATCTTTCCTGTCTCCTATACCTCTCACTAAAAAGAAACACGTTATCATTGGAGCTATTCTGTGTTAATTTCTTTTTATATTGATTGTAGTAGACTAGTAGAGACAGGGCACTTTATTTCTATGCAATGAGTGATTTGCTAGAACTGTTTTTGCATTTTTTCTTTTTTTTTTTCCTTTTGATTTTTGGTCTGCTTAGATAACTAATTCACACTTTTCAGATCTACTTTTCTCAAAGTTCCGACTTGGGTGGAAAATGAGTGTTGATGCCATACCTTTGACTTCATCTTGTAAACCCAACCTTCAAACATTTATGGTGGTTGTGGAGAAGGAGCTGTCTACTTTAGTGCACCAGATTACATCATTACTTCATAATTCTTCGCTTCATTGTAATTCAAAACAGGTAGAATATTTGACCCTTTTCTGCCTTTTCTGTTCAGTTGTTCTTGGCCATAAGTGCTTTCTTAAAATAAGGATTTGTGGTTGATTAATGTAACATTTGTATGATACATAGAGGGTATTGTAGTTAGGGGGTTAAATTTTATGGTTGTAGAGAATTATTAGTTATTTTGTTGAATTTTGTAGGGTTTAGATAGGGAAGGAGGAATGGAGAGCGACGCTCTAAATACTATGGGATTGGATTGATATGATGCATGTCAAACACTAAGCACTACTGCACTCATACAGTAATACCTGTTTATCCAGAGAATTAGGTCAAGTACTACTGTACTAGATAGTACTACTCAATCAAGCTCAGGCACACCAATACAATAAGATTCCTAATCCTAATCAAATTGCAAAAACAGATTAGGAAACATAATAAAATCAGGGACAACTCCCTAGATTGCCCCTCAATTAGTGGACTAATTAATCCTCTCGCACATGAATGATATTCTAAATTCTAAATATACTCTGAAGATTTTCTAAGATGTTTTTGTAGATATTTTATTTCTAATGTATTTTTTATTATCTTCTGTTTATGTTTTTTCCCCCATTTGTGCAAGGCTTCTGGACTCCGTGAAGCTCTTCAAAATGAGAATCAGATTCGTGAAAAATACTCCAGTAGCTCTGATATATTATACTCTGTGGAAGATCTGCAAAAGGAACTGACAAAGCTTTCCCAAGGTCGGCGGTTGCAGCTCACTTTGGGTGGGCAAGGGTGCTCTGTTTTTCTTATAGAGCTGTAGTTCTTGATGCAGAGGAACAGTCTGATCCATTTACATATCACTGTGGAGTTTTCATTGTTCCTAAGGTGTGTCTTACCAGAGATCCCTTTCAGTTTTCTGTTCATCAATTCCTTTTGACATCATATCGAGAAAAAATTTCCCTAAGTGTGTGTTTGGACTTTGGATGGAGAATTTTACAATTCTCAAAATTGTGAAATCAATTGTGAGTGATGATTAAAAAGACAGTAAAGTATGAGAACAATTGTAAATGATAATTTAAAATGTTAAACATAATAGAAAAATTTTGAAATTTTCATTCAATATGTGTCATTTGAAATTCTTCTTAATTATCATAAAAATCTTTCCTTTTTGTCATTTGAACCTCTTTCTTTTACTATCCTAACACATGAATTCTAGTAATTTAGAATTACTCTATCCAAACACAAAGTTAGTGTATCAGCTCACGAATTTCACAACGAATTAGTGATCCTTCACTTGAGATTCATGCAGTGGTTTTGACAAATGAATAAATGGGAAATAATTATCAGAAGCAAAAAGAATGACAAATTTGCATTTTACTAGAATCTGCTGTGTAAGATTTTTTTTTTTTTTTAAACTTTGAAAAATCATGGGCAATTGCAGATTTGTTGTTTCAAATTATGTGAAAAGGATTATTTCTATTCTTACTTGCCTCAACCTTGTTCATACTGGAAATGATTGAAGTGTAACTGTTTTGTTTTTGAATATTTATTCATTTGTAGTTTACCCTGCATCTAGGATCACATTAATTATTATTATAAAGGTTATAGAGATACTGGTTAATAACTGGCAGAGGAAAGGAGTTTCTAGCATTAAATTGGCAAATCACATTATTTCTCCTGTATGTGTGTGTATAATGTATATGCAATACACTCCTAGTGCTCCAAAATATGTGATTATTCTGTTTGAATTTCATGTCTGAATTTAAATCTCAGACTCGTGCTCGAGAATGGCTTTTCTTTTCTGAAGAAGGACAGTGGATGGTGGTCAGGAGCTCTAAAGCAGCTCGTCTCATAATGGTACTACATTATTAGCTTAATGGAATTATAATTTTCTGTTATTTTTTAATATTTTACATTACTTTTCTAATTGAAGCTTCTAAGAAAATCTCTGCAACTTCAGGTTTTCTTGGACACCAGTCATACAAATGCCAGCATGGATGACATTCAGGTAGAAACATCTTAAGTTATGCCTCCTTGGACTTGCCATTCTAGCTGGTTAACTTCTACTGAATTGTTTGTTACCCCTTTTCAGGAGGATTTGTCTCCATTGGTTAAACCACTGGCACCTAATGAAAATGTGAATGGAGCTCAAATACCGTCAGTATCTTGTTCCAGTTGCTTTTTTTTGTCATTTTTCCTCCATTTTGAACAATTTTAATCTAAGTATCCATTTTCTGTTAACCTATTGATGCCAAAATGAAACATGTTCTATTGTGTGTCACAGTTATTGCTATAGTCTAAGCCATGTTTTACAGTTGCTGCTTTTATACTTACACTTTATGACTTGTGATTTTCTCACAAATTCTTTAATGTGTCTACAGTTTCATGATGGCAAGTGAGGGGATCAAGGAACGGAACATTGTTCACCAGGTTAGTAACAGTATACATGATACTGTTTCTCTTTTGTTGTTATTTTGATCAAGTGAACTCTGTCTCTATGAGGGCTGTTTGAATCTTTAGTTGGATGCAGTTAATGATTGTAATTAAATTTAAATCTACAGCTTGTAAGATGAGTGTGCTGTTCATCAATCTGATTTTATGTGTAAAAGTAACCTACTATTGCATTGCTTGGTTTCTTGGGAGTTGTTTTTTATTTTAATCTCTTTATTTTGATAAAAGAAGGAACTTAGTAAGATAGAGAAAAAATTTGGAAGAGAAGGTAGGATAAAGAATCCTCCCAAACAAAAAAATAAAAGAGAAGAGAGAAAAACATGAAAAAGAAATTCAATGGCGAAAGCTGTCCAATCTGTTGACATATGTTGAGATCCCATTAAAAACGCCTTGCGCTTATCCCAAATTGAATATTGTTCCAAAGAAACATCCTAAAATATATGAGAGTTTGACTCCAAGTAAATGTACCAAAGTGTAATGTAGGTTGGACATTGCGACAACAATTTAGCCTTTTCACTTCTGCCAAGACCATGGAAGCTTAATTATCAAGAGTTGGTCTAAGGATCCATGGCATTACCCAACATTAACTGTAAATGCCAAATAAGGAGATCCATAAATGAACCATAGTTATCAATCCTGGATAGCGGCGCATAGCGGCCAACTCCAAAAATGGGATGGCGGGTAGTGGGATGACCACTACACTGAACTTTTTTTATGTGGTTTATATTCCCTCCGGTCCTTTTTATAAGGCACTTCTTACAATTTCAATGCAACATTTATTACCATTTTCCGTATTTACCCTTATTATCTTTCCAACTATCAAATGGTAGTGGAGTTAGTTAATGATATTAAATAAGGGTAAAACTAGAAAGTTAAACAATTTTTTAAAACTCCAATAAAATTAACTAATTTTAACCATTTTTATGTGTTAAGCAAAGCATAGAAACAAATATCACCAATAGTCATTAGAAGTAACTAAAAGTTTAAAACATGTTTAGCGCAACTTCTAAGGTTTAAAGCAACTAAAAGTTTGAAAAACTAAAACATTAAAATTTAATCACCATCATCTTCTAGATCAACGTCTTCTTTCTTTTACACTTCCACTAGTACTAAAGTTTTAGATCTCTTCCTTCTCTTCCTATTCAATTTCTTTATCACTTTTTGTTCATAAATTTCTTTTGTCACTTCCTTTCCCTTTGCCATTCTTTTCCCCTAGAGCTTGAAGGTATAGATGTAGGTGCAGTTGCCATCTTCACTCTTGTTTGCCACTTAGTGTACGCTAAAGGCTCACAACACCAGCTACATTGGCAACATCTCCCCAAGTCAAACCATCATCCTAAAAGGCTAACTCATCTTCAGCATCTTCACCATTCATTTCTCGCACTAGCCACTAATTGCTATCATCAAGGTAGATAAACTGCTCATGAAGAGCTTTGTTATATTTAATATAAATCAAGTCTTGCAACTTTTGATGCTCAAGTCGATTTCTTTTTTCTGAATGAATCTATATTATAATTTTAGAAAAAAAATGAATGATATTTTCCACAATCATTATGGTATATGAAAGACTACAACTTCAAATAATTTAATCTTAACTTACATGCTCAAAAGTGCTCCATACAACTTTGAAATATTGAGCGAAATTGGAGCACTTTTGAGTATGTAAGTTAAGATTAAATGATATAAAGTTGTAGAGTTTCATATAATATAACGATTGTGAAAAACTGACATTAATTTTTTTTTTTTCTGAAATTATAATATAGATTCATTTGAAGAAAAGAAGTCGGCTTGAGCATCATAAGTTGCAAGATTTAGTCTATATTAAATATAACCAAGCTCTTAAAGAGAGCTTTGACTACTGTGATGTGGTTGACTCTATCGACCAAGATGATATTAATTTTTAATGATAGCAATGGGTGGCTAGTTGGAGAAATGAATGATGAAGATGACTTGGTCTTTCAAGATGATGACATGACTTGGGGAGATATTGCCAATGTGGCTGGTGTTCATGAGCCTTCGACATACACTAGGTGACAAATTAATGAAGATGGCAGCTACACCTGCATAGCTATAAGCTATAGGGGAAAGGAAGTGATAGAAGAGGGTGATGAAGGAATTGAAGAGGAGGAGGGGAAAGAGATCTACAACTTTTGTACTTGTGAAAGTGTAAAAGAAGAAGACATTGATCTAAAAGATGATGATGATTGAATTTTAATGTTTTAGACCTTTCATTGCTTTAAGCCTTAGAGGTTGCTTTACAGTTTTAGCTGTAATGACTTTTGGTGGGATTTGCTTCTATGTTTTACTTAAGACACCTATTACCTTAAGTTATGAATGAATATGTCATGAATTTTGAGTAATTTTGTTTATTTTTAAGCATTTATATGTATATATTAATAGTATAAATTATATAAACTGCATAAAAATTTAGTGTAGCGCCGATCTTGCTATCCCATTCTTGGGGTTGGCCATTATGCGCCGCTATCCAGGATTGATAACTATGAAATCAATGATGGACGTGATTCGCAGCAAGTATTCTATAACAGAGTGACTTCTGAGAGGCTTGCTATGTAACTCAGCTCAAAGCTTGCGAGCTTTAGCTTGAGTATGAGCGTGAAAGTACGTATGAATCTTCTCCCAAAGTCAAAGGCATGAGAGCAACCAATGACTCCACTTGAACAAGTGGATTGGAGCCCATGAGAGGAGCAATTGATCATTCTGCTCCCAAGCCAGAAAGGATTCCCTAACTTTGCCTTGAATAAGATATCTTCATTGAGAAATTTCTGAGGAATGTTTGGATTTACAAGAAAATGGTGCAATTGGTGACCTTTTATGACCGGCTGAACTTGCTTTTTTTACAACAAGAAGTTTTTGTCATTGAGTGAGAGAACGCTGTTGTAGCTGCGTCCAGAAGAGAGGATGCCAACGAGGAAGGAGGAGGCATCAGCTGTCGCGAATCTAGTGGAGAAGCATGAATTGGAGGTGGTGGTGGTGGACTGTTATTCCAATTAGCCATAGATCTTGATCATAGGATTCTTGGTATAAAAAAGTTTCTAAATCTGATTAACTATGTAAACTAAGTACAATAAAACTATATAAAAATGTGTCGACATGCAGTGAATCATAACTGATTAGTTATGAATGAGTCAGTTGTGACTGTTACAAACACCTAACTAATAACTGAACACACGAGCATCTAGAAGATCTACTTAGCTAGTACTCTAACTATTTCTATGGTATACTCTATTCTAATAGTTAGAAAGAAAAAGGTATGTATTCACTGGTCTTTCGCTTTTGTGAAACACTTGTAATATGGATGCTCATTCTTGTGGTGGCCTACTTTATTTTAAATGATCCTCATTCTCATTATATCATCCAATAATTATCTATATTTTGCAGATCACATCTTCATTAACTGGATCAATTATAGTTGAAGATGTAGTTTATGAAAATGTTGATGATGAAGTCAGTTGTATTTTTCCCTCTAGAGAGTTAGTGTTTCGACGCCTTATATTTGAAAGAGCTGCAAATTTGGTGCAGTCTGAAGCTCTTTTAAAAGATAAACTGTTATCTACCAAAGTTGGTGAGACAGAGCGGAAAAAACCCAACTCATCTTCTAAATCTAGGAAAAGTGGATCCCAGAAACGGAACAGTGGTATTATTTAAAATTACTATTTATTATTCATTGCTCAACTTCCCGTCAAAACCTACTGATAGTTTACTTATATATATATATATATATATATATATATTGTTGTATATGATTAAGAGGAACGTGGATTTTTCACATTATATTTTTCCCTCTATTTCTCTCATTATAAAATGTTGTGAGCAATGTCTTATGTTGACAAGATAGTTGTGCATACTTGTGCTACATTTTCCGGTAATGATAGACTAATCAACGCAAAGGTGTTGGAAGGCTCTTTGGAAATTATATATTAAACCATCAGTGGATGTGCTTACTAAATCATTACCATCACTATTCTTTCCTAGTCTTTGTGTTTTGGTAGGGTTCAATTAGAGCATGATGGTCAAAAGAATGTCATGCAGAAGCTAAACATGGAATTATTGTAAAACCTTTTGGCATCATATTTTTTATTACTCTAGTATTGGTACTATACTTTTAAATCCGTTGGTAAATTGCTATACATTTCTATTTGATGAAATAATGCTATTCATTTGCCCTTTTATTGAAACCTTTTTAGTGTAAAAAATTTATTTGGATGAAAATGATATTTCTTTTCGCATTTTTTAAATTATCGATTAACTCCATTGGTAGAGAGGATTTTTAAAATTTCAAAATTATTAACTTTTTAGTTTACAATATTTGCTTACTGCCTATTAACTTCATTCTCCTGGCATTTCAATACTTTTTTTCCCCTGTTGTTGCAGGATTAGGAACAAGCAGCCAGCTGACAGTCTATCATGGCCATTTAGCTAGTTCTTATCATACAGGGATTATTTCAGGATTCACATTAATATCCTCTTACATGGAAAGTGTGGCATCAAGTGGTAAAATGGCAAGTATTTCTAACTTTTATTTGGGAAAATTACAAAAATGGGAACTTCTGGGTTAGCTTTTTTTTAAAAAAAAAAAATAGCACAGGCTGAATATCTTTTATTTGCATCAGTATAGCACATGAGGCTAAATATTATGCTATAGCAGCAGTAACCTGTGAACTTATATGACAAACAATTGCTTCAGCAGCTCAAACTAAGGGGTGCTAAGGAAATGAAACTGATTTATGATAACCTAGCTGCATTACATATTTCTTCTAATCTAGATTTTCATGAAAGGACTAGACGCAGAGATTAACTACCATTAGTCAAAGAAAAGATTCTTTAAGGCAAGATTATTACTGGCTTTGTCAACTCCAATGATAAAGTAGCTAATATATTTACTAAATTCCTTCTAGGACCTTGGGTTGATTTTATTTGTTACAACATTGGAGCATATGACATATATGCTCCAGTTGGATGGGTAGCTTTGAAATTAAGTGTTTACAAAACATGTATAATCTGTTAGATTTAAAGCACATTATTAATAAGTGCTAGTAGTTATTACTCAATATACATGTGTGGAATATCTCTTGTAGCTAATACTCTTTGTCCCCATCTAGTATAAGCACCTACCTGTGTGGACAGAATACAGATAGTTTTACCTCATATCATCTCATTATTCTATAAAATCTTATAACTTGTTTTTCTCCTTTTGTTTTCTGCTTGTGAGGATTTCTTTTTCTCTTATCCTTTAACAATATTTCTTTTTCTATAATAAAGCTAAACATGTACCATTCTTTTGCTGTTCATTATTGCTGATACTTACAAATGGCATATCTCAGGTAAAAGCAGTAATAATAGGTCTTGGAGCAGGTTTACTTCCCATGTTTCTTCACGGGTGTATCCCCTTTTTGGAAATTGAGGTAACGTATATTTTTCCAGTTGTAAGGGGAGGGGAAATAAATTACAGTTCATACCTAGTCCTGAAAGGTTTATTCTTTAGAATGATTTTATATGATATCACATGGCTCATGGCATGATATTAGTTTACATCTACAGGCAGTTGAGTTAGACCCTGTAATTGTTGATGTTGCAAGGGACTACTTCAGTTTTGTTGAGGATAAACGCTTAAAGGTAGTTAAATATACTTCCACGTCTTTTTCTTCTCTAGGTTTGATGGAACTTATGCATCATTCGAAACTTTTGCTTGTGAGAATTGGCCTATAAGCATACAATTACCAGGTCTTTAGGAAAAACACAAAATTAGAAGTATAAAACAAAACATTTGGAAGGGGGGGGGGGGGGGGGGGGGGGGAGGGGTCATCAGTGCATAACATAAATGGTTACATCAAGTGCACAGACATCCCTGAAAAATATTGTGGAGAACCTCTAAATCCTAATTAGTATGAACCTAAGAAGTAAAGACATATTACTAACTTGCAGTAAAGGAAATATCCATATGAAACAGTGAATATTTTAAGAAAAGGTTTTGTATCCCTACTTGAATCATTTGATGTTGACTGTTGTAAGTTGTTATTTTGATTTCATAATTTTTTTTGCAGTTCTAAACACTGGTTTTAAATATGTGAATGTATGACGGTGATAAAAATGTGGTAACCGCAGATCGAGCAAGTTCAGTTTTTATTTAGGGTTTAGAATGTTTTTTGTCCCTATAAAATTAGCAAAATTTGGTTTTGGTCTCTATTTAATTTTTTTTTGTTTTAGTCCTTCAAAAATACAAAAAATCACATGCTTTTAGTCCTTGGCGAGGGACTAAAAACAGTTTTTATTAAATGTAGGGACTAAAAACAAATAAAATTTAAATAGGGACCAAAACTAAATTTTCGCTACTTTTATAGAGACAAAAAAAGTTTAACCCTTTTATTTATTATCTTTTTTTTTGGGGGGGGGGGGGTCCGAACCAGTTTCCAGAATACTGAGAACCTAAATATAATTTAAGATTTTGATAAATTAATATTGGGATGGGGAGGTCACAATCTCATTACTTTGGGAATCAGGTGCATATAGCTGATGGGATCCAGTTTGTCCGAGAGATTGCCAATTCTGGAGCAGCTCAGTTTCATGGAAAAAGTAATAACTCTAACTGTACCAAGTCTCCGTCAAATGGGAGTTCAACTGCATCTCCTGCAGAAGGTGTAGAAGCTACAAAAGTGGATATAGTTATTGTTGATGTTGACTCTTCAGATCCAAGGTGAATTGATCTATGCATTTTACACTAACCTATTATAGGCTGGCTAAGAAGAAAGGTGTTAGGCTATTAAAGGGTTATAAAAAATTATTTTCTATTTTGCGCAGCTCTGGAATGACCTGCCCTGCTCCTGACTTTCTGGATGAGTCTTTTCTTGAGACTGTAAAGGATAACCTTTCAGAACAAGGTCTCTTTGTTGTCAATTTGGTGTCACGGTCTCAAGCCATTAAGGACATGGTTCTCTTGAGAATGAAAAAGGTAAAATCAAATATTAGTACATTTATTTGGGACTATGCTTTTTGCTGTCTGGCTCTGTATCTTATTGTTTGATTATAGATTTATTACAAATGTATTTAAAAACATCTTTATTTACAAATGTATTTGAAACCATCTCTATTCCATGTCGAAGCACGGAATATGAGAATCTTTATAAATTACCATAAATTCAATTTCATATATCTCTAATACTGTTCCATATAATTTATAAATTTAAGGCATCATAAAAAGGCATAAGCAGAAAGGTTTCTGCGAATGGCACCCGTGGCGCCATTTGGTTAGAAGGAAGTAACCTTATTGTTATGCCAAGTCTCACCCTCAAATTCAAGGCAGTCTTGTGGTCAGTTGTGGTCAGTATTTAAATGTATAGAAATTAAACTCTTGACAATTTTTGTGCCAAAGCTAGGTCTTAAGCAAGTCTAATATTGCATGTTATGTATAGCTATTACAAAATTACTTTTCAAGTAATTACATAAAAATGATAGTAGGGTAAACTGTTTATGTATCAAATTCTAACAAAAAATGTTAACCCATTTTATCTTTATGATAATTCATTTCTTAACCAAGAGGAAGCATTTTCTTGTTTATTGTAAATGTTGCACTTGCACCCTGTATATTGTTATCGAATGTATAACTATTTATTTAGTATTGAGTTGTGATTTGTACTGATAATGCAGAGATTTTTGACACACTGCCTTGCCCACTGACAGCATGGTGTACTGTATTTAGACTGATTATTCTGTAATATTATTGTTTTATTTGTGACATAGGTCTTCAGCCACCTGTTTTGCCTCCAGCTTGATGAGGACGTCAATGAGGTTCATTTTGCTCTCAAATCAGAGTCCTGTATTGAGGATAACTGCTTTTCTGAAGCTTCTCTTAAACTTGATAAATTGTTGAAGTTCAAACATCTGGAGATAGGTCAAAACATTCTTAATGCGACAAAGAAGATCAGACGTTTGAAGTGAAAGACAGTTTTCCTTCCTAGCTGTCTTTATGGGCATGGCACTCTTCATCTGTGTGAACGCAGAGGTGATTTTGTAGAGTCAAATTTTGTCATTGATCTCCGGATTGGATTGTGTAGTATTCATCAGTCAAATACTTGTCGGGTGAATCATTGTTTGAAGCTTGGGAGATACAAGGACCTAATGCGAGTGTCCAAACCATGATCTTGAAAAATGGTTTCATACCATCTACAATGTATTGAACTATCCTACAAAACTTTTTGTGGGTGTTGCAACTGGTTGAACCTTGATGCATAAGAGTCTAGATGAAACATACATACTAATTGAGGTCATCGCTCAACCATTACCGACGGTTAAGTGAGAGTTAATCCAAAGAAAGTTGCAAGTAAATATGATGCAAACACCCTGGATCTTATTACTGCTAAAGTTGAAGCTGTGTCTCAAATTTGATAAACTAAACATGAATACAATGGGTGTACCAATGTTTCTTGTGAGATTTATGGAATAATTGGACATTCAACTATAGATTTCCAGCTAGGGAATCCTACCCCATAGGGTTCATTGGTAGAGTAAGTTGATGCAGTCAGCAACTTCAACTAGAGAATGCAAGATTATCCTTTCTCTAGTCACTACATCCTTGGCTGGAGGAGGGATTGTCCCAAATTTTCCTACCTGAACAATAAGAATCAAACTTGGTGAAATAGTGTAGAACCACTCGAGATTTCAACATGTTCAAAAATCTAATATAGAAACTTTACTTGAAACTTATCTCATCTCAAATTAGACAAAATGAGGAATTCAAGTAACAAGGCCAAACTATTAGTGAAGCAATTAGGAAATTATCATCCAAGGTAGACACTTTAGTCGTTCACAACAGGATGTTAGAAACCCAAATTGCGTGTCAAGCTAGTTCTACTACACCCCAAGGTAAATTTTCAAATCAACTCGTGGTTCACCGTAGTTGGGGTGTAAACGGGTCAGGTTGAGGGGCGTTTTGGACTTGAATCGATTAGAGCAGCAATTTGAGTTGTGTTAGGTCAAGTTTCTGTTTTTGAATTGGAAGTTGGAACTCGACCCAACCTAACTCGAATATGTTTAGGTTTAGTAGTTGGGTTCACATAAAAATTAAAAGAAAATAAGAAAATAAATAAAAATTGAAAAAAGCACAAACAAATGTTGTTGGGTCAGGTTGAGTTGGGAAAAGTTTAGATTTTTTAGTATTTTTATCGTTTTAGTTATTTATTTTTTATATATATGGTCAAGTTAAAAATGTGGAAATCTGATACCCAACACAACCAATCTTTTTTACCCCAGATCAACTTTAAACCCTAGTGAAAATTGTAGTGTTATCATCTTAAGAAGGGTTAAGCAAATGGAGGTCCCAAAGGCAAGGAACAAAAATAATAAGAACACTAACTATGGAAATAAAGGACACTAAGACACCAACTATGGAAGATGAGACTAAAGAAGTTAAAGAAAAATGTGAGGAACCTAGTTATGTCCCATTCACCTATATCATTCCCTCAATGGTTAGCTAAGGTCAAGCTTGATAAGTAATTTGGAAATCCTGAAGATTTTACGAAAGTGTATATCATAAAACACTTCATAAATGCTTTATATCAAATGCCTACTCATGTCAAATTCCTGGCAGATATATTGTCAAATACGAGAAAACTTGAGGAATATGAAATTGTAGCTTTGATTAAGAAGTTAATGTCTTCATTTAGAATAAAACAACCTAGAAAACTCAAAGATGTGATCTTGGCGCTAATGCCAACCTTATGCCTCTTTTGTGTATAAAAAAGCTAGAGGTGGGTAAATTGAAACCTACACCAATATACTTGCAATCGACATATTGTTCCATCAAATGTTTCATAAGCATCTTGGAGGATGTCTCTATCAAGGTGGGTAAGTTTTTCATTCTTGTTAACTTTGTGGTATTGGAAATGAAGAAAGATTCTAAAATCCCCATTATTCTTGGTAGGCCTTTCTTGGCCACTGTAGGTGCTTTTAACAATGTCAATAATGAATTTCCCCCATTTCTTGATGATGAAAAAATTGGATTTGATTTGGGTAGCTCTATTAGGTCTCATTCTTTTGAGAACTCTTGTTGCATAATAGACTTAGTGTAAAAATCAATAAGGAAAAAGATAGTTAATTGTCATACAAGTGATCCACTTAAGTTGTGCTTAGAGAATGAATTTTCCTCAAATAATAAACATGTTGAATTCTTTGGTGATGCTCAACTGCGTGAGGCAAACCCTTGTCATCAAAAAAGGAAATAAAGGAGTTGTTGAAGATTGAGCCCAAACCCCTTATGAGTTCGATGGAGAATATTAAATTCTATCATAAAAGAGATAGTTAAAAAGAAAGTGCCAAAATTGCTTGATGCTAAGGCGGTCTATGCCTTTAATAAATTCCAATCCCTCCCACTTTGATTTTGATCTTGTGAGTTCCCTCTTACAAATTCCTTTTCTTTTCTAAACATTAAGGATAATGTATTGGTTAAACTTGGTGGAGTCTCATATTTTTTTATTTTTTATTTACATTGTATTTTTTTTGTCAACATTTACATTGTATTTAGTTTCACATTTTGAATTTTTGGACTTCTGCTTACATTTTTTAAAAAATTACACTAAGTTTAATCTTATACATTATATTTATCTAATTTAGTGTTATTAAACTTGGACCGAAACGGCCGGTCCGACCGGTTGAACCGAGAATCAGTCTCCTGGACGATTTGGTCCAAGGTCCAGACTGCAGACCGTTTATGTTATTGAACCAAGTTATGATCCGACAGACCCGGTAAGAATCGGCCCGGTCTGAGTTGACAATAGATGAATCAGCACGCTGTCCTTACCCGGTAAGAATCGGCCCGGTCCGAGTCAACAATAGATGAATCAGCACGCTGTCCTTACTTAAAAAAAATCGTTGAAGCTAAGGGTTGAACCCGCATTCACTTGCTGATGGTAGAAGCGCGCTGCCACTGAACTAGAATGTTTCTTCAGTATAATGGTGCTAACGTTTATATATATTTTCATATTCAGGAAAGGAACCTATTTTTTTATTTGGTCGAGAGGAACCTTTAGGCTGTTTTTTTTCCCGTAGAAGGAACCTTTTAGGCTTAGATGTATCACCTCTTACTCTATGGGCAGGTCGTGACCACTCATGGCCATTTTTTAATCTATTAAATTTAATTTATCAATCTAATTCAAAATTTTAAAATATTAAGTTAATATATTTTAAAATAAAGATGTATTATTTATTACATTATATTAAAAATTATATTTTTATATAAAATTAAATTTAAAATTATTTATATACTTAAAAATAATATATTTTTATATACACCGGTTTTACTAGTGATTCACCAGTTCGACCAATGACTCATTAACCTAATATCTAGACCAAGTTTCCGAATTTTATAACATTGATCTAATCTCTTCCCTTTGCTCTATCATAATTGCCTCTACCTCTACCTCTACCTCTACCTTTACCTTTACCTCTGCCTCTTCCTCTTCCATGACATCTAGTGGATTAATGGTTCTCTTCAAAATCATCATGATCTCCTCTTTCTCTTTCTCCTCTTCTTCGACCACAACCATATCCTCTTTAATGTCCACCTCTTCTTTGACTACTTTCTTCTCCGTTTTTTTTTCAATTGAGATTTATCTTTGAGGACTTGATCTTTTTTTTTTTTTTTTTCGGTCTATGAGGACTTGATCTAAAGGTTCATCATTTCTTCTATTGAAACTTTTTTCACAGGCTTAAAGAGAACCCATCAATTGGTATTTAGACATTGAGTCTAAATTCTTTGATTCTTCAATAGCAACCTTATAATCAAATTTTGTTGTCAAAGAATGAATCATATTTTCAACCACGTGAGCATCTTTCATTTGTTTCTCCGTAATGTTTCATTTGCTTTTACAACAACTAGCACTTGATTGCCAAAATCTAAAATTGATTTGGATTCCTTCATGTGTAAAGATTCAAATTCTCTAGAGTTTTTAAGGTGCACCTTCTTCACTTTGTTAAAACCTTCAAGAGAAGTCTTCAAAATCTCTCTATCTTCTTTAGAGGTGGTTGCAATAGGCACAATCTCGAATATGACTTCACCTAAACATTGATGGATGAAGGTAAGTGTTTATTGATCCTTCTTCTTTAACTTTAACAAAGTATCATTCTCATCCAGTGACAAAATAGCCCCATTTTAAGGTTAGGTATAACCTTTCTCTATAACCTCCCAAACATCTTGAGAACCTAGCAAGACTTTCATGCAAAAACATTAATTATCATAATTTCATTTGGTAAGATGAGGGAACTGAAGCAAATTCAAACCATTGCTTGCTATTTCTCAACTCTCAATGTGCTTCCCTTAACTTTTTAGGACCCAAGCTTTGATGCCATTTTGTTGAAGGAAGAAGAGAAATATATAAGTGAACACATAATACAAGGGCATGGTGTTCTATTACTATTTACATTTGAGTTAAGAGTGACCCTTAGACTATAACACACATTTGTTCCATTATTGTACTCAATGCTTAGAGTCATATTTTAAGAAACTAAATAATATTGACAAAAAAAAAAGAAACTAAATAATAATTGGTGAATGTCAAGACTTAATACATAATAACCCAACCTTTCAACTCAGTAATACAATACTTTTCAATCTATTATAATATATAATTTCTAAAGTGCGAGCTTATAAACAATTAGATTTTCTCTTAAGCTAATTCGTTCCCTTCTTCTCTCCTGCAAACCAACTGCCCATCTACACCCACTTATAATCCTTAAAATTCCCTTAATAATATTGTAAAACTGTCACCCCCATCATTAGTTCTCCGTCATCTGCCAATGTCATTATGTCAGTATAAATTACAAGTTACAAAGTCTACACAGTTTAAGATTCTTCAGCATTAATTTCCATCATTACTTCACAAATATGTTACCGTTATCTCCCATTCATCATTCCCGCACATTGCGAGTCTATATCTAGTTTTCTAATTGTTTCTAACATCCTGCTGCATTACTTGAGCGCAGAACTATGTGCAGCTCGTGTATTCTGGTGCACTATAATTGTCACATTAATCACACATGAAAATTGTAGCTGTGACATGAATTTTGGTACAACATAATTTGAACATAACCAACTGCCTGGTAGTTCAGATCTAACAGATCTGAAACGAACCTCTATAAATGTATCTCTCTCTCTCTCTCTCTCTCTCTCTCTCTCTCTCTAATCTAGTGTAATTCAATTGAATCAAATTCAGAAATACTCTTTAGGATTCTCTCTCAATTGTCTCTTAGATTCTCTCACAGTTTCTATCATTTTCTCAGCTACTCAGATTCTAGTAGTTATAATCAGTGAGAAGTGTTCGATTGTTCCAGGTTTTCAAAGGACTTATGGAATGAAGGAGATGCTAGTCCTGTAGCCTTCAAAGCCCATGGTATATTCACATAGGACAACTATTGATCAACATAATTTATTTATTTACTTCCAAAGGCCAGAAGATCAAGCAATATGTACTAAATCATGATATTTAGCACGTATTATCTATACAATAAAAGAGTGAACACAATTAAGGGCCATTTTTATTAGTTGATGGCCCTGTTGGTTTGTTTATGTACACAAAGGTTCGTATGAAACCCATTTTAGAAGCTGCTTACAGCCTCAAAGTTGGAGAAACCACCACTCGATGGTGATGTACATCTAGCTTCCACAGACAATGTTTTCACAACACCGTGGCAAGGGTCACCTCCGAATACAGTGTTTGAGATTTTAATGGAGCAGCTCTTCTTCCCTTGGCAAGCCTGCAAAACGTAAAAAAATATATTTAGAGTGTCTACAACCTAAATTAGGTAAGATCATTTAGAGAGGCCATATTAATTTTGACACTGGGAAAAATTAGGTTCTTGTAAACAAACGCCACAAATGTTTTGCTTAATATATAGCCATGAATAAGTAAGGAGCAGACCCTTGCTCACCGAGTTGTTACTTCATCAATAAATAATCATCCCAAAACCATCTTTCTTAGATGAATCCCCCCCCCCCCCCCCCCCCCCCGCAGCCAATAAGGTGCAAAGTATAAAGCGCAGACTGCGTATTAACATAAGCCAAGCACCCTATACATTTCTTTACATAAGTTCTCATAAATTTTCCAGTGCCTACAGAACATTCACTGATAACAATATTTATTAATCGTAATACTTAACCTAAGTATAGGATTAAGCATTTTGGAAAATATCTTACCCCATTGATGTTTAATCCAATTCATTTCTATTTTCTAATTCAAGTCCACAACGCCAAAACCTTGTGGAGCTTTTGGTTTCTTACAGTTACAGGGAACTATGTCTGCAAAATAATTATCAGAAGTACTAGCAAATAGTAGAAAGGTACTCGATGTAGTGTTCACCTTGGAAACTATAGACATTGAACTAGGTGCATGACAGTTCCCTTTAGAAAAATTCTGACAGCTACCTCCCGGAGTTCCATAGCTAGCAAATGTTATGGAGGAAATTATTTGTCCATCTTGACAATGTAAGTGCATCTCAGGTATCGTATTATTTGCAGAAACTTCTTGACCAATGAGATCTGCATTCACCAACTTCTGCAAAGGTGGATAGTAGGATTCTGACACTTGAGCACATAATATTCTGGCCGTATGTAACTTGACAGAAATCTCAAACGGATTTCCTCCAATTTCCTCCAAGATAACAAGTAAATTGTTGGATTGTCTCAACCATGATCGTGGCACGTGGTACCTGGAATTGACCAATGACTCAAATTTAAGAGAAGTGGCATTGAAAATTTATTTCTGCTTGTTAGTTCAATGAGTAATACTATGTTCTCCTAAAAGGTCTTCCTAACAATCCTCCTAATACTACTTAAAAAATAAGGTATTAAATTAAAAGGTTGATGTATTCAAAATCTCGGGAACACAAAAACATTGAATATTTTCCTTACATAGTCATTAGTAGGATTATTAGGAGGATTTGTTAGGAGAATTTAGAATTATTGTAGTACAATATTGGATGTACAGGTGTAAATCAAGGGGGGATAAATGTTGCCTTGAATGGCTTTTCATAATTCCAAACAAACAGTTTTAGCTGCTATTAAGACTACATACAAGGTTTGAGTTGGTTTTCCACAATTAGTTGCACACTTGTCGGAATTGTATGCTCCACGGTAATCACAAACTTGTGCACATCCGCTTTCTGGGGAAACCCGAGTCCAGTATCTTCCAATATGGTGACCATTCACCCAAGCCTGACCTTTCCCCATGCTTGCCAAGTCAAGAGCAACTGGATCTATGCCACCAGGGACATCAAAATATGTCTGCTTGAATAAATAGATGGTCATTATTAGGTTATTACGATATAAAAAAATAGCTTAAGGAAACAATGACCATTGGACTTAATAGCCCTTCTTTCATACAATCTCACTAGTGAGATTATGATTTTCAATTCACTCTCCCTCTGTAGCTGTGCAATGGGCACGATAATTGCAACAAATAAAAAATATGCCACATTCTTCAATCTCTGAGAGATTCCACTTGAATGAGAAGGGAATATCATTTCTGCGAAATTAATTGACTTAAAAGCTGTAATAACAGTACAATATATAGGCTAGAATAAATAATTACTAATTAATTCATTTTCAAAAATGAGACTCAATTTACGGTAACTAATAACCTACCATAGTAACAGAATAATTTAAATTTACAATGATTACACAAGCAAACATTGTGGGACTGTAATTGACATTGTTATGATAGTTCCTAGCATGATAGCATTCCTAAAAATAAAGTAACACAATTATCCCTCAAATAGCATTAATTATTCCCATCTATTCTGCATCATTCTCTTCCTGTAAATATCGTCTAGATATTCTAATATGCTTAAATTTAGCTTTATCAAGAGAATGGTGGCGATAAGGATCAAACTCTTAACCTGGTCACAGAGGCCCTAATACCATGTCGAGAACCAATTCTCTTAGAAGCTTAAGCTGTTAAGCAGATGTACATAAATGATTTATATTTCTATCAAAATCAATCTTAATTAGTTTTAAGATCCTTTTTATTTTTTATTTTCTTTTACCATACTGCAGTTCTGATAGATATATCACTTCAACAGCTCAGAATTACCTTGTACCATGTAAATGTGGATGGAATGGCATCTGTAGTCAATTCTACCCATTCTGCATTTTCGTTCTCTTCACTGTAAAATTCTGAAGACTCACCCTGAAGCCCAACCTAGGATAAGATTGAATATACTGGAGTTAGTATTTTCAAATTCCTCAAACTTAGGGAGAGTATAAAAAGAACAATCCCACAAGAATAGAATTTGATAGCATGAAGATGAAAATTATAGAACAAGGAAATGAACTTAGAACAAAGATAATGAAACCAAGACATACTGAGAAAACACACCTCTGAAGCAGTATTTTAAGTTTATTTTTTTAGTGAAGACAGAAATAGAATGACTAACTCATTTTGAACGAAGACTTGAAAACAAGAAAAACAAAAACAATAAAAAGAGTACAAATTTATATCCTTAAATTACTATGACAAAACATAAAAAAATCACACATAGGCAACTTAAAAAACCTAATACTACAAGAACACATACCTAAAACTTAAGATTCAAAGCCTATCCTATACTAAAAAAGAATATCAATCCAACTAATACTAAGATATGCTAAAACCCAAACATCTAAACCATGAATTCCCAAATAACTCAAAATTATACCCTCATAACCAATAATTACTGCATTCTCCCTCCTTTTGCAATCCTTGTTTACTTCAACAAAAGTTCTTTTTTCATTTAAAACACTGAAATAATATGTTCTTTGAAACCAACCTTTATCATTTTATAAGGTTAATGCATCAAAAGACCAGAAATGAGAATCAGCACCAGAGAACGTACATTAATACATACATACTTACAGCATAGGGAATGAGAGAGGGAAAACCCACTGAATGAAAATAAGCACGTGTTTGGCTCGTGTATTACAAAATTTATACCAACTACACAAGTTTATTTACAAAGGGAGTACATCTGTAGTATAACTGATAGCATAGCTATTTACATCTAGTATGTTTACATTATGTATGGACCAATCTTGATACATATGTAACTGATTGAAGGACCTTTAAAGACTTGGTGAAAGTGTTTGCTAGCTAGTCATTTGAATTCAGAAATTCAATAGTAATATGTCCAGAAGGTACAGTGTATAAAATGTGAGAGAGAAAAAACATGTAAGAGATTGCATACTCACTGTAATCACACTAACTGCACAAATCTACTTACAAAGAGAGTTCAGCTGTAGTGTACTACATCTATAGCATTTTCCTACAGAATCCAGTTAACAGTTCACATAGTTCTTTTGGATCATTAAGGATCTCAAACATATACGTACCTGGTAGGTCCATAATGATTTTGAAAGATCTATATCTCCTTTTTTAAATCCAGTGAGCTTGATTGTACCTCTAATTCCTGCTCCATCTTTTTCAAGGAAGGCACCATAATTCTGTAATATTGTTTCAAATAGAGTGACAATATATGTGAATTCGGTAAACATTATCCCTCAGCTGTAGGAGAGTAAGTTGAAGCAAAATAGAGAAACCAAGTAACAAAGTATACAGATGGAAAGGAATGGATAATCCGTTATCACCCGTTCATTCCTGGATAATCCTTTACTGGACAACTAGGCTACAAGTGTATAATCTCTAACACTACTTTACATTGGTGTACAACAAAAATCATTCTCACATCATTAAACAACTTTTTATAGGGAGAAATTTTCATAAAAAAACCATTGTTGGATTAAAGGCTCATAACATATTCAATTCTTTTTTTAACTAATCAAGAACTAGTTTGTACTCCATGAATCTAAGTAAAAATGGAAAATTCAATGGTTGGATTAAAAAACTAAATAATTTCATGTAAAGTTATATAATGATGCAAGTGTATGAATTATGAAATCCTACACTATTGTTAGTTAATAACTATGCTGCACATACAAACGCACATGTTGCTCCTAAATAATTTAAGGTTTTGGAATTAAACATAAGGATACAGGTTAAAAGGATCGTAGAAATTTCACCTGCAAACCCACTGTTTGAGATAAAAGTATCAAATCATTGTAACCTGGCAGAAACTGAAGAGGCTGGACCACCTTGACCCAATGGCCAACAACATTACCTTCACTTGGAAAGACATGGAAATACATGAATATATAGACAAAAGAAATAAAGATAAAACCTCTAAAGCATAAGAATTATGATACTATTGATGCTTCCATTTGGGAAGAAAAGGACTCATTGTGCTTCACAAAAAATTTCAACTAGATTTTTTTAAATGAACAAATATAAAAAAAAAAATCATTTAAAAATAATATTTATAGTTCATTTCTTATTTTCGAAATTAGGTTATACCAATCAAGATTCATTGAAATGGCTCATTGAAAGTGAGAGATGCATATAAAATGTATGTAGAAGTTAGCTAAAACACAAGCTGATAGATCAGGAGGAAAAGAAATGCATTTAAAATGTAAGCTGTTGATGAGCCTTTCCCCACTAGATGGGATTGGCTACATGGATCAAACAACGCCATAATAATGCCATATCACGAATCATGTTTAATGATTATTGTTTTTCAACTGAGATACATATTTAATGAAAGCAGTAAATGACTTTCAACTGAGATATGCATATAAAGTGCTTATTCTTTAAACTAATAGTGAATTTATATTTGTGAGCATTAAGAGAGGAAATGGAAAAAGAAGTAAGTTAACATTGCAAAAGGGAACGTGTTAGAGATATATTATAAAATAATTTATGTCTTCACCTAAAAGCTTAAGCTTTTGAGATAGTTGGTTCATGGTATACCTAACCTAACTAAAGTATCCACATACATTTAAAACATACAAATAAAGATTTAGCAGGATAGCCTCAAATCAAGAGAAAACAATAACAAAACTCCAAGGATACTTAATTACACAAATCAACCAAGTTTTCACATGATATAATTCCTCCTAATGGTTAGACAGACACTATCATAGATCACAACTGCTATTTCTTTAAGCATCACTGTACCGGCAGAAAATGCAACATGTTAAGAGTCTTGCTAGGACAACTACATAATAAAGTGCATTACTCAGAATAGAACTTCCAGTAATTTAAGCAATAAAAAAATGTTCACCTCCAAATACAGCATACATTCGGTACTATAAGATTAATTACCTATAAGTTGGCCATTGACAAATATGCGCAAGATATCACGGACACCATCTATAATAAGTTTTGGCTGAATGTCATTTTCCCTCCAAAACAAGATGTCACCATCTGAAACATATATTCTGCATTTTGTACACAAATTAATAGAAATGCAATTAGGAAACCACTGAATTATTATTTGAATAAACTTCTGATGATTTTTTTTAACTCCATCTTTATGGAATTCAGGACATGCTTTCTTCCAGAAAATTCCTTTTGGAAGATATACAAAGGGAATCCCAGGGAGCTCTTTAGTTTTGGTGTCTTTATATGCATCTCATATATTTTCTTTTTAATTTTGGTATGGAGGATAGCTTATTCTCCACACTCTTTCTTGTACTATTTTCTTCATGTTAGATATAAAATCATTCATAAACCTTCACCTAGCTTAAGCTTTTTAGGAAAGTTAATCCTTGACATGGTAACAAAGCTTCTACCATCAAGTAGTTAGGAGTAGAATCTTTGCCACCCATCCCAAAAGAAGAGTTGAATTTAAGCAATAGGTAGGGTGGGTCTGTGCATTGTTGTCTGCACTTCAAGTGTTTGTGAATTTTCACCTAAAAACTTAAGCTTTCAAAAACATTGGTCCTTGAAACTTAGATAATGAATTCCTCTATCTAAAGAAAACAGATAACAAGTATGCATTTTTTTTCTTTTGATAAAAGTAAAGCATGCATAATACATACCACGTATGTCAGAAACTAAAAGTAAAACAAGCCATATAATATATTTTGTAACCCATATGGTACTGATTGTAGAGTATTCAGGAGTGAATAACTACCTAGTTGAATACCAAAGATAGTCAGATTGATCCTTTGTTACATTTAAGTGCTCCCATATACCTTCTACAGTGAAACTGCTCCTACTCCATATATTGATTGGCTCTTTTGTAGTCATCCAAGACTTTGAGATGTCAGAAATGCCACTGTGGTGCATCAATTGCAGGGCAGGGGAAAAATTAGAGACAAGTGGCAAATCAAACTCTACCAGTTTGGCTGAAGTTTGTGCTCCAACCTGTGCAAATTTAAAAATGAAAGTTTCAGACAACCCCAAGATAATATAAACATTCATATAAGTCTAACATTGGGCATTTTCACAAGTATACCTTGCAAAAAGAATAGGCAACAAGGATTTCTCTTAAATAGTCAGAGTGCAAACAGCCCAACAAAAAGGTGAAACCATAATTTATAAAATCAAGGGTTCTGTCAAATCATTCTATAATCCATCAAGGTGATCCCCCAAAAAACCATCAGCTAAAAAAATCTGTAAATAATTCAACCAAAAAACAGAAGGGAAACTTGATTCAACTAAAGAAGAAAAAACAGTTTCTAGCTGAAAAATCTAGAATTATAATTCATTCAAGTGATCCATAAAAAGACCCATAACCTTCCAAAAGACACTTCCAAACATTCTTTACAATTCCTATTGAAAATGCTGAAAAGTGAGAAGATAAATGGAATCATGAGAGATTTTTAGTTATTTTGTGGTTTAAGTGTATCAAGTCATCCAGCTCTTTCTGTTATTCACTAAGACATCCAGCTGTGACAATGTTGTGGGTTCGTAAGCTGTACAAGGCTCTTTCCCTTGGCTTCTGTATAATGTGTGGTACTTGCTCAGAATTAATTCTTCACCTGTACTTACATTATTGTGTCGCAGCTTCTTCATGGAATTCCTAATTTGGCATTTTGGTGAATGTTCAGTGCGTCCTATGTCCCTGAATCAATTCTCCATGATATCTTCCATGATTTTTGTAGAAGTAAATAAGCTAAAATTTTGTGCCAAGGTGAAACCTATGCTACTACTCTTTGGTACATTAGGTTGGAACTTAACCCTCATATTTTAAAGGAGGTTTCTTTGGTACAACACTTGATTTCGGATAAGATTTGGCATTTTCTATTTGGAGAAAAGCAAATGACTTTTTTTCTCTAACAGATATGTTGAATAATTGGGCAGTTTTGCTCCATTGATTTGCTATTTTTTCTTATCTGATCTCTGTTTTGTTCTTTTGTTTAGGAGGATTCCTCCCCCCCCCCCCCCCTTCTCTTTATAATTTTTCTCTTTATTTTATAGAATTTATTTTTTATCAAAAGAAAAAAAAATATTTTAGAAAATGGTTTTAATTATCCAACTGTTACAATAATAATTAATTGTTATGTAGATCTGTAATTTCAAATTTTAAAAATTTGTACAAAAATAATTATATATTTTAGTTTCTTTCATAATCCTATTATACAATAAGTTTGAGACGATTCATAAAGTAGAACCAGAAAACATGTTGGATTAATAAATTTTAAGGGTGATACACCCTTTCAATCCAAGGGTGGATATTTGGAAAAATTCATTATACAAAATGGTATTCATTAATGTAATATTGATTTTGATTTGCTTCAGTGCCAATATGTGTGTGTGTGAAAGATAAACTAATTTATAGAGAGGTGAGACATAAATTGATGTCATGCCAATTGTTTTGAAGCCCCAAAAGTATCCCCTGCATAAACCAACCTTAGCAGTATTGAAAATTGTATTCCTGCAATCTGGCAATACACTCACAGACCATGGTGGTATAGTGTATGTTTGATTACGAAAGGTCACATTTGCCGCGTTCCGTTCATCAATGTTGGCAAGAAACGCTGAGCATATGCTAGGAGATTCAGACAGAGACAAGTTCAATCCTTTAGGTTGAACAACTGCTTCGTACACATGTGCCTGAATTCGATGAACAAAAGCAATTCAGTAAAAAAGAAATGTCACCCATTTAATTGTCCATGCAACAACCAAACATTGTCCTACTAGGTGGGGTTGGTTACATGTGCTGAAGACATAAATATGGTAAACAGAGTAGATAAATATTCATAGGCATTATCATTATGTAATATACTGTTAGAGTCTCACATTGCCTAGAGATAAGACCAAATAAAAGTATATAAGTTTTGGGCGGTCCTCACCCTACAAGCTAGCTTTTGGGGTTGAGTTAGGCCCGGGTCCAAAATCTAATATGGTATCAGAGAGTATCCTAGATGATCCGTTGTTATTGGGCCACCACCCGTATATATGTCCAGCTCTGTGCATGAGGGGGTGTGTTAGAGTCCCACATTACCTAGACATAAGGCCAAATAAAAGTATATAAGTCTTGGGCGGTCCTCACCCTACAAACTAGCTTTTGGGGTTAAGTTAGGCCCAGGTCCAAAAATCTAATAAATACAAATGAAGCTGCTAAGTTCATTGTGAGTATCTATTTCAGCACAAAAAGATTGAATATACATGTTGGGAATGAAAACAGTAGCTAATAAAGCTTTGGGAATAATAGGAGTTAATGAAGCATTGGGATTACTAGGATTATAGGAAATAGTTTTACTCCTGAGTCCTAATTATTGTTCGTATAAACATAAGATGCATTCATTGTTTTATGTATATAAATATGAGTAAACTAGCAGATTGGTCCCGACTTTTTTAGGGTCATGCAGTTTAGTCCCTAAGAAATAGAAAAATTTTATATAGTCCCTGACTTCTTGTTTTATCTTTCACTATAGTCCAACTGTGTGTTTCCCGTAAATTTTTTTACGACGTGTCACGTTTAGTGACACTCTGTCTCACTGTTTGTCACTGTAGTGTCCACTATGGCACAAAAACGATATGATTTTGTCAAATTTATAGCTTGAAAGGCTTCAACTCCAACCGTTATGTGCTTCCCTATTTTCCCTTTTTCTCTCTTCTCCCTTTTTTCATTGAAAGGTCTCAACTCCAATTATGTTATTGTTGTTCCTCGATGGCAAATAGTATGATACAGTATCACGAAACGTGACACGTCATAAAAAAATTAACGGGAAACACACAGTTGGACTATAGTGAAAGAAAAAATAAGAAGTCAGGGACTATATTGAGGTTTTTTATTTCTTAGGAACTAAACTACATGACCCTAAGAAAGTCAGAGACTAATTTGCTAGTTTACTCATATAAATATCATCTTGCTGGGTGCAAATCACTCAAGCAATTCACAGATCGCACTCCTGCTTCTGCTCACAATCTTAAAGGTTCTGCATTCTGGTCCAGCAGAACCCAAAATCTCCTTTCAGAACCCAAATACACGGACTTTGTATGAGCTCTACCTTGTTCCTAAAAGGGATAGGTCAGTCAAAGTTGGGGATTTTCTCCCACAAAATCCTGGTTTCTAGTATTCATAAGATAGATACGAAAGTTCTTGCTTCCAAGTTCAGTGAGGTCCTTTTGACACCATTTCTGAGAATAACGGTGCTTTTATTCCAGGAAGACAAATTCTTGATGCCACTGTCATTGCTAACGAGGCAGTGCACGATGCTAGAGTGAAACAAGGTTTGGCTTTTAAGTTGGCTTTTGAGAAAGCTTATAATCACGTGAGTTGGACATTTTTAGCTTAAGTTTTGGATTGAAAAAGCTTTGGGTCTAGGTGGAGAAATTAGATTTTGGAGTGTTTTTGTAGGGTTATTTGGGGGGAGAGAATGAGTGTCTCTGAAAGTATGAACTACAGGTGGTTGAATAAATTTTTCAAGTTTGGAGGACCACTATAGGGACCTTCTAGGGTTGCATCTCGAGCCATGACCATTTTGATATGATCATAAAACAAGAAGCAGCAATTTACTAGTATCATGAACCAACTATCTCAATAGCTTAAGTTGTTGGGTGAAGATACATGAATTGTTTTATTCTAACACGCTCCCTCACACAAGAGCATGTTGGACTCAGGGACGGATTGAGGGGGGGGGGGGGGGGGGGAAGCATGGGCTTTGGCCGCCCCCCTCCCCTCCCCCACTCTATTACATACACATTATATATAAAAAGATAAAATATTATTAATATATATGTAATAAAAAAAACTTAAATAAAATGAGTGGGATATATTTATTTTTTATAATCTAAATTTTATTTAATATTTGTTATTAAAATTTAGTCACTTTAAGTGATTTCTATCAAAAAATTTATTTACTACAAATATTATTATTGATAAATTTTATAACATGAATGTATTATATGTATAACTTAAAAAAAAGAAATGATAAATTTGATTAGTATTTAATATTTATTATTAAAAAAAAATTTGCCCCCCCGTTAATACAAATCCTGGATCCGTCCCTGGACTTGGACTTGAAGTGTGGACAATGCACAGGCCCACCTACCTTGTGCTCAAATTAAACCTTTTTTTTATTAGAATAATGGGGTAGCAAGGATCAAACTCGGCCACTTGGTCATAGAGACTTTGATACCATGTTATGAACCAACTATCCTAAAAGTTTAAGCTGTTGGGTGAAGCCACGTGAATGATTTTATTCTAACAACTAGAAAGAAACACACAGAACAGAACATCAACAATTTACTAAAAAGAAACACAGATCAGAAAATCAAGGAGACTGCTAGAGATATAAAAACATTCATGAGTCTTCATCTAATAAGTTAAGCTTCTAAGAGAGTTGGTCCCTAATATGGTACAAGAAACTCTATGACTAAAATGATCAGGAGTCCAATCCTTGCTACCCATATAAGTTGACTTTCAGCACAAGATAGAATGGGTGTATGCAATGTATATGCTGCAAGCCCAGAGGGTCTTACATTAGGAGGTAAGGTAGAGATATAAAACCATTAATGAACCTTTACCTAATAGCTTAAGATTTAAGAAGTTGGTCCCTGGCTCTAACTATCAATAAAATTAAAATGAAATCAATCATAATACTTGAAATTTTTATAAAATAACTATTTCGGGCTTGGCTCAAACCTCCTGCTTTGGACCCAATTTTATGTATGCTGGTGAATCAGCAGCTACTAGAGCAGGCTCGCAAAGCTTTATAACAGCATGTAAATCTTTCAGGTGACCCCATTTTGGCTCACTCAACAGACCTAGAAAAACAAGGTTCATCAATTGAATGTCATCAACCATGTCAACAGTTATATGAATCCCAAAATTAGCTACCATCTGAACAACAGTCTTATTGTTATTCTCCTACATACCATACTCATCAATTGGAGCATCATAATCATAACTTGTAATTTGCAATGGTCCCCCTGCAGTGCGGCCAAAATTTGTTCCGCCAAAATACTGTAACATAAAAAGGCTTGTCAAGATGCAGGTCACAGGTAATCACGTATCCACAATAACCAAAATATATACACTAGATAATAATATAGATAAGCCCTGTATAACATGTATAGGGTTTAAAGCTTAAATTCATAAAATGTGGAAATCAGAAGATATCACCATACTGAATTTAAATTTATTTGTTATTACAAATAAATTACCATAGATAATAAATGAAAGTACAAAACAAGGGACAAGACATCCTATGGAATGGTAAAAGCAAAATAAGACATTTAAAGCATCAATGAAATAATGAAAGGACCCCTAAAATAACTAAAGTGTATGTAAGGAGAAAGGGAGGGTGCGAAGGGGATTGTGACTATCCCTCTATTTGGATAAAATAGAGAAATAGGGAAGAGAAAAATAGTAGAGAAACTAAATAGAATTTGATGTTGTTTGGTATGAGAAAAATAAGAAAGAGATAGAAGAGAAATTAATTTAAATAATTGCTTGGTTGTGAAGAAATAAAGGAGAGAGATTTGGAAATGGTTAGAGAGACAAAAATGCCCTCAATTTAATAGTGTCGTATACTTAAGGTGAGGGTAAATTTGTCATTTCATCCTCCCACTCTCATCTCTCTCCAATTTCACCACCCCAACCTGGAGTTAATCACTCTCAACTCTCTCTTTCAATATCAAACGAGGTTGATGAAGTTAATCACTCCCAACTCTCTCCTCAGCATTTCTCTCTCTCCAAACTCTCTCCTTCCAAACAGAGCATATTAGAGAGAAAAGAATGAAAAGGTCTCCACTAAGTAATTAACTGCTGAGTTGGCAGTAGGGTGGGTTTGGGGGTGATTCGGTTGTCAGGGTATAACGTGAGAAAATGTGAAGGAGAGAGATGGGCTGGAATTAGTTGGGACTCTTGGGAGAGATTGAGGCACTCTCAAATTTGCCTTGTTTGTTCATTCCATTTCTTTCATTGTATTCCATCTTCATGTTTCAGAACTCAGGACTAGATATCACCTTGATACAGGCCTGAAGTTCAATATCATTACAGTGGATAAGCTTACTCTGTTCTTTTGAGTTTTCTGTTACCTATCAAAAGACCTCCAGTAAAGTTGTAATGCATTCCTTTACTTTCCTGGTCTCTTTAAAATGGGTAATGGTTCTCAATCAGATTTTGAGAGGAATGTTGCATGAGGGATTCTTCTTTTCAAGAGGCCTTCCCTTGCCTTATAATTTTTATACTTTTTCATCAGTCCTCTCTACATAGGATTTCTATATTTCAAAATAACAATGCATGAAATCTTCATTTTTCACATTACTTCTGGCATTGCTTATTCCAACTGAAGTCATATTCCCCAAACTGATATTGCATGTTTTACTCAATCCTCCTCACTTGGACCATGGGTCCTTGACACAAGTGTGTCTAATCATATTTTTAGTACCAAACATATTTTTCTCACACATTACAAGCTCTACTTCACCTCATGGTTACCTGATCAATTTAGCAAATGGTTCTAAAACAATAGCTAATAAAGGCGTAGATCAAACTACTTTCATTGTTCCATCCTACGAGGATGTGTTTGTTCAGTTGTTGACTTGTTGTATATTACCTCTCCACAGAATCCACCCACTGAGTAATCTAATAGTTTCTGCGTATCCAAGTTCTTCCTCTCTCTCTCTCTCTCAAAATATGAGAGAATGAAGGTAACTGTTAGAGGTCCACATTGCCTAGAGATAAGGCCAAATAAAAGTATATAAACCTTGGGTAGTCATCACCCTACAAGCTAGCTTTTGGGGTTGAGTTAGGCCCAAGTCCAAAATCTAAGATGGTATCAGATCCTATCCTAGATGATTTGTTGTTATTGGGCCGTCACCCGTATAGATGTCCACGCTCCAAATGTCCAGCCCGGAGCGTGAGGGGGTGTGTTAGAGTCCCACATTGGGCCGGCACCCGTATAGATGTCCATGCTCCAGATGTCCAGCCTGGGGCGTGAGGGGGTGTATTAGAGTCCCACATTGCCTAGAGATATAGTCAAATAAAAGTACATAAACCTTGGGCAATCCTCACCCTACAAGCTAACTTTTGGGGTTGAGTTAGACCCAGGTCCAAAATCTGAGAGTAACCAATAACCAGAATTTAAGTTCTAATATGCTTTTATTCAGCATTTTTAGTTTCAAGACAGAAGATCCTTTTGCTTATGCCTGTAAATTGGTAATGGCCTTTCAAATCTTACAATAGATTTGTATTTTGATATTTAAGAAAAAACAATATCATTATAAAAGGCAGGGAAGTAGAAAAGCAGAAGCATGAGACATGAAGAAAAAGTGGTAAAAGAAACAGCAATATCATTAAGTCCTCTGATACAAATATTGGACAAGAATGCTCCATGAGATAACCATTAGCTCAGCACAGTAAACAAGCCAAAAGTCAACTTTTAGTCCAAATAAATAATTTCATCAGCTATCATACCATATAGTAATTTTGAAAGCTTCCTCCACGTTGGAAAAAACGTGCAACTGCAAATGCAAGGTCTTCAACAGGTCTATGAGGCAATCTTTCACCCCACTGTGTATACCTTCAAAAGTCAATTAGAAGCAATGCAAAAATTTATCACTACACAGCCAAATACCAAATAATCTGTCAACACATTACTTCTTTTACCTTCTATATCTTATCAACAGTTCAAAACACATAAGGTTTAGGGAGGGAGGGAGAGAAGCACAGAACACAATATATTGGCTGACCCAAAAGGTTTATGAACAATTTATATAATATTGACTCCTAAACTTGTATTTATACTGTCATTAATTATATAAACATACATATACCCTTTAGTCCCTTACTTTAGCACACCTACAAGTAAATACATTCCTAATTCCTAACCACATAATAATTTCCTAAATGACTGTACAAGTCTGCATCACAAATTTAAAAAGTAATGGTGGAACCCAGCGCAGAGCAGCTACCCCCTTAAAATGCAACTGTAGCAGATCAAGAAGTTAGACTAAAGTGCTCAAATTTCATAGAGAACCAATAGACACAGATGAAAGTGGGGTTTCAAGAGAGTGGGAATAGCGGCTTCTATACAACTGTTGGTGACCACTACACTAATGCATTTCACGATAGCAGCCACTATTGACAACCAACCCTCATATTAAAAGGTAATCCCTTGAAGGTGTTTTTGTTCATACCATCCATCCCAGTTCTCTGTCCACATAATTGGTTTGTTAGGAGAGTTTGGCTTAAATCCATCACAGTAGTATGCATTGCATGTATCAATCTGTGGACAACAATACAATCTATGAATACGAATAAGAATGTTGATTTAATTAACCAATTGAATCGTTTGCTATTCTAACAGGAAATATTTTAACTACGTTTCCCTTTATGTTATTTTTCCATAATGAATGAGAGATATCTGAACATTTATTTTTATTTTAATAAGTATAGGTAAATGCCAACAACAGTTTTTTTTCAATAGTGGAACAGGATATAATTTACAATATCATATGGAGCATCTGTTTGCCTGCACATGACCCACGGAACACCAGCACCAAGACCTAGAGCCATTCCAGCTGCCCATTTAACATACTCCTTACCCCCCTTGCCATATTTGCTCTCAATGTTCCCATATTCATTCTCAATCTGATAAAATCCAGTCAAATGCCTTGTTAAACATTACATTCTACTATGGGAAGCATCAAATTTAACACTTGCATGAGCTAATTCCAAGATACCCGAATAAAGCATAAATCAACAATTATCTAAAGCAAATAGTTAGGTCTGCTCATGAGGTGGAGAATAAAGTAACTTGTGAATTGAAGTTTATAATCAGACTATGAATTGAATATAACAAGAATCAACGGTTAAAACCTTACATAAATTTTTTATTAATAAATCAAATATTGGGAATTAGTGCCTGCCTTTACCAACCATGCAGCATGCCACATATGTTATATAACATAGCTGATGCTAATAGAAATTTAAGTAAGAAATTAGAAGAGCAAAATTCAGAGAAAGTGGCATCCACAATATGGTAAAAGCAGTTCAAGTTCAACCTCACAAAAAATAAGGCTTACCTAAGTGAAGAAGCAAAAGTGCAATAAGGTAAGACAAGAATCTAGAGACAGTTGTTGATTTTACAGCCAATTCTACATACACCAGCAGGACTATGAATCTTTCAAATTATAAAAATAAAATCAACTAATGCACACAAATGCCAAACTCAATACTCTCTTCCAACCTGCAACAAAATTATAGGACCACCTTGCCAAGAAAACAGCATTTCCTCTCTCATAAGATTCACCACCTTGGAGACAAACCGCTTCATCTCCTCCTAGGTTTTGTGGGAAAAAAAAGAAATAAAAGTGGATCAAAATCATGTTAAGGCAATCCTTTCCAAGTCCAATAATAGAAGTTAATAATATAAAATTAGGATGATAAAGATCCAATGAAAATATTAAATGTAAGGACAATTTTACTTACAGCATTTATTGCAGTGTACTCTGTAGTGTTATCAATTTATTCATATTTTATTTCTGGATTTATCTAGGAAATTTCAGTTGCTCATATAGCAACAATCATAGTAATTATGAACAATTTATATGTACAAAAGTATAATATTACTTCTAACTTGCTTGAAACAAGCCAACAAGGAACACTTTACCATGTAATCTAACAAGCCTGTCTACTTATGGAGATTCTATGAATGAAGCAACCATTTGAGAAATCATATTCTTAGAATTTGGGCTAGGCCTAACTCTATCCCAAAAACTAGCTCTAGTATATTGTCCAAACCTTATAAGGACTACTTTGTCATACCTCTAGTCGATGTGGGATCTCAACAAATATACATCTTTTAGGGAATAGCAAGGAAAAGAAACCTTTATAGTGCTTTTTTTTATTATTATATAGAAAATGAAATATTATTAGAGAGGAAGGGGATAATACAACAGAGGATAAGGTATCCTCCAAAAGAAGCCACAGAGCTTACAGAAAATAAAGAGTAAAAATACCCCATAGGAAAAGAAACCTTTATGATATTGTGATTACTATATAGTACTGCATTTATTTTGTTATTTTATTGTCTTTATGACTACATGCATGCTTTTTGAGGATGACACAGTCTTAGCAGGAAATTCAAGATAGGGAATAAACAGTCATCAGTGAACTATAGTTGTCAAGAGAAGCTTTAGAATCATGTTGTTTCTGATTAATATCAGTAAAAGAGTATATGGAATATGAGTTCAGCAAGATGTGATTTAGCTTTAGCCAAAGAAAATTGGGGATTATAGCATACCATAAATCACACGATTTGGGTACCATCAATTTATTATACAAAGTGATGGAGAGATTGTGGGAGATGCAGCTCATTACTGGAGATGTTAGTGCATAAACAATCTCAAGGAACTGAAGAAAATCAAGAACAGTTAATTAACCAACTTTGATATTTTCCCAAATTAAAGTTCTAAAATTAATAAAAAATGGATAATTTAGTTTAGTAAAGCCTCAAATTTGACACTTCCATCCTCTTAGATCAATCAGTCATATCTCTAAGTGGATCCACAATGTGTACACCATGTCCTGTTGTGATAGAGATTGGATTCATAATTACCAACAGGAATTCTGAGTTTTATAATCCTTTATGGACACTGCATGCAACAAACAAAGAGAACTAGAAGAAGAGAGACCATACACTCAGCGAAGTTATACTCCTATATAACCTGCCATTTATCAAGGATTTTAGGAGATTTCACATAAATCCCACCCCTACCAGCATAAACGTTGAGGTGCAGTACATGATATAAAAAGCATAAAAAAAGAAAGCAAAAAGAAAAAGCAATTTGACATGTTTTCCTGCATCAAGTGATGAATGCAAACAAGAAAAACACTTGTCAAGTCAATAGTAGTCCAAAACTTAGAACACTAAATAAACTAAATAGAATAATCACAAATACAAAAGGAGAAACAGAAATAAATGTTATACATCTGTTAAAAATACAAAAAGAAAAGAAAGCAGTGCAACCAACAAAGCATTCTACCTTGAAAGGTTCATTGTTTGTTCTAAATTCAATACCAGGGATATCACGCAACCAAACTGGGAAACCCCTGCAAACATAGCTCATAAATTAAGGAAAAAGTTGTGAAATGTCTATCTATTTTTTATATAAAAATAAGCATTAGTAAAGAGAAATAAGCAAACAAGGGGTGAGGAAGGACAAGATAACCTTAAGAGATGAAAAAACTAAACAACTAAAACACAAACAGAACAACGAAACAGATGAAACTAGAAGTGCAGCAAGGATGCAAATTCTGAAATTCTTGTGCATATTTGTCCAACTGTATATCTGTTTTAACAGATAACAGAAGGATAACATCAAGAGAATGATGCTGTAAAACAGGGCAATATCCAAGAAGAGAAATAAGATAGATCTACAAGTAATGATCACAAAAAAAAATTGCTTATATTTTTGCTTGCATCAAAGTACCAGTAACATTAACAGCTGTGTACAGAGTTTTTTGTTTATTTCTTTTGTCTTACTTCTTTTGGACAAAAGCAAAAATTACTCTGATTTCACAATTAAAAAAATAAAAAGAGCCTTCTTGCAGAAATCAGATAATCCTTTTTTTTTAATATGAACGAGAAACATAAAATTGATTTTCACATTTCAAATAAATTTATAACTGACCATTAGAAAATTGAAGTTGAAAGCACAACTCTCAAACAAAAAAGAAAAGATGTGAATTGTCTATAATAGTTAAGGTACAACTTGCACAAGTCATTGTTGCTGATGCAATAACATTGTTGTTCAAGTTTGTTCCATATCCATTTTATTTCGTTTTCCACAAAATTGGAATTTTTCTGTTGTATTTTAACACTTCTTTCCATCAACAATTACAGTCTAGAACCAAAAAGTTTATCAACTTTCAGTTTGACTCATATAAATCAACAAAAAAGAGAAAAGAAAGAGAAAACGATGAAAGGATATTCTTGTCTATGCAAAAGGTGAACTGTGATTCAAATCAAAACATTACAATAATGACTATCAACTAGATGTGAATGTAAAAATCCTAGAAAATAGCATAAACAAATCCATAATAAATACACATTACAGAACCAAGGCTTTTTAACCGTTTAGAAGTGTGATTAACTATCATTATGTAATGAGTGTATTAAGATGGCCATGAAAGAATGCAATTCCTACTCTTCAAGTTGTTTACTAAAGGGAAATATCAAACTTAGGCAACAAAAAATTGCAATATATTCATGAGTTAAAAGGCTGAGACCCAAAGTTCCATTCGGCACATGCATATGGACCGATACGGAGAAAGAAATAGAGTCCATTGGATGCAACTAGCTTCGCAAACTTCACAAGATCATATCTCCCTTCAAAATTATACTGCAAAAATTCAAGCATATTAAATTAAATATGAAATTAATATTTTAGTATTAATAAATAAATATCACATTCACAATTGAAGAAACAAAACAAGGCTAGCAGGGAGAAATATAATTTGGCACCTGTCCTCTCACTGGCTCGTGCCCATTCCAAAATACATAAGTTTCAATTACATCTGCCCCACCTTCCTTGCTCTTTGCAATCAGATCAGGCCACATCTAGAATTACGTCAAATGCATATGACAGTAAATTGAATTTCAGTAAGTTAACATCACAAATTTAATATCCCTCTCTCATGAACTAACTAATCCAATAAGTTTAAGCTTTTAGATGAATGATTTTTATATTATATCTCTAACAATTACTCTTTGATATCCTACTTCCTCTGTTCCTTAAGTGCCAATAGCAGAAAATTTTTATTCTTATTTATCTGTTATTATTTTAGAAATTCAAAATAACACTAACTATGATTTTTATTAACTATATCCTTATTTTCACCTAATTAATTCATAAGAGAGATAATACTGGAAAGATTAAAAATAACATTAAGGATATAAAAGGACATGTTAAGAACCGAGACTAACAAACGAGAGTGATATAGTTAATTTGTTTCAGAATAATTTTCTACTGAGAAAAAGGAGACGTAATGTAGAAGAATGCAAATTCAATGGCACAGTGATTGAACATAACAGCGGAATACCAAACCAGAAGCAAAAGAACAGAGCAAGCAAGCTTATAGCTGAATTGGTACTGTCCTCAATCAGTAAGAATGATCAACACGCCATCAATTGAATTTGATTATTTGAGTAAAGAGTACCTCAGGAGTGGCGCGGGGATAGTGAATTCCGGCGGAGATGAGGATGCGACGCTTTCCGTCGAGGACGAGAGCTCTGTGATCGTAAGTCACATTGAAGGGTTTGAACCACTGAGCCTCTGTCACTCTTACTCCATACTCAATCACTGCTATCCAAATACAAACGCAAATGCACACAAACACTAATCCTCCTTTGGAATTGGAATTCCGCGAAAAGAGTATCATCTTGTTCGTTCTTTCAGGAGAGAACGCGAAATGAAAGATA
Source organism: Sesbania bispinosa (assembly GCA_026901365.1). Classification (NCBI taxonomy): domain Eukaryota; kingdom Viridiplantae; phylum Streptophyta; class Magnoliopsida; order Fabales; family Fabaceae; genus Sesbania; species Sesbania bispinosa. The sequence goes on along the minus strand of QLOH01000077.1, from coordinate 135,837 downwards.
GGGAGAATGAATTACAAGAGTGATGTCATGTTATGTTATGTTATCCCTCTTTGCTTGCGAAATGTAATTGCAACCACCGTTGACAATGAAAATACCACCTGTACAGGTGTCCAATGCTTCACTCCTCATCCTCCTCCACTTGTCTTATTCAATTTTCATTGAAAAGGCAGAAAAAGAGAAAACATTTTGCTCTTATCCATTGTTTTATTATTATAGGGCGTTTGCCTTCGGTCGATTGAGACTATTTCATGAATTAACTGAATTACAACAATTTGTTCTTGGTTTTGTAGATTATAATTATTATCATCACACATTTGGCATGATACAATATCCTAGAATATACTTGTGGATGATGAAAAATATCTTTTTATTATACCTCACAATTAGGTGAGTTAGGGACGAGTTTTACTTTTCCCGTCTTATCCAAAAAAGTATATCGGGTTTGTGAGTTTAAAAAAGACAAAATATAAAATTAGGCTTAAATATGTTTTTCATTCCTCTAATATTAATTAGTTTTATTTTTCATCCCTCCAAAAAATTTTTTTTTCCAAAACATCCCTACGAAATAAGAAATGGCTGAAAGACATTACTGCCGTTCACTTCCGCTAAACTTGATATAAAAAATAACACGTCAACTTGTTGATTAACTATTTTTTTACCTTTGGGACAGTATGTGGATGAAGTTTCATGTGAAATCTCTCCTATGGAATCATGTCATTTTCTCTTAGGATAGTCTTGGCTACGAAATAAAAAACTCAATCCCGATAAACTTTCACTTTCTTTGAAGCATGAGGGATGCAGGGTTAAGTTGAAATTTCTGACACCAAGTCAAGTCAGTGAGGATCGTTGTAAGTTGAAGGAGAAAATAGAAAAAGAAATAAAAGAAAAGAAAGAAGATGGAATGGAAAATGATGAGGACGCCACACTCCCAAGGATTGAACACACAAAGGGGTAAAGGACTTTTGATAAATCTCAATAGATGGATTGCCAAGAATCCTGGAGAAATCACTTCTCAAAGCTTTTTTTTCACAAAATGTTATTCTGAATGTTTCCTATGAGCTATGTGCCCCTTATAAAGGTTGTCCACATTCAGGAAAAAAAAATGTTACAAGAAAATTGCCCATAAACCCACAAATAAAAGCTAATGATTGTCTACTTAATATAGAAGTGTAACTGCCCAAATATTTAAACATTCAGCCCACTATTTTTGTGCAAAGCTGTCTAGCCCTTGATGATGGAAATGTAACAGCCAAAAGACACTTCAATTTGAATAAAAAGTCAGCCACAATTCTTCCCGCTGCACATGTTCAGCTTCATATCTCTCGATTTACTCATCCTTTTACAGTGATTTTTGAGCCAAATTTAAGTTTTGATTCATGTACTTTCACCTCATTTTGGAAACGCTAAATTCCGATATCTATAGCTCAAGTTATACACCGTTCTTACTGTTGTGTTTGAGTGGATTCACATCAGATTTTTTATATCATTCACAAAAACAAAAAAAAATATGATTTCAATAATTAAAATATATATTGTGTTCCAAGTAGTTTCACAAGCTCAATAAAAAATTTAATTCAAACCATCATACATTATCCCAAATGTGTACATGACACAAAATCAAGAAAGAATCTCAAATCTACCACTCTATTACTACATATCATGGGAATCTTGTTTCCCATTTGTAAACTCCCTTTAACTTTATTGCATTTTGTGCACCGTCTTAATTTCATATTTTGCAATGGTTTTACCCTTTCATATTCTTCTTTAGAATCCTCTACATTTTTCCATCACAATGTTTTTTAGTGTTCAATTCAAAGTTTTGTAGTAAAGTGTGGTTTAAGATGTTATTTTATTCATTTTGTTGGTGTTTTTGGATTTTTAATGTTTTGTGGGAAGACAAAAGGCTTGGAATGTCCCAACGCTAGCTCAAGGAAATGTAAAATTCAATTATATATCTTTGCGCATCCCAGCTAGAAATTTTTTTGAGTGTGTGAGGATGCAAGCCACCATAAAAGCATTGATTCTTCGTCCTTTTTAATCACAGTGGGAGGGCAGTAGTAAAGGTTGTCCTCTACACCTTCATAATTATTAGAAAAGATTTTATCATAATGTTTTCATCAGGTGAGTTGGATGAATCCTTCCTTTATGGGTGAGATTGGTTTTCACCTATTGGGTTAGGTTGAATTCTGATGGGCCTTTTAACTAATACTAGGTTAACAATTATCATAAGTCCAAAATATAGATCAATCCCTCCATTTTTGGACCTAAATACATTGCAGCTATTAAGAACATCATAATCACCTTCAAATCCCATAAATATGACACATTCTAATTTATTGGTATACAACAATTTTTTATATTTATGGAACAAACAAAGGAGGGAATAAAAAGTAATAAAAAAGAATACATTTATTTAATTGAAAAATATTTAACAATACATAAAAAATAAAAATGGTTTGTTCCCTTAACAAAGTATGACTAGACAATCACACTATGGAGTTTTGTGCCCTTAACACAATATGGTTAGACAATCACACTATGGAGTACAACAGTCTCAACAGTGAGTCCCGGGCCAAAACCAAATAGAACACCTCATTCAAGTCCCTCACCAGTTGTGCTAAGTCCATTTTCTATTGACTTTTTCCTCATTTCATCCAAGATGAATAGAACACATGCACTTGACATGTTACCATACTCACTTAACACATGTCGAGTGGCTTCCATTTTCTCAGGCTTCAAGTTTAATTTAGCCTCAACTTGGTCTAAAATTGCTGGTCCACCAGGGTGTGCAATCCAAAAGATAGAGTTATAATCAGATATGCCCAAGGGTTGAAAGGCTTCAACCAAGGCTTTCTCAATATTTTTTGAGATCAGTCCAGGAACATCTTTGAGGAGATGGAATGTCAATCCAACTTCACGAAGGTGGCCATCAATAGCCCCTTCACTATCTGGGAGGATTGTTTGTGCCGTCCACACTAGCTCAAACAAAGGTTTCTCAACTCCCGGCAATGGGTCTGAACCAACAATTACTGCAGCTGCTCCATCTCCAAACAAAGCTTGACCCACAAGACTATCAAGATGTGTGTCACTTGGGCCACGAAATGTGACTGCAGTGATCTCTGAACAAACCACAAGCACACGAGCACCTTTGTTGTTCTCAGCCAAGTCTTTGGCTAAACGGAGCACCGTGCCTCCGGCAAAACACCCTTGTTGGTACATCATGTAACGCTTCACTGATGGACGAAGTCCTAAGAGTTTTGTGAGCTGATAATCAGCACCGGGCATGTCCACACCACTCGTGGTGCAAAAGATAAGGTGAGTAATCTTGGACTTAGGCTGACTCCATTCCTTAATTGCCTTTGTGGCTGCTTCTTTTCCTAGCCTTGGTACCTCAACAACCACCATGTCTTGCCTTTCATCTATTGATGGTGCCATATAAGCACAGACATTCGGATTTTCTTTTAGAATTTCCTCCGTTAAATACATGTATCTCTTCTTGATCATTGACTTATCACCTAAAATAGATTTAAAAAATATTTTCATTAGTATTAATCATTACTATACATAATAAGTATCAGGATTTAATTACTAGAAAACAAAATTTACATTATACGGGCAAAAAATGTTTGGCCATAAAAGAAACTAATTCCCATCAATGTCATCATTTGGTGATAATATATTACTCCCTCTGGTCCTTTTATGAGGCACACTCAACCAAATAACTCATACTAATAAAAATGGTTAATGTTAGTTAATTTTATTGGAGTTTTAAAAAATATTTTAACTTTCTAGTTTTACCCTTATTTAATATCATTAACTAACTACATTACCATTTGATAGTTAAAAAAGACATTAAAGACATTTAATATGGGTAAATAAAAAAAATAATAATAAATGCGGGCTAGAAATTATAAAGTGCTTTATAAAAAATACTCGGGAGTATTATATTTTGTAATGGAAGTACATGTCACTGTCATTTTTTTACCCATCAGAAAATAATCTTTACACTTTACTAGTATATAAGATAGGTAACTATAACTAATTAAGATGCCTCATAAAATCAAAGATATTGAGAAGCAAAACAATATATAAAGAAATCAAGAGATGAGATAACTTACACATGCGCTTGAATTTTTCTTTAAGCTCCGTCTTGTCCTCACTATTTGTAATACGGAAATAATAATCAGGATAAGTACTCTGATCCACGCAATTGGGAGGATTTGCGGTGCCAATTGCCATGATTGTTGCAGGGCCTTGTGCACGTTGTGCCTTACGGATCTCATCAACATTCACCATCTTTTAATTTGCACACCAAATAATCAAACTGCGAAACGCTAAGGTTAGCTAGGAAGGAAAAAGAATGAAAGATATATATGATGATGATGATTGGTGTGTTGTGTTACGAATTGGTGTGGAAGCTAGAGTGGTCTTATATATATATGCAAGTTTGAAAGTGGGTAGATGGATGGATATCACATGCTTGCCTCATCCCTTATAATAATTTTTAATATAATAATTTTTTTTTTCCGTCAAAAAAACAAGGGCACACTACTTACTAGTTGCTGGCTGCGGTTTGTTGAATAATATTAAGTGGAGTCTGTCCTTCGCGCATGACTAAGTAGACTCAAGACTTTCTTGTTTATTCCATACCAACCCAAAACTGAAGAAAACACGTGTACTTTTGTTTTGGTGTATAAAGTTTGAACCTAAACCCCCGATGCTAAACTATCCAAATATCTATCATTAAGTCAATCCTAATTGGTTTTCACGTGGACTTTTATGAGTATCAAACTGCTACCCTTGTTTTAATTTTCATGTTTGCAATTTGCAATTGCTCTACATAATTTTTTTTATTTTGAAAAAAAAGATTAAAAGTTAAAAGGTTAGTTAATAATTGAAAAACTATTTTTTTAGTTGAAAGTTGATAAACTAACTAAATTAGAAATGTTTAATAAAATTAACGGTTGAAATAGTTGATAAATGTAAAATGATAAGTTTATATGATATTTTTATATAAATTATAATTTTATTTAATAGAGAAAAATATATTTTTTGGAAATTATAATTTTAGATTTTTTTAAAAAATGAATTATTTTAATTACACTATTTTTTCAATTATTTAATTTTTTCTCATTCTGAGTACTATTTGGTGTTTTTTTTTTCACATACTCATTCCTTTTTTAATGGGAAGATATCATATCTTAGAGGAATGAATGGTTACTGAAGAATTATAATAAAACGGAAGAGAATTTGATGACCATAGACCTGACTTTAATCACAACGTTGTTTTCTATTATTTTTTAATTAAATCTTTATCTTAATCAATGATTTTTTGCTTATCCTTGGTTTACGAAGGTCATGATTAGTTTTAGGGTTATATCTAATTAAAAATTTCATCATATAAAAGCATCCTTATTTAATAAAGCATCCTTATTGGTTTTTAGAAATTAGAAAGGATACTCACTAGGATGAACAAGGTTATGTTTGATAAAAATAGTTGATAAACTAACTAAATGCTGAAAAACTAGCTAATAGATGAAAAAAATGATTTTTAGCTGAAAGATGGAAGCTGATAAGCTACTTTATTGAATTAGAAGTGTTTGGTAAAGTTAGTCGTAGTAGCTGATAAATATAAAATGACATATTTATATGATATTTTTTATATAATTTTTTTATTTAATAGGAAAAATAATTTTTTTGGTAATTACAATTATAGTTTTTAAAAATGAATTATCAATTTTAATTATACTAATTTTTAGTTTCGATTATTTTGTTTTATAGATTAACATAGCCTAAGGCTAATTTTATTTTAATTATTTAATTTTTTACATAGTACATTTAATTTGGAAATGATTTGGCAGAACTTTAAAATAATTTAGATGGATAAAATAAGATTTTATTAAAATATTAAGGATAATGTTCTTATAAAGACTACTGAAACCCTACTCAATGTAAAAAGACAATTTGGTAGAGACTCTGCATAGCCTAGATAAAAAATAAAAGGGTGTCTATTCTACGGATAGTGTGGTCCTTATATAGCCTTGTGTGGGTTGATGTTTCCTTTAGTGTTGATATTTTCCCGGGTGTGATTCGGGGTCCCTGATTGTCCTTGGACAAGGCTGTTTGTTCGAGTTCTTTCCTTATCTGTTGTGATTGGTGACGTGATTTATGCGGCTAATTCATATGGTATTAATTGTGATTGACTTTCCTGAATTGGCTCATACGATGAATCTGGACGTGGTGTTTAGCCTACGAAGATACTGGCCGAGATGTATGGGTATTACCGAGGTGGGCAAGACCTCGAGTAGTACGCTACACAGTCCCTCAAGCTATGAGGCATTTGGTCGAAATAGCTTAAGTAAAGGAATACAACCTCAAACCGTATACTACATAATCCCCAAGCTATGAGGCGTTTAGTCGAAATAGCTTAAGTAAAGAAAGTACAACCCTGACCCATACACTACAAATAAAAATAAAAATAAAAAAACAAGCTATAAGTTATAAACTCAAATGTTACTTGAAGTAGCGTCTGAAAAAATGTTATAAGCTACTAAAATATGCTCATTCACCAAATTAACGTTTTTGTCTTGCAACACATAATAAAAGCGATGGCATGCAATGGAATATTTTTGTTTAAGAAAACATAACAACGTGTATCTGTGCAGTGTTTTTAATCTCCCCACTTTGCATAGGATTTGGATCCTCTCTAACCTCTTTATCATTTCAAGCAAAATTTAGCTACAAAATAGCTACAAAATCAGCAAGTAAATAACACTCGTAGCTGATTCTTGATTATTTCGTACCTAGAACCTGCGCGCCGCAGAGGTAGGACAGCAAGAAAGAATCTTTAAACCTTTGCATATAGCTTGCTAGTGATGTTTGCTCATATGATTTAATTTGCCAACCGAACCAAATTTCATCATCCGAAATGTGTTTATTTATTAAATGAAATATATATATATATATATATATATATTTTCACATATATGCATCTTTTCAACTTTTGAAATATAATTTATATACATAAGTTAAATTAATCTACTGATTCTTTTATGTTTTGGGAATGTTAAAATAAGTAATTATATTTTAAAAATTTATAATTTAATAAATATATATTAATCACAAAATTAAATTGATTCCTTCAAGTTTGAAATATTTGCAATTCGCCACAAATTTTTTGTAATAAACTGATAACTTGGATTCCGGTACTTCAATTAAAAATTATTGGTATGCAAAAAATCTTTATATTATGAAACATGGTTAGAATGGAACAAAAAGAAATAAAAAAAAAGAATGCATTTATTTAATTGAGAAATATTTAAGAATACATAAAATAAGAGGATTTGTGCCCTCAATAAAGTATGGTTAGACAACCACACTATAGAGTATTTTGTGTCCTTACATAGTATGATTAAACAGTCACACTATGAAGCACAACAGTCTCAACAGTGAGACCGGGGCCAAAACCAAAAAGCACACCCCATTCGAGCCCTTCGCCAGTTGTGCTAAGTCCATTTTCTATTGACTTTCTCCTCATTTCATCCAAGATGAATAGCACGCATGCACTTGACATGTTACCATACTCACTTAGCACATGTCGAGTGGCTTCCATTTTTTCAGGTTTCAAGCTTAATTTAGCCTCAACTTGGTCTAGAATTGCTGGTCCACCAGGGTGTGCAATCCAAAAGATAGAGTTATAATCAGATATGCCCAAGGGTTGAAAGGCTTCAACCAAGGCCTTTTCAATATTCTTTGAGATTAGTCCAGGAACATCTTTGAGGAGATGAAATGTCAATCCAACTTCACGAAGGTGACCATCAATAGCCCCTTCACTATCTGGGAGGATTGTTTGTGCTGTCCAGACTAGCTCAAACAAAGGTTTCTCCACCCCTGGTAATGGGTCTGAACCAACAATTACTGCAGCAGCCCCATCTCCAAACAAAGCTTGACCTACAAGGCTATCGAGATGAGTGTCACTTGGGCCACGAAATGTGACTGCAGTGATCTCTGAACAAACCACGAGCACACGAGCACCTTTGTTGTTCTCAGCCAAGTCTTTGGCCAAACGAAGCACCGTGCCACCAGCAAAACACCCTTGTTGGTACATCATGTAACGCTTCACTGATGGACGAAGTCCAAGGAGTTTTGTGAGTTGATAATCAGCACCGGGCATGTCCACACCACTCGTGGTGCAAAAGATCAGGTGAGTAATCTTGGACTTAGGTTGACCCCATTCCTTAATTGCCTTTGTTGCTGCTTCTTTTCCTAACCTTGGTACCTCTACAACCACCATGTCTTGCCTTTCATCCAATGATGGTGCCATATAAGCACAAACATCAGGATTTTCTTTCAAGATTTCCTCTGTTAAATACATGTATCGCTTCTTTATCATTGACTTATCACCTGAAATATATTTAAAAAAATAGTCATTAATATTAATCATATCTTTACATTGCTAAAAAATGTATGGTCCATAAGAAACTCATTCCCACACCAATGTCATCGTTTGGTGATGTCATTTTTTTTCCCATCAAAATTTAATCTTCCCATTTTACTAGTGTAAGATAACTAACTTTAAAATATCAGAGCAATTAAGAAATGCCTCATAAAATCAAAGATATTAAAAAGCTAAAAAAATACGTATGAGAAAGCACATAAAAGAAATCAAGAGATGAGATAACTTACACATGCGCTTGAATTTTTCTTTAAGCTCCGTTTTGTCTTCACTATTTGTAATACGGAAATAAAAGTCAGGATAAGTACTCTGATCCACGCAATTGGGAGGATTTGCAGTGCCAATTGCCATGATTGTGGCAGGGCCTTCTGCACGTTGTGCCTTACGGATCTCATCAACATTCACCATTTTCTTCTCTAAATTGTACACCAAAGAATCAAACTGAGAAATGCTAAGGTTAACTAAGAAAGAAGATCGGCTTGAAAGATGTGATGAGTTGTTATAATTAAAATGGTGTGGAAGAGTGGTCATATATATACATGATTGAAAGTGGGTAGATGCATGGATGAATATCACATGCTTGTGCAATTCCTTGTCCCTTATAATAATTTAGAATATAATAAATTTTTCGTCAGCCCAACAAGGACACTAGTTGCTACTGCCTGCGCTTGAATAAGTGGTGTCCTCCTCCTCCTCCGCATGACTAAGTGGACTCAAGACTTTCTTCCATGTACCAACCCAAAACTGAAGAAACCACGTGTACTTTAATAAAATTAATTTATATACTTGTATATTTTTTTTTTATTTTTTTATAACACTTAGTTTTATTAATGAATATAAAGGTATTTAAGTCATTCTAAATTTCTAATTATTTAATTTTAAACTCTAAAATTTTTTGTTTAAATCAAAGATATCTCTCTTACTAGAGACAATCCTGCTCGAATCGGAACCAACTCCATTAATGTTATGGAAGGGTTTTGGAACCCGGGTTTTCGAACCCTTTCAGTCTAGCTAGACTAATAATAATTATGTCCATGATTAATTATTCCATGTGATTTTATTTACTGTGCAGTTGTTTAAGTTTTATTTATTCCATTTTAGTACTCTTAAAAAATATGTTTAATTAATTTATAGTATTGAAAACCACTTTTTAATTAAAATTCTGAAATAAAAATTAGAGAACTAAATTTTAAAAATTAAATACCAAAAATATCTGTGTCCCTCCATGTCACGTATGTCTTTATCATTTAAAATGCAGTAAATTAAAATTCATCTCATTCGACTAATAAAAATAAGAAATTTTAAAGTGGACCCTCTTAAATTTGGGTTTACTGTAGATCTTCAATTTTATTCCTAGAAAAGATAAATTTATTTTTTATAATATATATTATTAAATTTTTTAATATTAAATTTATATTATTTATAGTAAAGGTTCATCATAGGTGTAAAGATCAGCTCCAACCCTCTCCAGCCAATTTAGCTACGAAATAACTACGGAATAACTATGGATTTTGATTTCCTAGTTATTCCGTAGTTATGCCGCAGCTAAACTTGGCTGGAGGGCTGGAGAAGATCCTGATCCTCCATCATAGACCATTTTTTGTGGTCTATCCTAAAACACTTTCAGTGTTTTAATTATTTTTTATTGTGTATCTTCATTCCATTTTTTAATGGGAAGATACATTGTATATATCATATATCTTGAGGAAAGAAGAGTTGGTAAAATGGGCTAAGCCTATCGGGCCGACCGAACCCATCCGTTAAATTGTAGGGTTTGATTTTTATAAATTGAGCCAAAATTAATATTGGATTTTTTAGCTTAGTTCATTTTTATCAAAGTGACGGACTTAACTTGCTAAAATATCGGGCCTAGCCCGCATTTTGCAGGACTTGGACACCATTTTTTAACCCTAATTAAATTCAGCTTTTTTCTGACCCATTTTAACCTGCAACCTACATTGGGTGGGCCCGAATCGGGCTGAGTAGCCCTTTTGTCATCTTTAAATTGAACTGAAAAATCAAAATAAAAGGGAAGAGCATTTGTGGCCAAGGAAATAAGATTTTTAAAATGTTTGTTTGATATTATTTTTAAATTTTTATCTTAAATCAATAAATTTCCACTTAGTATCCTACTCGAGCTTAATGGTTAAGGTTGATCACCCCTATCTTAGAATGTAATTTGAGGGCTTTTACCATCAAGTAGGTCACAACTTTGATAATTAACAATTTGTTATTGTATATTAATAATTGTTTTCATCATAGTATGTAAGATCGTTATGGATTTTCAGAAATTAGAAAGGATAGTCACTAATAACAGATTAACAGTTATAACAATGGAATATTTTGTCTAAGAAAACATAACAGCTTCCCACTCAATTTGCATACAAAACTTGCAAGTAATGTTTGCTCACATTATTTAACCTGCCAACAGAACCATAAATCATCATTTGAAATTTTTTTATTTATTAAATACAACAATTTTCATATGTTTTTCACATGCATCTTTTCAACTTTTGAAATATAAGGGCATCAGCATCGCGGATGCTTAAAATCGATCATGACATAGTAGCACCACAAATAAGCTCTTGGCAGTGATGGAGAAGAATTTTATTTAGCTAGTGCCTATGCTTAAATAAGCACCTCATCTCTGAGCAACAATATTTATGTGCAGTTTTTTTTATTTTTAAATTAAAAATTTATAAAATATAAAATGATTAATGTGTAATGGTGGCACTCATTTAAGATCCGCAAATAGTAAAAAAAATGAGGTGTCTGAATAGAGATGACTTAATATACATAAGTTAAATTAATATACAGATTCTTGTATGTTTTGGAAATGTTAAAATAAGTTATTATATTTTAAAAGTTTATGATTTGATCACTAATCACTATATATTAATCAGAAAAAAAATATAATTGAATCCTTCAAGATTGAAATATTTTGTAATTCGCTAGAGCACAATTATCATAAACACTGATAAGTTGGATTTGGGGTAGTCTTCGTTTGGCTTAGCTTTTTTATGACTTATAAGTTGATTTAAAGTTAAAGTTAAAAATAAAAGTTTTAAAAAAAATAAAGTTAAAGCAGTTTGGCATTTTCAATTTTTTTAACTCTAAAGTTATTTTTAAACTAAAAGTTGTTTGGTAGAGCATTTTTATAAAAATAATATTTTATTTTATTTAAAACTAGTATTAGTATACAAATATTTAATTATAAAATTCTAAATATTTCTAAGTAATGAATTGTTTTAAAAATATATCAATAAAAAAAGATAAGATTTTTTATTATATAAATAATATTTTACAAATATTTAAAAATAGTAAAATATTTATAAACGTTGTGATATATGAAAATCAAACGTACGTATAATAGATTATTTAATTGGTAAAAATGAAAGGTTAAAAAGTGAAAGTGTCATTCCATTGTGATATCACTTTTTTATATATATCCCTATATACAGGATTTCGTAAATAGGGAAAAATATATTTTTCGTCCATATAGTTTCAGTTATTTTTGGTCTTTGTCCATATACTTTAACCGTGGTCCCTGAACATTAGTGAGATTTGTTAACCTGATGAGCTGGGTAATAAAAGTTACATGTTAGTCTCAATAGTGGGTTCCAAAATAGCTGACTCATCTAATTAATTTTTTTTATTAATTTTTTAACTATTAAAATAATACTAATTGCTAAATTAGGGGTTTCACCCGAGCAATTTTACCCGATAAAAAACCTAATTTCATATTTATGATTATTTTAATAATTATAAAATTAATAAAAAAATTAATTAGATGAACAGTCAGTTATTTGGGACTCACTATTGAAGCTGACATGTAACTTTTATTAACCAACTCATCATGTTAACAGATTTCACTGACAGGCAAGGACCACGGTTTGGGAGTTTAGAAAGTTTAGGAACAAAAAAACAAATGATTTAAAGTATATGGACGAAGACTAAAGTTGACCAAAACTATAGGGAAAAAAAACATTTTTTTCCCTTCGTAAATATTATTTGTCACTTAAGTAAAAGTATCAAGTATATATTATATATTATAAATTCAATTGAAAAACAACATAACAATAAATGGTTGTATTAGTAATATAAGAAGTACGTGAACGTGATTGCAGGAAAGAAAAATTTATAATCAAATCCCAGCAAATAGCGATTGACAATTTCTGGCAATCGAAGAGTGTACCGTTTAAAAAAAGCTTCGCACTACTTATTTATTTGGAAAGCTCCTGCAAGTAGCTTTTTTAAAAGCTTCATTTCTTCATGAAGAATAAGCTACTTAATTGTTTTAAGAACTTTTGAGAAAAATTGTTTGACCTAACTTCTCCTTAAAAATAAAAGAAAAGTCTAAAAAAATTAGGCCAAACATACACTTAAATTAAATTTTAAAAAATAAAAAAATTTCATAAAGGTTTGTAATTGGGTATCAATAATTTCAAAAAATCCAAATTGGGTCCCTATAGTTAGTTTAAAAAGAAAATTAATTTGGGTTTCAAAATTTTAAAAGTACTCACACATAAATAGAGTTGGCAATTCAACCAAGGTATAATGCGAGTAGAGGGTTTTTGCGGGCGGAGCTAAAAAGTACTGAAATTATTCGGACTTCTAAAATTAAGGCTTGGGTCTCAGGTCCTATATGTTTGTGGATTTTTTTTACTGGCAGGCTATTTTTTTATGGCTTTTGTGAGCTACCCGATCTTTTTTTACGTGTTTTGCAGGTGCATGATGAGCTTTATCGGATTGGGCTAAAAAACTCGGGAGTTATTCAAACTTCTAAACTAAAGGCTCGAGCCCGACACTTTTACAGGCCAGCCCGAGCTAACCAGATTAGTTCATTTTGCCAGCTCTAAACAAAAATTAGATCTAAATCAACAAAGGGTTGGATAAAGCTAAATACTGATGGAGCTTTCTCGATATGGAGTGAATTTGTCGCTTGTGGTGTGGTTTTCAAAGATCAATGGGGAAGATACCTTTTGGGCTTTGCTTCCAGGCTGGGAAATTGCTCGATCGTTGAAGCCGAGCTCTAGGGAATCTTGCGGGGGCTTCAGATTATGATTTAAGGGGTTGGAATAGGGTGATTGTTGAAGCGGATTCAACTGATGAGGCGCTGAAGTTTGCCACTAAGGGTTGCCCAACTTCTCATTTAGCTAGCTCTCTGGTTGAGAAAGTTAGGGATTTGGCGCATTCGATTTCGGAGTTGCAGTGGAGGAACATTCTGAGAGAAGGTAATAGAGTTGCAGACAGTTTTACTAAGAAAGGGTTCGAGATTGATGAGGAATACAGATTTTTTGAGTCTATTCCTGCTTTTTTCTATTGTGCACTAGTGTTTTGATAACTCTGGTATCTGGATCTTAGTTTAGTTTATTCTTGGCCTTAGCTAGTGGCCCATTATTCACAAAAAAAAAAAAGATTACTATGATTTTATAACCTAACCAATATTAGGTCCAAATCAAGTTATACTGATTTATTAAATAAAATTCAGTTAAAACTATTTAAAAATTTTATTTAGTTAAAAAGATTAGGTTTAGGTCATCCAAAAAATATTTTACAAGTTTAATAACTCAATCTATTTTAGTAAATATAAAATAATACAATATTATTTTTTGTTATTACTAATGTTATTATATTATAATTTTATTATAATGAATTAAAATGATATATTTAAATATGAGTCCTATATAAAATTAAATTTGAGCTTATAAATTTATTAATTTAGAGATATGCTTATTATTTATTGAAAGCTCTTATTATAAAATAAGTTTTTAAATAGATTTTTTAGGCTATGCCAAACTTTTAGAAAGAAGTCTATATTAGATAAATACATTACTTAAGTCTTAGAGTTAGGATATACGTTAAACTCATGCTTTAAAAAATTCAACCCAATCTAACAATATTTCTACCCCTATCAACAAAAGTTATTCTCCTTAGTTTGAGTAAATTTTGCAAAACTTGCAAGAGCCAAACTAATCCAAAATATATATAAACTAGTTTAGTTTGGATAATCAAATGCTTGACTGTTTTTTATATTATTCACAAAAACAATATATAATTTTAATAACGTAAATATAGATTGTGTTCAAAATAGTTTCATAGGCTTAATAAGAAATTTAGTCCAAACCCATATAAAATATTCTAAATGTCTACATGTCACAACATCAGGAAAGAATCTTCAAATCTACCATTCTATTATTGTAAATCATGGGAATCTTCATTCTCTTTGTGCGTGCACTCCCCTTTTATACACTGCCTTAATTTCACATTTAGGGTTTATAATTTGATTTTCATCTATACGTTGGGTTCAATTTCAGCAGATACTTTAAGTATCACTTGATTGATAATTATTGAATGTTCAAAAAATAGAGCAATCTCTCCATTATTGTGCTTGGAAGCAATGCATGTCAAGAACATTAGATAACATCATATCCACCTTCAAATCCTTTAAATATAACTAACTAATTCTAATTTATTGGTATTAAAAAAACTATATATTATATATGAAACATGTGAGAAAGGAAACAAAAAAGTAATAAAAAAAAGAATACATTTATTTAACAGAAAAATATTCAAGAATACATAAAAAAAAATAAAGGGATTTATTTCCTTAACAAAGTATAATTAGACAACCACATTATGAAATATTTTATGTCCTTAAGAGAGTATGATTAGACAGCCACACTATGGAGAACAACAGTCTCAACAGTGAGTCCAGGGCCAAAACCAAAAAGCACACCCCATTCAAACCCTTCACCAGTTGTGCCAAGTCTATTTTCTATGGACTTTTTCCTCATTTCATCCAAGATGAATAGCACACATGCACTTGACATATTACCATACTCACTTAACACATGTCGAGTGACTTCCATTTTTTCAGGCTTCAAGCTTAATTTAGCCTCAACTTGGTCTAGAATTGCTGGTCCACCAGGGTGTGCAATCCAAAAGATAGAATTATAATCAGATATGCCCAAAGGTTGAAAGGCTTCAACCAAGGCCTTTTCAATATTCTTTGAGATTAGTCCGGGAACATCTTTGAGGAGATGAAATGTCAATCCAACTTCACGAAGGTGGCCATCAATAGCCCCTTCACTATCAGGGAGGATTGTTTGTGCTGTCCACACTAGCTCAAACAAAGGTTTCTCCACCTCTGGCAATGGGTCGGAACCAACAATTACGGCAGCTGCACCATCTCCAAACAAAGCTTGACCCACAAGGCTATCAAGATGAGTGTCAGTAGGTCCACGAAATGTGACTGCAGTGATCTCTGAACAAACCACAAGTACACGAGCACCTTTGTTGTTCTCAGCCAAGTCTTTAGCCAAACGAAGCACCGTGCCACCGGCAAAACACCCTTGTTGGTACATCATGTAACGCTTCACTGATGGACGGAGTCCTAGGAGTTTTGTGAGTTGATAATCAGCACCAGGCATGTCCACACCACTTGTAGTGCAAAAGATAAGGTGGGTAATCTTGGACTTGGGTTGACCCCATTCCTTGATTGCCTTTGTTGCCGCCTCTTTTCCAAGCCTCGGTACCTCTACAACCACCATATCTTGCCTTGCATCCAATGATGGTGCCATATAAGCACAAATATTGGGATTTTCTTTCAAGATTTCCTCTGTTAAATACATGTATCGTTTCTTGATCATCGACTTATCACCTGAAATAGATTTAAAAAAAAAATCATTAATATTTATCATTACATTATACCGCTCAAAAATGTATGATCCATAGTAAACTTGTTCATTAATCATTCCGACACCAATGTCATCATTTGATGAAAAAGATCATTTTTATTATATGAGGAAAATGTAGGTCGATCACCCTCATAAAATCAAAGATATTGATAAGCTAAACACTATATATGAAAGCAAGCACGTAAAGAAATTAAGAGATGAGATAACTTACACATGCGCTTGAATTTTTGTTTGAGCTCCGTCTTGTCTTCACTATTTGTAATACGAAAATAAAAGTCAGGATAAGTACTCTGATCCACGCAATTGGGAGGATTTGCGGTGCCAATTGCCATGATTGTGGCAGGGCCTTGTGCACGTTGTGCCTTACGGATCTCATCAACATTCACCATTTTCTCTAAATTGTGCACACCAAAGAATCAAATTGCGAAATGCTAAGGTTAGCTATAGGGAGGAAAAAGAATGATATGATGATTGGGGGTGTTGTGTTACGAATTGGTGTGGAAGAGTGGATGGATGGGTATATATATAGATGCTTGAGAGTGGGTAGATGGATGCTTATATCACATGCTATTGTCTCATCTCACCCTTTATACTTATAATAATAATAATTTAGAATAAAATAAGAATTTTGTGTCAAATCAACAAGGAAACTAACTAGTTGCAGGCTGCGCTTTCCGCATGACCATGTAGACTCACAAGACTCTATTCCACACCAACCCAAAACTACTGAAAGATACACATATAATATATATGTTCTTCTACTGTTTTATTACCCCTCTTTTTCACATAGTTTGGGGGAAAATTAGAGTTTCAGTTTAAAATGAATCTGTAGGTGGGTGTAATTATTTTTAACTTTTATTTTATTATAATTTTCATATTTTATTTTAAATTAAATGAATAATAGTCTCGTATCTGACATGTCGCAGGTTCGAACCCCCATTCATTTCCTTGGGAGTGAGGTAAAATGTAAGTACTTCTATAAGTGCAAAAGCCTGAAAGCTTTTACTACCTTGGACTGGGTCACCATCCCCTCACCCTAAATTTTTTAGTCATAAAAAAACTGAACAATAAATTTTGCATAATTATCCCACTTTAATTAATGTTTAGTGAGTAGTTACTTATCCCACTTTAATTTTATGCATAGTTATAATTATTATCTCTTCAACAAACGTGAAGTGATATGGCTCCATGGAATGGAAGGTATGGAGCATTTTCATTTGTGTCTTAAAAAAGTATAGTTGAGCCGTATTATTTGAACGGGTCAAATTGTTAAATCGAACATCAACAGGAATCAGGACTAAGGATCAACGACAAGACCATTTTGAAAGTTCAACTATAACAAAACCAGGTACGTACAATATACAAACCAATAAGATCTGAATCAATTACTAATAAACCGGTTAGTTCGAACATTGGAAGGCCCAGCTCTGGTTCTGACTTAATCCGTTTTCCCTTGTTTAGAGTTTCTAAAGAAAAAAAGACTTTAGCAAAGGTAGACTTTGAAAGTATTGAGGAAAAGCTTGATAAATTGTGAATTTTGATTACTGGATTAACTTACATGGCACTTATATATATACGCTGGCATCCCCCAAGTAAACTTTTTGCATAAAAGCTACTGTAACTAATAATGTCCAAAAGTAACAAAATGCAAACTAATTCTCTTCTGAATGATTGATTTATAAGAGCAAACTAGCTGTTAAATCAACAATCTTATATTAATACTAAAATTACTTGTGGAAAATTAATAAAACAAAAAAATATTAATTAAAATGTAATATCTAATTCAATTGAAAATACATCTAAATTTTTTTTCAAATTCAAATTATAAAATAAATTATATTTTATCCATTAATCATAATTTATATTAACAAATAAATTGATACAAATATTATGTGGGTAAAAGGTGAATTGATGTGAATTGACTGGTGTTTATTCTGAATGTATGGTGTTTGTTTACAATAAATTATGTGGGTAAAAGGTGTGGTGTTTATTCTAGCACTCAACCTACACTCATATCTTTTGAAAAAAAAAAAGAAAGAAAAAAAAAAGAAAAAACCTACATTCATATCCACAAACTTTTATGGATACTCAACTCGGACCTATTAAATTTTATAAATAAACTCTTTGATAATAATAATTATTTGGGTTTAAGATGATTTTAATCCCTGAAATATAATTAAAATATGATTTTAGTTCCTATAATTTAAAATCAGTTGTTTAAATCCTTCAAAAATTAAAAATACATTAATTTAGTTATTATTGCAGAGTTTTCCTACATATTTTGCTATAGATTTCCTATAAATTTTTATTGATAAAGACAAAAAAATGACATTTTCTCTTTCTGAGGGAGCAAATTCACCAGTTTTGAATTACATAAACTAAAATCAAATCTTGACTATATTCCAGAGACTAAAAATATTTTTATCCCTAATAAATTCTACGATTACTCATTGGGTCCAAATCTACTTCCCAACCATAATGGAGCTTTAAGTTTAGCCTCGAGCCCTCAACCAAGTCTAAAATTACTAGTCCACCAGATCATGCAGTGCAAAAGATGAAGTTCTAATAAAAGACACTTAATATGCTTAGAACATTCTTGAGAAAAAGCCGGTAAAGATCCTTGAGAAGATGATATGACACTAAGGGCATGAGGATGGGGACATGAGTATGTCATGACATCCCCAACTTTATCATTTTTGTCATATAATCCTTTATTATTTATTTATTTGGAGGACCACTATATGGTACAAAAGATAGTTTGTGTTCGAGAGCGATACTCGAACTCGGTTGCTCCGGGAATCTTAAACTTGGGGTTGATCTCTGATAATGCTCTAGGTCCACGACGGGGGAACACCTGCAAAGACACTGCAACGTCCAAGTTAGCCTAAATCCTAGTAGAGTAATAGTTGATGTAGTAATTAATGTGTACCTGACACATGACATCATAGGTATTTATAGGGGAATTGGTCCCTGGAATTACCTTTGGGGAGTGATCCTATACGAGTTTATACGGACACATCCATAGTGAGCTCGTAAGGGCTTTCCCTAGTTCTAGCCCGACTTGTACAAACATTGTCAATTGACCTTATAGGGCCGCTATGTGAGGCCCAAGTGGACCTAGTCCGTAATAGTTTGTATGCAAAAAAAAAAAAAATGAGGCGAATCTAACCTAGGGAGTTATTTTTTTACATATACCATTTCTACTCTCACACATCCCAATCCCCACTCTCATCAATTTTTAATGTAAACTCTATCTCCCCCTCCCTTGCACCACCCTTACCCCTCTTTCTCAAAGAGAATTAAGTTTATAAATTTAATATTAGGAAATGAGTATTTAGAAAATAAAGAAAAATATGATGTATGAGATTAAAAAATATGTGTAAAAATCAAACCCCTCTAACTAACTAGATTGTTAATAATATTACAAAAAGAACAGATAAAAAAATAATGGATTCAGATCCTTTTTTTTAACTCAAAACAGGAAACGGTCTTATTCAAATTTCTACACCACACAATTATAATAAAACATTATAATGTTTTTATTATAATTTTTTTATAAGCTAAATTCATTGAATGGAGTACTAGGGGTGCTCAAACCCAATACAAAGTAGAAAATAAAAAAATAAAAACGAAAGTACAACCCAACCAGTAGTTACCAAAACTTACATATATGAAGATAAGCCAAAAACCAAAGCCTAACCAATAATAAACAGACAAAGAGACTATGCTCCTGTATAACCCAAGCCCGAAAATAGCTCCAAATAGTACACCAACCAGGAACCAACAATCATCCAGAATTGGCACAAACATCAGGAACCAAACCAAAATTAATATAAACAGAAGGTTCTGCTAACCAGGATGAAAATTGATATTGGAATCTGTGATTTTTATTGCTTTAATCCATTTCCAAGAAAGTAATTGTATAAGCTCTAACAGGTCTGAAGAAGGCAAAATATTATTTGAAAAAACAACCTCATTTCTAGTCAGTCATAAACTCCAAAGAACATATAGCCAAATGACTGACCACCTATAGCGCACTTTAGAGCTACAGCCAGGTAGACCCAAGAACTGTTCAAAGTGCAAAATAAATGAATTATGGAGAACATAATTGAATCCACACCACTTCAAACAAAGCATCCACATCCTATAAGCATAGGGGCACTCAAAGAAAATATGCCGAGAGGTTTCCACCTATTGACCACACCACATGCACTCGGCACCAGAGAGTTGGATAATATGCCTCTTTACTAAATTATCTCTTGTAGGAAACCTATCTAACAGGACCCTCCAAGCAAAACAAGAGACATTTGTAGGTATATATTTTTATTATAATTGCGTGATATAAATACATGGAATATGACTCTCTCTAGTTTTGAGTTAAAAGGAGATGATCCCAATCAAAAAATAATAGTTATGGTATATGGTCACATGAAATTAGATCGTAAGGTTTTCATTTTATTCATAAATGAATTTAAACTAACAAAAAAAAAAAGAAAAAAATGTAAACATATCAACCAAAAATGAAAATGATAGTAGGAATTAATTTTAACCATTTATGTGGAGGTTGTACATATTACTTTGGATGAAAAAACTGAATATTTTTTTTATTAAATATTTAATAACTTAGAATGATTAAACTTAATAAAGAAAGAGAATATTGAAGGTTAACTCTTCACACCAAAGATCATAAAACCAAACAAATTTCCTAAATCTTCAGGTGAGGCCTTCAGTATGCACAAGTGCTCCTGCTATCATATGAGAATCCAGTCAGGAATTGGGGAACTGGAATATTTTATCGGAATATAATAGAACATACATTTTAAAAAAGAGTAAACTATCACTTTCGCCCCTGACTTTTACAGCGTCTTGTAATTTCATCCCTGACTTTTTCAAAATAGCATTTTAGTCCCTAACTTTATTAAAAAATGCACTTTAGTCCCTAAATTTTATTAAAAAACATGCACTTTAGTCTCTAATTTAGGGACTAAAACGCATTTTTTAATAAAATCAGGGACGAAAGTGCTATTTTAAAAAAATCATGGACGAAACTGCAAGACCCTGTAAAAATCGGGGGCGAAAGTGATAGTTTACTCTTTTAAAAAATAAATGATATTTTTACCCAAAACAAAGTACGGGAAGTTATAAACCGATATAAAAAGAAATAAAGTTTCAGTAAAGTTATGAATCGGCTTCTTTCCTAGTTCTTCACCGTAATGTTATAAACAAAATATACGAAATGAACATAAGAAATTATCACATGGAGAAGATTTAGTAAGTTAAGAAAATTACATAGGGGATTCAAGAATGACATGCAAGAGTTCAGGTGAACTTCGTAAGAGTAAAATCTACTAAGAACATTTCTTTCCGTCATGTTTCCACTTTACAATTTCATTGTACCAAGCACACAATTAGATATCTGCCATGTTCACAATATAGGATTCGAACTTAGTCAAATTATAGCAGGAAACAATAACAAAGGATGAATATAGCACTCCTATTCTAGATTGTCATCTGATGTTGCATTATAATTACAATGAGTTAGATTGCATATTAAAGAACGGGTAGAAAATTCCACCTTCAATTACTAGAGGATTCACTTATAGATAGTTTAAATAGAAGCATTGAAAACATGTATTGGACAAAAAATGTGACCTTTACACTCACAGTTTCATAGTTCAATACAGATGAAAACGAGGAACAAAATGCATTATTATATAGATTAGTTACACTAAAAATATTATAAATAACCTAGACAGAGTATACAAGGATACCTATTTGAAGAGAGTACAGTTATGAATGCATTCAACAGTTATGTGCACTTTACGCCACTTCTTGTAACAGAAATGTTTGTGGACACCCCAGCATTGATACACAAAATGGTAGAGAAGATACATTATCCATCAACAATGAATTGATCTTCCTGATTATCCCCTTCAACCCTAGTGTCACTGTGAACAATACCGTTTACATGGTGCAAATTTTGCATCATCTGTGAAAGATAATGGTTGCTAGCACTAGTGTGATCAGATAAACCAGCAGGTTGGGCGGTCCACTGAGAGAATATACCAAGCAATTGACTAGTAAGATTTTGTTGCTCATGAAGAATTCGAGTCTGCATCTGGCCCATTTCTGCTCGGTGCTGATTTAGCATCTCATCAATCCTCTTCTTCCATTCTAGCCTCCTGCAATTCATTCTCTCCTCCCGTTCCCTCTCATGAATTAACTCTTCCTCTCTTCTTTTCCTTTCCATCTCTTCATTTTCCTTCTCTATAGCTTCCCACTCAGACATTCTCTGCCTCCTCAGATTGTCCCTATCCTTCTCCCTCTCCTCCCTCTCCTTTTCCCTCTCCCCCAATTTCTTTTCCCATTGCTTATCAAGCTCTGCTTGCAAGTTTTCCCTCCTCTGTCTCTCCCGCTCTCTATCCATCTCACGCTGCTCAAACCGAGTCTCCATTTCCCTCAACTGTCCCAACTGGTTAGCAAGAACCCTCCACATCTTCTTCTCCATCCCCTTCACCACCTTCCTCTTCTTCTTCAAGTTCGACCCCATCACTTCCCCTTCCTCATACACATAACCATTTTCCGCATCCTCGGTCGTCCGGCCACTCCCATTATAATTCACCTCCCCTTCTTCAGCATCATACTCAAACCCCAAACCCATCACCTCATTGTCAACTCCATCCATAGCAGCTGCAAAATCACCATCCGCATTCCCTTCCCCAGAATGACCCATCTGACCAAACTCAACCATATCCATTCCCCCACCACCACCACCGCCATCAGCAAGAAACCCATCTCCATGATCCCCATCCGCAATAACCATTAATTCATTACCATCACCATGAGCAAGACTACCAACAACAAGTGCAACATCACCAAACACTTCCTTGTACCTAAGGAAGTTAGACCAATGAGTAAGTCCCTCCATCCAATCAAACTCCTCACTCCCATCACAATCTCCTCCTCCTCCTCCTCCTCCTCCTCCAGAATTCTCAACCCCTTCAAACTCAGGCTTCTTGATCTTCTGCTTCACAAGCAGATACTGGTGCCTCATATTCTGCACCTTGGTAGAAACATCCTTCCAAGTCCACTGCCAAGGGTACACCACGGGATCACGAAGGTGGTGCAACGAATTCACGTAACAAGCAACTGGTTTGAACTTCTTCTCGCGAGTTCTCATCTTCGCTAGAGAACCATCCGCAACCATCTCGCCGTACTTGTCGATTAGGGTTTTCTCCTCCGCCTCCGTCCATTTCTTCCTTCTCGGAGGAATCATTTTCATTCCCAACCACCAAACCCAACCCTAACGCTATTCCTATCCTCTTCTTCTCCCTCCTCCTCCTCCTCCTCTTCCTCAAGCACCAAAACCTTTTCCGATAACGATTCCGATTGCATCGAGAACACGAAGATCGTGCAACTCGTTTGAATTTACTTCTCTTTTCTTTCTCTCATAATCCAGAATTTTAACCTGGCGATTTGAGTGATTCTCTCCGAAAATCTCAAATTCAAAAAAGGAAGAAGGATGGCACTTACTTACCTTTCCGGATTTCGGACCGCGGCGAGAGGAGCTTCGGCCGGCGACGATAGCACGCTGATTTTCCCGGAAAGTTAAATTTTCCCGAGAAAATATATGATAATTTATCTGGCTAACTGCGAAATGAAGTGGACAAAGCTATTCCAATGCTGAGAGCAAAAAATTCCCAGCGAATTTTATTTTTTTCGGAATAATAATATTATTTCAATTTTCACCAGAATTTCTGGATTTTGTGTTATGAAATGATATAATAGTGATTTGTTTTACCGTTCGAGTGGGCATGCCGGAGTGGTTATCGGGCATGACTAGAATTCATGTGGGCTCTGCCCGCGCAGGTTCGAATCCTGCTGCTCACGCTTTTTCTAAATTTTATTTCTTTTGGCTTAATAGAAATTACTGATTAGCAACAAATTATGTTATTATATTATGGCTTCAATCCTTCTAAAACTAGTTTAAGAAATTTGCATACATTATCATTTCAATTGTTATTTGTATCCATACACACTGGATTTGGTTCAAAATGTACGTTTTAGTATAGCTGAATTTGAAACTAGATTATTCCTTTTTATTGTTACAAAGATGAAATTAAAGAAGGCTATGCCATGACAAAACAGACCTATACTACAAGTCCACTGTCAAAAGTATGACAAAGATGTCTAAGAATATAAAGATTTTTAAAGAGGCTGCCCCTTCTCCGGCTAAAGTAATAGCACAAATATTCTCTTCCCCTACGGTGAGTTTAGTAATGAAAAAATTATGGGGAGAAAAGAGGGAAATATAGGGAAGGGAAGTGTGATTATATGTTTGGTATAGTGAAAATTAGAGGAGAGAAAATGGTAGGTGTGGGGTCCTTGCCCTACCAATTTTTTTGATGCATCTGCGAGAAATCTAGAAGAAATTGTGAGAGTCATGAGAGAGAGAAAGAGGAATTTTTTTCGGATTTATGTGTCCCTTTGTTTTGCTTACGGCAAAGGCGGCACCCATATGCCATATACCACAAGACGGAGAGCAAAAAGCATTGTCACGCTCTTTTTTTATCATCAGTTATTTATCTGTGGAAATTTTTTTAACTATATTATCTTCATTATATTTTAATTTTTTATGTTAAAAGTTTCTTTTTCTTATATATATTAAGAATGTTTCAATATTCTTCAATTTTTTAATTAAATATATTTATTAGTTTATAAATTTAAATATTTTTAAATATATATTTCAAGATTTTACATAAATTATTTATATATACTATTTATAAAGTTAAATATTTATAAATTTTACTTAAAAATATTTATTCAAGGGCATTTTAGTCTTATCGATTATAATCTTTTTCTCTCCATTCTATTTCTCTGCTACCAAACAAGATGAGAGAGAAATACAATCATGTTTATACTCTATTTCTCTCGTACAAAACAACTCAATTTCTTCACTATTTCTCTCTACTCAATTTCTCCCTTCTCTATTTCTCTCTATCCTATTTTTTCCACTCTACCAAACACACACTTAAAATATGTTGTAAAGTGATACTCCAATCCCTAAAAGATCATCTTGAATTGTTATTATAATAGAACTTGAGAATTAGAAATTAAGTGAATAATTTCTAAATAATTTGACCAGCAAATTACTGATTTATACCCTTCATTCCATACCAATTGAAGCTCATGCATTAAAGCTAGTAATTTAGCCATAATATTATCACATTGGCTAATATGGCCATGAAAATCACATAACCAATTAGCATGACTATCGCTAATAAATCCTCCAAACCGACCAACTCCAGGATTCTGAATTACACTGCCATCGACATTCAAAGCTACTTCATCATCATGATTTGGAGGCATGCAACGGACCATTTGATAGGACTTTCAAGCAATAATCTGGATACATATTCTAATTCTGATCATGTTAAAGATAAAATTTAGGTATAAAAGAAGTAACGAGATCCAAATCAGCCATTGCTAACAAAAAAAGAACACAAGCAATTAAAATCAAGAAAAGTACCACCTTGCTATGCTCTCTACTCTCATGTTCTGTTTCACCTATCTTTCTGTATGGGAAAATGAAAGTAATACATACTATATATTTGAGGTATTGGTAAAATTTGGGTCTGTTCAAAACATATTGGAGTTGAATTCTTATTGTTTTATAGTGACCTTCAAGAAGTGTGCTTGAAGTTTGTGAGTGAAATGTATTTGCAATCATCATTACTCATATGTCTTTGATTATTTCACTTCTTGATCCCTTTTCTTGCCTATTAAAGAAGAACACATCAAGATTATTCGTCTCACTCTCAAGTTTGCTGCTAAATAAACAGAAAATGGAGTGTGATCTTAGCTCAAGAACATGCCAAGTTGGTGGTCACAAATATGAAATATGTTCTACCCTCTCCTTGATTGTGCCTAGATTTTGGTCTAAAGACTAATCAAAATTTGAATTCTTCTGGCACAAACAGAAAAGAAAAGCTTAAAAAACTTACTTTATCCTTGTTTACTGATCTTACTATACATGTACACTCATCCAAATGAATATTTCAAAGTTCACTTTTCCTCATCAATTAGAATGGCATTGAAGTATGTGAAAACCACAATAGGAAGAATGAATGGGTTCCAAGGATCACAATCTCATATTAATGAAGAAAACCTTTAGGCTATTAGCTATTCACAATTTCACATACAAACTGTTTGTTCATAAAAACAGGGAGGGGGTAAAATCAAGAGAGAATGACTACAAGAAACTAAATTGCGGTATAATTCTCTAAATTTGTCAGAAATGCTTCCTGTAATCTTTCACATTAACATCATACTTTCCTCTTTGCCTTTTTCGCCATTACAAACTTGTTAGAACCAGACAATACCACACTCCTTCTCTGACTTTCCTCTCTTGGAAAGACCAAAGCATAACCTTCATTAGATTTCCAAAGCTTTTTAGCTTGGGAACAAAGGGAAAGACCATCATTCCTGTCCTGCCTAGATTAAAAAATCCATTGCTATCAGGTGCCTGAGTTGTTATGATCACGGTCTGGAGTTGTAAAAACAGGGGGATCTATGGGTTTATTTCCCATATCTTTAGTTTTGTGAAGGAGAAAGGTCCCAGATAAAATTGTGACAAAGCCACACAACTCAGTAGCAATTTGTGATGCATTTTGTGTGTCCCATTCCTGCAGCAAAAAAAAGCACCAAAGCAGATAATGACTTACAATCCACATGCAAATTGACAATGAAGGTAATATTTTAGGACTAATAATGTAGATGAGTCTAACAAGACAAATATAGCAATACAGATAATTGTGCAATTGTAAATGTTAATCTTGTAACCTTGTTAGAATCCCATTTCCCATTTTTTCTGTTCTTGCTGTCAGCCCTCTTGAATGTAGTGAAGTAATTTCTCTAATTTTAGAATCCTCCTTAAAATTTCAGATTATTTCTGTAAATTTGTATTTTGTAATAACTGTACTAAAACCTCTTTTAGGTAATCATTAACATCTCTCATCATTAATGCTGAATCCATTTTGCCTAAAAGATTTATTTGCCATTATAAGTATAACTATTCTTTTGCTGTCTTATAAAATAAAAGAAAGAAACTTTAAATTTTCTCATATTACAATGCATATTAAAATCTGATTCTGAATAAAAAAAACTGTGTATAACACGAAGCCTTAATCAGGCTGAAGTCTAGAAATGTCACTGCTCTAGCTGGAATTCACAAATAAAATTTCATGAAGTCACAAACAAACATGACAAAGAAGTGCTTTTTTCCTTCAAACTTATTCATACCCCAGTAATTTTATTTTCTTTGTAGTTTAACCCTAACCAAAAACAGCAAACAAGGAGAAACACAAAATCTTACAGCTGAAACATCTAAATTAGGCTCTTTCCTTGTCTTACAATCCTTTAGGCATTTCAAGATGAAGAAATAATGTTCTAACAAATTTTATAGATTTGGAAGTGATTCTTGTCACCATGAATATACTATGGACATGCAGTGCAGGTACATACTGTGTGGATAAAATGTCATTTTACGTGTTTTCCGTTAAAAACTTCTGCTCCTTAAAACAACAAAATAGAACAAAACCAATTAACAAAATAAATACATGTTCAGAACTTTTAGCTAACAACAAATAAAATAGGCCTGGTTTTAGAACAAAGAAGACTTTCAAGAGGATATGTTCTTCAAACAACTACCAAGCAAGTATCCATCGTGGCATCAACAAATAACACTTAATAAGACTGGGGGCAGATCCCTTGCTAAACAATAATTGGCCAAAATTGTATGTTATAATCTTAAGATTAAGTGTGCCTTGATTTGACAGATCTGTGGTGTCCAGGTTCTCTAAAAACTTGTAAATAAAAAGTGACTCTACAACCTGAAATTATAATACATATGATTATGTTTCTCAACTTTCTATAATCTCGTTCAGATTTACTTTCCCATGCACAGCAAGAAAGGACGCATTTTATTTCCATAAATTACCATATCTCTAGAAAGAAGAGTTTATTAAATGGGGAATAGCCCGGTAGTTAGAAGTAGAGGAAGATCAAGAAAAACTCTAAGTGAAACTATTAAAATGACTTAGATCAAATGGCCTCTCTAAAGGCTCAGTTTTTGACATAACATTACGGTGTCTTTTATTGTTTTTGATGTAAACTACCATGTCCCAATAATTTAGTAAAGTCACCACTCACCAAGTACATAATAGACAAAAGTACAAAATAAAAAATATATATACAGAACCACAGAAGGTAATTATTCACCTTAAACATGATTATGCTGGCAAAGATGGTAAGTGATGTGAACATGACGTAGTAAACTGGTGATACGACTGCAGTGTTAAAGGTGTCCAAGGCCTGAAAATATGATTCCAAATTAAATAAATAGCATATATAGTATAGTTGTAGAGTTACTATCTTGAACTACTAAAACAACACACCTATTGTCAAGATTCCAGCACTATTGATTTTCATAATTAAAGAAACTCTGAGAGAGTACTGAAATGAAAGATGGCATGCCATTCCAAGAATATCACATGTTATTGTTAACCTTTATTCATCCTTAACTAAAACTCGAAGGAAGTGAAGCAGTTCAATGCTAATAAGAAATGAACTGCAAGGTTTTGTTTATAACTTACAAATGCCACACGCCATCTTAGAAATCCAAACATCAGTTAACTGATGATTGAAGCTCCAAAGAGTGAGAAAGCACAGTTAAAAAATTTTAAGCATTACAAATTACCACCTAAATACTGAGCCTCAAATGCTGAAGGTCCCAGAAAGAACAGAAATGTTTTCAATGCAAGTACTCCAATCATCAATAAAATGTTATATATATATATATGGCATAATCATTCAAATTATACTGGAAAACACAGAATAAGGACAGCCAAACAGTATGTGTGATGTGTATCAACATATGTAATGCCAAAGTTTACCTTGTTCAAGTAGTTAATCTGCAAAAGACAACATCCTATCACAACCACTGTAAAGAACCAGGTCTGAAAGTAAGTAAATTGATTTGAACCTTCAAATGTAAGCTTCAAAGCTATTCCCACTGCTTTCACACCCATAACCTATTTAACAAGTATCAGCATAATTATATATAGGGCAGGTTTATGGTCAACCATGACAGATGAGTATTGAAGAAATAATTAATACCGTAAGTGAGCCTGTGAGAGAACATATTCCAACATAGATGATCAGATGAGTCTGCCCATATTTTGGAACAAAGTAGATAATGAGGACGGCAACCAGAACCACAACTATACAACTGTAGACAAGAAAACCTGTTGATGAAGAAAATATATTCACTGTTAGCTTAATTAACCGTAAATGAATGCCCTGAATCCAGTAAGACCATGATGTATCCACTCATGTATCATCCTGCTTTGACTTTTGACAAGATTCAATGGAAAAAAATGTTGAAATCAAGCAATCAAGGGTTAAAAAATACCTGGTTCTGTAGCAAGATGCCACACTTCCTTAACAGAGTGAATATCTCTTTCATGAGGAGCATGCAAAACAATAGTTGTAGATCCCACCATACAAAGAGCACATCCAAGAACACCAAAGATGTGCAATTTCTCTTTCAAGATAAAGTGAGCTAGTACTGCACTGCACCATGATATGAGTTTTTAACAACTTCTTGCATGCAAGCATCTAGATTCAAGTTTGGTGGATGAAAATGTGCATCCACATTTGTGTTGAAAAGAGGGACGCATCCTGAGAATTTATGTTATGAAGAATACCATGTTTCTTACCTGAAAATGATGCTTAAAGCTCCTAAAGGAGTTACAAGTATTGCAGGAGCAAATGCATATGCTGCAAAATTGGCGATTTCCCCAACAATCACTACAAAATTTTGAGCATATATGTAGAATTAGCGGCTGAAATTTTCCTCAGATTTCTGTGAACAGAAACAAATAAAATATTTATAATTACAGAATAAGTTATAATGGAAATTTTCTCTACACAATATATATAGGGGGTGTATCAAGTGAGAGCATAAGAGAAGCTAATATTGACCATACAATCATAAATGGATGGTCAAGATTATTAAGATTAACTTCTTTAATGAGAGCATGCTCTCACCTGATACACTTTGATGGTGATTAACACTTCAAAAAAGCTACCTGATTCTTTTGTTACATTGAAACTTCATTATGTGACAATTACACTTCCCCTTTTCCTCCTTGGCTTTTGAGAGTAAACAGGGGCAGTGCCACTTATCATTACTTTAGGGTTTGAACATAGAGGCAAGTTAATAATATAGAAAGCAAGTATAAAATACAAAAGTGAAGTATTAGACATCCCCCAATCATATCATGTAAGTATGGAACTTTATATGGATTTTATTGAAGAACTTGACAAGATCGACTTCTAAATATTCTGACATTAGATTAACACATTATTCATATACGGAATTCTTTCAAAAGATAGTCTATGATAAAATTAGTCCCCATTTTGAGCTTTCAAAGCTTCATCAAACCTGAAAACTCACAACCAAGTCCACCAATTTTAACGCTTATTCTAATTAAGAACTTTTCACTATCATCATCGGAAAGAGTAAATGCAAAATAGGGTCAATATTTAACAGAATATAACATAGAGACCAAGACATAATAAATGAAACGACATTTACAAAGAAATAAAAACCCACATTTCTTATGACAAGAACAGAAATTGCATCCTAGAAGAAATGTACCTAACTTCCTTGCAGCTAAACAACATAAGCTTAAGATTAAAGAACTTCATCACTGGGATGCATTTAGCAATATCAAGTATTAATTTTGATTGTGCCACTATGTTAAATCTATCATGTGCCTCTTCTGACAATTCAATAAACATCATGGCAGTGCACTAGTGCAGTAAAATAATTTCTCTTTTGTTTCCTTTCAGATGTAAGACATTTAAATCCAAAATTAAAGGAAACATAACCGAAGTCCCATTAGTGATACCTTTATTGAGTTTATCAGATTCTAATCTTTAAAATTACTCATTGTCTCCCTTTATTTCTCATTACCAACAAGGAGAAAAAGAAATATTTCTCAGTTTCTTAGGTAAAAAGGAAAAAAAAATCCAAATGTTGGTGTTTTAATCAATATAACAAGTACAAACCCAGAACACCACTCAGAACTTACTGATGCCCCATGAAAAGTTGAAGGAATTTCACAAAACATGTGATTATCCAAGAGCAGACTCTGCTAGAACTTAGAAATAATAGAAACAGTTCTCTTTGTCTAAGAAACGTCAAACCTAAGATGCGTCATAGTTACCTACTACCCGATACACTTTAGTATAGATACGGGTATATGGTACACAACGTTACTTGGTTAAATACTCTTTAATATGTGGGGCATACTTAGTATGCTATTTGGGTTCATAATACGTTTTAAAATATTAGTTGGTACACTTGTAATATAAATTTTTTAAAACGTGTGAATACGCATACATATAACATTAGATTAATAATACATTTATAGGTGTAAATAATTATGAGTAGGTATCACTTTATTTCTTTCTTCTTTCTCTATGTGCTCTCATTTATTGGTAGTTTTTCTTTTCTTGCCAATATATTGGCAGGCTTCAAAGAGCCAGTTCTCGATACTAATTTCATTAGTTAAACATTAGGGGTTGATGTTAAGGAGATGAGAGTGAGAAGTTTTTATTGGAAAAAAAGGGATTTATTCCAATTTTGTACTTCTAATTTAATAAATGCTTTCTTTCTCAATAAAAAATTTTCACTTTTGTATCCTTGACTCAGTCCTAAGGTTCACAAAGAGTTGCAAATCTATAAACCCCCTCCCCCTTTTCCCTCTTTATTTGTATTGCAGAATAGAACTCTTTCTCCCCCTTTCCCTTCATCTTCCCCCTCCCCCTTTCCTTACTTTTATATGCATTACAGAGAAGATATTCTCTAGTTTTTCGAGTTTAATGGAAGAGGCTTTCTCCTCCTTTTCTCTTTGATTATTTAGAGAATGCTCTGCAAACAGGGAAACGCGGGGCATGGGTGAGTTGCATCCCACTATGCATTCCATAATGAATTGGAATGATAAAGCACCCTAACCTGGAATGGTGCATCCCAGATCACATTTCATTTAGCAAATTTGGCAATAGTGAGATGGTTAAGCACCAAGAATATTTTCTATTACTATAACTCACACCTTTGTGTAAAATTACTGGAAAATGTTTAGGCATCCAAACGTTGATGGCTTGTCAAAGAACTAGGCAACCTAAATGTAGAGATGGTTCAGATTAGACCCAAAAATGGGGCTTTTTTAAGTCCTTTAAAAGAATCAAAATGCATACACCAAAGAAAGATTAAATTTACAACACAACACACACAGTTAAAGGAATTTCAAGAATAAACAAAATAAGAGGTGTCAACAGAGTTATATTAAACCTCTTGCTGAAAGATTAATTAGATCCAACATGCTACAAAATGTGTAAAAAATTGTTATATATAATAGGGCTTATATGTATTAGACCTTATCAAAAGGGATTCTACATAATATACTATAATTCAGTAATAGGAGCACCCCAAAAATCAAACAAAAAGAAAAATGAAAAACTGAAAATCACTTACTTAAGATCATTCCACCCCACCAACACGGTTCATAGAGGTATGCATGCCCTCCCGAGGCTGATCAAATTAAAGCAAAACAAATGAATAATAATTGAAGGCATTGCAAGATGAAAACTTTTCAACAACCCAGATGAAAGTATATGAGAGGAGATGAACCTGCACTTTTCCCTGTAGAACCAGATTTTTTTAGCCCCATCTTTTTAATTATAAAGCTAGAGCCAATGAAAACGCTGGAAGAAACAGCTAAACCAAACCCAGTTACGTTATCAGACGACATCCCCATATATCACAAGAAAAAAGTGATCTTTTGGTGAGAGAGAGAGAGAGAGAGAGAGAGAGAGAGAGAGAGAGAAAGCAATTTGCAGGGCCAAGATGTCCAATATCAAATGCCTTGACCTGAAACCATTAATTCAACATGCAAAGAAAGAAAGTCACACAAAATAGGAAAATAAAAAATAGGGGGACAGAATGAATTGCACAATGTGAAAGATATCATATAGAAAGAGATATATATGTATATATATATATATATATATATATATATATGCAATAAAGCATGATTTGCATAATGAAGGGTACGTACCTTCTTGGCACCTTACAGAACAAGTTTGAAGCTAAAAAAGCATCCTTTAAGAGATTAAAAAGAAGCGTTGTTTGAGTTTGAGCATGGAAATTAAAGTAAAAAATTGTTTTGTTGATGATTGATGTGAGGGAGGAAGGAATGGAGACGCAAGAGGAGACAATTGTATTGTATGTCTGTTACGTATGCGTCCCAGAAACAATAACCTCAAATTATGATTCTCCGAAACCCGCGTTTTCCAACGCTTTTCGTAATAAAAATTGCTGTGTTGTGCTGTGTTTTTTTTTTTTTTTAATCACATTATCTTATATAGTTTTTTTATGAATAAGGACAATGTCTTCATACTCAATAAGTATTTATAGAGTCATTTACATTTTACCTCATCTCAAGGGAATAAATGGGGTTCAAACCTGCAACCTGTTTATCTCTTATATAGTTTAAAATGTGGTAAACTCACGTTTATAATGTTTATAGTTGCATTTGAAAATACAAACTTAAGTTTTGTCAGTTTCAATACTAAATCATATTCTCCTTAAAAGTGTGTTTTGTGGAGATTGAAAGTTCTTCCCACAATCTCAAATTTTTCCCACAATCTCATAATCTGTTTAGTTTATATTTTCATTTCATATTTTTATTTCTTATTTTCAGTTTTTAAAATTTTATAAAGGATTTATTTTTCACTTTCCAATTTTTTTTTTATAAAATTTAAAAAAAATCACAAAACAAAGACAGGAGATAAAGGGCAAAACAAACGTAACTTCTTATCCACGATTGAGTCTCGACATTATTTAATTATTTAATAATTGAGTTTTAGTCACCCTGTCCTTAGCGTGTTTCATAAATGGAGTAAATTGTTATATTTTTTTTATAGAATATTGAGTTAATGACTCATGGACACCTTGTAGTTGTAGTATCTAGTGTTTTAATCACATGGGAGAAAGGAAGAGAATAGGTTGAGAATTTTTATTCTTATTTTTTTAATATAAAGATTAGTATGACTACCATTTTATTGTAAATGAAATGAGAGTTTATTCTTCATAAATTACCTTTTTTCTTCAACTTAGGGGTGAAATCATGAAAATCTAAATCAAGCGTGTACTTGATCCGTGGTAAGAGATTTTCACAATTCAATGATGAGAAATTTCACGGTACTCGAATTTTTTGAGTCTTTATTCTTTGAGTATGAAATGATTTTTGGAGTCTTTATTCTTTGATGAGTACGAGGTGATTTTGTTTAGTGCGTTCTAAGAGTGTTGTGATATGAGTTGTCGTATTAAATTAAACCATAATAATGTCAATTTTTCAATTAATTATTTATGTAATTAAAAATTTAATTTTTAAATTAATATTTCAATTAAATTACATATAATGAAACATTTATAATTATTAATTAAACTAAGATATTACTTTTATTCTTTTGTTCTGTATTGGGTTTGAGCACCCCTAAAAGGGGTGGAAACAGGCCAGACCAGGCTTTGCAAGGCCTGAGCCTGACTTGACTCATAATTCTTAAACCTGAGTCTGGCCTGTTACCTATTACAGGCCTTTTTATAAGGTCTGGCCTGGCCTGCGAAAAAGTCTGGCCTGACCTGTAAGCCTGTTTAGAAGCCTGTTTTATAACAAGGCCTACCAACAGGCCAATAGGCCTATAAGCCTATGCAGGCCAACAGACCTTTTAAGCAGGCTTTTTTGTATAATTAATTTAATATATTCTAATTTTTTACTATATTATAATTTTTTTAATTATATTTATAATTATTTATATAATTAATTTAATATATTATATATTATTATATTAAACAGGCCGGCCTGTTAAGCCTAATAGGCTTTTTCATAGGCTGAAACCTGACCTATTTAACTAAAAGACCTTTTAAGAAGCCTTAGCCTGACCTTTTTAATAAACGAGTCAGGCCAGGCCATAAACAGGTCAGGCCGCAGGCCCCTGACAGGCCGGCTGACTTATTCCCACCCGTACACCTAATGCTTTATTCAATAAATTTTTGTTTATCTAAAAAAATTAAACTAAGACCTTTTAAAATTAACAAGGTAAACATGCATATTTTTAATATTTTAATTTATTTTTTAAAAATAATATTAAATAAGCTTATTAAATAAAATAATCTTTCTTTAAATATATTTTAAGTTTGATTCTTTTACATTTCAACAAGAAAAAAGGTACAAGTTATATTTTTTTTTTGGGGAATACTTACTTGAAGTATCTTTAATTTCTTGCTTTTACTTATTTATACATTCTTCCATCTTCTTCCAATTTTTATGAAAAGTGGCACTTGTTACACTTTGGTCGAAAACTGAATTGAAAGTTGTTAGAGGATAATTTTTGGTATACACCCATGGAGGTGTTTATACCCGGATAGATATAGGATTAGGAAGGGGATGGAGGTAACTCATTCATGAGTATATAAAAATATGGAGTGGTTATATATCATTTTATCATTTTATTTTAAAGGTGTACTATTTAAAATATTTAAGTTTATAATTTTATTGTACATAATATTTATATAATATGAAATGAAAAGTTTGCATAAAAATATATCTATTTTGATATTATGGGTCGAAAAATTTATAAACATGTGTCATAAAATAAATATTTATTTCTTTTTTGTTTAAATTACATGCATATATATTCTCCCTGGGAGGTAATTTTATTTGAGTCGGAACATCCATATCATGATTAAATTAGCTCTCCCGGTAGGAATTTTAAATATGTACCACTTGAACCAACCTCATTATTTACATTGTTTATGTTTATTAAAAAAATTAACTAATGTATAAATCACAAGATAAATTATTGAAATTAATGTAAAATATTTAATTTCTTTCAAAGGTCATATATGATGAGGGAGTGATAATGGAAATTATTTTCTATTGCTAAGTTTAGTACTGAAATTACTTCTAAAAAATTACTATTAAACAAACAAGAATTTATTAAAATATATTTAATTTTTTAACAAATAATAATATTAAATAAAAATAAAAATACAAAAACAACTAACACGAGCAAGAGCATCTTGAGAGTCAATGTTAAGATTAATTTGTAATGACGCCAATTAATATTCATTAATTTGTACTTTTTAAGGTTTAGAGTGTTAGATATGGAATTGTTGAGTAACTTTGAAAATTTTTCATTAAGATCAAATGGAATTTTATTCATTTACTTAAGATAAAATCTTTTGCTCCTATTTTTCATAAATCAAGCTCTTTGTGATTTTAAAGTTATCTTAATTATTGCTAATTTTCTTTTATAAATATATGGAAATTAATTTGTATATTTATGTTGTTAATTATATATAAATAGTTTTTTTTGTCTAATATATACAAATAGTTTATATGCGTAATTTTCTCAAGTCAACTCATGCGAATACACCGGTTCTATGATAGTTATTTTAAATGTGCATGATTGACGACTTATCCAGTTATGACTTGGAAGGCTTGTGTCAACCAAGCTATCACTTATTAGAGGATTTTATTTTTAAATTAGTTTCTTCTAGAATTATTATATTTGTTTAGAATTTTGTTAGTAAGGACTCTATGAGGCCAATGTTGTAAAGCCAACACTTGGGGTTTATAGCTTCCACTATAGTTTTTTTTTTAATTCATCCTATTGTGCTACATTCCTTGATATTTAAAATGAAAGCGTATTAAATTAGACATTAATGATATATGCTCCTCGTGAGTATTTTCATTAGTGTACAAACGAGGATATCACGTGATCGGGTAGAACCACTATAAACAACAAAGGTCTTACTTAAGTATTTAATATAACATACTTGTGGTTTGAGCTTGATTGAGACCTTCAAGTGTTTTTTCCACCTTTACCCTAATTCATAAAATTTTCCCATCATAATAACAAATATTAATTGAGAGGAAATTATTACCTTCTTTTCACTTTACAAAGGGAAATCTCATTTTGATAAGATCTATTATATACAAATGTAATTTATAGGTTCTAAATTAGAAATAAATAATTATATTTTTTAATTGAAACTTATATAATGAGAAAATGTCAGGATAAATAAGCGTTTTTCATGCATCGCATGAGAATACATACTAGTTAACTAATAAAAGTATAATACAATTGATAAACAATTGGCGACTTAACTATTGTAATGGGGGTTCAATTATTGGTCATATGTGTGGAAAAGACTTTGTATAAAGATTATACACCTCATAAGGGATTGGTATTATCAGCTAGAGATATCTTTGACGTGAATTTAAAAATTAAATTGAAAATGACTAATAAAGAACAAGATAGAAACACAAAGATTCTCTCAACCATATAAAAAATACATGATTGAATGATATAAGTTGTAGAGAAATGAATCAACACTTGAAAATTTTGAATTCTTTTGAATTTTCTCTAGCCAACGGTTCTCCGACTTGCAATGTTTTTATCAGTGTATGTAGTGTATTGTAGTCTCTAGTAAGTTTCTGCTAGTTATTCTCTATGCATTAGTTGTAGTTTTTGTTCGCGTGTAGTGGATGTATTAGTTTTATTCTATTAGTTGTGTATTAGTTTTGGGCCTTGGCCCATTGTATCAGTTTGTAACTTTCATAGTTCTATAAGTAGGATTCTGGTACATTGAATCAGTAGTAGAATCAGAAAAACAAATTTAGTTACAGAACAATTTTCAGATATGATAATTTTCCCTCCAAAACTTCCCTCTTTTTCTCTCTCTCTCTCTCTCTCTCTCTCTCTCTTTTCTCGGGCCTTGGCCCATTGTATCTGTCTGTAACTTTCAGAATTCTATAAATATAATTCATAAAATTATGGTACATTGAATCAATAATATAATAAAAAAACAAACTTAGTTACAAAACAACTTTCAGATTTGGGAAAATTTCCTCCAAAACTTCCTTATCTCTCTCTCTCTCTCTCTTTCAGTTTTTATATAACAATATTTCTCTAGATGTTGCATTTGTAGGTAGCATTTGGTACACAAGTCAAAATAAGATATATAAGTTTTGTTCCACGTTTGGAGCACTTAAAAATGGATCAAATTAAAACATATCGTTAAAAAAGTGGCGCATTTTGGTTCTTTTAAAAATGTTGAATCAAAGAAAACATAACACATATTGTTATTTTTTATTGACAAAACTACAACTTTCTTCTAGCCTTCTTTACAAAATTGCAATTTCTTCCATCACTGTTGATAATTACCTATCACTGCCATTGTCACTTTGGACCCCACATTGCTGCCATTGCCACTTTGGACCCCACATTGCTACCATTGCCTAACACCCTTAACCGTCGTCATCGGTCACACCCTCAACTGTTGTCATCGTCATCCGACACCATCCACTGCTATTGTTGTCGCTTGACACCATTCATCACTAACCAAAGCCCTCCACCAGCACCATCATTTTTCAACACTCTCAATTGCCATCATCGCAATCAAACAGATCTACACCGCCGTAGGTACCCAACACCCTTTGTCACTGTCACTGCCGCTGCCCAACATCATCCACTGCCACTCAACACCTTTCACCACTAACAAGTATCACCACATCCCAACACCCTTCACCATTACCACCACTCAACATTGCCCAACCTATATTCATTTTTTTAATACTCAATTAAATACTAAATAAAACAAGAATATACATGTAATTGAATACATATATAATCATGCTTTGTTTTGGAGTTACTAAACACAACACGTAAGATATCATTTGTCCTATTACTTTCTATTTTGCTCATATACCAAATAGTGTTGTAGTAGCAATGATAAGTTCTGAACAATCTAATATTTTATTAAAGACATGGAGACATTACATTATTTTTCATTTAGCAATATATTTTTCATGGCACAAAATGCTTTTGACGCTTTGTGGCATTTGGTGTACAAACAACTAATTTTTTTTCTTGTGTTCGCATGCCATTACAGGTAAAAACTTCATTTTGTCTTTGCCTTTTATATTATTATTGTTATGCTTGAGGTACCCTTTGTTTGACGGCTGACTCGTCTTTAAAATTTGTGTAAGTTATTTTCTTCAACTTTTGTATCTCACATAAAAAATAGCATCGAGCACATAAATTAACTAGTGCAGGGCTATTCCAATGGTCTTGAGTTCGAGTTGCAATTGCATTAGATACCTAGAGGGAGAGTTTTGATGCTCATTTAAGCCCTATCTAGCTTGAACAAAATTGCCCATCATGTAAAGGATGCATGGTCTTGTAAAAAAATCCCACCTCAAACATTGAATTTTGTAAAAACAAATTTATAGCACAAAATAACTATTTTTAATCCTTTTAATAAATACAAAATTATTAGAAAATTTATAATTTTCAAAAAATTAAATATAACAAAAAATATCATACTCTCAAAATTTAAAATTCTAAACTCTTAATAATTTTGCTTATATTCTTTAACAATAAAAAATATTTGAAAAAAAAAAACTTTGTAAGCATGCTCCCTTTTATGTCTCCCGGTGGTGACGCATTCGCTTATCAGAAATCGAAAGCAACCAACACCAAACTTAGCCGTCAGAGAACAAGGTATGCTTTCTACTTTCACCTATTTTACTCTTTTCCCAATCTAACCCTTTTTCGTTACTCCCAAAATCCCATCTTCTCCGATCTTCTCTCCACCTGCAATAATCATCACCAATTCCCGAGTTCGTTTCTTTCTTCGCGTTTTTTCTCTGTACAATATTCCAAATCTAGGAAATTAGCTCCTGATGCTTTCACATAAGAGCAATTTCGAATATCTCCGAATTTAACATCAGATTCGAGCTGTTTTTCTTTCTTTTTGCATAGGGTTTTTTCTCCCCCTAATTCGGGGGTTTTGAACAGTTTTTTTTTTTTTTTTGAAGATTTTCATTACGAATTAGGAGGCATTTATTGGAGATTCGTTTTCACTTTATTGGCTTAAGCTAGGGATGAAGCAAGCCGAGGAGGCGAAGCTGAAGAGCGAGGCTGAGAAAGCTGCGGCGGCCAAAGCTGCTTTTGAGGCTACGTTCAGAGATTTGGAGAAAAGTCACGAGAAAAAGACTGTTCAATCAGACAGTGAATCTGACGAATATGAGGACTTGGCGAACAAGCCCATTGGGCCGGTGGATCCTGCGAAGTGCACTGCCGCTGGCACGGGGATTGCCGGTGGAACCGCTTGTGCTCCGTCATCGTTCACGGTGGTGACCAAGGATGCGGATGAGAGGAAGGTTTCAATTGGTGGTGCACAAATCAAGGTGAAAGTGACTCCGGGATTGGGGGTTGGTGGGTCTGACCAAGAAGGGATGGTCAAGGATATGGGTGATGGAACGTATACTGTTACTTATGTGGTGCCCAAAAGAGGGAATTATATGGTCAGTGTTGAATGTAATGGCAAGCCAATCATGGGTAGTCCATTCCCGGTGTTTTTCAGTGCAGGTATTCATCATTACCAACACAGCATAATCCTCTGCTTTAATGTTTACTTTTTCAACCTTTATAAAAGATTATTAAGTGGATTAAGTTTGACAAGACTTGCTCTACATACACACATATACATATATGTGGGCATGTGTGTGGCTGCAATGTGGTTCTTTTGAGTTGGTCCTGGTTAGCAGTTCTGCTTGGTTGCCTTTTATAGGTATTAGGTATTGTTTAGTTTGTGTGGTAAATAATTGAGAGTAGGAACACAAGGGTAAGTCCAATAAAGTAGAGTGAAGATATCGAAGTTGAAAAGAAAATTCCCTCAGATTTTGGATAACAAGATTTGCTGCCAAACTTAGGTCTTTTTTATTTTTAATATCTTTGTTATGCGCTATACAATATTATTATTATTTTAAATAAAGATGACCTTATTGCTGCACATCTTTTGGCTTGAAATAATCTCCATCATGGTCAATTTTCAATTAATTGATTTGTTTTCTTGTAGGTAATAGTAATGGAGGGCTGCT
Organism: Sesbania bispinosa; assembly: GCA_026901365.1. Taxonomy (NCBI): domain Eukaryota; kingdom Viridiplantae; phylum Streptophyta; class Magnoliopsida; order Fabales; family Fabaceae; genus Sesbania; species Sesbania bispinosa. Next base: position 94,600 of record QLOH01000077.1, on the reverse strand, counting down.
GGGTTTAGCTCCGGCATCTACATATCCAAATCTGGTTAATCAAACTATGCCCAACATGCCAAATTACTCTGGGTCTGTTTCAGGGGCATTCCCAGGATTGTTGGGAATGATTCCAGGGGTTGTTGCTGGGGCTTCTGGGGGTGCTATTTTGCCAGGAATTGGGGCCTCACTGGGGGAAGTTTGTCGTGATCACCTTAATGGGCGCTGTGCAAAAGTTGATTGTAAGTTGAATCATCCACCTCATAATTTGCTAATGACTGCCTTAGCTGCAACAACTTCAATGGGAACACTTAGCCAAGCTCCTATGGCGCCTTCTGCTGCTGCAATGGCTGCCGCTCAGGCAATAGTTGCTGCCCAAGCCCTTCAAGCTCATGCAGCTCAGGTGCAAGCTCAGTCAGCAAAAGAGTCCACTGGTATGCTGCATGTTATATTAATTTTGTTTTGAATTGGTGGTATGTTCTTCATTGCCTAGCTCTTATATGATGAATGCTTTCCCAGTTTCTCTCCTTGATCTTGCACAATGTTTGGTTGTGTTGTGTCTTTCTTGACATTCTTTGTTGTTGTTGTCACTGTTTCCTGGTTTTTCCTTGAAACTGATTTTGTTACCACAATCAGGTTCACCTGAAAAAGCTAGTAAGGAAGATGCATTGAAGAAAACTCTTCAAGTTAGCAATCTTAGCCCACTTCTCACTGTGGAACAGCTTAAACAACTCTTTGGTTTCTGTGGCACTGTTGTTGAATGTACAATCACTGATTCAAAGCATTTTGCTTATATAGAATACTCAAAACCTGAAGAGGCAACTGCTGCTCTGGCATTAAACAACATAGATGTTGGGGGGCGCCCTTTGAATGTTGAAATGGCAAAATCACTTCCGCAGAAACAATCTCTTGCAAATTCTTCACTTGCTTCATCCTCTCTTCCTTTAATGATGCAGCAAGCTGTTGCAATGCAACAGATGCAATTCCAGCAAGCACTGCTTATGCAACAAACTATGACCGCACAGCAGGCTGCTAACCGAGCTGCATCCATGAAATCCGCAACAGAGTTAGCAGCAGCACGAGCTGCAGAAATAAGTAAGAAATTGAAACCTGATGGAGTTGAAAGTGAAGAGAAAGAGACAAAACCGAAATCCAGGTTTGACTTTTTTTTTTCAAATGTTTATGGATAACATATAGTATTGGTGCTCCTTGTCTAATTTTTTTCGAAAATTTTTATTGTCATAACTGTTCCATTTATTTTGCTTGCATGCCCTGCATAAGAAATTTAGGAATCATTAACTTGTATTACATGATGCTTGAAATAGGCCTAAAATGTTTGAAATTCGATAAAAGCTGCCTGTTCTTTAAATGCATCATCACCAATATAAAATGTTTCTAATGTGTGAATAATAGTTTAAAGGGTTAAATATGTTTTCAGCCCTATAAAATTGATAAATTTTGGTTTTGATCCCTATTTAAATTTTATTTGCTTAGTCCTTAAAAAATCCAAAAACCAAAATTTCAATAAGTACTAAAACCAAAATTTGCCAATTTTATATGGATTAAAAACATATTTAATCCTATTTTAAAATTATTGTGACTAAATAAAAGTTGAGTTGCTTTTCTTAAATGTGTCTGAGATCTAAGTGTTGTATGGAAGAGTGATATTACAAAATATTATAAAGTAAATTTTGATCCTTTAAAAGAGGCATCTTTCAATTAAGATGTTTGCTCAGCAGCTTATCAAAGAATTCACGATTATTTCCCAGGGACTTGGTATGGAAAGGCAACTCTTGTCTTTGATCATTTTCTTAATTTGCATAATAGTTACGGATTGGATACTTATGGTATATAAGGGAGGTTGATGAATTGTGGTTATTTAGTGCTCTTTGTATTGTGCATAAGGAATAGTAGGTACAACCACTTACTTTTGCTTTGCAAGTTGATGAATTGTGGGGTTTTGTGCCCTCCTGTAATATTGGAGGTCATTTAACTCAAGCGGAACAGCAATACTAGTGGCAATTTGACATACTAAAGAGAATTCCTCATTGCTTGGTGTGAGCAAAAAGGAGACTTTTGATGAGAGAAGTTGTGTACAATTGGATATGAAATGCAGTTAAAGTACATATTGAGCTCATGACTTAATGACTGACAAGTGACAACATTATTATAGGTTTTCAGTGCAGTGAGGTTGAAAATTTTGAACCAAATGAAGTTCCTTTTTTTTTCTTGCTAGAAATAGTAGGATTATGTATATAGAAGCTAAAAAAGGCAGCAAGATTAAAAAGTAAGAAGAATTGGGCCTTAATTAATTATTTGTATTTATATTATACAGTTGTCTTCTGTGGCCTGGCAGTTGGCAAGTCTATTATGAATCATGGTTATTGTGAAATAAACTGTGGTGACAAAGTCTTGTCCTTATGTATCTTTTTTTGTTCTTGTATCCTGCCCCATCACACTATGTCTTTTTATGAAGGTCTCTCTCTGTCCCTCTAAATCTAAAATTTAATTTCCATTTGTAGATCACCTTCTGCCCCTCGAGGAAGATCTCGATCAAAGTCAAAATCTCCTATCAACTACCGGAGAAGGAGGAAGTCTCGTTCCTTCTCACCTGCTCGCCATTTTAAGGATCGTCGGTCTAGGTCACCGTTGAGGTCTCACCATCATTCGGGCTATGAAAGGGAACGGAGGTCCTATAGAGACAGTAGGGAATATAGTGATAGGTACAGAAGACGAGATTCAGATAGATTGCTTGATCATCATTCATCTGCTTCAAGAAGAAACAGAAGTCAGAGTGTGAGTCCTCATACTAGGAAATCATCTGTTTCTCCAAAACGTCACAGAGAAAGTTCACCTCATAGAGGAAGGAAACAGTCACGTGCTGATTCTGGCTCTCCAAGTCATCGCAGAGGAAGTAGGTCTTCTCCAAAGATTGATGAAAGAAAACCAAGAAACAGAAGGCGCTCAAGATCAAGATCTTCAGATGGTAAGATTAATTCCTTTGACAAAAATGAAGAAATCTTGCATGGAAAGTCTAAACATAGAGAGCGAAGGCGATCCAGGTCAGTATCTGTGGATGAGAAGCCTCACAGAAGGAGCCGATCATCCCCAAGAAAGTTAGATGAAAGCAGATCCAGGCATAGGAAGCGGTCCAGGTCAAAATCTGTGGATGACAAGCACCACTTGCCTGAGAAATTGGATGAAAACAAAAATAGAAGATCAAGGCATAGTGATAAAAGGCACTCCAGATCAAGATCTACAGAAAATAGGGATCAAACTGATGTCAGAGAGGATGAAAGCAAATATGAAAATTCAAAACGTCATGATACTAAAAGGAACAGATCAAAATCTGTTGAAAGGAAGCATCGATCTAAAGATAAATCAGGTGAAACTAAAGATAAGAAATCAAAGCATCGTGATAGAAGGCGTTCGAGGTCAATATCATTAGAAGATAAGCATGACAAAGGAGGTGCTTCATCCCATAGAAATTCAGATGAGAGCAATTTTGAACACAGACAATTCAGGTCAAGTCCCCTGAGGGCAAGTATCACTCCAGAGATAGATATGGAAATAGAAATGAAAGATCAGAGCATCAAGAGAAGACCCTGTCTAAATCTAAATCAGAAAATCATAATGGGAGTGGGCCCTCCCCAAGAAATTTCAAAGAGGATAACTCAAAAGAAATAACCAAATCTGATTCTGGCTCTGCAGATGTTAAGCATCATTTAAGTGATGGAGAAAATGCTACTAGTGAAGAAAATTCAAAACTTCTTGAAGCTTCCATGCAGGAACCAATTATAAATGTGAAGGACTCAATGAACCTGAATGATAATGGGATGTTGATCTCAGTGAATGAGAACTACAAGTCAAACAGGTCAACAGAAAATGCAGGAGCTGATGATAGCCCAGGTATGGCAAGTCCTATTGTGAAACATTGATATTAATTAGGTTAGATGTTACAAAATCTGAGATTATTCTTTGATACAGGGAGCAAATGTGCGGAAGTGGGAAGTGGGAAATATTGAGCAAACTCTCCTTGGTAATAGCTAATGACCTTAATGTGGAACAATTTGATTATGCACTCATATGATTATTAATGCTTAGTTGCTTTCTGTGTGCTTTACAGGACTGGTGGATCTAAATGATTTCAAAGATTCTACCTGGCTTTTGCAATGCTAACCTTGTAGCTATGAGTATAGATTTCTGTTATTTCATCTCGACTCAGAAGTACTTAAAAAGAAGAGGATAATCAAAGCTCCCTGCTTATAAATGCTGATCAGAAAGCTGTGTCACCCAAGGCTAACATGATTTCTTGTCATTAGAGTATAATCTTATCACAAAAAGCATTGCACAGATTATGGTTTTGTCTGTGGTTGAAGATTTTTGCACCTGTCAATGATTATGGGATAAGAGCATATTCTAATTAAGGATTCTCATTGAGTTTCCTGAACAAGTACTTTCCAAGGAATAGACTATTAGCTCTTAGGAGAAGCTCAATTCTCAAAGGATGCTTCCACTATTTGATTGGGTCCCCAGAATATTCTGTGTTAGCTTATGAACATCTTCAATTGTATTTCTTTTTGCAGGTTGGGTTGGAAAAAGATCAGATGTTCAATCCCACAGCTGTTGATGTGGTTTAAGGTTTCAAGAAGTGTCCTGCTTTTGTCATGATCATCCATGCAGCTTATATCGTGCTTCTTTACTGCTTGATTGATGTATGTTGGAATGTTATTTTAAGTATAATATTCTACTTATAAAAGGTATTGCATTTTACTATGTTTGGGTCTTGATATTTATTTTTAAAATCTGATGGAATCTGAATATTTTGGTTTCTAGTCCTTCAGAAATTATTATAGTGTGGAGGGTGAAGCTCTTTTAACCAGTCTCCTGATTATATGCATCTTAAAGTAAAACCTTTTGGGCTAAGGGTAAAATAATGTGTAAACAAAACCTTGTAGTGATGTTTTAGTTCATCTCCTCTTGTTAGTCTGTGGTTATATCTTAAGATTTTATACCCTTCAGGGAATTTTTGTAGTATGATCATGTTTAGTTGCAAGCCACATTCTTTGATGTGGCCAACCATAGGTTCCGTTTCATTTACTCATGTTTTGTGGTATGGTGGGCATGTTATATCCAAAATAAATGCAGGTCATTCACATTGAAATATGTTGGAGCTTTGAGATACAGTTTTGCTGGGTTGATTTTCTCTTATGTAAATGAAGGTATGCAGTCATTCAAATGCTCTATGGTTCAGAGCATATCTGTATTTTTCCCCATTAGGATTTAGGTGTTCACAGCAATGGGAGCTGCTTAGCTTTGCATTATGTATGAGTGTGTTTACTCTAAGCACTGTTTGCCAATATTTTACCATCATCTTCTGGTGTCTTATGTTGCCCTACATTTTTTTTTTCGTTTTTCCTTTTGTTTTTCTTTCCTTTTTCTTTTTTCTTTTTTTTCCCAAGACATTTGCATGGTTAGGTAAAGCTTCTATAAGGTCAACTGAACCTGGATGTTGCTGCAATGAGTTGCTTCATGTTGCGTTTGAGCAATTGGCTGACTTACAGTTTATTCTTAAGTAAATGCTGAAATGCAAATGATTTCAACAGGTAATTCTCCGTGAAACTATTGGGTTGTGTAGGATCTTCAATAACATGTGTGTATAGCTGCCCCTATATGAACTTTATCTTGTCAGCCTTGTCTGTACATCATTTAGTTTTTTATGCTGTCCTGTTCACATTGATGTTTCCATATTTCACTAATTACAATTGCATGCTGATTGACTGGTTTCCAGTTCCATCTCAACGTTATGAGTTTTTGTTGTGTTGATTTGATATGATGCCACAACATAATTTGTGGCTTTGGAAAATGAGGTTGTTGCTTGCTGGAGAACTTTTTTGGGGTTTTCCTTTCTTTTGAGGACATACATATGGGATTTTTTTTTTGTGATTGTGAATCACATCTGAAAGTTTTTCCCGCCTTTTTTTTTTTGCTCTTTTCTCATTTTCTTTCCACCCCCCCTTCTTTCCTCGCTTTCCCTTTTCTGGTTAGGTTAAGCATTGGATATGATGATCTTGTGAGCAGCTGCAAAATCTCTTCACCGGATGATTGTGTGAAGTTTGTTCTTAGAAGTTCTTGTTATGTTTTAGTTTTCTCACTTTTTAGGTAAAATTTCCTAATAATATGTTGTCTCTGCACTAACTGGTCATGGATGGCAGCTTGTCAATTTTATACCTTCTCAAGTTGGCGCTTAGATTAGAGCTTTAGGCTTTGCCATAAAGTTTTTGTTCTTAGTTCTGCATAGTATAATAAAAGAGAAGTAAATTGAGTTATGTGGTTGAGGGCTCAGAAATTGGCATTACTTTTCTAGTTTATTGTCCACATGTCAAGCTCTCAACCTTCTGATGCATGCCCTGCAGCACTTCCACATGACCAGTGGTTTAGGTATGATTGTGTTTACAAATGGAGTGAAATAATTCGTTAATGGTGTTGAAATCATTATTGATCTTGAGAATCAACATCCAAAACACCCCCTTACAAAATATTAGCTAGGCACCAAATTTCCTTGCTTCATGAAGCATAGAACCACGTTTTAAACTCGTAAATTTTATAGTAGTATTTTGAATTCAAGTAATAGCTTCTTAAATGACAATTGTACGGATTGGGTCCTCGGTTACAGGTCGATAGTGTTTTTTTTTCCCTAATTAGGACACGTGCATTTAGTTTCTTCAATTAGCCAATTTCGTCCTCTTCGCCAGCGATTTTTTTGTCCCCACGTTTGAGTCCAAGTTCAAGCTCAGACGTCTTTGTTATGCTTATTTAAATTCTTAAAACGGTTTTGCTAAGAAAGTATGATGATAGAGATATAAAAATGAAGGGTTTTGTAAAGAAAGAAAACATCTGTTATACCTCTTTTTTTTTTTTTTTTTTTGATAAATACGTTACATATTTATATTCGTAATATCAGGAGGGCTTATGTTTGACGAGAAAACGCATTACTAATCAATTTGAATGAACTTCTGCTTACTTGGAAACCTTTTTCTTCTCAAAGCTGGTGTCTTGATATAAAGGGAAGAGCACGTAAACTGCACCAGGGCATTAATATCGAAATTTGAAGGAGGTTCAAAGTGCCATTCCATAATTTTGACAAAAAAAAAAAAAGAGCCATGCCAAAACATAATATAAAGGGCAGAGGAAGCATGGGGATTCAAATCTTGGAATCCTGGGAGAAAAGAACAATACTTGGCCATACTTCGATGGAGTAAAAGGCTTAGGAGGAAGATAGTCTCTCTTGAAGGAGCTAGTTTTCATTGGAAAAGAAGAGGAAAAACCTTATCAAATGTGCATATTACATAACACTTACCCTTCGTTTTGTGCGGTTGAATTAGCGCAGAAATACGAGTGTGAAGTGAGAAATGAGGGTGCATTTCCACTGTCATCCTGTTTGGTGAAGCTCAGAAATAGCTGAGAAATGGAACAAAATTGTGGGGCCCACATGATTAGCATTTCTTCTCCAAATTGCCAAGAAATGCGAAGAAATGGCGTCCACTCTTGCTCATCACCACAGCTCTACTTTCTCCTCCCAGCACAACCTCCTCTCTTTGGTTGATTAGAATCCTTTCTGCTCAAATGCTCAACCAATAAGGCTCAACCCAACCTCCATAACAAGCTCCATATCGCTGCCATTCCACCGTAGACCATCTTCCTCACCACTGTGACTACTACCCATTGGTGAACAGCGGAGGGAGAATGCTCGCGGAGCGTTGGTTCTGGAACGGAAGCAAAGGAATTGCTTCTCTCGCGGCGCCGCACGCTGTTCAATTGTTGTTGGTCATCATCTCCTCTGTTCATTCTCACACTGTCGCGGTTGGAAGAGGTCGAAGTGGTGGTGATGGCCGCAGAGGGATGATGACGAACCAGACGGGGTTGTCGTATTGAGGGAAGTGATTTGGCATGTGCTGCTACAGCGAGGTCACCGATGGTGGTTGCAAGGAGTGACGGTGGTGGGGCAGTTGGTGATGGCTGCAAGGAGCAACAACGGTGGTGCAGTTGGTGGCTGCAAGGAGCGATTTCCTGTGCATGAAATCGATTTCTATGCTATGAAAATCGATTTCCTGACCCTAAACTACACTGAACCCATTTACTGGTCCCAGGAAAATCGATTTCCATACTACAAAAATCGATTTTTCCTTCTACTCATCATCTTCCCCCTTTCTGACTTCACCCATAATCGATTTCAGCATACTCATAATCAATTTTTGGGTGGGTCCCTCACATTTCTCTTCCATGTATTTCTATCACACCAAACAACCTACTTTCACATTTCTCTTCTATTTCTCACTTATTTCACTCACACCAAACAACCTTTATTTCTCTTCTATTTCACCTCTATTTCTCTTCTTCCCACTTCTCTCCTACTCATTTCTATTCTCTCCATTTCTCTACTCCCACCAAACATAGCATTAATGTGCTAGATTTGCTTTTCTATAAACATTAACTGATAGAACGTAAGGACCTATTTGACCGATAGAATCATCCTTCAAGAGATATAAGAACAATTTCGATCTTTAAAGGAGAAAATGAGTTACTCTCCTTTTTTATGAAAGCATGCCTCCTAGCTATGCAATTATCATAAAGCATGTTGAGCACTTGATTATATAGAGAATAAAAATTCATTAACAAAGGTCTAAATGAATAACTCAATTTTTATATTTATAAAGTAATTGGTAATAATTTTTTATTCTTATGTATATAAACTCAATTTTATTTGATCTTTATCTGGTTTGTTATTTAGGGCCCGTTTGAATTGTTGTGAGTTTTAGTTTTTTAGTTTTCAAATACAAATTCTAAAATAAAATGTATTTCAAAGTAGCTTTAATGCAATTTTAAAATGATTTTATTCCAAAATTCAAAATAAAAAAAAAGATGGATTTGTGCATTTCATACCCTTCACCACACTACCATCACTTCTTAGATGTACACCCTCTACAACTGCCACCACTCACCGTCCACTATGTTGTCGCTTGACATCCTTCACCGCCTCTGCAACCCAACATCCTTCACCACTACCACCACCACCACCACCTAACACCCTCCACCACTGCCACACAACACCTTTCATCATTGTGACCTAACACCCATCACCACCACCTAGAGCCGGCAAAATGGGTTGGCCCGACCGAGCCAACCCGCAAAAGCCCGAATAACTCTCGAGCTTTTTAGCCCAGCCCAATAAAGCCCGCTATCCGCAAAAATGTCAGGTAGCCCGCAAAAATACCGGGCTACCCACAAAAAGCCTGTTAGAGGGTAGGGCTCGGACACCTATTTTAGAAGTCCGAATATCTTTCGGGCTTTTTAGCCCAACTCGATAAAGTCCGCCACCCGCATCGGGCCGAGCCGGGTAGCTCGAATTGACAGCTCTACCACCACCACTCGACTTTTTCTACTGTTGCTACTGTTTGACACCCTCCATTTTTACTGTCACTCGACACCTTCCACCATCGACACCATTTGATACCTTCCACCATTGTTACCTAACACCCTCTACCTTAGCCACCGCCACCCGGCATCCTCCATCACCACCACTCTAGGGATGGCAATTTTGTACTGTAAGTGGGGATATCCGCGGGGACTGCCCCATATGGGCCCCGAGGATGGAGAATTTTCCCCTGTGGGGATGAGGAGGGGGGGCTAAAATCCCCCCGAGATAGATTTGGGGATGGGGACGGGGATCATGCTCCCCGCCCTGCGGGGTCCCCGCCCCACCACATATATATATAATTTTTTTTATTTATATGATATATGATATATATAATATATATAATTTCTATTTTATATTATCATAATTTTAAATTTAAAAATTAAATTTCTAATTATTTTATATTATTTTTACTAATTTTATTATTTATGTTATATTTTTTATTTATTTTTATAATTATGAGGTCCCCGTAGGGATGTGGGGAATGGGGATGGAGGAGAAAATTACCCCGAGGTGGGGATCGGGGACGGGGACAAGGACAAAATAGGGAGGCGGGGACGGGGAGCGGGGAGGTATCCCCCGCCCCGCCCCGCGCGGGTGCCATCCCTACACTACTCCTCCATCATCGCCACTACCATTTGACATCTTTCGTCATTGCCATTGTCGCTAGACACCTTTCATCGTTGTTGTTGTTACCTGACACCCACCACTTCCTGACACCCTCATCATACTGTTTCTTTGACACACTTTACTATCGCCTTTGTCACTCGACACCTTTCACCGTTGTCGCTACCAACCAACACCCTCCTCACCACCAGAGCCATTATGGTTAGAGCATTTGTAATCTAGCAACTCCCTTACTTTTTATATTACTTTTTACACATCTTAAGTGAGTCCCATTATTATTTATTATTTAATTTTACTTTTTATAACTTAAACAACTTTTTTCTTCAATCCAACAACTCTAAATAATATATTAAAAGAGTCCAACAAATAACTCCACATCCTTACATTTCATCAACATTAATTTTACTAAAAGGGACCATATTCTTCTCTAAGCACTTACAACTCCAATAGTATGATTCTTATTAAGCATTAAATTGTAATAAGAAAAAAGGGATAAGTATCTCCCATTGAGGTGCGCTTAGAGGAGTTTATTTCATCCCAACTCTCTTATTTTGGTTATCAAACAACAAGTTTCACAATAATTTTGTAAAATTAGGTAGCACAAAAAACTAAAATTGAGATTATTAAACTAAACACCAATTTTAATTTTAGGAAATTTAAAGAGGAAAACTATCCCAAACGGCCTTAAAAATTTAAGAGCCCAATGGCTAATGCTAATAAATAATAATGTATGCTTTCTTTAAGAGAGACATAAAGTATTTGTGCTACAATAAAGTGGTCGATTCACTCGAAGAGCAGAGTACAAAATACAAACATCATCAAATCTTCCCCTCCCTTTATTTGTCGCCGAAATATATAATAGCCACAAATCAAACACGGAAAAAAAAAACCACAGTAAATCATAACCATATAAAATAATAAAAGAGAATATTAATTCTTAACAAATATTCTCTAGACATTAATTGAAATATAAAATAAAAAATAATTTAAAATTTTATTAGATAGAAAATATTTATTTTAAAATAATAAAAAATATTCAATAAAATATATTATGTCTATCTTTTCAAATGTCTTTTAAAAAAAAATTTCCTATTTATCTATTATTAATTACTATTTTGTCAATTATATCTTTATTTTTATTTAATTAATTAATAAACAAGGAAGTTATTAAAAAAAAGTATATCAAAGAGATAAAACATACTATATTAAAAGATTAAATAATAATTTTAATACAAATAAAAATATTAATTATATTTTTTAATACCCGTATTTTTTTCCGTGTTTGAAAAATTTAAGATAGAAAACTACGTCAATTTAAGATAGTAGAAAACTTTTCACTTTCAATTAAAAAATCACTCAACTTATGAATGAGTGTCAGTCAAACCTGCCACTTAAAAGATGCAAAGACTTATGTCACTCTGTCGACCAATTCCTTGAAATTTCATTTAATTATCATTAATTTCAACTATATTTAAGGGGATTTTTTTATTCAACATATTTTTTCTCGGTGCAATAACGTTTGAATCAGTAATTTGGTTTTAAACTACCCAAATCTCCGAGGTTTAGCATATGATGCAAGAGTTTAAATATTTTTTAAATTTAATAATAAATAAAATATTATATTTATTAAATGACGTAATAGTATATCATTAAATATTTATATAAAAGACCATAAAAATAATTTCCTTATAATTATATCTGCCATGAAAATTACAAATTATTTTTTTTGTATCTTTCTATATTTTGGATACTTGATAAAGAGAAGAAGCCATCAAAGCAATCGATTATACATCATAAAACGTGAGATACAAATTCAATAACAATAGAGAGAGAGAGAGAGAGAGAGAGAAATTGGATAACAAGAGAGAGAGATGCGTTGTTATGGCTTAACCATCCCTGGAACTGGAACCGATCATCGCTTCTGGGTTCCCACAGTAACTCCGGTATCACTCAGGCCCACCACCAGGCCCATGACCCGAATAACCATCGGGTTAGGGTTTCCCAAGGCGAAGGCCACTCTCAACGACGGTTTCGTGGCCGAGGAAGCTTCATCGGAACTGAGCTTCTACCAGCTTCTGGGCATACCCGAATCAGGTTCCTTGATGGATATCAAACAAGCTTACAAGCAACTCGCCCGAAAGTACCACCCGGATGTTTCTCCACCGGGTCGGGTCGACGAGTACACGAAGAGGTTCATTCAGGTTCAAGAGGCTTATGAAACCTTATCTGATCCCTCCAGAAGAGCCATGTATGATAGAGACATGGCTAGGGGCATTCACTTCGCCTTCAACGCTCGTAGACGCGACCAATACCATGATCAGGTTTTTATTCTCAGTGCTTCTTTTTTTCTTTCTATTTTTGGGGGTTTAGGTTCTTATTTGATAAAAATTGAAATTTTTTTACTGGGGTGTGCTTGATTTTTTTTTTATTTCTTTTGGAATTTATGGGTCGTTTGATTTTGTTGATTTTAATTTCGTCCTTGTTCTTGTTTTTCTGTATAATTGTCAATGGTTAATTTGCTTTGTGTGTCAAAGGCTTTGATGAGATTGGAAATTGTTCTCAAGTTTTGTCTGTTTATGGTTATTATTATGCAGCATCAGTTATAGATTTCTGTTTTGTTTGTTTGAGAATATCTGAAGCAAGTTTAGGTGATGCTCTTTTAATTTCATAGGTTGGTTATGGTCGTGTTCATAATCATTTTAATCCTGACTTAACAATTGAAGTGCTTGGACTAACTTTTCTATTTTTCCCTCCTTCTGGAGAGCTTATGATTAATCGATATGTTCAAGGTAGAGCTTTTGGCTGAAAACTAGTTTTTTTTAAGAGTAAAATAAGCTAATCTAAACATGTGGTGAAAAGCTCAATGAAAATTCTAAATTCAGTGTGCATGACAGAGTATGGTTTCATCATATAAAGCTTTGTCTTTATCATGGTTTTAAATTACAGTTGCATTGCAATTACTGAAATTACGGAAAATTGCAATTTAATGTGAACATACGGAAAATTGCTGTTAAATGTGGTTTTAATTGTGAGGTTTCAAAGTCCTCCATAATTTTGTAGTATTGCATCTGCAGACTACAATTTATTTAAAACCATGGTACTTCTATTTTTGTTCTATAATTCAGAATGATTATTCCATTAATTGGTTGGATGATGAGATAGATGGATGGGCTTCACAGAATCTCTCAGTGATGGGGTGGTATTATTTTGTAATTGAATCTAAAATTGTTTTCCTACTGATTTGTTTACCTTATCTCAGTCTCAATTAAGAAACAAAGAAATGTATTATAGGAGTATCATACAATTTTGAGCTGGAATGAATCTTGCACTTTTGATTTTTGATATTTCTGGCTGCTTATCATAATATATTAATGGGAACTTGACTCCTCTGAAGTCTGAAGTCTGAACAGAACCATCTTGAAAAAAAAAAAAAAGATAAAGAAAATTTACAGTTCTAGCTGCCATACTGTATCTGTTGGCATTTCTCTTTCCTGAATCCTGATGGTATATAACAGATTCTTCCTGCTGTGACCTGTGAGCTTATATTATTATTTAATTTGTCTATTAAAATTGCAACTTTGACTTCCGCTCTGTATCCATAATAATGGATTCTATTTTTATGAATCATGAGAGATATGGCAAATCTTTCCTTATGACAATTCCCTGGTATGAACAGATTGTGTTATGTGGTTTCTATTCTGGCCTTTGTCCTTTCTCATATATATTTTTTTAATATGTCAACTTCAATCCCAGCTCATCACCACAAAACTAAACAAGTGTGTTGTTGTGGTATTAAATGTATATTTTGCAGTTAGCCTTTCAGCACATTAAAAGTCTGTACAAGTTATAACAATAATAATGATGACAAAAAGTACCTTATGTTGAGATTAACTGTGATCTTCTTAGTTATTTCTTTATTCATATAATACTTTTGGCCTCTTTTTTATTAGGTCCTGCTAAGGGCATTCATGAACCATGCCTACTAAAGAGATAGGGACCTTTTATTAATTTATTGTATTTGCTTGTTCAGTTGTCCAATTTACTCTCAATTATTCTCATTTTTTTATTGAAGAGGAGTCCCACAAGAATGGTGTTGTTTTCCATACTGATCTATGTTGTTGGTTTTCAATCAGGTGGTTGAACAAAAAAGTGAATGGAAATCTCGTTGGCAATCTCAACTGTCTGAGCTGAAGAGAAGAAGTAAAAGCAAGGAAGCTGGAGGGAACATGTCATGGGCAGCTCGAATGCGCCAGAAGAGAGATGAACTATGACTAGGATTTTCTTTAGTTCTCTATGTGTATAACTGTATATATAGATATGTACATCTTCCAACTCTAGATCAGATAAGATATAAGATTTTAATGTCTACACGCAGTTTCCTCTATGCTAACTACATAGTTTGTCTAAACAAAAAAAAAAAGTGTGCCTCTTGGTCATTTTAATCTAATTAAGGGTTGCTCTATGTGGTTGTTATTTTTGCTGGGAGAAGATTTTGTTAGAGCTTTATGGTTGTCTATGTGTGTGTTTGGTTTACCCCAAAACTTTATTTTAAACGTGGATTAAGGCAAACGTTACAGAGAGTAGAGTTGGCTTGGACCCATGTTTAAAATGTGGTTTTGCTGTAAACCAAACATGTTGGTGGAAAATCAAGGGTCTAATGTGATTAATTAGACTATACAAATTAAACACTTTGGAAGACCTAGTAAAAGATATAAGATATATTTAATCGAATTACAGTATCAATAAAAGTGTTTAATGTTATAAAAAATATAACATTTCAATTTTACCTTTATATCATCGATGTATTTTTATTAAATAATTATAGCATTTCAATTTTAAAGTCTAAATTTATTTATTTTTCAACTATCACCATTAAACTCTATTATTTATTTGTAAGAATGTTTATAATCCTTCATTAATTATTAATGAATTAATGAACAATCAATAAACAAAGATAGTGAAAGACTTTAATAAAGATAAAGAAAGTTTCATTGAAATTGTAAAATATTTTATAAAAAGTATCACCAAAACATTCTTTATATAATGCCTTATAATAAGTACAAGAGGAAATATATCATACAATGGAGATTATGACGTTGAAACATACACACATATAATTACAATCCCAACAGTTGATTTTTAAGGGTCCGTTTGATTTACAGTTGAGTAGAATTGATTCTAGAAATGAATGGTTGAGATGAATTATGCACACTTTACGAAGTACTTTGGATGGAAGTGATTTAAAATCAATTCTGCAAAACCATGGTTTTGTTACTTGAGAATTTAAAACAAACAGGGGCTAAATCATTAGTAATTTTTAAATCACTTTTTCTACTGGAGCCAAATTTGGCCATTTTTTTTTTCACTTTATGCAATGGTTAACAACTTGTCTTCTTGGAGATCAAAATCCCTCGTCCATTTATCCCATGCTATTTGGAAATCAATACTTCCTTATATTAGAACATGCTTCAAAATTCCCTAAAATTATATCCATTCTTCATTAATCATTATCCACCCAAAGTGTTTTGTATCACTTCAATAAAACTGCATAATCATGATAAGCAGGAGTCATTTCCTCTTCCAAAATTTTAGCCATTATATGCATTATTGATACTGTAATTAGTCTAAGAAGTAACCACACCATCAAAATGGATATAATCAATAGCCATCATCTGCCAAAAATATGTTTGTAATTTGTTTCTTTCTTCCATACCTGATTACATATATATACTTCGTAGTAAAATAAGAGATTTTTCAATATTTTACTTGAAAGTATTGCAATAAATACAAGCTTTTTCATACTCTAAGATTTTTATCCTTTTACTACCAAAGCATTTATATAAACGTGTGTAATGTAGCATAGCCTCATTTTTAAACACTCTGAATTGGTTGTTAGTAACCAATTCAATGAATTGCATTGTGAATTTAAAAGTAAATATGCAATTAGAAAATAGGAGGGATTAAGTTATATCAAACTATAAGTTACAACAAAGGGGTTGGTCGAGTGTAGTAAGACAGGGTTTCATATCTGACAGGTCGTAGGTTTGAACCCCTACTTGTACCTTGGGGTGAAGTAAATGTAAATACCTTTATAAGTGCTCTTTGAGCCGGAAGCTTTCCTTGCCTGGACTGGAGCACCATCCCCTCACCATAAAATTTGTTATTACTGAGAAAAACCATAAGTTACAACAATTATTATACCATTCATAACTTTAGATAAAATGTAATTTTTGTTAATCTAATCATTGTATTATAATTATTTACATTAAATTTTATAAATTTTTAACACTAATAAATTGATAATAAAATAATTCTTATTTTTATACATTTTAAAATTATGTATTAGGTTAATTTAAAGATAACTCAATGATATATTAAATAATTTTGAATAGATAAAGAATTTGATTTGATCTGTACAATAAAATTTTTTAATGCAATGGTAGATTTTAAAATATAATTATCAATGGAAAAAGGTACTATAACCATTACCTGCTCCTCCACTTTCTCATTAACAAGGCAACAACCCCCACTAAACCAAGATTTGTTCAAGCTTCACCTACCCATCAACCCTCCCATTGGATTGTCAATTATAATAATATATAATAAAATAACAACAAAAGACTAGGCAGTTTCTGGGTTGACATCGCTGCTCAAAGTAAACATATCAACATATAACAAAATTCGGTAAACATTAACTTCAAATATCGGCAAAAATCAAAATTTAATTTGAACTTAAAATGAAGAAAAATGAAGAAAAATGAAAAAAAATTGAGTAGGGATGGAAGGAGCTAGAAAAACAATGAAATTAATGTTTCAAACAAAGTTTACATGTCACAAGTTGTATAGGAATTAACCTTTATTTTAAATGATTTTAATAAAATCCATATTTAGGGCGGATTATGAGAATTTTAATAATCAAAAGTTTATATTAAAATAAAAAGTATTTATTGTTTATTTATATTTCTAAAATAATTAATAACTTCTATTTTAATAAAAACATTCATTTTTAGAAGTCTTGTACTCGATGTCCTAAGATGCTAACATGTGATTTTAGTATTTTAAATATAAATATAAAATTGAGATGTGTGACTGTTTTTGCCCAAGACTCAAGAGGGAAAGATCCAAATCAATTATATGTCATTATTATCAGGAAGCCAACTTATCACGGCTCTTTTTTTTTTTTTTTTCCTACAATGAAGGAGTCTGCTCTTTAGATGCACCCTTTGCCCCATTAATTAAATACCAAGTGCCAATAATGGCCTTTAGGCTCTTTTATATATGCTTTTTTATTTTTTTTTTTAAACATAATAATGTTGCACGTTTAATTTTAGTCTTGTTAACAATAACAAGGAACAATTGATTAATCATAATGAAACAATTAAGGAAGTGTGGGTCAACACAGGATGTTAATTAGCCTATATATCTTATTGCTACCATTCCATTAACCATGGAATCCACCAAAAGGAATGACATTATGTGTGTTTGATTTACTCTACAATCACGTTTTAAATGTGAATCTGAGTCAACACTAGTGAGAATAGTATTAGTCTGAATCCATGTTTAAAATGTGATTATGTGATGATAAACGCCAAACACACTACTAGAATACCAGTTATACACGGTGCATGTAATTCTAATCATCTGTCTGTAATTTTTTCTTTTTTGGCATTATTCAGGTTAATTAAATTAATTTATAAAACCTCAATAGTTAATTTCATGAAGTTTTTAATCAAGTTCTTGTAATTTAAGAACTTCAAAATAATAAGTCCTCTTAAATTTAATATATTATAATTAATTTGCTGACTTGGCATTATTTTTATGTATGATTAACCTCTATTTTTTTATTCATTATAATAATTTTCTTCTTTTCACACAACATTATTCAGTGGGTTGGTGACAAATTAAACAATGGGTGTCTCGTATGCTAGAGTCTGCATTGAAAAGAGTTGTTTTCATCTTAAATTAGGCGCATTTAATTGTAGAGTATGGGAGTTCCATATCAATTTAGGTCAAAATGATGCACATAAGTTCTCGAGAATCCCCACATTACAAGTTAGATTTAATCAAAATTTATCATAAATATCACACTATTCATTAGCAGAAATATTTAACAAAGGTCAAACGTTACAGAGTCCATTATTTATGAAAAATTAAAGAAATTAATGTAGCAACTAAAGAGAAGAACTCATACGTATTTTTGGACTTTGCTATTCTCAATAATCTTGTACTCTCACCTAGGGGTAGGAATAGGCCGAGCCGAGTTAGGCTTTTCAAGGCCCGAGTCTGACCTGCATCTTAATTTCATGGTCTGAGTCTGACCTGTTTACTTGACATAGACTTTATTTTATGGCATGAGTCTGACATATTTAAAGCATGACATGACCTGAAAGCCTGTTTAAAAGTCTGTTTTATAGTAAGGTACTTGAATATATCATAAGCATATGTATGAATAGACTTAAAGGCTCAAGTTTTTAACAAACTTAAATGTTTATACAAGCTAATAAGTATATAATTATAAGAGAAAGTAATAAAAAAAAATCTTTATAATAATAATAGTAATATAAAAAATATTAGTATTTTTTTATATTTAGTTAAATAGGTCGGCCTGATAAGTATAAAAGGATTTTTCGATGGCCTGAAGTCTGACCTGTTTTGCTATATAGACTTTTAAAAAAGCTTTGGCCTGATTTATTTAAAAAATTAGCCTGACCTACCCTGCCCTGAGCCTGATGTAGGCCGGGTAGTAGGCCCCTAACGAGCTGCCTGTTACCACCCCTACTCTCACCTTTAATTTGATACCATGACATGTATATATATATTTGGCGACTTTTAGGGTGCAATACGTAAGTAAGTTGTGCACCGTGCCATAGTCAGTTTGAAGACATTTTTTCAAGTCTCGGGGGTCAAAACATGTTTTGAAGAAATTTGTTAGAATTTGAGGTATTTGCAAAGCAGCCCTGTAAAAAGGGGTAATTATATGATTTGAAAAGCTTCGGAAATCCTTGATGGGTTTCTTTCTAGGGTTTCTGTTGCTCTCCTTGACACCATCGTCAATGGCGAGATTCGTGGTGGAGATGAACAGCTTGACGGTGACTTCGACGGAGAAAATTAAAGGCACTCATGACAACACGATTGGAAACAATACGGTGTTGATCCAATCATGTTCTTCTCTGTCTCTCGTTCCTCTCCGTCGCTCACGGTGTAGCGGTTACACGGGTGAGGAGTCACGCCTCGCTCCGAACGTCGCACACGGACAGTGTTTGAGGGGTCACACCGTGCTCTGCCTCCTTGCGAAAGTCGGTGACGACCAAGCCTGTGTCGTTTTCTGCCTCCTTGAGAAAGTCGGTGACGGCCAAGCCTCTGCCGTGCTCTGCCTCCAAGGCAACAAAATCACAAGTGAACACTTTCTTTTGCTCTCCTAGTCAAGTAATTTTCTGGGTTCGATCTGTTTGCTGTTTGGAATTTGATTCACTCGAGATATTAGAAATACTGGAACTGAAATTAACATTTGATTGCCAAACCCACAATCTTTATCTTCCTCTTTTGCCGAAACCAAGCCTTTAATGGATGCATTAATTCAGAGGTAACCTTAGGTTAAGAATGTATTAGGTTTTGAAATGTTGGCTGCCTTAAAATCGTTGATGGAGCTTGTGCATGTTCATTCATGTGTGTAGTGAAATTGTGTACCCTCTACCCTCTCCCTAAATTGGGGCTATAAATCCCAACCCTTCACTTGGTTGCTAACTCTGCACATTATTTTCCTGTCATGACTTTGTTTGTAGTAGTGATTAATTTGGGGTTGCTTCAAATGAGTGTTTCAAAAGCACATAATGCCTAGGAGATTCCTTGTTCCACTCTCTTAAGTTTAGCTATTTTAGTGTGTTAATGGGTAGATCTATTTGTTTCTTATATTTGTATAGTTTTTCTCCTTTTCTGATGCTGGAACTTAAATGCTAAAGCTGAAATTTTCTTCACCCATCTTTACAGTCATCTCATTGGAGAATGGAGACCATTTAGCACCCTAAAGATCCTATGTTCAATCTTTATTTGGTGGCCTTTCAACATTTTAAAATAAATAGCATCTGCTTAAATACAATGAATCACTATCCTTTTATATTTGATGCTCAGCTCCCTGGTGTAAATGGCCTTGGCATTTCCATTGCCCATTTAGAATTAGACATAAGCTTAGACATATAGGTCTCTTAACTTAGTTATTTAGGTGTCTATCTTTTTCTAGTAATCAAGAAAATTGAGTCCTTTTGGGATAGAGAAAAGTATTGGTTTATGAATACTTTAGCACAGATGAACTTTCAGTTCTTATCCTTAAAAAGAAATGCACAAGATCTTTTTTATTTTTCTAAGTTTACTTGGTGTGATAGTAATTGCTTACGTGACACTCACATCGCCTCTAATTTGTAGAAGACACCGGCCTCCCCTTTCACCAAAAAACGTTTAACAAGTTGGGAAAGGAATTATAGGGACTTGTAAGAAATTGTTTCTAGTGCTTACACTTCATTTATTTAATATGGGTTTAAAAATTGGTATCATGAGCTGTTGAACTTGAAGAATGCAAAATTTTTTACATGCTACACTTCAAATGTTGCAAGTGTCGTCTGATTTTGATGTGCAATGAGTAAGAGGACAAGAGGTCACACTCAATGGCTTCAAAGAAAGAGCATTTTAGAGCATATTCTGATTTTGGAACAATTACTGACATGAGAGAATGTGAGTCTTCTACTCCTATATTTTCTAAAAATGGTGTCTCTAGGCAAGAAAATGATCCTCTGTTGTTCTCTGTTTCAAGCGTTGAGGTGATTGTAGAATCCGAGTTAGATGCAGATTTTGAGTGTCGTAATATCTCTTGGCCGGACTTAAAACAAACCTCGACTCTATGATTATTTTAGGATTGTTTGTGTGTGTGTGAATGTTAGTCTTTGTGCTGTCTTTTTCTCATGTAGCTTAAATTGTATATAATTAGGCTATAATTCTAATTATGCTGCTCTGTTTCCCCTTTCTTCTTATGTGCAGGTTCATAATATTAAACTTTTCTCAAATGTTACATTATTTTAAAATGCCCCACTAGATGTTATTTAAATTTTTCCTGCACTATATTATTTCACAGATAGTAGATTACATTGTCTGCACACAGGTGACTAATTTGATATTGATGGATTTCTTGTTTGAGATGCAAAATTCTTCAAGGTGAAGTAATCCTCCACTCAGCAGTTTCTCTATTGTGCCACTTATTCCTATAAGTGGTATATCCCATAAAATTCATTTTGTCATATTTTTGTCAACTATAATGAATTTTATTTATATTTTGCTTATACTGCTTATTTTTATTATATTTCTAGTTGAAATACTGTTCTAGAAGTCTCTTATGTGAATTGGATCTTGTTAAGCGTTTTTTTTAAATCGATGAGACATTGTCCTCATAATTTGTTTTGTGCTTATAGGAGTGGGTTTTTTTCCCCAAGTGACTAAAGAACACCTAGATAAAAGCAATATCAATATGTGTAGCGTGAGTGAAATTCAAGACAATTGGCTAAATAGTTAGAAAGAATAATATGAAATATCTAAGAACGTATTTAATAGATAATAATCAATTTTGTTTTTTGTGATGATATATATATATATAGCAAAAATTCAATGTCAAGGATTATTAAGATTGAATGTTTAAATTATCCGTGAGCACGCATTTAGTTTTAGATACTATATTTATTATCAATTTCTTATAAATTATATTATATTATAAAAAGAAACGTTATCATTTATTTATTCGTGTAAATTTTTAGTAATATAAGATGAAATTAAACATTATTATTTGGTCGTGTAAAATTCATTGAAGTTAGTAAAGCCAAATTTCGTAAAAATGATTAATCTATACTGATACTTGAACGTGATGCTTCTTTTATCAGGATTTTGGTCGGCTTATATCCTTCGAGGTATTGATTCATTTGTTCTTACACGTCTTTTTTTATGTGATATAAGTAATGTCAAGTTTCTTATTCATTTGAATTACTTTGAACTTCTTTTTGCTATTGTACTTATCATTTTCACCTGATTTAATTTGAGAGTGATAAAAGTGAAGTTTACACTTAAAATAATTTTTATTGCGAATGTGCTATAGAGATTTTGACAACTTGTAGCTAGTTTAGAGGCTTTTTTTAATTCTCATCAGTTAGTTTGGACATTTGAACATAAATGTTTGTACTTTGTTATCTTAGTACTGGTTTTGCTGCAGACTAGCTACGGATCAGCTACGGTTTGTGTTGTAGCAAATAACAAATTTTCTTGTAGTGTGAGCTTGTTTGAATGTACTTTTAACTAGAATAGGAAGGTGAATTTCCATTTTTAAGAATTTCGTTTCTGCTACTTCTTCTAAGTCAATATTGCATTGGGTTATCATTTAAAACTTTGGGTTTGTTTTCTCATTCACTTACTTAAGATGCTCTGTTAAATTGGATAATTTTTGTAAAGCTTATTAACATGTAAGTATTAGATATAACATTGCTTTAATACTTTATATCTCACCTTTTCCGATTCTTTCTTCAATCAAGAGACAATCATTATCTAATGGGATATAATTAGGCCTTATCATGGACATGGTTACCAAAGAACAGGGATTACGCTCAATTGTACTACTCTTTAATTAAGTTCAAATATGGGCAAAAAAACAAAAAAAACTAGACCTTTCATTTTCTGTTCACATTAACCATTTTGTACATGGAATTAACCGTTTTCGGAAACAACATTAATCAGGTGGTAACAGTATTGCATTCGACGTAGTGGGTGAGTATAATTAGGTCTTTTCATGGACATGGTTCCAAAGAACAGGGATTATGCTCAACTGCACTAATCTTTCATTAAGTCAAAATATGGGCCAAAAACTAGGACTTTCATTTTCTTTTCACATTAACCAAATTGTACATGGAATTAACCGTTTACGGACACAACATTAACCATGTGGTAAAAGCATTGCATTTGACGAAGTGGGTAAGTATAAGTAGGCCTTGGCATGGACATGGTTATTAAAGAAAAAGGATTATGCTCAACTGCACTAATCTTTTATTAAGATCAAATCTGGGAAAAAAAACTAGGTCTTTCATTTTCTATTCACATTAACCACTTTGTACATAGAAATAACCGTTTACGGAAACAACATTAATCAGGTGATAACAACATTGAATTCAACGCAGTGGGTAAGTATAATTAGGGCTTGTCATGAACATGGTTACCAAAGAATAGGGATTATGCTCAAATGCACTAATCTTTAATTAAGTCAAAATATGGGCCAAAAATTAGGCCTTTCATTTTCTATTCATATTAACCAATTTGTACATGGAATTAACCGTTTACGGAAATAGCATTAACCAGGTGATAACAGCATTGCATTCCATGCAACGGGTAAGTATAATTAGGCCTTGTCATGGACATGGTTACCAAACAACAGGGATTATGCTCAAATGCAGTAATCTTTAATTAAAGTTCAAATATGGGAAAAAAAAACTAGGCCTTTTCATTTTCTGTTCACATTAACCACTTTGTACATAGAAATAACCGTTTACGGAAACAACATTAATCAGGTGGTAACAACATTGCATTCAACGCAGTGGGTAAGTATAATTAGGGCTTGTCATGAACATGGTTACCAAAGAATAGGGATTATGCTCAAATGCACTAATCTTTAATTAAGTCAAAATATGGGCAAAAAACTAGGCCTTTCATTTTCTATTCACATTAACCAATTTGTACATGGAATTAACCGTTTACGGAAACATCATTAACCAGGTGGTAACAACATTGCATTCCACGCATAGATTGTAATGTTGTTACCACCTGGTTAATGTTATTTTCGTAAACGGTTAATTCCATGTACAAAATGGTTAATGTGATAAGAAAATGATAGGCCTACTTTTTGGGCCATTTTTGAACTTTTAATTAAAGAGTAGTGCAATTGAGCATAATCTCTGTTCTTTGGTAACCAGGTTCATGACAAGGCCTAATTATACTTACACACTGCGTCTAATGCAATGTTGTTACCACCTGGTTAATGTTGTTTCCGTAAACGGTTAATCCCATTTACAAATTGGTTAATGTGATAAGAAAATGAAAGGCCTACTTTTTGGGCAATCTTTTGAACTTAATTAAAGAGTAGTGCAATTGAGCATAATCCATGTTCTTTGGTAACCATGTCCATGACAAGGCCTAATTATACTTACACACTGCGTCTAATGCAATGCTGTTACCACCTGGTTAATGTTGTTTCCGTAAACGGTTAATTCCATGTACAAATTGGTTAATGTGAACAGAAAATGAAAGGCCTACTTTTTTTTGCCCCATATTTGAACTTAATTAAAGAGCAGTGCAATTGAGCATAATCCTTGCTCTTTGGTAACCATGTCCATAAGAAGGCCTAATTATACTTACCAATTGCGTCGAATGCAATGTTGTTACCACCTGGTTAATGTTGTTTCCGTAAACGGTTAATTCTATGTACAAAGTGGTTAATGTGAACAGAAAATGAAAGGCCTAGTTTTTTTTTTTTTGCCCATATTTGAACTTTAATTAAAGATTAGTGAACTTCAGCATAATCCCTGTTCTTTGGTAACCATGTCCATGAGAAGGCCTAATTATACTTACCCATTGCGTCGAATGCAATGTTGTTACCACCTGGTTAATGTTGTTTCCATAAACAGTTAATTCCATGTACAAAGTGGTTAAAGTGAACAGAAAATGACAGGCCTAGTTTTTTTTGCCCATATATGATCTTAATTAAAGATTAGTGCAGTTGTGCATAATCCCTGTTCTTTGGTAACTATGTCCCTGACAAGGCCTAATTATACTTACCCATTGCGTGGAATGCAATCCTGTTACCACCTGGTTAATGTTGTTTCCGTAAACGGTTAATTCCATGTAAAAATTGGTTAATGTGAACAGAAAATGAAAGACCTACTTTTTTTTTGCCCATATTTGATCTTAATTAAATATTAGTGCAGTTAAGCATAATCCCTTTTCTTTCATAACCGTGTCCATGCCAAGGCCTACTTATACTTACCCACTGTGTCGTATGCAATGCTTTTACCATATGGTTAATGTTGTGCCGTAAACGGTTAATGCGTCCAATGCCATGTTGTTATCACGTGGTTAATGCTCTTTCCGTAATTGGTTAATTCAATGAAACCATTGGTTAATGTTGTTACCACCAGGTTAATGTTGTTTTCACAAACGGTTAACTCCATATACAAATTGGTTACTGTCAACATAAAATGAAAGGCCCGATCTTTGGCCCATATTTGATCTTATTCAAATATTAGTCCAATAAACCATAATCTCTGTTCTTTCCTGACCATCTCCATGACAATGCCTTTTTAACATTACCCACTGCGTGGAATGCAATGATATTCACACCTGCTTATTGTAGTTTCAGTAAACGGTTAATCCCATGTACAAGCACTATTATTAGTGGGTAACAGCACACTATAAACTCAATGCTCTTAATGTTCATATAAAACCTGTAATTGCCTAAACACTATTATAAATAACATGTCTACTATGCATCTGCTCTATTATGGCAGTCAATGTTTGCACCATTGTCACATTTACACTTTGCCTTTTAATTTACACCAGTTATACCTCATGCCAAACTCAAAATATAAAAACCACCTGAATTACATTATACACATCATTACCGTTTACCATTCTTAACAATGAATCCATGGTCCTCTCCATATATTGCACATGTACAAAAGGTTGCATACGCAACACAAAGACAAGTTAGGCACAAATATTATGACAAATACATGTTACAAAATTCAATTAAATGCCAAATCTTCTGGGAGTTTTGCTTCTGCCAATACCCTCCGTCTTTCTTCATTGAACCGATGCAACACTCATTTACATACATAATCACGACGTATCACTTCAATATCTTTATGTACATGCACATAGAGATAAAATGTTAGTATCCAACCTATCTACTGTTTTAATTTACATGACAACATGAAAAGCCTTTAAAATAGTACCAATGAATACTCAGGCATAGTCTTCTCTCCATACGTGGTCACTCTATTATCTTGCTAATTTCCTTCAAACCATTATACTCATTAACGACTTTAGCAGCTGGTGAAATAAATAATGTCTTTGAAAAGATCATATTTCATGCTGACAACAGATAAAACCAAGTGCACAGGAATATTAGTATTACATGCACAACCTCCATCAACAATTTTATGGCAACCAACAGTTGCAAAGGTAATACATTCTTCACCTAATGTTAACTCTTAAGTAATGCATCAACTAAAGGTTTCATTTCAGTAAAACAGGAACATCAACAATGTGGCTTTGGCAGTCTACTGTTAATTTCAGTTCAAGTTCATGTTTTTCTAATATCTCGACGTAAACCATTTCCAAACACCAGAGACATAGAACCCATGTAAATTTCCCTGACTACGATAGCAAAATAAAATTAAGTTGGGATTTGGTTGCCTTTCAGGCAGAGTAGCGCACAATCTATATGAATCAACATTTTAAAGGCAACCAACATTTGAAAACCACAAACATTCTTAACCTAATGATAACTATGAATTAATGCATCCACTACAGGTTTCATTTCCGCATAACATGAAGATCTTCATTGTGGCTTTGACAATCAACTATTAATTTCAGTTCAAGTTCAAGATTTCCCAATATATCGACATAAACCTTTTCCACACACCTAAGACATATAACCCATGAAAATTTACCTCCCTAGGAGAGCCAAAGAAAATTTTAAGTTGTGATTTGGTTGCCTTGCAGTCAGATCAGCGCACAAGCTTTGAGCCCGTGAATCCTTGGTCGTGAATGCCTTTCACAACGAGCCAGAGCACGCGTCAACTACTCTAACACCTGTCCCAGTGCACCGTTCACAGCTACCCCTGACTCATGTCTCTCATCAATGTGGCTTCTTTTTAAGTTCTTTACTAGTCCCCTGCAAGGCAGACAAGGCTAAACCTCAGACAATTCGGATCCATATCCACTTAGTAAAAGAATATATATAAAAGAAACACTAATAAGTGTAAGATTCTTTTTCTTCCCACATCAAATTAATAATAGAGGGCAAATTCAGATAATTTTACCTATATCTTTCAGCAACTTCAATGTTCTCATGTATGTGAAAAACATTCGCTACTAATCCAACCTCACTTCTTGTAGCTTGTTTTCTTGTGACATGATGAACTGAAGTATCTGCAAAGTTTAGGAATGGTTAAAGATTGATCAACATCTTCATTTTTTTTATCATTTGGTATCTCAAAATTATATGGTCAGAGAGTAACACTTATTGTCGGTTCTGTAATGTAGCCTACATTAGTTTGTTGAAGCATTCTGATCCACTAGGATAAAACAAAACTTATCAGATCCTGCCTCAAAATTGGAATATAGGATCTGAGGGCTTTTTTTGCAAGAAACAACCTGGCTTTATTTTTTTAGATCCTATCCACTTATTTTCAAAACAATAGTAATAACAACATGTGCATAACACACCTATTTGCTCACTTCGCAGGTTGCAAATTCGCCTAAATGTCGCACCAATTCAATGCCCTATGAAGCTCAAAACACAACCAACAAAAACAAAGCATACCAAATCATAAATCCACTCTGAAAAAAAAAACCTCAGGTCCTGCTGCTTTATTCGACCAAAAAAAATAGAAAATGTTGATGTCTCACTACAAACCCAACGAAAAAAGTGAAGCGGCTATGAAAATAAACACTCCCGATTATATTTACACGCAACAAAACCCTAACCCTAAAATTGAAAGAAACCTACCCAATTCAACCTAGAAGAGCCACGAATTTGAAAACAGAATCTAGAAAAAGTAAAACACCTACAGTATCAGGAGAAGCAAGATGCATATCTTGGTTGCAATATCAAATGTAGAGATCTCCTTACACTCGAGATTACGGACATGAGAACGCAATGTAAGACAGCATTGTTGAATCAAAATTTTGAATCGTCCGAGACCTCGCAGCAATACAGTAGCAACGTGGAGAACTCGCAGAGCACAGCGGAGGATGGAGGACTTAAACGTGCAGGAACGGAGAGGGACAAAGCAGAGGAGTCCGGAGAAGGGAGAGAGAAAATGACGGTGATGAGAAAGGATGAGACAGGACACGACGCACGGTGGGAGACAGGGACGGAGATGGACGGAGCACGGTAGAGGAATGTGGGAGGCCACACTGTGGGGGAGGGACGCGACGAGAGAGAAAGTGAGCGACAAAGAAGAAAGGGACACACGATGGGTTTAGGGCGAGAGAGAAAATGATGGGGGACGGAGAGCAGGGCAAATTAGATAGACAAGATAATTTTTCAAAATTTTCAATTGTTACTTTTTAGACGTCTTGATTTGCAAAATCAGAAAATTCCTTTAATTTTGTTAAAATCTCCCTTTCACCCCGAGTTTTTCTAAAAGGCCTTAAAACCTATGAAGGCACGGTGCAACACTTAATAACTTGCTGTTGCATCCTAAAAGCCGCCTATATATTTCTTCTTCCTTCGATCGATTTTGGCATCTTCGTAGTATTTGAAATAGTGACACCACGTACCATATCACCATGTTCGTTCATCCATTCATTCATCTTCAATCTAGTGGTTGACGATGTTTTGTCTTTTTTATTTATAATATTAAGCCTATATATCCGAAGTGTAGATACTCACTCCACGCCACCTCAATGGATCAAATCAATAAAACAAATTGCATCGGGCCACATCACCTTTCATTTTTATACATCATGCATTAAGTGACATATTACAAAATAAAAATATATATTTAAAAATAACAAGAATTGGAATGACATGATGAATGTGAGATTATAATCATTTTGTCTCTTTTATGTACCTGTTTTTTTTTCTTCATTAAAAAATGACACATCAATATACAATTATATATTTCTCTCTTATAAATTGTAATTAGTTTTCTTATAATGCTTAAATTTTTATTAAAAAAATAGAGAAAGGGACATGTGAAAAAAATAATTTGAAGATGTGTGAACGTGTAACAAAATGTTTGGGCGGTGTTGCATTATTTAATGGCCTGAAAATGATTTCCATCCAAAAATGATGAACCTGCGCCATATGTGAGTTTTTTCGTAGATGTATACTAATAACATGTAATGGACCACACAACTCATAATAAACAATAAGCATGCAGATCGATCTTGTAATCCCATTAACGCAAACAAATATATTATTATTGTTATAATAATGATACTATATATTTTATACCACATGTTACATTCGTAGTTAATTGTTCCTCTATTAAATTCTTTCAAAAATACTATGATAATTAATAATATTTATATTTTTTATAGGATATAAAAAAATTAAAATATAAAATATTAAGATAAATCATATATCATTGTATTCATGTTTCAATATTAACTTCTAGAATTTTAAAAGTGTTGTTATTCAAGAGTTATTTAAAATTTCAATAAAATTATTATTTTAATCTATTGTTACAAAAATGATTTCACTCGAATCTAACCAGATTTTCACCCTGCTGGAAATGCACACAACATCCCAAGGTACTCCACGCACCCAATCACATGACCTCCATACTATAAAGTCATGCACCTTCTACCCACTTTGTCTTGTGTAATACTAATCACCATGTTAAGGGTGTGGGAATTCTTGATCACCATTCATGGAGTTCCACATGACAACTAGCCCTACACACCCAAGATAGTGATGGGACCTCACCCACCAACCATATGAGGATAGTGGCATAGTGCCCATGCACTCCAACAAACCTAGGTACTTAGTTTTATTTTCATAGCAAAAACTTGATACATACTGACTTTTGGGTTGTATATCATCACGGGGAACCTGTTGTGCTATCCCTAACCGTTGAAATATAAGAAGACCACCCTTAGACCACTACACTATATATAGATCCATAGCAGAACAAATTTCATCTTAAATAATTTATTATTAATTAGAAGTTAAAATTTAGATTTAATTTTATTTATGATAATGTGACATATATATACACTACTCATTTAATAATATCATGTATCAAACGAGGCATTAATCTAATTTAATTTATGGAATGGTAACACAACGCTTTAATTTTTTGGTCCAATTGAAAAATGTCCAACAACAACTACAAAACTTGTAAGATACTAAATAATAAAAAAATACTAAATAGTACATTATAGATCAAAACAACAAATTAAACATGTGTGCATATTCATAAATCTAAAATAATTAATAATTCTAAAATAAAAAAACACAAAATCACAGCCTCCTATTATAAAAAAATCGTGAGTAAAATAGTGTTGCATAATTGGTAGCACTTTGCTGAGCTAAAAACAAGTTGGTCCACTTAGGCTAGCTAAATTAGTATCATAAACAGTAACAACTTGGATCCATTTTTTTGGACTCCCTTTTCTGGTAAAGAATTGGATTCTTTTGAACCATTTCTTTGGTGTTTGCTTTCCCCACCCTTTTTTTTGTCTTTTAGAATTTCCTTCCCTAACTATCATCACCCCTTCCCTTTCCCCTTCCCCTTCCCCACCACCCCCACCCCCATCTTCACCCACAACCGCCACCACCCCCACCCACCAAAACCCCTTCCTCCTCCCCCTTTCCCCTTTTCTTCCACACCACATCTAGAAGCCATTTTTACAAAAAGAATGACTTTCAGATAGGTGTGTGTCCGTAAGCCAATTTTTTATTTGGCTTGCGAACACGTGAGTATAGAAGCCTTTTTTAGCAAAAAAATGGCTTCTAAACATGTACCTGTAATCCAATTTTTCATTTGGCTTACGAACAACTGTGTTCGGAAGCCAAATGGTCGTAAGGAAAAAATTTTGGAGAAAAATGGCTTCTAGACTCACATGTCAACTCTCAACTCTCAGCGTCCTCTTATTAGTAAAAAAAATGTGGTGGGAATAGCAATGGCCGTCTCAACTCTCAATGTCCTCTTATTAGCATTGGATTTTTTACCAAAAAAAAAACAGCATTGGATTTGATTAATTGGATTTTTTTTGTGTGATTAAATGAATTTTATTTATTCATTTCTCATTAAATAAAGGATTAAATATGTTTTGTTTCTACAAAATTAGTATTTTTTTTATTTTTATACTACCTATATTTAATAAAAAATGTATTTTAAATTTTTACCGAAGATTAATATGAATATGCGATTTTTATAATTTTAAGGATTGAAAACAAAAAAAATTAAATAGAGACTAAAATTAAATTTTATTAATTTTATAGAAAAAAAATATATTTAACCCTTATTTTAAATTGTAGCATTTAGTGGTCGTAGATTAGCTAAACCGAATTTAAAACAACCATGTGATGGAATATTAAATTAGATGAAATAAAATCTTAAAATCAAATTATAAACATGAATTCAGCAATACTACGAGAATCATTGGACTAAATCTATGTTTTTAACGTGATTTTTTAGAAAAATCAAACATATTATTAATTTGGGTTAGGAATTTTCAAACTCAACCCACCCTGATTAATAACACAGGACTACCTATATTGAGTTAACATCGATTATTCGAGTTCACAAATCAATCCATCAGTCCATCCAATAATATTTTTTCGTTTTGTTTGGATTTACTTTGTGTGGCTATTATTTGATTGTATAGTCATATATTAATTTAAGAATGTGAATTTTTAATTTATTATTTTCATAATTTCAAAATTGTTCTATTATTATTATTTTAAATAATTGGCACTGATTAATATTAAATATTACAAAATAAAAAATCTTTATAGTTGAAGCCATTTTATTCGAAAATAAAACTTAAAATCTGTTAAGTGGTTTGGGTTAGGAGTTTAAAAACTCAAACCTACTTTTTTTTTTTTACGAAAACTCAAACCTACCTTAATTAATTATAATTAATAACATGTGTCCTTGTGTAGTTATACCTGTCGAGTTCACAAATCAATCCAACCGTATAATATTTAGTTTTATTTGGACTTACTTTGTGGCTATAATTTAATTGTACGTTCGTTTATTAATTTTTGGTTTAAAGATAGGTATCCTCCGGGACCATATCTAGGAATTTTGGGGCCTTATGAAAAAATTAAGACAGGGGCCATATTAATATAAACCAATAATTTTTATGTTATTTTTCTGGCTTTTTGAGTTGTAAAATTATTTATTGAAGTTTTATAATCAAGTAATCCTAACATCTCACTCTCAATAAATAATATAGCTAACACATTTAATCTATCTTATAATATAATTGATCTTAAATATGATTATTTTAATTTTGAAAAGTTTCTTTCAGCGGTCGCGACAGTTACAGGTAATATAAATAATATTCTATAAACAATGTATGTATTTGAAAAAAAAACCTAATCTTTTTATATAATTCAATCTTTTAAATGGTGTGTTAATTTCATTTGTTAGAATTTCTTTCAATCACTTAAATTTTGAAAACAAATCAAGTCCATCAATATCATAATGGTCCTCAAAACTCAAAATCTTTTCAAGATTGATACCATATTTTTTCAATTCATCTTCCCCTAAAGTTTTAAATTTATTTGAATCAAATAAAAAACCAAACATGTTTTCATATCCTAAAAATTGTTCAAATCAATTCTCGATAGAAGGAATAGATTGATCTAATATATACAAAAAATAATCAATGCGAAACAAATCTTCAGTATAATGAACTATCTCATCACTAACAGTGTCATCAAAATATTTTTTTCCCATGAATCTTACGTTTTTCCATTGAACTTGGGCTCTATATCCATTTCAATAACCGTACAAATAGTCAATAGATCATAGACTCAGCAATACTACCGATACAAGAAAACTCATTATTGAGTGTTGAGTAACTTTTCATTTGCAAAAACTAATAAATTGGCTGTGGACTTTTAAGTAGTTTAAATTATAAAAAAAAAAAAGAGATATAAAAAAATGTAAGATATGGGCCTTTTAAAATATTGGGCCCTATCTCAAACATTATTAATTTTTTAAAAAATAATTTATATCAATAATACTACTATTAAAAAAATGGGGGCTCTAGGCAATGGCCTTAATTGCCTTGTTTAATGTCCGGCCCTGGTATCCTCCAGGGGAGGCAATCCTGTTTGAGCCGGGAACATCCACCTCATGGTGTGGCTAGCTCTCCCAACGGGGATTTTTTCCATTCACAAGACTCAAACCCGAGACTTTGCTTAAGGAGAACAAGCATGTACCACTTGAACCAACCCTAATTGGTTCGTTTATTAATTTAAGAATTTGACTTTTTATATAATTTATCATTACCATAGTTTCAAAATTATTTATTTTTATAAAACAATTTTTTAATGACACAATATCACTTAAGAGAGTGATGTTTTGAAAAGTTTTATAATATGTAAATTAAAAATTAATTCTACTTTCATACATAATGATAGTAAGTACAACGGTATATATATTTACAACTTCTCAGGTACACAAAATTTACTATTTAATTAGTATGTAAATTGTAACATCCTAAATTTTATTAAGTAAAATATTAATTAAATTAAATAAATAAGTAAAAGATATAATTAATTAAATAGATGAATAAATAATAAGATTAATATTATTATTAGTTTTATCCATAAAGCTACTTCATTTAAAAAAAAAGAAGATAAGGGGGTTGAGAGTGGGCCCAAGCCCAATTAGGCATTCTAGTAAGGAGGGGTTATCAGTTCACCCTAATCATTATTCGTATAATCGTCAGAGAGCGAAACGCTAAGGAGGGGAGAAACCAAGTCTCAAGAGGAGGTTGCTGCAAAGTGATCATCAAGAATCAAGAAAGAGTCTTTCTTGTTGTTCGATCTTCACTTCAAGGTACGGTGGGGGAAAGGGTGCTGTTTGTATGTGCATGTTGGAGTGCTTGGGTAGTGAGGGCAACCATAAGACCCTCTAAGAATTCTAAATTTGAGAACCTATCTGTGAATCATATGTTGTGTGTTTGGAATATATTTGATTTGATGTATGCATGCGATGACCCTGATGAATTGGGTGATGGTAGCGAGGATAGCGAAAAATGGTTTAAAGATGAGGAACCATAATTGATTAGATGTTAAATTTATTGTAATTCGTAGGGATGATTGAGGATTTCAGTGAATTTAATCAGTAAAAACGAGTTTAATTGAATTAGGAACTTGAGGATTTGAGTAGGGATTGAAGAAGAGGGTAGAGGAAAGTCATTCTCGTTTTTACACAGAGCAGCGACTGTAAAACAGCGACTTCAGATTCGTTCACCGTTGGATCGGGCTGAAATTTTGACAGCTGGTCCGAAACATCTGGTTCTTCCTTATGAACGGTTGGATCATCGATAATAAGTCTAGGTTGGGAGATATTTAGTTCGCACTGTAGCTGTATATTTGGGGTTTTTTATTGATGAAATTAAATTGGATGCATAGAGTGTATTAATTGTGATATGAGTATTGTGATGTGAATATCTTATGTGATATCCTATGTTTATACATTGATTGTGATGTGAGTGTGATGATATGAATATCCCATGTGATGTTAGATGTTTATAATATTGAGATGTATGATGATGATGATGTATTGATGTATTGAGTTTATGATGATGATGTATTGATGTATTGAGTTCATGATGATGATGTATTGATGTATTGAGTTCATGATGATGATGTATTGATGTATTGAGTTTATGATGATGAGGTATGAGATGTGTGATGATGATATATTGAGGTATTGAGTGTATGAGGTATGAGGTGTATAATGATTATATATTGATGCATTGAGCATATAATGTGTGTTGTGATAATGATGATATAATGATGCATTGAACATGCGATGAGTGTTATGATCATGATGATGGTGATTAACGATGTTGATGATGATTTGGTGTGCATAATGATCAGTGAATATGCAATGTGATTGATGATGATTGAGTGTACATAATGATTGGTGAATATGCCATATGATTGATGATGTTTTGGTGTGCATAATATGCAATGTGACTAATGATGATTGGTGTTATTATGATGATAATGATATTTGGTGATAATTATGATGATTTTGGATGATGATGAATGGTGTTAATTATAATGATTGATGATGATGATGAGTGGTGATATTTATGATGAACCATGATGAGAATGATTGATGATGATGATGTTGGTGTTGTACCTGAGTATAACTTGGGGAAGTGAATAGTGTACCTGAGTATAACTCGGGGAGGTGATAATGATGATGATGATTTAATTAACCTTATGTTGTAAATGATGCTTGAGTATATATATGATGTTGTACCTGAGATACACAAGCCCAGTGAGGGGTGGGGTGTAACTCAGGGAGGTGATTGTACTTGAGATACACAAGCCCAGTGAGGGGTGGGGTGTAACTCAGGGAGGTGATTGTACTTGGGATATACAAGCCCAATTAGGGGTGAAGTGTAGCTCAGGGAGGTGAATGTTGTACCTGAGTGTAACTCAGGGATGTGAGTATTGATTATGTTGGTGAATGTTGTACCTGAGTGTAACTCAGGGAGGTGAGTATTGATTATGTAATTGAATATGGTACCTGAGGTGTACAAGCCTAGAGTGGGTGAAGTACAACTCAGGGAGGTGCATGATGGTGATGATTATATGATGATTATGATGAAATGGTGATATTGATGATTGTGATGAGTATGATGATATTGATGATAATGATGAGTATGATGATATGATGATTATGATGAATATGATGAGTATGATGATTATGATGAGTATGATGATATTGATGATATGATGATAATGATGATTGTGATGATAATGGGGATTATGATGATTGTGGTGATATTGATGATGTTGTTGGTGTATATGATGATGATGATTATGTTTTACATTTGATATTAGAATAAGTTATATGATGATGTTGTTTACATGAGGGTGAGGATAGGGTAGTCTCCTATGTGTATGTATGAGTGGTGTTCTTTTCCTCACCGTTTCTATCTGTGGTTATTATTTATAGGTGATGACGATGGCACCTCAGGTGCCGAGTATTGA
This sequence comes from Sesbania bispinosa, assembly GCA_026901365.1. Classification (NCBI taxonomy): domain Eukaryota; kingdom Viridiplantae; phylum Streptophyta; class Magnoliopsida; order Fabales; family Fabaceae; genus Sesbania; species Sesbania bispinosa. Next base: position 58,511 of record QLOH01000077.1, on the reverse strand, counting down.
GTTGATGGGTGTCTTTCTGATACATGTGACATCGGGGCTTAGTAGTGGGAGTTTTATTTTATATTTCTATTTTGGAGAGATTGTGTAAACGGTTTTTAAGTGTCTTATAAGGCTAAGAATGATGTTTTACTGTTAACTTTTGAGGTAGCAATATTTTATTTACTTTGAAAACCTTTTGACTCCAACTTCTATTTTGAATAAGTTGACTTTGAAAAGAATTGAGGTTTTAATTGAGTTGAAATGTGAACCTTTTTACCCAATGTGATTCGTTATTTTCCTAAGTCTTCCGCTTTGTTGATTATATAAGAGTTAGGGTAGAAGGGTGTCACATAAATCACTACAAGAAAATAATGTTTTACCGGGGATTGTTTTTGGCTTTCCCGGCGGTTTAAACTCCCGCTAAGTTTGTTACCAGAGGTTGCACAAACTGCGGGTAATGTAGGCGTCACTAACGTGTTCCCCGCGGTTCTGGGCAAACGTTGGAGAATGCAAACTTTACCGGGGGTTATACAACTGCGGGTAATTACCATGGGTTTACAACCGCTGGGAATAACCAGGGATTGGGGAATCATGGATAATTAGCAGAGGTTGTGCAAGCGCGAGCAATTACTTGAGGTGGTCTGATCGCCAGTAATCACAAAACTTGCCCTCAGTTAATAATCTAACAAAATAAAGCACATATATAAAAACTAGCATGCAGACTACAACTTGCATATCAGTTCAAATATACAGTATGCATCAACATAGAACCATATCAGTTCAAGACTGCTTCCTCTGAAGAACTCTCACACTCAAAAGTCACATAGAACCGTATCATTACACATGAAACCAAAGAACTGCATACATCATTACACATTATATATATGGCCATTATTTGTTAAAACAAATAGCATACACATATGAAACCAACATCTACAAACAACACTATCTCAGCAGAGAATCATATCATATGTGTGTTGATACTTGATAAAGTTTTCTCAATAGCAGCAACAAAGGAAAGCAAATCAAGACAATACCTACCTAGAAAGAGGGCAAAACTCGTACCATGCTTAAAAATAAAAAAGAGATTGTAATAAAAAAAACTTACTCAACTGATACAACAAATTTGATTTGAATCTAATCAAAAAGTATATCATCCAGAAAATTCAGCATATTCAAATTCAGGCTTTTCTAATAACATCTCAAAAATTGAAAAAGGAAAAAAACTAGAGTGAGATTCATACAATAACAACCTTGAATAATTAAAGGAAATAAAGTAAGAAAGGTTGCAATCTATTACAGAATACAGAATATACCGATTTTAAATCCAATAGTTGAAAAAAAAAACATACCTGATAGAAACTGAGTAGCTGCAGATATCCATGAAATTACTGTGATTGATTTTTCCACTAGGCTTCCCAAAATTGCCTCTTAACATAAGCATCACCAGTTGTAATATCCAAAATTATTTTGTAGGGGTTGAATTACCCTTACCCATGTAACAACTCAACCCATATGCAAAAATGATTATAAGTAGTATAAGAATAGTAACACATGACAAATAAACAAAACAGATAATATAAGAATATCCAACAACAAGTTGTTTATAAATTTGAATAGCAAAATCATGGATTATAAACTGGATATATTATAAACAGAATCTGATGCAGCAAGTGAAAAAAAAGTTCTAATGAGGTGCATATCACAATTTTGGATAGAAACTGGATTATAAACAAGTTGTATACCATTAGTCAATACTCATGTACCATTTAGATTATAAACTGTTCTATCTCTAGATTATAAACTCAAATGCAAAATATTAAATGTGCTCAAATACCAAAATTTTCCATTTCATTATAAACTCAAATCGCACATGAATTAAAATTAAAAGACAATCAATTTATTAGCTGAATCAATAGAGAACACATGTAGAATTAAGATATTTGAACAAGCGATTTATAACTCCAGTCAATTCCCTTAAGGGCAGCCTTTTCATGATATTTGAATCAGCAAGAATCAACATAAAAAAAGTAGATTATATTATCTTTGGATTATTTATGTGACTTATATTTTGCCATGCAATTAAATAGTTAAATAGTTATTTATCACTTGAATTTTCGGAACACACGACACACCTTGTAGAAGTATGTGGCACTTCGCTGCTTCACTGAGAATTTACACCCTGGAAAAAGTTGGACCACCAAACACAAGGTCAAAAGTCAATTGCAAAACCAGAAAAACATCACAAGGGTATGAATTATGATCAATTTACTTTTGGAACATTCCTATCATTAACTAGTCTCTTATGGTTCAAAAATGTTGTATGGTATATAACCTGCCGCCCTTGGTCATAACAGAAGCAAGATCGAAGCAAAAATTGTCCACATGAGAGAACAATAGTAAGGCCAGTAACCCTCTAGTAAATTAACTTTGAAACAAATCTGACCAGAGTGCAATGAACTTAAAGAATATACAATTATACATTAAAAATATAAAGGAGTAAAAGGCATAGCATTGTTAAGGTAAATTAGTTATCTGCTACTCGTAACTTAAATAGTAAGGACATAATGAAATGTTTGTATGCTACTTGCAGAAGTTCAGATTATGAATGTGGGTGATCATAGCATCTAAATTGACAAAGAGGCTTATATGATCTTATGCAAAAAAATCTAATACTGTTGAGCCATGTTTAAGCTAGAGTGAAAGCATGAGTAAAGTTGCTTCTACAAAACTAACAGCCAAAAACCCTTTCTTCCAACTAATTCTACTATTTTGCACCACTTTAATGAAAAAGAGAAATTCCACATTTAGGATATAAACCTTGGACAATATCACTCAAAGTTTAGGCCATGATAAAAAAATTCCTGCTTCGCAAATATGCATCTATTAGAAATATGCAACATGACATTAGTAATATTCAGATTCAGTACCTTAGTCCAAGTCCTCGTGGATGGCACAGAGACACGATATGAATTTAAATTATCTATGTGAATTCTTCCTGCACACACAGGGTCTGATTTGCTGACAATAAAGACTTGTTGACAATATAATAACCTCATATTTAATTCTTCCTGCACACACAGGTTCTACCTTTACTGCCTTTTCTTGTTGGGAAAGTGACATGCCCAACAACAATGTATCCAAATACAACAAGCAACACTACACAATCAAGTTCTGAAGAAACCATAACTTAAGTACCATCTTCTTCATCTTTAATCTTTATGTTTGTCTCCTGAATGTGCGGTATTGACTAGTTGACAGCTTGTCATGCTCCGTAATCACAATCAAACAAACACAAAAGTGCATTTGATTAACATAATTACCGAAACAAAAGAGTTTTAGGGTTTACCTTCTTACTGGAGAATCACCTGCAAGGTAATTGGGGGAAATAGAGAAAACACAGGAAGGCGTTATATTGTCTTCGCCAAATCAGAGTTGGATAAGGGATAAATTGAGATAGAGAACTTGCCATTTCAGTGAGTGACGAGGTAAACATCTTTGCTCTAACAGAGATGAAGAAGAAAAAGAAGATGATGAAAGGTTAGGGGTTTGTCGAAGTGAACTAATGAATAGCTTCGATTTCTGGTTCTCAAGGTTAGATAGAGGTCACCATCGTCGTCGGTCATGGCCTCCGCTCGCCATCATCTCTGATTGTTGTGCACCGAACCGTTCACGTTTCGGGTCACTGTTACACTACCTCTTTCTTTGCCTCGGCGCCTGAATCGTGTGCTTCAGCCATGTCCCGAGCCAACCCCGCGGTGTGTGTCGTGAAGCTCACCGTTCGTCCCTCTCTACAAGACTCTACTAGTAGTTAGAGAAATTTGGGGTTTAGGGTTCGACAGTTAAAAGAGAAGAAAAGAGTGAAGAGTTCAGGCAAATTTTAGAATGATGTTAAAAAATCGTGTTTATGTTAAAGCCGCGCAATTATTTTCCTTTTTAACCATTAGCAGGGGATTGATTGAGTAACCTCCGGTGGTCCAATTTTTTAATGGAGGTTGTGTAAACTGTGGCTAGTCAAACACATTAAGAGGGGTTACAACAACCGCGACTAAATAAACGTGGTTAAAACTTCTTTTTGTTGTAGTGAATGTAAATATATCAAATGCAATCAATAAATTACATTAATTGTAAACCTAAACATATTGTAACAATTGTTTTTTAAGTTCGTCCAAGCCATTTTGTTAGTTGTCATGGAATATGGAAAAAAAAAACCGGTACAATTAATTGTTGATTATTAACTTTATTATAAATATTTAAAAATGTATTAAATGTAATTGATAAATATTTAACAATTCATCATCTGCGTCCACATATTTTTCTTTTATACATTCACCCACTCAAAATAAGTAACAAAAATTAAAAATGGTTCTATAGAAGCTCTCACAAAGCAATCTGCATTATATTTTACAAAAAATAGTTTTAAAAAAGTTAACTAATTCAACTAATTGAAAATTGAAGGTGTATATTAATTTATTGAAATAAAAATGTTTGAAAAAATTAACTATTAATATAATTAATAAATGTCAAAATGATATAAAAGGACATATTCATATAATTCTTTTATATAATTTTACTTTTATTTTATGCAAATTTTTTAGGTAATTATAGTTTTAGATTAATTTATAAAGATAACATATTTTTATTATATATATATATATAATTTTTACTTTTTTTTAAATTAGTTTTTTATACTACCTCTGATCATATTTATAAACGACAAAAAGATATTTTTCCTTGGTCCTAAATATAAAAATATATATAGTATTATTTTAAATTGTATTAATTATGAAGTTCCTTATATACCCTTAATTTGTTATCCACAATTGACCTATTTCCCATAATAGTTGTTGTACTATGTTATTTTCAATAGCCAACTATTGGAGTATCCCATTTTAATAATAACTTTAATTATGAACAATTTTGTTACTATTTTAATTATTTAATATTAAGGATGTTTGTGGAAAAAAATTTAAATTATGACATTATTAATTACAATTATCTAGTTTCAAGACATTTTCTTGGTTTTGACGATTTAGTTTCTTATAAGGTGCTTGTTGTGGTGCAGTTACTAATTTCAAGGCACCGGTGCAGTAGGTATGTGTTCCAATGATTTTAAGCCATGTGTCTCTATTCATTCCACTTACAAATAATTTGATTTTCCCCCATTATTTACCTATTTGCAAAGATACCCTCCAGAAATTATTTGTTATTAATTTTTATAAAGTTAATGGGCCGATCGTTTTAAATTCTGATATTCTATCTTTCAAAACTCTTTCAGTTCCTTTCTTCGGATACGAACTTCGTTCTCTGCTTCAAGGACTCTTCGGAAGTGACGGAGACGGAGAACTGAAAGGTCATTTGCCGAAGCTCACCGGAAGGAAGTAAATTTTCTTTCGTTTATTGATTTTTTTCGTTGAATGCATGTCGTGTGATCATCATCTTCATTCTCATGTCTCTGTTCTGGAATAATCTACTGGAATCATCATATTTTAGTGTTCAAAAAATTTATCCATTTTTAGGGTTCAATCTTTTGTGTCGTTCTTTACGAAGTGAGGTTCTGGGGGTTAATGATGGTGATTTTTAATTGTCTTCGTGAAGTCTATGGCTCTGTAGTTCATCGCACTAAAGTATGGTTGTTTAAGGTGAAACACTGATTTTAAGTGTCTGAAGTTTTAATTTTTTTGGTAGTTTAGTATTTTCTTCTGCTCTCGTTTTCATATTGTTGTCAGTTGTGATTACTTAGATTTGTTGTTGGTGCTTGTTGTGGTGTATCTGATCATATTAGTAATGTTTGTTTTTGAAATATTATGTTTTTATTCTTTTTTTATTTTCACGTTTGAGTTTGGTTTTCATTTGATTCTGTTGAGTAGGTTTAAAGTACGTAGAGCTACTTTTTTTGGAGATGGAATCCTTTGTGATTGGATTAGAACCAACATTGGTAATGATCTGTTTCTTATTTCTTTGAACGGTGGTAATTTTGCTACTTAAACTTGTGATAATGTGTGTTTTTGTTGTGAATGTATGTAAAATTCCATAGGTCAATCTTCATATTCCTTTTGAATTGTATTCATCAAGGTTCAGGGAGATAGGCAAGAGCATAGAATTGTGTGATGGCTTTGGAAATGTCTTTAGGATTCCATTAGGTTTTGGAAGGAGGAATTGTGTAATGAGGGGAGTTGTTGATGAACTTAAGAGGATTTATCGAATAGTTAAGACAATGCTTATTTTTTTTAATTATAAGGGAGGATGCAAATTCACTTTTGAGATTAAGGATCGTGAACCGAATGAGACTATGATTCCTAAATTGGTTGATTTAAGTTGTACCCCTGGTAGGAATGTTCCTGAGGTGATTGAGATCAGTTCAGATAGTAATGTTAATGAGGATGTTGATGTTGATGTTAATGTTAATGGATTGAGATCAGACCATGAGAACAATAGTGTAAATGTCCATGGAGGGCGTGGTCGTGTGCGTGGTTATGGTCGTGGCCGCAAAGTCATGAGTAGGTGTTTTGAGAAGGTAATTTCATTACCTCAACCTCGTAGAATCATGATTTTTGAAAAGGTTATCACAAAGTCTCAATCTCGTGCTGGACAGACACTGGTCAGTACTTATCATTTTAGTTTGATTTGATTTTTTTGGAATGAATTTTTTACTTATTGTGAGATCTTTAACTTGTTCAATTATAATTTTTTTTCAGCCAATCCCCAGGGATTTTATCAAGGGTTTTATTCGTAACAGCTGGAAAGAGTTGACTCTGTGTATTTATGGGGGGCGTTGTTATTTTTGTAAGTTGCTATGGCATGAAAGAATTGGGGATAGTTTCAAAGATTGTCACCTGGGGAATAATTGGTACAAATTTGTGAAAGATATGAGACTGAGAACAGGGGACAAGGTCGTTTTCAAGTCCAAAATTGCCGGGTTGAATCATGTTAATGTTAGCATAATACGCAAAGGGAATTAGATTTCATTTGCATATTACTGATGTGGTCTGATAGTTTTTGAGTAGGTCAATTTTTGAAACTCTGATGTTATTGACCAATGTTAAGCAGATGAAGTTATGATAAGAACAATTGTAGTCCTCTTCTATGATCTGTTTCTGTGAACATTGTGTTTTTTCTTCTTGTGTAAAGACCTTATGTCAGTGAATAGTATGAAGGCTATATATTTATACAAGGTTTGTTTGGGTTTAGTGTATATGAAAGTTTATTCACTTGTTTCTTTTTAAAGTATTGTAACACAGACCATAATATTCATCAAATTAATGTTTAATTTATTATTAAATATTTACTTGTCAATAACAACAGTAATCAGGTAAATTGAAAATGGCATCACAGTCATGTTCATCAAATAGAAGAGGAAGCAATTTGTCTGGGTCGAGGTTATGCCTATGTGGTCATGTTGCACTGATGAGGACTTCATGGAGTGAAAAAAACCCTGGTCGTAGATATTTAATTTTCCCTTCTAAGGCAGAGAATAGAAGTAATGTGAGTCATGGTTTAAAATTTGTTCCATTCTTTATAGTATTCAGTTTTTATGTAACTGATAAGAGATTTGTATCAGGGATGCAAGTTTTTTGACTGGTTAGATGGTCCAATGGAATGCACTCAACCATTTTCCCCAATGCATAGTGCAATGAAACAGTGAATGATAGCAACTTGAAGGAGCTGGAAATGTTCAATGAAAGTCTTAAGTGGGAGATAGGAAAATTGCATGCTTATGTTGCTGAGACAAGGAAACGTGAAGAAATAATTTTGTTCTTTCTTTTAGGGGTGTGTTTGGTTATAATGTCCACTGTTTTTGTAATTTCTATTAGGCCATGAGGAATTATAATGCAAATGTTAAGTATTCCATGTTACATTGCTCTTGGATATGTAATTTCTATGAGCCTTCCCATAACATTTTGATAAGGTACAATGATTAATGTTACATAAATCGTTTAGAAATTTATATTTGCTGCATATTTTTTGCATGAGACATATAAGTATTAACGTAGGTCATAAAATCTTTTTAAAATATAGTAAATTTATAGTTACTTGTGAACTAAAAATTGCTAAGTAAGGAAATTTTTTCTAAGTTGTGAAATTTGATCTGTTTTAAAAATTGATTCTATTTTGTATTTTTTTCATGTTTCTGTGTTAGTAATTGTTGTGTGTTACTAATAAGGAAGAGAAACAAACTCAATTGGCCTTATGTGTTATTGACATATCCATTGTAAAATAAATAATAAAAACATAGTAACTTGCCCAGCATGATACGATAAAATTGATCAAAATGAAAACATGATAACTGTGCAAGACACATAAATTAAAGAAAAAAACTTGTCCAAAATTCAAAGATTTACAAACCCAAAATGATTCAATGATAATTCCTACATATAGGTACCAAAATTAAAGCCTAAATAAAATCTCATAGTTTTCCTTTTCAATTTTCTCCCCCATTATCCCCAGTGAGTGTCTCCATCCAATCTTCAGCCCTCTTCTTGACCATCTCTCGGAGTATGTTCCCTGGGTTCATTGCCAAATCCAGCGCTATTCTCAGTCTGCTTCCCTCATCAACCTATATAATCAATTTGAAAGCAATTATAAACCAGACTTTAAATAAAAACATTAATACGAAAATACACTATTGATTGTTATCTTGCCTCAATCTTATAGTCATTCAGCCCCATCTCCACCACATGATGACCCAAGCTCCACAATCATTTCTGAAATTAAAAATTTGTTAAGTGTATAAAGGTTAGAACTATGAATAACATTTTTTTAGTCGGATATAGAAGCAGTATATTACTTACGAGTTAGCATTTTGAATCTTGAGTCCTTCGGGAATGTGGATAGTGTACTTACTAACAAGTGGCTTAGGTGTCCTCTGATAGTTGTAAAAAGATTGATGTTGCAAAAGGGTTTCCATATACAATGCCAAAGTCTTGACACTACGCATCTTCATTTCCTTCCTACTATCACTTGGACTGGAGTCCAAGTACACTATCTCCTTTTGTATAAAATCAATGACAATAAGATACCAAAGAAAGTTTCCATCGTTCACTGGTATAAAAACCTGTGGATAAATATTAACAGTTGTTAATATACTAAAGGATTAAAAAATTAGAAATAAGTCACATTAAAATTTACATAGACATCACCTTAGAAAGCAGATCAACTTTCCCCATGAATGAGTCATAGTAACGTTCAATCATTTGTTCAATAGGTGTGCTCCAAGCAAGGACAAATTGCTTAAATCATTAATAATTATCATCATTAAGAAAACTTTCAAGCAAAAAATTACAGAACTATGAAGTAAATTCAGTTAAAAGTTACATACTGCGTATGTAGTTGGTAAAAACCAGTAGGATGGATCTTTTAGAGCATTGTTTTCTCTCATCGTCATCATGCACACAGCAAGGTTAATAACCTATTTAAATTTAATTTAGTATTAGACATAATCAACTATAATAGCAGAATTACTGATAAATGAACTTTAATATATCATATTTTCTACTTACATCCTGTTCAAGTTGAAGTTTGGGCTTCAGGCAGTGTAACAAACTCCTTGAACCATCACAATACTTTATATTAGTAGCCACAAGAATCTCCTTCCTGTCAAATTATTTTATCATCGTTTGAAATCATGACTTCTTACTAATCATTCAGTACTAATTATTAAAAATGCATTGAATACTTACTTATCATATTCGGTGACTAAGTTGTTACAAAATATGTAAGATGCAACTTTAGCCTCTTCCTTACTCAGATACATTAGTTTTGAAGGCTTAAATATTGCTTTTAAAGACTAAGAAAATCAGAAACATAGGTAAGCAAAAATATTGAAAACCTTTTTGAATTAAAATAAGACACAACAAGTTGAATTCAATAAGTGAAAATACCTGTGGCACAAATTGACCATATAAAGGCTCAGAATTCTCTTGATTGCTTCTGGAATTAATATAATATCCAGATGGGGTGGCAGTAGCAACAACCACGGTTCGAGGGGTGTTGATTGCAGGGGAACAAAATAATTTTTTAACAGATCCATCATTAATAGAAAACCTATTATGACTCCTTGTTGGTTGACTGTCTTTGTCAAAATGATCATAATCTCCTTTCCAAAGTTTGTCCAATATCCTCTCAATACTATCATTCGGATTCCTATCAACAGGAGTGCATCCATTGCCAACCGTTGGAATGAGGGTTTTTGGAGTCATATTTTGAACTCTGACTTTTGCTGCCAACAATGTGTTGTGTAAGCAAATCTATTGAACTGATCACCTTAGTCATCTGGTTCTCCATGTTGCCTACCCTGTCTTCCAGTGGATTCTGTAATAAAAAAAAAATCAGATAGAATTCATAAATAAAATATCAGCTTACGAACTAAACCCATTAAAAACATATAATATATTCACCTGTTTCATACATATTTCTTCCGTCGATGGGTTCCAATCTCCACTTTCTTCCTTTCTTTTCTTTACACGTAACTGTGATTGGAGATTGCTCTGGGTATCCCTATAACATATTAAAAAAATAAATAGACATAAGTTTATGTGTCTCAATAACAGTCCAATTCAACATATACACTAAACTTAAAATTTATTGTTCTCACTTGGATGATACTTCAACAATTACTCGATCCTTTTTTATGTTCGTTTGCGCGTCTGGAACTCCAACCTGCGAAGCCATTTCTTCAACGATGGGATCTGTCCTCTTGGCACCCTTCCTGTTGCTGAGTCTTAAATTGTATCTCCCGTTCGATGTCATTCTCCTTATAAACGATCTCAGAGTTAATGTGCTTTCTAGAATTTCTTCGTCTAATGTATTTATAGATGACAGCCCCCCTGCGAATCATCGTGCTGCTTCGAATGCGAATGGACTCCAAGTACATTAAGACTCAATTGCGTCGCTCCGTCTAACAGAGAGTAATCAAATAGTTGAGAAATTGGGATGTGTGAGATTTAGGGCTCGTAAACTGAATCAGAAGGTGAAGCATTTGGGGGTAAAGGGTGTGCGCCACTATTAGGGCTTCCGATAAAAGACCATTATCTCCTCTATAGGTTACATTAATATTACTCAAAAATTATCAATCATAAAATGTCTATAGGTTATATGAATAACATTTAATTAGAGTATCTAGTACCATAGGTTATATGGGTCATATATAAATGAGCTCCTAAGACCATAGGTTATATGGGTCATATTAAAATGAGAATATAAGACCATAGGTTATATGGGTCATATATAAATGAGCTCCTAAGACCATAGGTTATATGGGTCATATTAAAATGAGCTCCTAAGACCATAGGTTATATGGGTCATATATAAATGAGCTCCTAAGACCATAGGTTATATGGGTCATATATAAATGAGAATATAAGACCATAGGTTATATGGGTCATATATAAATGAGAATATAAGACCATAGGTTATATGGGTCATATTAAAATGAGAATATAAGACCATAGGTTATATGGGTCATATATAAATGAGCTCCTAAGACCATAGGTTATATGGGTCATATTAAAATGAGAGTATAAGACCATAGGTTATATGGGTCATATTAAAATGAGAATATAAGACCATAGGTTATATGGGTCATATATAATGAGCTCCTAAGACCATAGGTTATATGGGTCATATTAAAATGAGCTCCTAAGACCATAGGTTATATGGGTCATATATAAATGAGCTCCTAAGACCATAGGTTATATGTGTCATATTAAAATGAGAATATAAGACCATAGGTTATATGGGTCATATATAAATGAGCTCCTAAGACCATAGGTTATATGGGTCATATATAAATGAGAATATAAGACCATAGGTTATATGGGTCATATTAAAATGAGAATATAAGACAATAGGTTATATGGGTCATATATAAATGAGCTCCTAAGACCATAGGTTATATGGGTTATATTAAAATGAGAATATAAGACCATAGGTTATATGGGTCATATTAAAATGAGAATATAAGACCATAGGTTATATGGGTCATATATAAATGAGCTCCTAAGACCATAGGTTATATGGGTCATATTAAAATGAGCTCCTAAGACCATAGGTTATATGGGTCATATATAAATGAGCTCCTAAGACCATAGGTTATATGGGTCATATATAAATGAGCTCCTAAGACCATAGGTTATATGGGTCATATTAAAATGAGAATATAAGACCATAGGTTATATGGGTCATATATAAATGAGCTCCTAAGACCATAGGTTATATGGGTCATATATAAATGAGCTCCTAAGACCATATGTTATATGGGTCATATATAAATGAGAATATAAGACCATAGGTTATATGGGTCATATTAAAATGAGAATGTAAGACCATAGGTTATATGGGTCATATATAAATTAGCTCCTAAGACCATAGGTTATATGGGTCATATTAAAATGATAATATAATACCATAGGTTATATGGGTCATATATAAATGAGCTCCTAAGACCATAGGTTATATGGGTCATATATAAATGAGCTCCTAAGACCATAGGTTATATGGGTCATATTAAAATGAGAATATAAGACCATAGGTTATATGGGTCATATATAAATGAGCTCCTAAGACCATAGGTTATATGGGTCATATTAAAATGAGAATATAAGACCATAGGTTATATAGGTCATATATAAATGAGCTCCTAAGACCATAGGTTATGTGGGTCATATTAAAATGAGAATATAAGACCATAGGTTATATGGGTCATATATAAATGATCTCCTAAGACCATAGGTTATATGGGTCATATTAAAATGAGAATATAAGACCATAGGTTATATGGGTCATATTAAAATGAGAATATAAGACCATAGGTTATATGGGTCATATATAAATGAGCTCCTAAGACCATAGGTTATATGAGTCATATTAAAATGAGCTCCTAAGACCATAGGTTATATGGGTCATATATAAATGAGCTCCTAAGACCATAGGTTTTATGGGTCATATATAAAAGAGCTCCTAAGACCATAGGTTATATGGGTCATATATAAATGAGAATATAAGACCATAGGTTATATGGGTCATATATAAATGAGCTCCTAAGACCATAGGTTATATGGATCATATTAAAATGAGAATATAAGACCATAGGTTGCATGTGACTAATTTAATCAGATAAATTTACGTTTGATATGCTCTGTTGTTGTTGTTGTTGTTCGTAGAATATGAAAAACTCCACTAAACAATTGTGTTGTTTTAGTTTACTGGATACGTCCTTTCGTTGCCTTAATCTCACTCTACAAAGTGAAGAAACCTTACGGCTTCTTAATCCTTTACAAATAAGAACAAGAAAACAACCCGCTCGTGTGCACGGAGTCTTCTGGAAGAGTACAGGAGAAGGAACAGAGCGTGCGACGAAGAACACATTTCAGGCTCAGTCACTGTAAACGAACATCCTCTGCTACCCTACACACTTAAGGTATCACTGCAATGGAAGAAACTTCTTTCATCATCCATTCCATATCTGTTGTTCAGGGCATCTTGCATGTGTTGTAGGGAGAATGTCCAAACCCATCAACCATTAGTGAGATTGTTTTTTTTTCAATAATCTGTAGGGCTGACGAATTTCTTAGGAATTTAAAGTACATATTTTTCTTCTGTTTACAGTTAACACCATGTTTGAACATACAGCTGAGCACGCTGAGTACCTCCGTCAGAGGAGCGAAAGCTTCACGGCGAATATGCGTTCGACCCAGGTATGGAAAAATAGGTGTTTACATTTAATTTCTTTAAGCATTTTTAGAAAAATCTATTGATTAGATCACCCTATAACATTATTACCCTTTTAACACATTTATTAATTAATTCCATAATTCTACAGTGGACTATTATCATTCATAGAGAGTTCTTTGAACACTGGATTGATCAAATACTGGACAAGGATATAAAGTTAACTGACCCTGTTGGTAATGTCCACACTTTAAGGGTTAGGAAGCATGAGAAAATAGGTTTCTTTAGGGAAGGTGTTACGGAGATGATAAAATTTTATGGGTTGGAAGGAAGACACAGTATCCAATTCACATACAATGACAATAGGAGATTTGATATCCAAATAATGGATTCAGAATCTAAGGAAATTCAATATCCTATTTTGTTAAATCAACCCCATGTTGTTGTCGTTCCTCCCTTTGTTGTTGTAGTGCCTCCTCCCCCAGGTTACATGGTGCCTCCCCCTGCTGCTATTGTGCCTCCTCCCCCAGGTTATATGGTGCCTCCACCTGCTGCTGTAGTGCCTCCCCCTGCTGCTATTGTGCCTCCTCCCCCTGCTGCTATTGTGCCTCCTCCCCCAGGTTACATGGTGCCTCCCCCTGCTGGTGTAGTGCCCGCTCCCCCTGCTGTTGAAGTGCATTTCCCTGGAAATGCTGCAGCAAATGAACACCATCCTCATAATGAAAATCTGCAAGAGGATGTTGTTGGATGGGATTTTATAGCTACACCACCTTTCATTTCGGGACGTAAACCTCTGGTCTGTCTCTTTATTTTATAACATTTAAAACTTGTTTTGATATTTACCTTTTGGTTCAAAATTGAAGCAAATTGAGTTATATTACTGATTAGTGATTTCTGCTTACTTTTTCAGCATATTCCTGCTCATGTTGTAAGCATCATGGCCCTTAGTAACCAAAGATGGTTGGACTTAATCAATGACGCTGGTGTACGTGTGCATGCATCTATATTGACCAAGAATAAAAGAAGAAAGAATGAACGCTATCTTGGAAAGGGATGGTACGAGTTTTGCAGGGATTTGAATATACAAGTGGGAGATGTTGTTTGCTTTCGGTTTTTTGGCAACAGTTATGAACTAAGAGTATCAGTTTGAGTGTTTGTGCTGTTTGTGTATTGCCTATAATTATTTAGATTAGTTGTAAAGAACTAAGAGTATCTGTTTCACTCTTTTTGGTATTTTTTTGGCTATGTAAGTATTTATATTAGTGTTGTTTTAGCTAAGGTCTCTTTGAACAATATTTTACTACATAATATCATAGTTAAATCAAAAGTATCTCTTCATACGGGTTGTCCTTATTTATTCAAAAAAATGTGTATCCTACAAATATGTTATTACCACAATGTTACTATCAATTTTAGAAAGGTTTTAACATAATGTCTACCCACACAATGTGTTCGCTGCCACGTTCCAAAAAGGACAACTCTTATCAAATAAACTGACTCTGCCAAAATTTAAGGAACTTTGCCATGTTGATGCACCTGTCATCCCACCCAATTTAGAACTTCCGGTTTGGTGTTGTCTTTCAACCCCCATACTTTAATTAATAATAAATAAAATGAACCCAGAAAAAAAATATCTTATTCAATACAACCATGAACAATAATATCAAATGTCATACACTTGTCATTCTGTATCAAATGTCATTAACATTACAAACGTGAAAATCAATTATCTTTCATTTTTTTCCAAAACCCTTGCTTCCTGCACCATTATTCCTTTCAACATTGTTCATAGCATTAGGAAACTGCAAAAAACAAAATAAAAACTTGTTAAATAATAAAACATGTAACACTTCAAACAAAATAAGATCAAATCAGGAAACAAAAGTACTAAATTATTTCAGATGGATAAAAAAGTATTATTTACCTGAAAGCTATTACCATATTTGTCAAAGTTATGGACTACTGGAGGTGTATACATAGATTGTTGCATATACATTTGGGGATACTGTAGCATGTCCTCAACTCTATTACCAACAAATCCTTGTCCAAATCCATGAATCATGGAAGGTCTAATATGCACAGGTCTTGAAATACTCGGACCATTCATGTTTGAATAGTACACATGATTACCAAATAAGGAGGGGGTATTCATTCTGCTGAATGCAACACCCGTATCATTCTGTTGACCTTTGTTCACCTGCAGAAAAACAAATACCACCAAAATCAGGTGACTAAAGTACTAAAATAAAATCCTTATGCAGATAAACACTTACATCACTGGACCTCCTTTCATTAACTGATTCTTGGGTCATTTTCAAACCTTCACTATTTCTCCTTCTCTTCTTAGACTGACCCTGAATTAATTAAAAAACAAACATGTAACAAACAACATCTGAACCCTAAACATAATAAAATTTGCACATCATTTGTTCAAATGACATTTCTCACTCACCTTGTCTGAAGCACAATTCTGACCAGCAGAGACTGTTACATCATTCAAATGGTTAGAAATGAGAACATCCCGTGACCTCTAAAATAATATACAAATCAGTCATGACTAAAATAAACAATTCAATAAATGTTTACAAATAAATATTTTTTAAATATGTAAAAAAACAATGTGAACAGTAACATTACACTTTCATCTCTTGAATCTTCATCAGTCTCAACAGATGATTGCTCTTCAATAACTGTATCCAACTGATCACGAGTAGCATATTTAGTGCATGTCCTAACTGTGTGCCCTGGACGTTTACAGTAAGAACATTTCCTTTTTTTGGTCATTTTCTTATTCTTTCGAGGAGCACCTTTAGTTTTAACAACAGTTGGATCACGAACAGCTCTTGATATATCAGCAACGTTCAAGTCAATACCTTCCTGCCTTTCCATCTGTTCTGTTAACTTATGAATAGATTCAATGTTCTTTACAAAATTGTGAGGATTTCTACGTGCAGCCTTGTTAAGCCTGTTACATGCAGCACCAACAACACCAGACCTCAATAAATCTTTCTTTGATGTGTCACCTTCTTCAGCATAAACAGAAGAAATATGCTGAACTTTAGCCAACTTAGCCCATCTTTTCAAAATCAAAGATGAAGGAATGGATTCCACTTGCTCATGCTTCATAGAACTGAAAATGTGTGAACATGGGAGACCACATGATTCAAACATGCGACAATCACAAACGAAATTACCATCAGACTTATCCAACGTAACAATGTAAGAAGAATCAGGAGTGCCAAATTTATTCATCTTCATTGTAATGACATTACCAACATCTGTCCTCTCAATGACATTTATGGCAGTAACTTTCTCAATTTGCTTTCGAACATCAAAAAACTTATTCCTCATGTAGACATTTGAAGCTTGAACTTCATATCTTTCCAAAGCAGTAGTCATCACAGGTTGAGTGTATTTCGACTTGAAATCTGAAGTTAACTCGTTGTGTCTATATTCATTCAGAGCTCTCTCAAAATTGTGAAGAAAATCAACAAGGCTATTTTTGCTCTGAACATACCTCTTAATGAATGAGTTAATCCCTTCACATATAGAAGTTGTCCTGATACCCCCAAAAAAATTATCCCTCAGATATGCCGTGGCCCACATCCTCTTCATGTCATATACTTTTCTGACCCACCTATTTTCCCTCACACCATGTTTGTCAACAACCTTGTTCCACTCATCCTCAAATTTTTGACGACTAAAATTTCTATAAATTAGGGTCTTAAAATCTTCAAGGAATTTGGGATTCTTAACATTCTCACAAGCATTTTGGTGAAGGTGCCATGCACACAACCTGTGAAGAGCACCTGGAAAAACAGACCTGATAGCTTCACGCATTGCACCATCTCCATCAGTAACCACAGCCTTAGGAACTTTATTGAACATTGCTTCAAGAAATGATTCCAGCACCCATTTATAGGTTTCAATCTTCTCATCACCAACAACAGCACAACCGAAAATAGTGGTTTCACCATGATGGTTATAACCAGAAAAAATTACTAATGGCCTGTTATACTTGTTTTTCTTGTACGTTGTGTCAAAAGCAACTACATCACCAAAACAAATATAATCAATTCTACTTCCTACATCTGACCAAAACAGGTTTTCAAGTTTGTGATCTTCAGTGGTTGTAAACTTTACAAATGTCATCGGATTGTTGTCAAACTAAGATTGAAGGTAGCATAACGCAGCAAATGCATCCCCATCCTCTATTTTTTCCCGATTCTCTTTATCAATATGATTGTACAAATCCTTCTTACAGAAACCAAGATCAGAATAACCTCCCTTTTGACCCATTATATGACCCATTATATGACAAGTCCTAACACCGTAATGATGTAGACCGTCAACTTGTGCCTTATCCGCTACACTCAACCCACGATAAGCAGGTAGCAAATGTATCATACTTGCAAGAGTCAATTCATGGTTATGAGCTGGCTCAAAGATTCCAACCCTCCACTTTCTACTTCTATAATCTAAGGAAACACGGAGCCTTGCTTTGCACTCAGTTCGGGTGAGGGCCTTTGCCTCCCTAATTCTATCAGTCCTATTAAGATGCTTCTCACTTCTCTCTCCCTCTCTATTACAAACCAATTGCCTCATTGTAATTGTACCATTACAATTTCTATACACATCACCTTTCCTTACAGAAAATCCTATGAATTTAGCATACTCACGGTAGAAATCATATGCATCCTCTTCAGTATCAAACTCAAGCCCTCTAATATCCTCATCTGTTAGTTCACTTATCCTTTTCCAAACTTCAGGATCCTTATCAGAATCCAAATTATCTTTATTGGGGGATTTAGAATTTTTGGGATCACCCTCAAAAGTTTTGTCAGTTTCAATAGGTTCCATCATATTAAAAATAAAATCTTCAATCATAGGATCCATTCAACCCTAAAAAACATTAAACCAGTTTAAGAACATGATTTTTTCAAAAACAAAATTTAACAACAAATTTCAGAACAACTACAAAATTAAAAACGGAGGAAACATAAAACTATGATTTCTGTTTAAGAGTCGATAATAACAATCAAAGCAATCTTCAATAATAAATCCAAACAATGGGAAAATTAATTTAAAATGATAAATCCTATTCCAGATAAATACAAAGACATTAAAAACCCTAAATTAAAACTCCTAACCTGGATATGGCAGATCAACGAAACAGAGAACGATTGAAACGGATAAGGGAAATGCAGCAACGGACGGTGGTGGATGGAAAAGAAATGCAGAGGAAAAATGGCGAAGCTTAAGTTTCTCCCCCGACGGCTTCGTATATGGTCTAAGATCGATTGAAACGGATAAGGATAAAGGGAAATGAAGCAACGGACGGTGGTGGAACAGCGAAATGCAGAGGAAAAATGGCGAAGCTAAACTTTCTCCCCCAACGGCTTCGTATATGGTCTCCGTCGAGAGCTGGGTGCTTCTACTCAGGTACAACAAAGAGACTGATAAAAAATAAAAATAAAAAATAAAATTGAGAATATAACAATTAACATAAAAAAGAGGGACCATATAATAAATTCGAATAAAGTTGGGTCAAACATCAAATAAACAATGTTACAAAAAAAAAGTACACCTGTCAGATTTTAATTGGGACACATACCTGCTGCACCGGTGCCTTGAAATTTAGAACTGCACCGTAGAATTTGCCTTCTTATAAATAAGACCAGAGGTAATATTGTACTCCCTTTGTTTCTTTTTATTTGTTGTTTAAGGTTTTTGCACAATGATCAAGAAATGTAATAATTATGTCTTTTTAACCAATTTTTTCCAAATATGTCTTTTTTATTTCTCTCATTAATGCATTTAATATCTCTATTTTTCAATGAAATCTTTTTTCAAATTTGTTTTACTACCATAAATTTTTTGTTGGAAACATATATAAAGAATACATTTATCAAGACTTTGAACTTGTAGAACATTTATGATATAGCTTTATAATAAATATTTAAAATAAAAGAGAATCAAATTAAGAAATGGGTAAAATTGAAAAAATCGCATTTATTATTGTCTTGATATATGAAAATGAAACTCATTTAGGAACAAATTTGAGATCCTAAAACGACATATAAAAATAAATGGATATTTATTTTAATTTTTAATTAAGTATATTATCTTTAAAAAAATAATAACAATTTTAAATTACTAAAATACATGGTAAAAGAGAAATTATATTAAAAAATTACAAATAAACATGAAAGAAAAATAATGAATTATAAGCTAGCCGAAACCACAAATTAGTAAAATAAATTTATTTATCAAACACTATTATTTTAATCAAATAAATTTATAAAGTAGGTAAATAAGCTATAATATCATGTAAAGCATACACTTACTAGTGGCCACAAAGCAATGAGTGGTCTCAAATTACAATCAGAGAGCACAATTACGTGTTAAGTTTTCGTGATCGAAATAATGGTTGTCTATATATTTACTGTTATATGAAAGTTACATGACTCTGCATTTTAAAGGCATGTTTGGTTTGTATTTTTATTTCGTTTCCAGCATTTCTAATTTTTTATTTATAAAATTTTAAAAAATAAAAAATAAAAAATGTAAACAGGAAATGAAAATATAAACCAAAAGCTCATAAATTTTCTATTGAAAGAAATTAATTAAAGGGATAATTGTGATATATTGATATATACATAGACAAAGATTAAGGGTCCGTTTGGTTTACAGTTTAGTAGAATTGATTCTAGAAATCAATGGTTAAAAATAAGTGTGCACGCTTTACGAAGCACATTGGACGGAAGTGATTTAAAATCAATTCTGCAGAATTGATTCTGGATGGTTCAAAATTTAAACCAAACAAACACTAATAAAGAAACCACAGGGCGCACACTAATTGCATGTCGAGGTTTAATAGTACTACCTAGCAAGTCACACGTTAATTAATATTAAATGCTGACAAATAAATGCTCAAATTATCGATCGTTTTCAATTTCTAATTAAGGTAGGATTAGGATGCCGTAGTTGTGAGATTTTTTTTTTTTTTGTATGTGTCAAAGTCTACACGGGAGGTTCCATAGAGGATGTTGTATTTTTAACTAATGTAGGATTGAGTGGTTGCGAGTTTTCAATTTTTTATTTTAAAAAATTTTAAATTGAGTTTTTACGCCTCAAAACCAACAATTGAAAGTTTGTTTTTGTGCCACAAAAAGTGATTTTCAGTTGTAAAACTTGATTCAAAATTTTTAAAAATAAAAAATTAAAAACTCGTAACTACTCAAAAAAACCCTTAAGAAGCCAATTCAATTAGGTTGGTTTTTCTACGAGATGCATGTGTTCTAGCCAATATCACAAACGTAAAGATGACGCTAGCTACTAGCAAGTCCCGTTACATTCATTTCATATTGATATACACCAACCCCCCCCCAGCTATTGTCCTAGGCACATGTGGGCTATAAAAGATAATGTGGGGTTCACTTCATCATCCTAAAGGGTTGGTTAAGTAGAACAAGATCTATTTATTTGGGGTAAGTTAAATATAAATTCTTCTGTAAGTACTTTTAAAAGTTAGAGACTTTGTCTGTCTTAACTGAAATACCATTTGCTTATTCTAAATTTTTAATGAAAAAAAAATTTGAGCATTTTGTGACCGATATTCTTTAGTAATCAGTAAATTAAAATTAAATACTTTACATAATTAATAAATATACTTGTAAGCAGACCTAGTATAACAATTCAACTAGGTTGGCAGGCTCCTCCAGCAGGTATATTTAAACTCAATACTGATGTTGCTTTGATAGATGATCACTTATGAGGTGCTTCAGCAGTAATCCGAGACCATGAAGGTGTTGTGCTAGGAGCTGCAGTTTGGCAGATCAAGGGAGGAGTTGATCCCTCAGTAGCAGAAGCAATGGGTATGAGACAAGGAATTGAATTTGCTAAAGAAATGTGCTTTCTAGATTTAATTGCAGAATTTGATTGCCAAGCTCTCATAACAGCAATTTCTCGGAAACAAAAAGGCTTTTCCACATTAGAATTACTAGCTAGTGATTGTGTTTCTTTTCAGCAGGAATTCCACTCTTTATTTTTTAGTCATGTAATAAGAAGCTGCAACCAAGCAGCTCATTATTTAGCCAAGTATGCTTGTAACATCCCACATCATATTTGGTTAGAAGAAACTCCAACTTGTATTGAGGTTTATGTGGCTCTGGACATTTAGCAGAGTTCACAATTTTAATGGAATTCCTTGCATTTACGTCAAAAAAAAAGTATAACAATTGCTTATGCACAAAAATTAAAATTAGCATTTGCATAGTTTTATTTTTCAAATTTTTAGTATCTAGAGAAGTCATATTAAACTCTGAGTAATTTAATATATTTTAAATTTTTAAGGGACCAAAACTACCGATTTTGAATTATAGGAAAAAAAATAATTCTCGATTATATTTCTGAAAAAAAAAACATGTTTAACTTTTTTTTTGGTCGAAAACATATTTAACTCAAAGAAATATTAGTTAATTATGACTAGTAAATATACCATGAATATTAATCATCATCTACGATTCTACGTACGACCCCACACACACATATATATTTCTCTCTTTTGTACACACACATTTCATCAGCATTAAATTATTTAAATACACCTATTCTCAATGTACAATAAATTAGAGAATTTCGTGCTAAAGAAAGCTCTCACATTTCACATATAATTAACTCTCAAAGCTCATGCATGATTTGTATTTTTAACTAACTAGTTGTTGAGCCCGTAGCCCAGTACAATGCACGGGTAACATGATTTTATTAAGATAAAGATGTAATTGTACTAAAAAATTAAAAAATATAATTTTATGTAGAATTTTTATATCTATATTGTATAATTTTTTTTTTATGATTTAGTGATTTACATATAAATTCATTTACGTAACTTAAATATATGTGGTGTATATATTTATATATATGTGATATATATAATATATAATATGCTTTCAAGTATAATTTTCATTTATGCATAAAATGCTACCTATGTGATATGTAAATTAAAACAATTTATGTGAATTAATAGACAAAATTTTAGTCTCTAGCTCTTTTCAGTGGCCGATATTTTTTATATATATTTTCACGGGAGGTTTTTTTTTTTTTTGACGAAAATTACGGGAGGTAATTTTACTTGTTAATTATGACTCTTTTCGAGTATTTAATGTAACTTTTACCCACAAATTGAACCTGAGACCACTAAATCAACCTTTTGTTAACAAATCCACATTCTCAATGCTTTATGCAAACTTTTTACTCCCAGGTGATGTAAATATTTATCTTGTGCAATTTAGATATTAACATAATTTCATATACAAATTTTGCACATGTAATGTAAATTTTTATATATATATTTTGACACAATTTGATCATTATACAAAATTTTCACTATAAAAAATTATTAGAGAAATAATTTATTACTATTTTAATTATATATATTGCACTTATATTCTTCTATGTTCATATTCTACTACATATGGTATGTAGTACTTCTTGCATTAATAATCTATATCATGTTTACAAAATTTTGAAAAATTGTTTCTACATATACCAGTATTTAGTTATATTCACTTTATACCATTACGTACTATTATCACATACTATTATTTATTTATATATATTCTCCTCAAATAAGGTCTTTGATTCAAGTATTGTGTATTTAAGTATTGTGTATTGAAAAAAGTCCTATTTGAGCAGGATTATTTCATGTAAAAAATAGCTTAGACTAAACAAATATCCACATTGTACCTTTATTAAATAACTAATCATGTATACTAATGATCACATTTATAAACTTTTGAGTAATTATTTCACAAAAAATACCCACATAATATATGTAAAGAATACTTGCTAGTCTAATTTAAAATAAAGGGAAAAGATTGAAAAGAGAAGAAAAAGGAACTGAACAAGCATATATGACATTATAATTAAATACCACATCCGCTCTTATTTAATTATAAGAAATAAAAGGTGTTTTTTCTTGTTCATAATTAAATATAAGAAATGTCAAAGCTCTTGTCATTTTAGCGCTTATTTATGTTTTAAAACTCTTGTTATTTTAAATATCCAAGAAGAATTTATTTTTTTAATTATACCCTTATTTAATATTTATTTTAACTAACAATCACTCGCATTTTCTCTCTTAACTACCGTAAATCTCTCTCTTTATTAATGTGAGTTACTGAAAGTTAAATGAAATGAGTGGAAATTAAACGAGGGTATGTTAGTAAAGCTGCTGATAAATCAAGACACATTAAAAAATTTCTTGATCTGTGCTAATATATAACCTTAAACAACAAGAGTTTTGAAATGGGAGTAGTACTATTTTGAATTGCACATTAATTATAAGGTTCATTTTATACCCTTATTTTATTGTCACTCATACTCATGTGTTATACTATGCTATTTTTAATGCCCATCAATTGGACCATGTTTACTATTATAATGATGCCTTTATTACTTAGGAGTAATTTCATCACTATTTAATGATTTAATATTAAGAGTATTTGTGGAATAAAATTTAAATTATGACATTATTAATTACAATTAACCAATTTTAAAATATTTCTTTGATCTTGATGATTCTTTTTAGTACAATAGGAGAAAAGAAAGGAAAAAAAGAAAAGAAAAGACAACTAGAAAAACACTTAGGCTCTTAGGAAATGAGTTCCTAAGGCATCAACAAGCAACATATTGCTCATCTCAGAAGGCGAGTTGTCTAGCAGCTGGAGAGGAGCGTCTTCACGGGCACCCTTTTTGGCCAAGAAGTCAGCGGCAGAGTTTCCTTCTCTGAGGAGGTGGTGGATAGCTACATTCCAACTCCTACTGAGTAAGTCTCTGATCTCATAAATCATTGAAGCGTATTTGTGAAATGTGATGTCCTCTATGTGGATCAAATGGATAGCATGCATAAAATCCGTATAGCAAATAAGATTGGTGAAATTTCTTGACCAAGCTAATCTGAGCCCACTCAAAATCCCCTGCAGTTCGGCGTGGGTGATGTCCGAAAAGCCCAATCTTTCATTACCCTAGAACCCAAGCACCTAATCTGATCTTGATGATTTAATCTTATGTTTCTTATGAATAGGATCAGAGATAATACAAGATGGTGCAAACTGTAACATCCCAAAATTTAGAAATCTAGAATTATGATTAAAATACTTATAACTGTATTTCGATGACGTTAGTTATAAAATAGAAGTTTTATAATAGTAATAGTAAATATTAATATAACAGTATTTATGATATAATAATATAATATTATAAATATTAGGAGAAATGTTAGATTATTAAGATTTTGATCAAATTTGATTGTATTAAATATAATAATAAAATTATTAGGTGATAAATCACATTATTAATATTACAATTAAATTTAATTGTTATAAATATAGTGATTATTATATTAATATACTAATATCAAGATTAATAATGATAATTTTAGGAGAGAGATATGTTTTATTATTTTAATTTAAGAATAAATTTTAAAATAGGAATAATGAGATCACAAGGATTAAAGATAAGAATTAATAACAAATTTAGGATAATGTTTAATTATAAAATTTGAATTTGAGTATGTAACACCTTTTTTTTTTTAAATTATTGTTAGTATTATTAGTTAATTATTTTTTGATAAAAATTATTAGTTAATTATTTAAATAAATTAAAAGGTGAAAAATGGTTTAAATATATATATCAAAAGGACATTTCGAAATGATTAGTTTTGAATTTAAAATTTTTATTTTAATTGATTAATTTTTATTTTATATTATTTATATTTTGTTAAGGGATAAGATAGTATGATTTAGTTTTATTCTTTAAAATAGAATCTGAAAGAGAGTAACCCTAAGGCCTCTTATTTCTCATGTTTCGAATTGGGAGCTCTCTCTGAAGTGGGGGTTTGGTGATCAGAGAATTACCAGGTAAGGGAAGCTCATACTTTAATTATAAAACCTCTAAATATTCTTATAGAATATTATTGTTTCTACAGTGGAAAGTATACAAATATATATGTTATTAATTTTTTATGAGTTATGGAAAATAAATTTCTTTTGTCATTTTTGGGATTTTTCCTTAGCTTGATAAGTATTGATTTTTATAATGTGATATTGTAGGCAATAACTTTGTTAATGTTGAATGATGTGTTGGATCAAGCGCTTACCACTAGGCCAAAAGCTATAGCGGTTAACAAGGGCGCAACTTTATTTCCTTAAGTATTCTTATAGCCTAGCTTAAGGGGCTGCGCCCATTATAGGCGCCATGGGTTGGGATGTTAAGCCTATCTAATCCTAAGGGTGACGCTGACAATTAAAGCCAACAATCTCCCCCCAGTGTCAGCAGGGGATTCGAACCCATGACCTTACTCTGATACCACTTGTTGGATCAAGCGCTTACCACTAGGCCAAAAGCTATAGCTGTTATCACGGGCGCAACTTTATTTCCTTAAGGATTCTCAGAGCCGCATCTAGCTTAATGGGTTGCGCCCATTATAGGCACCATGGGTTGGGGTGTTAAACCCATCGAATCCTAAGGGTGACGCTGACAATTAAAGCCAACATGATGTTGATGAGAGGTTGTTGGATCTCTTAAGATGATGTAATTAGTGTGAATTCATTGTAAAGTTATATGTCAAACATATCAATACATACATCCATTTTGCATAAGTTGAAAGTTGTTTATGAGTAGGCACATAAGCGAAGGCTGCTTGGTGGGGCCTTAGCCAGTGCTGAGGGTTGTTTGGGAGGCTGTTGTTGGGCCTTGAGGATAGGTGGGCGGGCGAATCCCACATGAGACTTTGGTAATGCAAACCATAGTCGTGGTAAGTCAGTACCCACGACCACTTAGTCCTGACGAATGTAACAATCTTCCATAGGGTTAGTTGTGGACTCCCGGAATGACCGTGTTGTTAGGTTATGTTAAGGGATTGTGACCCACAATAACCGCTCAGTTTATTGGTGAAAACCTCCATAGAGTCGTGTCTGCATGTCATTTGCATTTCCATTTGTATTATTATATTCTAGATAAATTAAAAGTGGTATATAAGATGGATGTCATATCTGTTGAACTGTTGTCGTTGTTATGGAAGATATAATGCCATTAATCTGGCTTGAAAGATATATGGTTATATATATATATTATTAAAAGAGTATAGCCTTATTTGTTTGTGTGTGATTATGTTTCTTGACACTGGAGCAGGTAGTGAAGAGACTGTTGAGGAATATGAAGCACGTGGTTGATACTTGATGCTTAGGAGCTTTCTTTAGTTGTAGCATGGATCAGCTTAGGATCTCTTTTGAGTTGCTTCATTCTGATGTTAAACGCTTGTTTTACCTCTATGGATTTAATAGTTCACAATGTCATAAGGCACATATATAGTTGACCTTAGTATATTGAATTAGAGTAGAGCTTCCGCGTTACTTAATGTGTTATCATGTGACGGTCAGTCAAATCGTTACATTCATAAATATATTTTGGAATTATAATATGAACTGTTTTGAAATTTTAAATTTTTATGCAATTATTTATTTGATAAAATTAAGGGTGTTACACAAACCTATCATCAAACTAAAAATCCTTTAAAGAATCTGAATAAAATTCCATATTGAAATTTGAATCTTAGAAGTTTTGAAACTTTTATGATTGATATTTTTTTAGTGAACGGTAAATTAAAAGTAAATCTACATTTCCATATTTTTTTTTGTCAAATTTTTAGTATTTAAAAGTCATATTAAACTCTAATCTCGTAGATCTATTTAGTGTATATATGTTTGGTTTCGAGTTGGGAATAATTAGAACCAATTCCGTGGAATTAATTTTAAATCACTTCTGTCTAACGTGCTTGTAAATTGTGGATCATTCATTTCATACCATTGATTCTATAAATCTACTTAGATGTAAATCAAACAGAACCTAAAATGTATAAATTTTTTCCAACACTTATTCTATTGTTGCAATATCATGTGAATTACCACTGAGCGCGTGAATCAGCTGTTAGGGGCTATTCTAGCCTAATTAGTGTTCTTGTGTTTGAGCCTTGATTATGCATGTACGTTAAATAAATGAAGGAAGAGCTTTGTTGCTCATAGAGGTTATTCGTCTCAAGCAGGATTACCTCCTATAAAGGATACATGTGATCTTGCACCAAAATATCATTTGAATTGATTAACAATCAATTCACTGGACTTAGGTTATTTTGGTAAAACTAACTAATAAACTAGTTAATAGCTTATAAGCTAGCTGTAAATATAAAATGACACAAAATAACATATTTACGAGTTTTTTTAATATAAATTCTATTTTTTTTTCTAAACAAAAAAACTATTACTAGGTAATTATAGAGTGTGTTTGGCAAGGCCAATAAGCTAACTACTAGCTTATTTTACTAGTTAATAAGCTAGCTTGACCAACACAAAAGTGTTTGGTAAGGTACCTCAAAGTAGCTTATTAATATTAGGAGCTTCTAGCTTATAAGCTACAAGTTACTTTAGCTAGCTTCTAGCTTGTAGCTTATTTTATTTTCTTCCATCACTATCCTTTATATTTTAATACATTTCCCCTATTATCCTTAATCTTTTTTTACCTATTATTACCTATTTTCAATTTTAGTGACAAAAATCTTTCAATTTCTTTTACCTATTATTACCTATATAATAAGTAATTTAAAATATTACGAATTAATTAAATTTTTATTTTCTATTAACTATTTTATGAAATTATTTTTATATTATACTATTTATTTTATCAATTATACTATTTATTTTAATTTTTAATTAAATATCTTATCACTAAAAAGTTTAATATGAATTTAATTTATTTTTTTAAATCTAAAACTATAATTACATAATAATATATTTTTGTCCAGAAAACACAAATAGAATTTATATAATAAAACTTATGTAATTATGTGTTTTTATATCATTTTACATTTAACAACTAGCTTATCAGTTAGTTCTACCAAACACTCCTAATTCAATAAACTAGCTTATAAGCTTGGAGCTTATAAGTTATGAGCTTATCGGCTAGAAGCTAGCTTATCGGCTAATTTTGCCAAACACACCCATAATTTCATATTTTCTAACTTGTTCAATTGCACATGTTAATAAATAAAAAGTGGAAAGATTTTATTGAAAATTACAACTATCATAACATTTAATGCATTGGTAATATGTTACTACCTCCGGTCCTATTTATAAGAACCTTTTGGAGAGTTGTTGTTGGTCCTTAATATAAGAACCCTTTTAGATTGTCCATTGCATTAATTATTTTTCTACAAATAATTAAATAGATAGAGAAAGATAATGAGTCTCAATAAATTCAAGGGTAATTATGTAAAGATGATACATATTTATGACTAATTTATTATGATTAACTAAATTAACCAATTTTCTTAATCTTTGGGAAGTGGTTTAAAAGGTTCTTATAATTAGAACCAGAGGTAGTAATAAATAAAAGGTAAAAATATTTTATTAGGAATTACAACTATAACAACATTCAATGCATTGGTAATATGAAATGTTACATTTTCCAATAAAACCTTTCGATTTTTAATTTATTATCGTGTGTAACATTACATAGGTTAGAAAATCGTTATAATTTTAGATTTTTTTATAAATTTTAAATTTTTATTAACATTTTTAATAAACAATATTATCTTAAAAATTAATATAAATAGTGAAATAATCAAAATAAATAGTATAATATAACATAAT
The DNA here is from genome assembly GCA_026901365.1 of Sesbania bispinosa. Classification (NCBI taxonomy): domain Eukaryota; kingdom Viridiplantae; phylum Streptophyta; class Magnoliopsida; order Fabales; family Fabaceae; genus Sesbania; species Sesbania bispinosa. The sequence goes on along the minus strand of QLOH01000077.1, from coordinate 29,157 downwards.
TTTAAAATAATAAAAAGAGAACAATAATTTTAATAATTTTTATATTTTTAAATAAGATGAGAGTGTGAAGAGAGACCGAAAGAGAAATTAGTGTGAATGATGAGAGAGAAGAGAGAGTTTTTATTAGAAACATTGAAAAAAGATTAAAAAAATTGAAGGCAAAATAAAAGTGCATTAAAATATGAGGGATAAAAATGAAAGAAAAATAAATAAGTTACAAATTAAAAGCTGTAAACTCCTAGTCCTAGAATATTAATAAACTATTTTTATGTAGCTTACCAAACACTTTTATGTTTATCAAATTAGCTTATTACCAAATTACATACTCTTGGACTACAAAGTAAGATGCTCCAAACCTTTGCTAGCTGCAATGAAGCAAAATGACTTGTTATTTGCAGAAATACCATGCATATATCATTTTCCTTTTACCCAAAAAAAAAAAATCGTTTTCTTTAATTAAAAGATTGAGCTAAAAACAAAATATATAAGCCTCATAATCTATGAAGCGTGATTTTGTTTTGATTTTCCAAAAACCACAATTGCTATATCAGTCTAATTAAGTTTCAATAAGAAAAGCTCGTGTTAATTAATGACAACAGATTTGTGTTTTTTAGCATTAAACTACGTTATCTGCACAAATGTTACTACTAATCAAAAGAAGGAAAAAAGTGAATGAACAATAACAGTTTTTGGAACGAAAATAATTTATTTAATATAACAACTAACAAAGAGCAATTAGACCATGCCACACGAACGCTTAATACTACAAACTATATATATAGTTTCCCCTTCTCGGAAACATACCAAATAAAAGGAAATTAATATATTCTTACAAATACTTAATTTCTCATATTAAATTAAAAATCACCCTCAAGTAGAATACCATTCATCTTGAGCTCAGATTTGAGCTTCACCATTTCATCCTCCGGCAATATTATGGTCACAAATTTCCCATCAATACCATTCTTCATAGAACCTTTAGGCCATGGCATAACCAAAATGGCCCCTTCATCTCCAACCCCTTGAAGGGTATAATAAACAAATTTTGGCTTGAGCCCATTCAATTGGAGGTCATACACATTCACATCTTCCAAGTCTATAAATGTCAAATTGGCACCATAGACAAAGAAATCAATCACACCTTGATCTTTTTCAATTGCTTCTTCAATTTGATCCCTCTCATCCACACCTTGATCCGCAAGCATTGTTGCCAAAACCCTCAAATCAGTGTCAACAATAGAACATTCACTTCCAACCTCAACCTTGTTTATCACTTGGTTGTTGCCAATGATATCATTGCCCCTACAATACGGGTCGGATCTACAAACGGTTACGGTGTTGGGCTCGGATCCTCCCCGAATCCGGGCCATGGAACGCCAAATCATGGCACATAGTGATTCAAAAGGAGGGGTTTGTTCAATACTTGGGCCCCACATTTGGGCTTGCAGGTAGTTCATCTGGGAGCTTGTTATGTGGAAGGAGAATGTGTCCATTTTGCTGTTGTTGGCTGGGATCCAATGGTCACCAACCGGGTCGACCCGTTTTGCTGAAATGGGGTCCTTTTCGGGTCCGGGTTGTCGGGGTGTTGGAACGGATCTTGGGATGTTGATGGGCTTTTTTGGGCTCAAATTATTCATGAGTTGGCCCCAACCATTAATGAAATCTGAAGCTGAAAGAGGGTCCCCCAATACATGGGCCCAGCTAAGACCCAATGAAAATCCACCGCACTTAAAGTGAGTTATCTGCAAAAGCAAAGTCTTATGAGCGTTTCTTGTGATTTTCATTTCATGGTTCTTTTTAAGTACAAAACTACTTATTAATGAGGAAAATGATTTTTGATTGAAAGCATTTTTTGTCCTCTTTCTCTAATTTTTTTTTCTCAAACACTAAATTGTCAAATTTCCAAAATTACCCGGATACAGATAGAAACGAAAAAGAAAAACCTAACCTAGACATGAGCCCTAAATTATCATTATTTTATTTAAAATGTAAAAGAATAAAAGACATTAAAAATGAGCTGTGTTAGTTTTTAAGAGAGAGTTACTTAAATTATTAATATTTCAAAATAATATAAAGAAACAAAATATATTTCAAGTAGAGGGAAGGGTTATACGGATCAACTTTTTCAAAATTTGTTAATATATTTTATATATTTTTATTTCAATATATTTTATATTATTGGTTTTTATAAAAGTGAAAGAAGATCAATTTTAAAAATATTGACTATAGATAAAAAAATTAAATTACTTGGTATGACTATGTGTGAATTAACTAATAAAATATATAAACAAGGATAATTTTACTATTTTATAAGCATGTCATTATTTTTTATAATTAGTGCATGCAACCTTCAATAGTACATAAATAGTACATAATATATATCTTATTTTTATAATGTTTTCACAGAGATAGTCTCTATAGTAAGAAGTGTTTGTCATACGAAAAGAAGAATTATTATAAGGTAAATTCTTTGAATTTGAATTTACGTAGACCTTTATAATAAATAGTATAAATTTAATATTAAAAGAATTATTAACATATTATAAAATTAAAATTATTTTTTATAATAAAATAAATTAGTGGTCTATAATGGATAAAACTTAAAGGGTTCACCTTAATTATAATTATCCAATCCAACAAAGTACATGAGTTTGTGTGAGTTTTATGAAAAATTTATGATTTATGATAGAGATGAGGTTGCTCTAAGAAAAGTCTAACCAAAAAAATAAATTCATTAATTAAGAAAGTCTTATAACTTAAATATTATAATGAGTGTCTTATCTTACTCCATGCAAGGATGATAATACAGTGCACCATACCATACCTCATATCATGTACAGTATTTTGAAGATAGGACGTACAGTACGTGCATTAATTCTGTAACAGTAAAGGGATGGGGGACTGAGCAAACTGCAGAGATCTCTATTTCAACAACCAGGACTTAAATAGGATGGTAGGGGTCCTATTACATGCTTTCGTTTTAACTATAAGAGGGGTGCAATTTAAATGAGAAAAATATAAGAGGATAAATGCTAAATAATACCTTAAAGAGTTAAAAAAAATAAAAATATATATAGAAAGTGTAATATTCTATATGATACATATATTGAATGATATATTTGTAATGGAGATTTTCTTTTTTTTTAATTCTTATATAATCAGTGCCCTATAAACACAAACTCATACAATATAATTATAATCTTTTATTAAAAATAAATAATTTTAATTATATATATTATCACAATTTCAATCATCAACAATTTAGAGATTATTATACACATCAAGCCCTATGAAAACAAATCGTTTCTTGAGAAAATAAATAAATTATTTAAAAAAAAACTATAGCGTGAATCATATTAGTTCTTAAATCATGAAAATTATATTTCAAGTAAAAAATCATTTTTTGATCAAATTAATTTTCAAGCCACGTATCTTGAAACTAATTTGACATATTCAAATTTGATGATTAAATACATATTATAAATAAAACCATATATGTAATTTTCATCATTTATTAACTAGAGTAACATAAGTTACATTACCGGTATTATATTTTTCATATGTTAATTTAACAATTCACTTTTCTATATGAAGTAAAGATTTTTCATCCTTCCTTCCTTCAAAAAGTTTTTTCATCAATATGATTGTATCATTAATGCTCTTCTGTTGTCCTCTGTAACTTGTAAGGTTAAAATATTATGCATTTATGCTGACTGGCATGCATTTATGTTCAGTGGCATTTTCACCTGTGTTAGCAGAGTTCTGGTAGAAGTACTTCAATTTCTATTTATCCTATTCATTTAAAAAAATATATATATTTTTTATTTGTTTTTCTACTTATAAATTTAAAAAATATTAATTATATATTTTTCAATTATTCTCACACTTATATAATCAGTTCTCAACTAATAATAAATATTTTTTATTAATTAAGTTGAAATAATATAAAATAAATAATTAATAATATAATAAAATAATTTAAAATAATTTTTTATAAAAGTAAAGGTATTAATTATATTTTTTTTAATATTTTTTTTGTATTGATGGATAAATAAATAGACGGAGCTAGGATACTTTGTAACTTGTAAGAATAGTGGCTCGGGAAGGGGTGATGAATAGGTAATTTTTTTCTTAAAATAAAGATTTCAAAATTTCAATTATTAATATTAGAATCTACTTCTGATCACTATGTACGTTCGATTAGTTCATCATAATTTCATGAGGCTATTTGAACTAGATAGAAATTAGAATCTATGTTTTATTTTAAACGGAAAGAATGTTAAAAAACTAAAATAAAAATTGATCCTTAAAATATAATCTTCAAGGATAGAGAAAAAGACATAACTTAGACATTTAAGAATAGTGGATTTTTTTTAAAGTCATGTTAATGCACAGAGTTTGCCTGTAATTGGGAGGACCATGAGTGACTGGCCCAGATGCTATGTTGTACTGTAGATTCTGTAGTCCAAATTTAATGGTCACAAATTAATGTGTTAATTTTTTGATTTTTTTTTGATTTGATGTTTTTAAAAAATGAATGACCGAGACGCTCTCCAGTTTTAACTCAATTGGAGAGGATCTGAATCCATGAGTGAGCTTATATTCACATTAAATTATTTCAAATCCATGTTTATTTTAATAAAAAAAATTGATAGCTCTAAATTAAAATTGATTTTTGTATTTAAACTCATATATGAGTGAACGTGATAAATGGTAAATTTTATATTAAATAAAAAAATTTTGTCTCTTTTTAAACCCACAATGAATAGAATTCAAACTTTTTGTCTCTTTTCTTTTCATAATTATATTCATCATTTAAATATGAGTAATGTAAGTTATGCTACATGTACAACATACAACATAGAGAGAGGAAGAGAGACAAAAAAGAAAAGAAAGAGACAAAGAAATATGAAATGTGATGAGTGATATAATGGAAAAAAAATGGAGAAAAAAAATGTGTTATACGAGTTGTTCCATATTTTAAATTGTATGAATTTGATATCTCTTTAAATATCAACTAAAAAAATCTTTGATATAACTTCTTTTCTCTTAATTAGTGATTTTTTTTTTTGTTTGAATTGGAGTATGATATATAGTGTAGAGATGCATATATGAAAAAATGACAATAAATAATTAATATATATGTATGTCATGTGTGTGTGATGCAGAAATATATATATATATATGTTTAGGCAATTAAAGCACCTGCAAGAAAACAGGAGGAGAAAAGGATAATTCTGGTCCAATGACTTGTTGAGAAACAAGCAACTTGTAGAGATGCCAATCCTTCAAGGCTATCCACTCATCTAGAGTTTTGTTGCATTTGGCCTCAATGAACCTTGACCCACAATCATTGCACTTTATGAACGGCCGGCCAGACTCCGATCGCCGGAAACGGCCACAAGTGATGAAGTAGTTGTTGAACCAACTGAACAAATGCTCCTTTATTTTCATTATGGTTAGGCCTTTTGCTGCCTCACTATCGAACAAGTAAACCACTTTTAGGTAGTGAAGTTTCATGGCCAAGTCCAACCCACCCGGGTTATGGAACACATCCGACCCGGTAGCCCGTCCAGGCCCAACAGATGATAGCCTCACATCATACACTAAGCTCTCTCCTTCTGGGAAAACCATATTGATTTTGAAGCAAGGACAAGACAAGGTGGTTTGGGGTATGGAGATTAATTTTTTGTTTTATTTTGCTGAAATTAAGAAAGTGAAACAAAGAAGGGAAGGAGGCTAAGGTTGTTGTACCAAAGGGAGAGATTGGCAACAAGAATATATAGAGAGAGAGTGAGGTAAGAGGGACCAGGCATGGCTGGTTGGGGATTTAATAGAAACTTATTATGTGTTTGCTTCCCATTGGTTCGTACTAAATAAACGGTTAGAGATTCCCCCTATTTATTTAAATTTTGAAGAAACAATTTCTGTTTCTAGACAGCCAAATAGTTCTCACACAGTTACACACTTACACTCATTTCATAATGGAAAGTAGGGTGTTAATTGGTTTCATTCAGGATAAATTGAATCGAACCGATTTTCAATTTAACATGTTAATAATTGGTTCAAGTAATAGATTAATGACCCTTCATCCGTTATCTTATTCGAATTACCTCTAAATAAAAACAAACTATACTAAAAAAAATTGGAAGAGAGGAGAGATTAAATATCAATGTGAATAGAATTATTATCATATGCATAGAGAAATTAAATATTTTAATATTAGATTTTATCATAGATTATTTTTTTCAAATGAATTTTTTTATTATTTACTAAAAAAATTTGGATTTTTTTTCTACTGAATTGACATGATAAAAATTCAACGGAGAATGAGAATTTTAACTATTAAAAACAATATCATTTTGGCCCTGAATATATTAATTAATTAAATTGATATTTTTATTTTTTAAAAATTAAAATGATAATTTATATTCTTCCAACTAAAGTGATTGAGCAACCTATATTTTCAAGGAGGAAAATGGAGTTATATTATTTTAGGTTAAATATATTTTTAGTCCTGAAATATAGTTGAAATTTAATTTGTTTTCTCTGTAATTTAAAATCAGTGGATTTGATCCCTCAAAAAATGAAAATATATCATTTCTAATTATTATCGATAAAAAATCATAGCAAATTCGTAACATAATTTGTGGGGAAAGTGTGTAATAATGACTAAATTTATGTATATTTAATTTTTGCAGGATCAAAACTTGCAGTTTTAATTATAGGGACTAAAATTCAATATTAACTATATTTCAAGGATTAAAAACATATTTAATCCTATTATTTTTTATATTTTGTCCTACAATATATAGATAGTGTTTGATAAGACATTTTAGTTATATGAAACCTGAAATTAGTATCTGAAGTCATTTTATTAGTGTTTGGTAAGGTAGCTTAGTTAGGTAACTAATAGCTTTTTTTTTAGAATCTACTTGAGGTAATTTTTTAAAAAAGCTATTCTTCTTAGCTGTTAGCTGAAAATTTATTATAACTTTACCACTTAAAAAACTCTTACTCATTATTATTTAATAATTAATTATGTGCTTATATATTATTTTATTATTTTTAACTAATTTTATTAAATATGTACAATCAAATCCACTCATTTTTAAATTTTAATTAATTTTTAACTTTTATTTTTCAACTTTGAAGTAACTTTTCAATATTCATCTGTACATTCAGCTTTAAGCTAATTTTTGAGTTGGTTTTACTAAAGATATTGATAGTCTTCATTTCTTACGTTTCTTTCTTTTCCTTTTTAAACCCAGGCACACTTGCCAATGAGCTATCAAATCCAGAAATAATACTTATCACAAAAAAAAAAATAAAAATACTGAAATGATACTAGACAGCTAGGCAAGTTCTTATCTCCCACATGGCAATTAATATTCGAGTCTGCTGACATCTGGGAAAAAACATTATCATCATTGAGATTTGCCCGTGCATATATATATATATATATATGCACGCCTAGTAATTCTTTTAAGGCTTAAATAATTTTTTAATTCTTTTGAATATGAGTTATTTTGTTTTTAATTTTTGTATTTTTTTTTTTGGTTTTTTATCTTTATAAAATTTTTTGTTAGTCTTTTTGGTTCCTGCCTTTAAGTTTAGGTTGATGTGACTAATATGGTGCAATAACTTACCACATGTGTTATTTCTGTTAAACTTTAATTTGTATTTAGTCCTTATAAATATCGTTATTTTATTTTTAGTCCCTATAATTTTTTTTATTTTTCTATCTCTATATTTTTTTTATTTTTCACCTCTATCTCATCCTCATCCAACATCAGTGTCATTTTGCTTATATTGCATTGTTACACTTGAAATTCTTGAACTCCTCTTGGGTTCAATAAAATAAATTCTTTATGTGTTCAATTATTTGAAATTTCAATGCACATGGATTTGCTTTATAAAAAAGGGGAATATGTAACGACCATTTTTCTCTACTAATTTTTTTTTGTCTATTGACTAATAAAATTTTCATTTGATTTATGTCTTTAACCTGTAACTTAATGAGATTTGTTTTAACTAACAAAAAAGGCTTGTAGTTGTAAATCAAATGAAAATTTTATTAGTCAATAAAAAGAAAAAAAGAATTGCAAAGAAAAAATATCGTTACGGGTATTTTCTCTATATACAGTGAATCCAAGTGTTATGAAATTTCAAATAATTGAATACATAAAGAATTTATTTTATTAAACCCACGAAAAGTTTCAAAATTTCAAATGTAACAATGCAATGAAAGCAAAAAGACATTGTGATGTTGAATAATTAAAGGATGAAATTGAGATAAAAAATCAAATTAAAAAAAATTATAGGACTAAAACCAAAAGGATCATATTTATAGAGACTAAAAATAATTTTAAGTTGGACATAAATAACACATGTGACATGCTAATGTGCCACTTCGTTTGCCACATCAACAAAAAGTTAACAGCAGAGACTAAAAAGGCAAACGAAAAATTTTTTTAAGGATGAAAAATCAAATTTCTTTTACAAGAACTAAAATAAAATGACCTATATTTATAGGGATTAAGAACATATTTAAGTCCTCTTTTAAATATTGCTTGCTAGCTCAAAAAATTACACAACAAATTACTGGGGTTCGCGGTTTGATTTTAATTATATTGATTTCAATATAAAAAAAATATCTCATTTAATTATTATGATTTTATCATTTAGTCATATGATTGGTTTTGACTTTTTTTTTTAAAATTTGTTTCAATCTGATTTATTTTCAAATGGATTACATTGAATTAATTTTTATTTTTTTAAAAAATAATAAATATTAAATAAAATTGATAAAATAATGAAATAACAATATAAATATTAAAGATTAAACATTAGATAGGAAGGGTAAAATATCTTTTTAGTCCCTGTAAATGGACCGAATTTTATTTTTAGTCCTCATAAATGTTTTTTTCTTTTACATCCTCACAAATGTAATTTTTTTTTTAAAATTGGTCCTTGCTCTTAAATATTGTAGTTAACTTTAATGGTTCTTCTTCTTCTTCTTCTTCCCCCCCCCCTCCTCCTCCTCCTCCTCCTCCTCCTCCTCCTCCTCCCTCTTATTCTTCTTCTCCTCCTTCTTCTATATCATACTTTTTCTGAATTAAACAATTTTTTGCAAAGGTATATAGTTAGAGGAACTAAATAAGACATTCTCATATAGTCACAACTCTGAAAATGAGTCCAAATTAAATCACACCTGAAATAAGAGAAGGAGAATGAGTAGCAAAAGGAGGAGGAGAATGAGAAGGAGATGGAGTAGCAAAAGGAGAAGAAGAAGAAGAATGAGCAATAGTTGCAACGACAGGGATGCATTTTAAAAAAAAAATCATTTATAAGGATGTAATAAAAAAGGAAATTCATTTACGAGGACTAAAAATAAAAGTGGAATTGTTAGTTATTAACAAAGTTTTAACGACATGGATGAATTTTAAAAAAGTTGCATTTGTAAGGACGTAAAAGAAAGAAAAACATTTACGAGGACTAAGAGCAAAACTCAGTCCATTTGCAGGGACTAAAAACACATTTTACCCGGACATACTAATATGGTTTATATTTCATAAATCATGAATATATAAACACATAACATGTTGCAACATATGAAATCCAAATAATAGAATTTTTTTTTATTTAACCACAGGTATTCTTCACGGGAGTCAATCATGTTCGAGTCGGGAACATTCACATTATGGTGGGGCTAGCTCTCCCAATAGGAATTTTTTCCATCCAAGTAATGGGAATTTAAGTCAACATAAAAAACAAAGTCATTATGAATACATACATAACATGTTGCAACAGGAAATTCAAGTAATAGGAATTTAAATCAATATATATAAATAAATAATTTTAAACTTTTTAAAACGAAGACAATCGATAAATAATATTTTTAAGTAATAAATTACTTGTTTATTTGTATTATATTATATTTTATAATTTTATTAATGCTGTTTTATTTTTTATTTTATGAATTTTTATTGAAACTTATATTTATTAATATAAATACAAGATTATATAAATAGGAGAAGACATGAAAACCAATTTAAAAATGGTTTGAAAATTGTTATATTTATAGAGATATTAAAATAATATTAGATAATAAAATAATAAAAAATACATTAGCATAAGTAATTTCATAAATATATATTTATACAGGTATAAATATATGATTGTTTTATAAATAAATTAATATATATGTATTAAGTTCAGCTTGGATTAGATCAATTTTTAACATATGATCTGCAAACTAATCTAATTTAATAACGAAAATTCGATTTTTGAGGTTTTTAATTTTTAGGTTTTAAATTTAATTTGATTTTCAATTTTTCAGTTTGAATTTTGTGATTTACATTGAATTTGATTGGATATCAACGCTCCTATACATAACCTTGTGTTTAATTAACTCATTATTCCTGTTGATGATTGAGTTAGTAAAATTGTAGATGTTGTGAAGTAGAGTGAAAGGGGATAATAGAAGATTCTAGGGTTAATGTATATTTTTTTTTCTATAAAATTGACAATTTTTTATTTCTATTTTAATTTTATATATTTTCAATTCTTTAAAAAATATAAAAATTAAGTTTTTAATTCCCAAGTGATTAAAAGACACTGATTTTTTATAATGATGGAGCTAGTAGTTGTATTTTGAATGTTATGAATAGGGGTAGCAAAGCTAGGTTTTTTAAGGCTTAAGACTGACCCACTTTCTAAAACTATATATGGAGTTTGACCTATCCATTTGATGTAGGCTTTATTTTAAGGTCTAACTCTAACCTGACATATTTAAAAGTTTGAATTTGCCTGAAAACACTACAACAAATTAGTGATTTAGATGCAAACAAGTAGCGTTGCCCACGACACTGCCGCTAGTAACGTCGGCCTGGCCGACTCTAAAAGGTATCACCGTTGATTTTTTATTTTTTACATTTTTTATGTAGCGTCGGTCTGACCGATGCTAGCTTTATTAAATAGCATCGGTCAGACCGACGCTAATGGTAAAATAATTTTTTAAAATTTTTATTTATTTAGCGTCGGCCAGACTGACGCTAAAGGCAAACAAATTTTAGCGTTGACCTTCGTAAAGCTAGTGTCACTATGTGTATAATATGTTGCATTATATATTTCAAGAAACAAATTTAGTGTAACGGTAATGCTCCTTTAATTGGTATCATTTAGGTTGTGGGTTTGATCCTCATAATTGATAAATATGGGAAGAAAGAATTTTTTTTGAACAAGTTATTAGCGCCGGCTAGACCGATGCTACATAGCGTCGACCATAAAACATTGTCGCCACTGCATTAACGTCGGCTAGTGAGTCGTCGCTAGGCCGTCGCTAATTATGAAATGACTACGATTTTTCCCTGTAGTGACGAAGTCGTCGCTAAAAATCGATTTTCTTGTAATAAAACATATTTAAAAGCATGTCTTATAGGTTTATATATTTGAATAAACCTTTAAACTATAATATTTTATGTAAAATAACATATTTATACATTTAAATAAGCTAAAAAAATATATAATTATAAAACATTACGTTAAACTACCCAAAACCCACTAATAATTTATACAATATTCTTAAATTGTGTTAAAAGTGTTACCTATAATGATAAAATGTTAGTGATATATTCATCAAATCTCTTTACAAAATATAGTGATGCTGCTATCAATATGCACAAAAGAATGTGACATAAGAACCCCTCTTTCACAGTACGCTATTAGCAGCAAAGGAAAATTTTGTTATTTTAATTTCGCTCACTTAATTAATGACTAGAGTAATGTTTGGAAATTCTTTTCTCTTAAAAGGGTGTAGATTAGTTATGCTTGTAACCCCAACACAGTACTATATATCTCATCCTAGTTGTTATAAGTGAGTATATATAAGGATATTGAAGCTCTAATTAACTTGACTTAGTCGAAGCCAACATATAGGTCCATACTATTTGGTTAGCTCATTTAGTACTAATGTCTTTAATATATATTGTCCATAACTCTAATGTCATTTTATATATTTTCATTCCTTTTAAAACTGATATTTAAATTTAGTGAATCATATATTTTTGAATTATCAAAGTCAAAACTTTTTATAACTTGAAAATTTAGAGTTCATAAATTTAAGTTTTAACACACCGTCAAATTAATGAACATAAATGAGCATGCGACTTAATTCAAACAATTTTTTTTTGTAATTTTCTTCATAATTTAAAAAATATTGGTAACTATAATAATTAACAATATCATGTTGAAAGACTACGTACACCATTATCATTATAAAAATATTGTTTATGACAGCTCACATAACAATTCATGCACTATTCTCATAGCTAGTTAGTTTAGTACAACATTAACCTCTTAATATGTATTAACATAAAAAAAAACATATCAAAATTAAATTATGTTGTAATTTCATCTTTTAAAGTTGCAATTAATTATTTTCGTAAAAAAGTTGCAATTAATTGTATGAGTTTTGTTGGAACTATACTAATGAATATATGGCAAAAATAATTGGAATGAATATATATATATATATATATATATAATATACACAGGGATGAAAACGGCGTGGAGGCGGGGACGGGTAGTGAACTACCCACATTCATACCCATTGATAAGTGCTTGGATTTAGTAGTTTTGAGTTATAATTTGAGCACTTTAAGAGATTAATTGTTTTAATTTATGCCCCAATTGCCCTTTTATTAATTAAATCTTAGTTGTCTTTAATTTTTTTGTTCCACCTTGGAGTTTGATGCTATTTTATTGTGACTTTGGTACGCTTGTCAAGGGATACACCCGTTAAAATTAACGGATACCTATGCGGGTGGTGGGTATCCATAGGTACCCATTAATATTTTAAAATTCAAAGTTTATAGAAAAAAAAAGAGAAAAAATATATCACAATATCATTTAATATTGATATTATATAATATAAATTAACATTATATAATATCATTACGTGTTAATATATATATTAAAAATATTATTATAAAATAATAAAAAATAATTTTTATATCATAATAAAATAATAGAAAAAATCTAATATTTTAATATATTTAATAGAAAATATATTTTAATGAATATACGGGTACTCGCGGGCCGGGGCAGATAGTATAATATTCGTCACCATCTATTTAATAAATATATAGATACACATTATGGGTATATCCATGAATATGAGTGGTGAGGATGTTTTTGATATCCCTATATCCATGAATATGAGTGGTGAGGATGTTTTTGATATCCCTAAATATATATATATGTGAGTTTCACATATCAAAAAGTTAAAAAAATTGCCACTAATGAAGAAGTCGTGTATATAATAAAAATAAAAATGTCACACATGAGTATTGTATAGCAAGTGCTCAGTAATCCATTTTCTAAGTATCCATTTGCTTTAAATTAAAATTGATTCTAAAATCAATTTTAAAATTAATGATAAAAAATAGTAATATATGCTTTACGAAACACATTAGATGAATTAAAATATTTAAAATTATTGTCATAAAATTGCTTATGTACTGTCAGTACGTTTAATTCACCGTAGAACTATATTTTAAATATGAATCCAGATTAACACTACCCAATGATATTTATCTAAATTTAGGGTTGAAATGTAATTTTAAAATAAATTAAAACGCGCAAGAATCAAACAACCGTGGGGCAAATTAAAAAGGGATGATGTATAAATTCTGAACTCCGGGCCATATTGCCACCCTTGCTAATTCAAGAATTTCACCTGCCACTTTCTTTCAAATATCTTCTCTCGTTAAAGTATCCAAGCTCTTGAGCCTAAGATATTTTTCATTGGTCCCCAACCTTTTTTGTTGTTTCATGTTACACATCCCAAGTATCTAACTGAATAGGCAACACCATCGCTTTCATAATCTACCTTTAACATGTCAGCAGCCCATCGACGGAAATGAATAATGTCTGAAAAAGTAGTTGAAGAGAGCAAAAATATATATATATATATATATATATTTTATACATTAGAAAAGAAAACAAAGCCGAAAGAAAAAAAAGCTAGAAACAAGACACAGCATCCCTGAGGAGTCATCAAAATTAATAAATTAATCTGCCTCATAAAAGCCTGAAATTTGGTTTATGTTCTGCCTTAATTGGTTTATAGTTGATATCTGCTCTCTCAATTTTTTCATGCATTAATGCATTCAAGGTAATTAAATTGCACATGCGCGTACCCACCCACCCGGTCACCCTATCTATGTATCTATATATATATATATTTAACATAATTATTTTTAATGTTAAAAGTCTGAAATTATCACCTTTTAACGTTAAACTAATAATATTTTAAACGTGAATCCAACCGACCTACTAATAACATTGATATATAGAAATTTTAAATGGAGTCTAACTCTAAACTAAACATCCTAAAAATCAAGAACATGGCTTAACAAGAATTTTCAAGTGGCAAATGGTGCAAGGTAAACTGATTATAAATTGATAACAAATGCTGATAAAGTATACCTTGCCAATGATATGAGTTTCATGCGAAAGACATTAATTTTATATTTCACCAAATTGCTAATGATGTTAGGGAAAGTTAGTATCTTAAAATAAAAATAAAATTTAGAATGTTTTAGAATATAGAGATATGCACAACTTTTTAATTCTAATAAAAATCTAATAAATAAAAATTAAAAATAAAGTAATAAGAATATATACATATTTTATTCAAATATTTAAATTTGAAAATAAAAGAACACATGTCTTTTTTTAGAAGGAGGATGAACTAAGATCCAATCACTTTTAAGATAATGGATATATAATTTAATACATAAAGTTTAATTGCTTAAAATAATTCAATACAATAAATATTTATATAATTTTGATGATTGAGTAACTAGATATATAGGGAGTAACAAGAAAAATAAGAAATTGATTAATCAGATTTGTAGATTGTGTAAGTAGCTTATATTTGTAATTGATAAGAAAAAGTAATAAAAAAAGTTGAGAGTGAATTGTGAGTATTAAATATAAAATTAAAATTAAAATAAAAAAAGAAAAATGGTTTCCAACTAAAAAGTCATGTGTTTGATAGAGTAAAAGACCAATTAATTGATTAATTGAATTAAAGAGTTTATCTCATACTCAAATTGAAGACTATTAATCATTGCTTATATATGGATGGATAGAAGTAAATAATTCAGTATCTTTTTATTAGCTTGGGAGAGCAAATGTTATAAGATGAATGTCTAATTCTGCGAGAAAAAAATATTTTTAATATTGTTATTATTATTTATTAACTAATAATTAGTAATATTTTTATATTTGATATAAAGATTTTATTAAATTTTTGGTAAAATATGTTTTTAATCCTTATAAATTTAAGTATATATATTTGGGTTTAATTCTCATAATTTAAAATCAATGTGTTGAGTTTCTTTTTTTTAAAATCACCTCAAATTAATCGTTGGCATCCCTCTTGTTAGGGATTAAAAATACACCTAATAAAAAATAGTGGAGACTAAAAACACACATGATAAAAATTAATTTGGGGTGATTTAAAAAATAGAAAGATTCTATATACCAATTTTAAGTTATAAAAACTAAAATTAAATTTATTTAATTTTACACAAAATATAAACATATTTTACCCATAATTTTAATATATATATATATATATATATATATTTGAAACCTTGTAACAAGGGATGCCTAAAGCGATTGTTTTACCGATCTCCCCTCGAGCCGACCCTGCATACGAGCCATTCAGATTTAAGGGTCTCCATATGACATTAGAATTGGGACAAAAATATGGCTTAAGAGAAAATTCTTTTAATTTTCAGCAATATTATATGACATGAATTAACTATCTTAAAAGCTTAAACTCTATAGGCATGTGAATGACACATGAATAAATATATTTCTAACAATATACCCAATTTATTTGGATCATGCAATTAATTAAACTTTATCACCATTTTGCATGTAGAATAAGAGACACAATTGTGGAGCAAGAAATTCCAATTTTGTATATTATTGAACATGTACTATATATCTTAGCTTTGTGGTTCATTATTATTCGTTGTTAATGCCAAAGAGAAAGAGATTCTTCTTACTCCCAACTTCCAAGAGCACATAAATCTCCAATGAATTTTTATTTGTCCAGCACAACAATTTCGATAAGATTTTTATGGCTTAATTATGTTTTTTTTGCCCTTTAAAATATTCTTATTTTCTCATTTGATCTCTCATTTTTAATTTTTTGCAATCCTCCAAAAATGATATTTTTTTCAAAATTGTCCCTCTGATTTTTTTCACCATAAGAGAAAATATATAGAGATAAAAATATAATTAAGCCGATTTTTATTTATGGTTTGGGAATGTCATTTCCCTTATTAAATGAAACAAGTGGGTTTGTTGTATGATGCAGCTAACAGAGCAATGACTTTGACATAATAATATTTGAAACAGGATGACCCTGTACTGTATATGCTGCTAGTGATTCAATGGCATGTGTACAGGAAAGGATCAAGC
Source organism: Sesbania bispinosa (assembly GCA_026901365.1). NCBI lineage: Eukaryota > Viridiplantae > Streptophyta > Magnoliopsida > Fabales > Fabaceae > Sesbania > Sesbania bispinosa. Next base: position 12,651 of record QLOH01000077.1, on the reverse strand, counting down.
ATAGCAGAAACTGAGTTGTATATGTTCATGTCCATCTCTTATCGGGGATATGAAGAAGAATTAAAATATCTTTCAATAATATGAAGCCATGGTCCGGTCCCTGACCCCAGTTGGTCAGGTGTACTATCATTTTTAACTCTTATGATTTAGCCTTTTAGGTCACTTTAATTTGTTCATGAAATGAAAAATGCTACATGGAATGAATTATACATATCATGCTCCTCTTTTTAGTAGAGGTGTCAAGTGTAAGTCAATTCATTCAGCTAACTAAATTTACCAGTAACTGGGGTCTGAAATGGCTCACCAAGATGTTAAAGTGCTACATCACCATTTTGTGAATAATAGAATTGATATAATGTGAAAAAGAAATGAAGACATCGTGACAATCCATTCTTTAAACCAATTAACTTTATTTGAGTTAATCTTCATTTTCGTTCACGAAAGATTTACGATCGGTTACATTAGTCATTAAAAGATGAAAATTGCTTTTTCGTTTACGAAAGATGAAAAAATATTCAATTTAGTCATTTTTAAGGACTAAATTGATATTTAAAAAAATCTTTCAAGTACTAAAATGAACGAATTTTCATCTTTTAAGGACTAAATCGAATAACTTTTCATCTATCAAGAATGAAAAATGCATTAATTTTCTTCCTTCAAGGACTAATTTGACTGACTCTAAATCTTTCATAGACCAAGATGAAGGTTTAATTACTAATATTTACCTATGTGCAGAATCGTGATCGATTCTTTTAAAATTAAATTTGTGATTTATTTGCATGTATAGTTATTATTATATAAAAGAAAGCTCCCTGCTCTCATGAAATGATATTAATCCAATCTTTATTTGGATTAGTGAGAGCAGCTTTAGCTCAACCAATGGTTTCGAGTTCAAATATGCAATTGTATTAAATACTTGGAGGGAGTACTTTTCTGCTCAGAGATATGTCCTACACGCCTCGAATAAAATTGCCTCTCGTGTCTTCTTTTCACAAAAAAAATCCAATCTTTATTCACACATGCTCATCATTTGTGAGGTATATCAAAATGGTGATGCCTTTAGGACAGACATTAACTTCAATAATAATAATAATAATAATAATAATAATAATAATATCAAAATGCAAATGCCTTTAGGACAGACATTAACTTCAACGTTGTTGCAAAAGGGAAAGATGGAAAAAGAAATCACACTTCAATATCTGTCTGTCTGTCTGTGTTTGATTAGTTATGCAGTTTGGAAAACAATTTGCTTTCAATTATAAGTAGTTGAATTCACTTATCGCCAGACTAAATTTATTAATATGATTAATTATTGATTCTGATATGTGATATATAAATATAGTTCAAATTTAATTCTGTCATTTTTTATACAATTTTTTTTTTTATATCTTCAAGAGTCCACAAATTAAAAATAGACATGTTGGGTAAAGTATTGTATCCAAATGAAGTTAGAATTTTAGATTCTGGTCCTTAGAAAACAAAGACATCACATTTGCACCATGTGGACTTGGCCTCTCTAAATCAAAGGGTGCTTCATCTGGCATGAAAGTGATTTACCACCAGCTGCAATGAATTGAGAAAAGATGCAATGCCACGTAATGCCTTTCACTTTTCTACTACGCCCCAGTAATTCATAGCTAATTAAGAATCATGCATGTGAATGATATTATGATCATACTCAAGTGTACATTAAGTAATAGGTACCAGATATTCCTTTAACTATATAATATGTAACAAGCTTTTTGACTTAATTGCTTTCATTGATATGATTCTGCACTCATGGTTGAATCTGGATAGAGTGTGGCGTGTTATTCATTCTGATCTTTTTTTAATTTTAGAATACTAATTGAATTCATGTTAATTGGAAACATGTATAAATAATCTCAAAAATGTTGTGAAAACTTCAGAGGTTACATTCCTCTGTAACTCCAACTCTCCTGTAATAGTTATCAATGGAATGTACCGAAAAGTCACAATAAATTTAAAGTTATAATAAAGTGGAAAGAGTCTCAATTATATATATAAACATATCATAAACAAGATTAAGTCTAGATTACGACTTATAATAGAAGATGCCTAAAACCAAAAAAATTATATCATATGAACATTTCCTACAAAACTCTTTTTACTTAACCTACATTAATTTTATTAAATCATTCGAATTAAATATTACATCCCTGGCTTCATTTTTTATAAGAAACATCCTTGATTTCACTGAAAAAAAAATTATCTTCAAATAGATTCTGTTTCTTTTTCCTAGCTAAAACCAAAATGTCATGATCACCTACACTATTAAGAACAGAATTAGTGACGGAAAATTGGAAAATGGTATCACATAATTTAGTGACCGAAATGGTGTACTACAAAATTTGGACTCTTGCCCATTCAAGGCCGGCCTAACATGTAGTGAGGTCTCAAGCAAACCTTTATTTTGGGGCCTTTTTAAATACATGAGGTGAAAAAAATGAGCCTTAAAAGTTAAAATTCATTTAGCAATGATTAAACCATCAACCTCTGAAAGGAAAATCAATTTTTAAACCAATGAACTAGACCTAATTATAATAATATTTTTAATTTTTGTTATAAAGGATGTTACTAACAATTGAAACCTAAAGCAGGGGTTTGAGCAGCCTTATCCTTTGACCGGCCATGCATACTACCTTACTAATTCCAGAATTTCAGCTCCCCATTTTAGTAAATTAAATATCTTCTAAATATTCCATTAAAATGTCAAGGCTTTTACTAAAAAAGCAAAAACATTAAGGTACCTAAGCTTAAGATATTTTCATTGGACCCCAACCTTTTGTCCATATTAAAAGAATGTATATAAAGCTGGTACTCCTGGTGATGCCAACTCGATAATATAAGAATTACTTCAACTCCTCTAATATTTTTGCAAATATCTTTTAATTCCATTAAAATATCAAGGCTCTTTATTCAATATACACTTGAGTTTATGATATTTCAATATTGGTCCCCAACATATGGTGTTAACCATAAATATCCCCTAGAGTCAATCTTATTCGGGATATGGTCATAGTTAAGGCTCTTCACCCCTCCTTATACTTTGTTTGGTTTGTTTAGAGAAATAGAGAGAAGAGAAGTGGGAAGATGGGAATGAGAGAAATATAGAAGAGATAGAGATGATTTTATGGTTGTTTGGTGTGAGAGTAATAGATAAGAAATAAAAGTGAGATGTGAAGGTGGGATGCTTGTTTTGAGTGAAGAAATGGAAGAGAAATGATGTCTTTTACTAATTTTTAGCCAATTTTCCCGCCAATGCAGTTAAATAGTCGATCATGTATAAATAATCGATTATCTGCACCAATTATGTGGCAAGAAATCAATTTAAACATACTAAAAATTGATTTTATATGTAAGCCGCTAGATTTCTTCGCTTCTCTCTTTAAATTAGTGAAGAAATCAATTTTGCGTGGGATCCACCATCTTTCTTCATTTCTCGGTCATTTCTTCAATGCACTAAACAATTGAGCTTTCCAACTCCTACTGGATTTCTCACCCCTCTCTTCCATGATCAGCTCACTTCGATGACACCAAATAAACGCTAAGAGTGTGTATAGTGAGGATCGAACACGCAAACTCTTCCCATGATCTTAGCATGTGTTGCCAATTGAAACACAACTCTTTGGTACATGTGCTCTTTTTATGACACATTCTTTTCATCTCTAACAATTATTATTGGTCCCCAACATTTACCTTGATATTAAGCAATTGTCATCGATCGTGGAAGTGAATTAAAGTCTTAAAACATACTAGTAAGTGAGATATATGCATATATGATCAAGAAAATTCACAGAATATAAAAAAAGTATTTCGTAATGTCACATATACAAATATCTATTTACACCTACTATGATTTCAGATTTAATTTATTCACTTCCATTGATGAGGCAGATGACAAATATTTAATCTCAAGGTAAATATTATGAACCAATGACAATTGTTAGATGTGAAAACAATATGTAATATTTGGATCTTTTGAAATGAAAATTTATGAGGAGAAAAGCATAGCATTTAACATTTATGAGGAAAAAAGCATTTATGAGGAAAGTGATATACACAAAATTTTCATGAGATGGTCATGTGAAATTTTCTGCTAAGAAAATTTAAATTCAATAAAAACACATGTAAGGGAAAAATGAAAGCATGCATCTTATACTCCGACGCGTGTGGGTGTGTGAGGAAGGGAGAGGGAGGCATATATAATTAATAATATAAATTACTCAATCTTTCATAAATGACTAATTTGTTAATTTTTCAACTCCCAGTTTTTTCTTTTAAGTGACTCCATCCCTTTAAAGGAGTCATGTCTGATTAATTGATTAGGTTTAATCATGTTTTTGTTCCCTTAAAATATCTTGATTTTCTCCTTTGGTTCCCTATTTTAATTTTTTTAAAAGTGGTTCTCCAAAAATAATTTTGTTTACTAAATAGTCCCTCTGATTTTTTTTACCATAAAGTGCTGACGTGGTATCGAAAACTGAGGGACCATTTGGAAAAATTGAAATATTTTAAGGAATTAATTTGGAAATCATGACATTTTTTAAGGGACCATTTCGGGGAAAAATAATTATAAAGAAACGGAGGAAACATTTATGAAAAAAAACAATATTAGAGAACTACTTTGAGAAAAACATAAAAAATGGAGGATTAAATAGAAAAATCACGATATTTTGAAAGAACAAAAACATAATCAAAACCAATGAACCGTTGGAGGTCAATCTTAAGAAAGTCTACAATGAGCTTCTTAAGGAGGAAGAGGAAAAAAGGTTGTAGAAAAATGTAAAGTGAAATATGCAATTTACAACCTATCCATGAATATAAAATAAAGGGGTGGTGCACAACTGCACATCATTGATCATTCATTGTGAGAGCTAGATCGTGCCTTCCTGGTTTGTTTGGAACTAAAAAATATATTCTGTTTTTATTGTTAGATTTTATTAATAATTGAATAAATGTCACTTTATTTTATGTTTTTCATTTTTATTTCTCTTAATTTTTATTTTAAATATTTGTGCAAGAAATTATGAAAAAAATTAATTTTACTTTTTCCTTGTATAAATATTAAAAATAAGAAACAAATTGAAAATAAGATAATGTTTTTATAATCATATATTAGTGAAAACAGAATATTTTTTAAATTAAATAGACCCTAAATATTTTTTAAAAAAATTAATTTATATGTAATATCCCCAGGTATTTTCTTTCTTTGGTTTCCTACATAGAATAATTTACTTCTATCTAGTTTTAGGATGGAAATCACCTATTCCTTACTTATTCTCTCAATTGAAAAATAACACGTTCTTTAAAAAAAATGTCTATTTTAAATAATAAAATTCTCTCCCCTAGATTTTTATTTCTTTATGTTTACTTAGGTGTAATAAAAAATGAGAAATGTAAAAAGTAAAAATTATTTGGTTCCCGAACCATAATTATGTTTTCTGGGGTCGTATACTTAATAGTTAGTTATTTTATTAAGATGCCATATTTCAGATAGATCTTGACTTTAGTTTTTTTTTTTTTGATTTTTGGTCGAAGATCTTGACTTTAGTTTGCATGTTGTTTGCTTGAGTATAACGTTGGGCCTCTATATTTTCAAAGTTAGTAAAACTTTCACTATTAAGTCCGTGTCTTATATATCACAATACTATTCTCAACAAAAAATAAAATACCAGTTTTATAATAGGTGATTGATTCAAATATTACTACGTACATGCTTAATTTTTAATTTTTCTTAAGTAAAGTTTTCAATTCAAATATTATATATGAAAGAAAAAAAAACTCAATGGTATAAATCATATGCCTTAGTTAGAGTAGCAAAATCTATCATTTTGCATTTAATGTGTTTCTAGTGGCAGAGCTAGATCTGAATTCTTCATTATTGAGGGGGTCATGCTCAAGATATTTTTTTTTTAGAAAAAATTAACTATGGTTTCTAAAAGAAAATTTTGAAAGGAGAGCCTCCCTACACCGCAAGATGTGTTTTGCCTCAAATCATTATGAGTAAAATATATAATTTTAATAAAAAGTATAGGTGTGATTTTTTTAGTTCACAAAAAAGTTTTATCATTAGTTTAATTCCTTGATAATCTAAAGTGTCATCGGTTTGGACTCAATTTTGTGGCCATTAAGTCATATAATCAGTCTCTCAACTTTCCAAGTATCATCAACTTAATCTCTTTAATAGAGGATTCGATTGCACTCATTTTTATATGTTCAACAAAGATAGACAAATTTAATAACAGTGCATAATCAAAAGATTTAATTAAGGGCAAATTCTTTTGAGAAATAAAGTGACGACAATTGTACTTTTTGAAAGTAAAAATGGGGTTTACTCAATTTTTCTTTTTATTGTTTTATTATAGCATTACATTTCTGCCACAGCTTGAATCCATCAAACACACACTTGCAAAACATTCCAAACATTTGATTAAAAAACCTGTTATAGCATACAAGATTTGGGGAATGTCTAAAAGCTATGATAATGTAGGGATTCTCGGAGCTTTGTGATTTGTCCTATAAAAAAAATATCCTTTATGTACCTTAAAAAGATTAAGTCAATTATTCTCAACATTATCATCCAGAGATATTTTGGGCTAGGTGGTGGTGCTATTTTGATTTCTTTGGTTTGGAGTGACAGAAACTTGGCTGTGCATGGAAAAAGACTTGGCACCTTGTGGCTTCTTTTTGTTGCTGAATCTTTTCCATCACAGAGAGGCCCTGGTTTCATATTCGGCAAGCAATCACAAAGTTCCCTTTTTTATTTTTTTGGTCAACACAAGGTTCAACAATTGGGATAAGATAGTTCCACCAAGGCCCCCAACTCTCATTGGATTCCTCCCCCTCAGCCTCATACTATGACATTTGTTCCTCAATAATTTAATACATAGATTATATCTCTGTAATTAACCCAAATTTTAACAAACCCCCACATGCAACAGGTTGACCACATTTAATACATAGAACTGTCATTATCTCTTTAAAAATTATATTTGATAGTAACTTCCGAGAAACAGGTTGACCACCTTGTTATCTATTATCCCCCTTTCTGATAACATGATTCAATTCAACCTTAATCACTAACACTCTGGAAAATGATGAAATAACCAATAAAATTTACAGGAAACTGAAAAAAATGAATCCAACTACTTTTTTCCCTTCTCTATCATACATCTTCTTGTAAATAGAGTTCTATGTTACAAATCAAAATTGTGGTGGAGTTGCAAAGACCACATCTAGTTTCACTTGCATTCTCATTCATTTCTCAATTAGAAAGAGCAGTTCAGCTCTCAGCAAAAATAGAATAATCAAGTTGCACAAGCTTGCACCTCTCCCCTCTCCTTCTCCACAACCTGCACGGTTGCCTCTAAATGAATTACTATGATGCACAACCTCCAACCTGGCCTGCAGCAATGCACCAAACATGCAACAACCTGTGGCAGATGTTTCCTTTCCAAGGCAATCAATCAGAGACATAAGTCACCATCTAATCAGACATAAGATCAAGGCATTCAGTCACTCATTACTTGTTGCCACAGTGCAAACAGCAAAGGAATGCATCAAGAATTTGAAGTCAGTTTCTAGCCCCCAGATGCTGCAGTTCCTCCAAAGAAGGGTGCCAAAGGAGGGTTCCTTGTGCAGATACAATTGAAAGTGTCGTGTGCCAATTAAATAATCAATCAGTATGGAATGACATATGGCAGAGCAAATACATCTGCTGGCTCTATGTGCAGAGCTTCTGCCCATACCTGTGGTGTCTCCCCAGCCTCTGAAGATTCCACCACAGGTTTTCTTTCTTGTGGAATACTGCTGCCAAACAACCATTCTTGATCATCAAAATCAGACCACTCCACTTTAGGCACCGAATATACCTGACTTAGGTACTTGGTATCTGGATGAGGTGATTTTTCAGGTGCTTTGGTTACTGGTTCAGCTGGCAGAGTAGCAGTGTGAGTCTTGTTTGAGGAAGCTGGAAATGGTCGAGCTTCAATGATGCCATTTATCTTGCATTCTTTGTTTTCTACCTTAACACTGGTGGCTACTCCTGGCCTATCTGAAGCATTTGGAATGGAAATTTGGCAAGGTTCCAATATCCTTCCATTTTCAGTGAATGGATGAGAGGAAGACAATCTTGGCAACTTATTGGGCCAATTGTCATTGGCTGTAAGAAAATTCAAAAATTAATTATAACTCGTCAGCCAACAGCAAAATGATGTGTATAAACTCAAAATTGATATAAAATACTAACAATTAAAATATCTATATAAGCTAGCACATGATATCATGGAAAACCTACCATTATCAAACAGGATGTAGAATCTGGTATAAGCCTATTAGGTCAGCAAAATACTATTCCATACCCAACAAGAGAAACATCCTATTTGTATTTAACTACAACTTAACAGGATGACTGAGTAGTAATGAGAACAAGACTCATCATAAATAACACTCACCATGTGGAACTCCATTTGACTCAATGTCCTTCCGTTTCTTGAGATTTTCCCCACTAACAACATTCTCATGGCTGTTCATGGAAACCCGTGTGAAAGAATTTGAACCTATAGGGCCAAGGTTGTTGCTTCTTTTAATTTATTCTGCTCTGTGGTTTTAAGTTCAGTATGCTCCTTAGCCTTCTCTCCTCCTTTTTTTTATCTTTATCCCGGTCTTTGTCCTTCCCATGCCCTTTCTTCTCCTTCTCTTTATCTTTCTTTTTATCTCCCCGTTTATCATCTTTCTTTTCCTTAACCTTTTCCTTACCTTCACCTTTCTTTTGCTTAACCTTCTCTTCTCCTTCGTCTTTCTTTTCCTTAACCTTTTCTCTCCCTTCATCTTTCTTTTCCTTAACCGCCTCTCTTCCCTCAATTGTTGCTTCCAAATTCCTGTCAAAATACTTCCCCAAAATGTTGGGCATTCCATCGACTCTAGGATGAAGATTTCCAGCATGATTCTGAACTGTTGCATTTCCAATAGGTCGGACCTCAGCCTGTATTCCTTTCCCATCAATCTTCTTAGCATCAAGACCCTTATCCTTGAGTTTTTCCTTGCCATCAGGCCAGATGCCACTACCCTTAGCCACCAACCTAGCAGTCCCCTCCTCGTCCTTTCTATGGTCTGTATTTGTAAACTTCTGAACCAATTGATTGCCAGCTCCCCCATCACCATTCTTAATCCTCCTGTCCAACTCCAGAAGGAATTTAGAATCCTTATTTTCCTCAGCCAGATGATTATTCTCTCTAGACTTCTCCCCATTGTTACCAGTATACTGTTTGGTAAGTTTATTCTCAAACAAGCTACCCTTCTTATCACTTTGCTTGATTTCCTTTTGGAGCTTACCTGCATTGGGACCCTCAGCTTGTCCCAGAATCCTTTGTCATCTGCGGTACTGATTTTACTTTTATCCTTATCTCTGCCCTTGTCCTTGTCCTTTTCCTTGTCCTTGTCTTTCTTCTTTTCTCTATGTTTTTCCTTTTTGTCCTTTTCCTTATGCTTTCCATCCCTTCCTTCTTTCTCTCTCTTTTCCTTACTTTCCCTCTTCTCTTTGTCCTTCTTATCTTTTTTATGTTTTTTTTCTCTATGCTTTTCCTGCAAATCATATGGTGGAAAGAGATGGTAAGAACAATTGATCAAATAAGGAAACAACCATAAAGGCTTCACAACCTCTATTCCACCTATGAGCAACAAAAAGTAAATAAACAAAAGAATAATATCATCAGTAAAAGATGCAACAATATGGTCCTTGTCTCCTTGAGATCATAGAGCTCCATAGAAGGAATCACAAAAATAACATCAACAACAAATCAAAGTCAATTAGATACTCACTATCTAGCTACAAAACATTCCAGGTTTTAGTAGCACATTTTACCCCAACACCACCTAGTGGGATAAGGTTTGAGTGTAGTTGTTTAGTAGTACATTTTACCTCAGTATAACCAAAGAGGGGAAACACAATTCCATTGCAGAATTTTAATCAGAATAAAAATCTAGCAATATCTCATTTTGATGCCATATTAAGCAATCTCAATGAAAAGATGCTTCCAACCCAACTGAGATGCTACAGCTGGCCATTCCAATTCACACTTTTTTGCATATATTAAATATTACAAGCAATATATGCTATGACTTTTGTGAAGAAAGTTCTTCTCTGTGAAATACAAGTTCCATGTCTAACATTGAAATAAAAAGAAAGGAAATATCATCATTAGGCCATCGGACATTAGATATTAACAGCCATAAATATATCAGAATTATCATCTTTCATGTGCAACCATTAGTTTGAGAAGTGCAACTGACATGTCTTACAAAGGATTACAAAATAAGAAACTCCAGCAGATAAAATATACATGTCCAGTTATAACCAATAGATGCACAAACATGGAACTGCAATGATACCAGAGAAAACATCATTGATCCTCCTATGTTCTAATACCTGAATCAAAATGAATCCAAAATAGAAGAAACCCTGATCATTTTCTTACTCACAAAATTAAGGCATAAAACAAAGAACACATCCCCTGTGTTCATCTTATCAGTCACAAGAAGCAATCCTATGCACTCTAGTCAATACAATAGTCTACCAATACTTAACTCCATTAAGATGTTCTCCATTCTGTAGGGAAGCATCATACGCAAAACAGATAAGATTGTAAGATTTTCATCTTGTGAGAAACTGAATCTTCCCATTTAGTTTTGAACATCTATTACAAAGTGATGGGATGGGTATTAAAATGTTTTAAAACTAACCAGTTGAACCAATCGAACCATGACTCAAAGACAATGATCTAATACTTAATTAGGATTTATCAAGGATCTATATTTTATTAGAATTTCAAATTTTATCTAATATTTCTATTATCTTTGGGTTATTAATACCTCTTAGGTGCCATAAGTTATTCAAACCTTTTGAACAAATATAATATTGAGATTTTCTGCATTAGAGAAGTACTGTTTTATTTTAAAACTTCACAAATTCATTTCTTTACACATTAAACAAATAATCAATTTTATCACTGAGACTTCTTCTATCAGCACTGAATTGAGTATTGAAAAAGGCTCTAATGCAACATGGGGAAAGCCTAACAGGACTAGTCTCTGTAAATGAGGGAAAACTTGCAATTATCCAAATACTAGAAACCAACTACGAAAATATTTAAAAAAGTGTGCAATACTTTAACCTCCATTATATTTCAAAATCCATACAAATGTCACTCAACATACAATTACCCCCTTGAACCGCCTCCCTATGTTTTCATACAATTACCTAGGGGGAGTTTGTTTCAAGGTATAAAATCATATTCCTAGGAATATTGTTCCTGGGAATCTTATAACCAAGAATCTCGGTTAAATTTATAAATATGTTTGGTAAGTAGTTAATATTCGCAAGAATATTTTAAAAATGAAAAAAAAAAATGTAGAATGAAGCGGGAGAGAGAAGTTATTTGGAAGTTATGGTCAAAATAACTTTCATTTCCATGCGAATATAAGATACCTATCCTTCATAGTGGGAATAAAATGTAGGTAAATCATGGGTAAAATACTTTCTCGAGAATCAATAATACCCAGAAATATTTCTTTGAAGCTTGAATCAAACACGGAAAAATCATATTCCCAAGATCATCTTTGCATGCCTTGAAACACACACACTCTAGGTCTTCATAACTTTTTTCACAACTTCCTATATTCAAGGGAGGCTGCTTGTGGTATTGGAAACGAGGGGAAGGTAATAAAAAGGACAACTTGGTGCTATAGAAGCTGCTGCCACAGTGGGATCCAGAGAAGGGTCAAACCCACTATGGATCTATTGTAGGCAGCCTTACCTTGCATTTGCAAGAGGCCCACAACTCGTACCTATGACCCACTAGTCACATGGCAATCATTGAAGGACTTAATCCAGCAAAAAGTACCAAATCAAACACTAAAGTAATAATCATGTCCAAAATGCATTTCTCCCTTGAATATCAGTATCTAAAGCAAAATATTATTCTAAAATTTCTCTTGTTTATAATAGAAATAATCCAAAGGCAATACTCATCTAGGGAAAAAAGAATCCCATTCAGTATCTATAGTTATTTTAAAGGCAATTATTAGGCTTACAAAAACAATACAATCCTACTCTACATTTTTGTAAAACCCCTCCAAAACTTCACTGCAGGAACTCAAAGTAAACTATAACAAGGTGAAGTAACAAAATCCAAAATTATGAAGATCAAATTAGTGCCCTATGTGCAATGCCATGAATCATCCAATGGGGTAATCTAATTGATCACCATAACTTCAACCTCCACACTCAAACACCCTCATCCAACAAAAAGGATGTGCTTCTTTTTATCCTCTCTTTCTCAAAATTTTCAAATGCCTTCTAATGGAAAAGCTCAACTACCTATCAGTGTTATCAAATGGCGGTTATGGCGGCGCCATAACGGCATGGCGCTGGCGGCCGTGTTCCGTTATGGCCGTTTGGCCTCTATATGGCGCGGGTCCGCCATTGTACATATGGCGGCCGTTATGGCCGTAATGGCGGTATCACATGGCGGTGAATGGTGGGCATGGCGGTCGTGGCACCCATTTTGGGCTTTTTTTTTCTTTTTTTTCCGGGTTTGGGCCCGGGTCGACCCGATTTTCTCCATTTTC